>CM031240.1:101415807-102638618 GCA_018340775.1 Taxus wallichiana var. yunnanensis
CACATCTTGCAATTGAGGGAGTGGATTTCACAGTGATTCAATGCATTTGGAGTTTGAGAAGATGGATCTCACCCTCAAACATTCCGTCAAATATAATTTAGGGATCAATCCTTCCATAGAGAGGAGGAAACCTATTTCCATGAGGAGTAATTGATTGAATATGTGTCCAGATGCTAAAAGCATGTTTCCACTCATGTGATATCTTGGTTAGAGAAGTGAATTGTGAAGTTAAAAATGGTATCATCATGTTCAAAGGTGAAATGGGAATTTCATAGAGTAATTTGAGGATCATCATATATTGACTATGCTATCATTTTCAAACCTATTCAATGAATAAGCCAAGATGAGATAGTCGAGCTATCTAGGCATTCATGACCATTATGTGTGATAGATCAAGGCATCATCTATCTCCATGAGAGGCATATGAAAAAAGAGGTGTATGAGTATGATGAATTTGATTCCATATGTATATGTAAGAATGAGACATCATCTGAGTTTCACTTGATGTCACTCACTTGCTAGTGTTCTTAAAAACTCATTTGAACCTTGTAGTGTGATCAGATTTTAAAGGAGAAAGGACATTACAACCACCTCATTTCAGTCTAACAAGAGGCCACATGACAAGAATCTCATTCAATGATAAATCCTTCCATGTACATGGTGAATATGTATTTTAGTAAGTGAAAAATAATCAAAAAATGGTTTGAGCATCATGGAGTTCATTTGTGGTCACTAGGGTTAATTGTAGAGGCCTTGAAAATTAAGAGAGTGATCTTCAATCTTTCCTTGTAATTAGAGAGAACATCCCATTCCCATCACAATGTTTATATCGTAACAATGTTTCTAAACACATAAATCTTCATTGACTTTTTGGAAACATGCTTTCAAATCATGGTAGCTTATTTTTTTACAACTTTTTCATGTTAGAAGTTTCGTCACTCAAAAAAACAACCAAGGGTATTAGGAAGGTGTTTTCAACTCACAAAATTTAGCCCCATCCTCATGAGATCCTCACCCATGGTAAACAATAATCTATTTATGAAAGTACCCATTTTGAGAGGTACTTATTCAAAATTCACAAATATTCACCTATCACCATGTGGTGACTATCTCTCTAAATATTGCAAATTTAGGTCCATTTTTTTCTAGAACCTAAAGGGGAAGCTATATTATTTTGAAATTATTCATGAATCCTTCAAGTATTAGATAAAAATGGATGTTACCAGCATGTATAGGATTCACATATATTTCCATTTCCTATTTTTTTCCTTCTAACTCCTTACGGAGCTCCCAAAATCATTTGGAGAAGTCATATTTCACCATTAGAGTGTTTTTTCCCTACACATAGAAAACCCATTGTTGAGTAGATTGTCCTTGAATGAGAAAACATTTCCTAAATCTTGCTAAATTTCCTCCAACACTTATAAAATTCCATAAAACCTAAACAATTACTATATTCTTTCCCAAAATAGACATCGATTGTATAATTTAAACCCTAAAAGCTTTACGCTGAATGTTGAAATCCTTAAAATTACCTATGTACTGACTAGGTTAGAATATGAAAAACCATCTTCTAAACCATGACAGATGGAGCTATGATACTAGTTCCATAAGGTTACGAGTGATGCTAATTTATTATATTTACTAATTTATACTTATTATATTTATATTTACTAAAATAAGTATAAGAAATAATAAAGTATAAAGATTAATAAATGAAAAACTTATACTTGAACCATTTATTTTAGTAAATATATCCCTCCCACAACCACATATATGACATAAAAAATAGCAACCCGAGCGTGTTATAAAACGCTTGAGTTATAACACGAGTGTGTTATAATGCACTCACATTTTAGGCTTTGTAGCTACCAATCCTATTAATTCATAACGCGATTGCACTTTCCCGTAACACACTCACATTTTTCTTAAAATCAAAAAATGTGTTTGATTTTTCCCCCATATCCATGCACTTACCCATTTATATTCATGTTAAATGTCTTAAAATTATAATTTACAAACCCCGAACTACTAAAGGTAGTGACAATTACTCCAATATATGGACTCATGTAATTCCTTATAACACATAATACATCAAAACACATATCAAAAAATCGTGAGGTTTGTGAAAGATCTAAAACATCGAGAGCTTCATCGAGATTCAAATCATCAAGGGAATGGTCATCAGGAGCATGATAAGAGAAGATCACCATGAGTGATGGTGGCAATCATCTCAGGCTCACAAACAATGCATATTTTATGAGAGTGTTTATAAACACTTAATCAATTCTTGGTAATGAACTCACATCTTGCAAGTTAGGGAGGTGGAATTTGCAGTGTTTTAGTATAGTGTGGAGGTCAAGAACATGGAATTCATTATCATGCATTCCTCCAAGTTTCATTTATGGATAAATTCTTCAATCAGAGAGGGGAACCTATTTCCATGAGGATTAATTGAGAAAGAGGGTGTCCAGACATCATAACCATGTTTCCACTCAGGTGATATCTTTGGTAGGGAGGTGAATTATGAGATTAAGAAGAGATCATAATGTTCAAAGGTGAAAAGTGAGGCTCAAGGAGTGAATTGATGATCATCATATCATGTCTCTACCATTATTTCCAAATATATTTGAGAAACAAATACAAATGAGCTAGTCATGTTATTGAGGAATCCAAGACCATCATGTGTGAAGGGTCAAAAAGTCACCTATTATCATGAGATGGATATGCAAAATAAGTGTATGAGCATCCTAAATATGATTCCATTCAAGGAGGATTTTGAAGCCTAAAAGGGTAAATGGATGATCTTCATATGGATATATTGTTATGTGAATTGACTAACCCAAAAATGCAAAAATTAAACCATGCAAACCAAGCCACAATGTGAAATATTTCTCCCAAATCTTGTTAAATCCTTCTCCAAGTGAGCCTACCTCCTATTTCATGATCACCTTGTCCTTGAAGGTATTCCTAATGAATTGGGTGAACATGTGAAAATTTGAAAAAGGTTTTAACAAGGTCCATTATTCCATTCACTGAAGTGTAGTAAAAGACTAATTCTTTGACAGGCCTAGAAAGCCCAATTTTGGCCATTTTGAATCTTATGTGCATCCTCCGGAGGGCTATGAAAAGGTTTTAAGTATAAAAGATGGTATTTTAAATCCTTGAAGGTGTGGGAAGTAGTTGAGGAGGATTTAGGAAATTTTTGATCATTTAGGGATAGTCCGTCAACAACAGGTTTTTCAAGTGCAAGAAATGAGTAGTCAAATTATGAACCTTGACTTCTCTGGCTGATTCTAGGAGATTCGTAAGGATTTATGAGGAAACCATGTAGGAACCAAAAATATTGAATAATCCTTTACATTGTGTGATAATTCATTTTTATCTAAGTCCACTAAAGGTGATGCCAACAATCATCTCATTCTCTCAATCAATACATAGCTCCCAAGAGTGTTTCTAAACACTTAATTAGTGCTTGTAATGAGATCAATACATTGTGGAGGTTGGGAACATGTGATTAACCATCAAGTTATAATTCTACATGGATAAAATTAATCAAAAGGGAGTTCTTTGCAATGGTATCAAAGTCTTCTCTATAATGGTTTGACTCAAGAAGAATCTAAGGTTTTATAACCCAATTCTAGGTAGATTTATCTTCTAATAATCCTTATCAATTGAGATATTAATATTTTCTTGTTGAAACCCCAAAATAGGGTTTTAGATAACCTAATAGGGAGAAAATTCAGATTTCTTATCATACACACCCTTCTTGACTCATTTACCTATTGAATAAGCTTTAGGAGGATTAAATTCAAGTTTCTTCTTTTATAACCTAGATCTATGGATGCCTGATATGCTCCCAACATTAAGCTTTAGGTGAGAAAAACCATGAGAGTTAACAAAACATAGTCAAGGTTGGAAGTAAATGTTAGATGTCATGAACTACCACTATATATTTGTAATGAAATTACTTAGATTTGAATATCAACAGCAATAGAACACCAAGAACACCAAAATGTAGATAAATGATCACAATATGCAAGTATAAGTTATAGGACTAAGGGCATAGCAATATTCAATCCCTTTCCTCTTGATAGACATCAATATGTGCATCCTTCTAGTCACTATGCATCCTTCCTCTGACTAGCTTTCCTTCAGTTCAACCTTCACCCTAGCTCAGAGGAAATTCCTAACAAGGTTTTAAAGTTTTTTTAGTGTGCAAGGATGATTACCCAAGGTGATAAATTAATTTAGTAAGATTTAGTGAAAGATAACTTCCTCCGAGGACTAAAAGTACATTTTTATCCATTTTACAGCTAGTAAACACACTCCAGGAATGTTCACGAAATTTTAAAGCATATGAGGGTGATTTTGAAGAGAATTGAAGGTGTTTGAAGTAATTTAGGAAAATTTAGGAAAGAAAATATCATCTAGGATCCATTTTTTCAACAATATTCAGGGTGTAGGGACTAAGATCTTCAATGGTGAATGTTGTCTTCTATGGAATATTCTAGGAGTTCTGAATGAGTTTAGAGGAAACAAAATATGCATCAAAATGTGTAATAGATAGTCACTTGGAAAACAAGTGTAATAAGGAGAATCATGAGGTTTGTGAAGGATATGAAACATCAAGAACCTCATTAAAATTCAAGTCATTAATGGAATGATCATCATGAAAATGATGAGAAAGGATCACCATGAGTGGTGATGGTAGTCATCTTGAGCTCACAAATGGTGCATATCTCTTAAGATTATTTCTAAACACTTAATCAATACTTGGTGATGTGCTCACATCTTGCAATTTAAGGAGTGGCTTTCATAGTTCTTCAATGCAGTTGGAGTTCAATAAGATGGAGCTCACCCTCAAACATTCCTTCAAGTCTCATTTATGAATGGCCTAAAGGTTCCCTTCCGAAAATCAAGTTTTAAGAACTTAGCCATTTTTCAGCCTTTTTGAGCTGGGCACAAAAATTGTTGTGGCAACATCAAGAAAAGTGCCCCTTTGAAGATCCTTTGGCACCCTAAAAGGCATGTCAACATGACAAGAGTTGCACCCTAAGGCGCTAAGAGTTACATGCCAGCATCCTCAAACCTGCGCCAAAGAAATGCACTTAAGGCATGAAAATTGATGTGTCGACACATAAGAATGTGCCCCCTTTTCTCCTTGGTGCTAAAAACATTATGTTGACATCATCTTAAGTGCGCCATAGGTGAATGAAACCTCCATGTGTCGACACTTCACCAACCACACCAAAGGTGGTTGGTGGCACAATAAATGCACATTTTTCTATATATAGGCACATTCAACCTATCATTTTCATGAATTAAAAATCAAGAAAAGTCTTTCCTCTCGCTGCTTGTCAGTTATCCTCGTCAGCCTCACGTGTCATTCCTCACGCTTGTGGATCCCACATCTATCCTTCATCATTATATATATCCTGGTAAGTGGTTTCTACCCATCTTGTTGTTGTTTGTGGTTTTTATGTCAGGTTAGGTGATTAGGATTGTATGTTAAATACAATGAACCTAAAAAGAATTTAACAAACCAAATCAGCCAGCTGAAAACCCCTCTTCCCACTCCTTCCAGATCTACAAATCTGGGAAGGCTCTACCTCTAAATAAACCATCCTTTTTATCCTCTACCTTGCTGCAAATCCCACCAACCCTCTCTTTGACACTTTGCAAAAATTAAAAAGGAGAGAAAAGGGTCATGCAAAGGGAAAAGAGATCAGACAATGCAAAAAGTAGTCTTTTTCCTTTGGCACGCTGTCCTTTCATGTTGCAAACCCCACAGTCACGCCAAGGCACACTGTCCCTGTATGTGACATATTCTTAACCTACGCCAGGTATAAGCACTTAACAAATCTCCTCAAGGCGCAGGCGCATCCCAATCAACATCAACATTCGATGTTGTGTTCCCCAAATCTGCGCCCTTTATAAACCCTTTGCGCATTAAGCTCTATGCAACACATTCCAAAACCACGCCTTGGGTGCACTGATAAAACCATGCAACATCATCTTTGCAGACACCCAGTTAGCAATTTTCATAAGGCACTGGTGCATGCATGAACCTTAACACCAACACTACATGTTGTGTGTTCCAAACCCACACCCATGCCTTTCTCTTTCAACATTAAGCTAAGATATTTCATGCAACACTCTTGAAAAGTGTGCCCCTCTATAATCCTTTGGCGTGCTGCCTTTCCCCCTTTCAACACAGGCATATTTTTGCATGTTGGCATCCTCAAAAGTGCACCCAGCCTGTTTAAGCCCCTGCAACATGCTATAAACCTTGCGCCTTGCACCTTAAGGCTTATAATAGCTCATTTTCCATTCTCAAGCAGTTGTTATTATGAATAACATGATGGCTGACATGGCTCTTCTATGTTGGGCTTCTCTGATTCTCCATGTAGAACAACAACAACCATCCTCGAGCTCACACATGTCTTCATCGAGTAAGAAGAAGCCAACTAAATCTAAAGGAAAAGCTAAGTTGATAGAGCAAGAAATGAAATACAAATATCAGAGAGTCAGGATGCCTGACTCACTTGTAGAGTGCAGTCTCGACATCAGAGACTCAGAGCTTGGGCACATAGATATGGATGACTTCTGGGAAAGAACCACAAAGGTTACCGGTGGCCCATGGATGGACAAACTGGTAGGCAGTGGGCTACACTTTGCAGCTGGACTCCCAGTAAGTGCTATAAACAATGAGTTCATCATGATAGTGGCCCATTGTTACAATAAAGACACAAGATGTGTCAAGACAAAGGAGGGAAAGGTGGTCATTAACCTCACAGCCCGACACTTCAAAGTCATGTTAGGCATTCCTCACCATAGCCAGTATGTGGCAGTAAGCCGAGAAGACTACATAAAGACTTGGACCGACAATGAGGACAAGTGCATGCAGATGATGAATGAGGTTTACCTAAAGAACAAAAAGGTGGTGAGCAGATGGCCACAGACCATCCACCGCAGTGACTTCTCAGAGGAGCTAAGTGATACCATCACTTTCCTCAGTAGAGTTTTTAGACTTCTTGATGCCCACTACTTTCACAAATGGATGCTCAGGTACTTAGAGACCATAAGCAAGAATGTGCCTAAGCAACATTTCAGCTGGGGAGAGATTATCAGTGATACTATCTCGCAACAACTCCAATAGGTTTCAATGACTGGGAGGTTCTATATGAACTCCTATGTCGTATATGTCACCTCGCCTCAGAGAGAGAGTACCCAGGACTGATTCAAAGTGGGGTATGGCCTCAGGTCAAGATATATGAGTACTACCGGAGCTAAGGCTCGAAGCCAGTATCGCCCAATTCAACAAGATCAATGACACCTTCTTTTATGAGGTGATCTACCTAATGAGGCCAAACATGAGGCACGGTCGGACCAACATGAGCGTGGTCACTGCCACAAAGAAGTGGGGGGGCTTTGTTTACACAATTCCCCACCTTCACATATCTCAGAGCTGCCAACTTCCTGGGAGAACCAACAAGGTTTCCAAGGTATGCAGGGCCCAAGCTGATCCTTCTAGAGCTCTCAAGGTAGCTAATTACATATCATGAAAAATGTATGAAAAGGAAGAAGGGTGGAACTCCTTTCCCCCTCACGGTTGGTAGATACACCTGCGCCTCATTGGGTAAAGCCCGAGAAATGTTTGCAGAGCTGGAATTTCTCAACCTGAAGCATGATTTCTGGCAAGGCCAACCTTCGACTACCGTGGCTTGCCTCCCCAAGGCAAAGATCGATCCCATCCATGTCCCAGAGATCGAGGACATATGGATAGACGTCAACCACGAAGTTGAAATCAGGCTGAAAGGATCACTCCCACCGGCACTGGCAGAGATCATCCACTATGGAGTTGCCATCATCCCAAAATATTTCCAAGAAACTGATCAGAAATTGATCAGGTTTACCTTGACACGGATGGGGATGATTGGCCATTTACAAGCATCGATAGGACCAAGGCACCCAAGACCATAGAAGAAAGGGTCCAGCCCACGTTGTAACAACACACCAAACATTGGTGCAAATGAAATGGTCTCATCTACCTTGGGGTGGATTTCACTACTTCCCCCTTAGGAAGAGCACCTCCAAAGCCAGATCACTTGCCAAAGGGAAAAGGAAAGGATGAAGTTGGAGAATCAAGCAAGCAGGAGAAAGCTCCTGATAGCCCTCTTTCTACCTCAAAGAAAATAGTGGACTTAGTGTCCCCAGAAAAAAGAAGCGGCAGATGTTCCAATGGACACATCCACTCAGGATGTTGTCACAACTACAACTATGGAGGTGCCCTCCATTCCCTCTTCTTCTCCTCTCCTCCTCCTCCTCGTAAACCACTCCTTTGGTTGTTTCTTCTCCTCCGTCTTCCTCCCTTCCATCTCCCACTTCTTCCATCTTTTCCTCCCTTGTGATCTATCACCTAGTATTCCCTCCATCCAACTACAGATCCCTTCCATCTCCACTCCTTCTCCTCTCTTGTAGTGACTCCAGCCCTATAAGCACTAGTGCATCGACTCTCTATCCATGCCACCACCAAGTGTTTCCACTTTCTTCCCGAGTCCACTACAGTTGCTCCCCCTTTCACCCCCCTCTTCTTCTTCTTTCGATCCCGATCCCCTAAGTCCTGGTTGGATCTCCGACCACCTGAGTCAACACAAGAGGAAGGTCCCCATTACAGCTATGGACTTCTCCATCATTCCAACAAAGGGACCCAAGAAGCAAAAAGCATTAACTCACTTCTCAAAAAGTGCCTCAGGAGAAAGGGTCATGGAGATAGCCTATCCGGATCCCATAAAGAAGAAGGAAGATCTGTCTCCTACAGACTTCACAGTGACTCAAGTCACAATGGGAACATCATCCAAAAGCCTGTAAGGAGAAGCCTTGTTGTCAGCTTTGATGCCCTCTCTGCAAGAAGCTTCAAGAGGCCAAAGAGGAGAAGAGAGTGCTCAAAGAACAAAACAAACATCTCCTCCAAGCTTTGCAGAAGATGGGCAAAGCTCCTTCAACAACTACTACGCGAACCTGTTCAAGCTCCCAACCAAGAAAAAATAGATGAATACATAAAGATTGTTGAACAGGGTACAACTATGTCATCCTGGATTGAGAAGATCCTCCAGGATGGTCAGGTAATAATTGGTAGGTTCACGTTGCTGCACCAAGATATAACTCGGGAAATAAAGAGCTACAAGTAGTAGCGAGCTCCCTTTCTGAGGAGTTGGATAATGCTAAGTTACAGCAGGGAACATTCCAGACCATGGTCAACTATTTGGCTGATGACCTATTAAAGGTCGGCGTTATCGATCACCCATGGGCACATTATAAAGCTCTCACTACTTTAGATTACTGGTCGATCAAATGGAATTCATCCTGAAAGAATCGACAAATTCAAGGAAGAAGCCTTGGATGCACTACACAACATGGAGAAAATAGTTTCAAAGATGTCTCCTAGACTACTCAGTGCATCTTATGAGTTAAGAGAAGCAGATGACACATTTCAATGCTTTAAGGCTATTGTCTCTCAAGGTCTGGCACAAGAGGTCACTTTCGATCGAGAGTCCATCAACAACCTCTTAGCCTATCGTGACTTTATAGGCTCTTTGATCGATGCAAACGAAGAGTACGTTGATTTTCCCGACAAGCTCAAAAATGAGAAAGAGACTTGCGAAGTGATTCATGACCATTTCAAAGGTCCTGATCAGTATCAACTTTAAAAGATAATCAGCAAGTTCACAGAGTATCGGGCACAGTGCCACATTGACTCTCCTGAGCCTCAGCCAAAAGCTAAATTCGAGCCGAGAGATGATGATGAATAGCTTCCTCCAGGATGGATTTTCCATTTTTGTAAAATATTTAAAAGCATGTTGGCACACATGATGACATCATCCATGTTGCACCATGGGATGTTGCCATCCTAAAATTGCCCCAAAGTCAACTTCAACTTTTAGATATTTTAGATATTTTGTAAATAAGTGGTTGGCTTCCTTTTTGTCTTCTTTTCTCCTCCTCCTCTATAAATACTTGGAATACTTGTTGTATTCCAGTGTGGACAGTTTTGTATGAAAATTAGAAGTGAGGAGAGAAAGACTTTGTACTTTCTTGTAACAAAAGAAAATATTAATACATACATTGAGACTTTGTGCTGAATTTATGTGTTATGTGCATTAGATCTCTCTTAAGTTAGATCTGTGTTCCTTTTCTATTGGATTCTTTCTTTCTTTTTCATTTGTTCATCAATATTGCTTTATTTGTTTATGTGAAGTAAGTTTGGCTCTGTTTACTACCAGCCCAAAGCATAAACCTTCTGACCATTCTATCTTGGAATTCATTTCTTTTCTCCCTTCAGATCTATCCTTCCTCCATTCTTCCCCTCTCACATTTCCATTCATCATTCGAACTACCTCTACTGGGATGAGATCCCAAACCCCCTTGAAGGTAGAATACTGTAAGACTTGCACAGGTTCCTACTTGGTAGAATAACAATAAACCAGTTTCACTTTGTTGTCTCAAAGAGGGGCTATATGCCCTACACACTGTTGGCCTATTTCCCCATGATCTACCCATCCGAAAGATTTTCAAACCAATAGTTTTTGGTGACTCTCACTGGGATCGAACTAAGGAAATAATTAAAAAATGTGAAAATCACTACCAGATTGAAAATTTTAACTCTTTGTTAAAAATTAAAATTTTTACAGAAGTGATCAAAACTAAAATTTTCTTAGGCAAAATCCATAGATCTGGACCAGTTAGGAGCTTTTAGTTCACTGAGTTTTTACAAAAATTTGTATATTTCCGTAGATCTGAGAATCTGATATTTTCTGATATTTTCAAAACCTTGCAAAATTCAGTTCAAGATCCGAAAATCAGCTTTCTAAATAACCCACTTTTTATCCTTGCTAATCTTTGTCAAAAACCACAATCGGTTGTTATTAAAGAGGATAAATTTTAAATATTAAAAAAGTACATGCTTTGCTGATTTTTGCCAGAAAAATCAGAAAATCAGCAAGTACAAACAAAAATATTGTTGTAGATCCATTCTAAATTATTGCAGATCTGAATGGCTACACTGGTGGGTGAACAATTTACTCACAAGAAGAGCTCATGGAGAAGTTGATCCAATCTTTGATCTACTTCAAAGGCACAATTTCAGTATCACACCAGCATGATTCATGTCATTAAGTTCAGTGGATCGATCAGCAAGAAGTGCCTCACCTCCACGAAAGAGCCGGGTTTCACAAGGTGCTTCGACATCTATCTGCAGTGCTCTTTTGTTAAGTGGAACCACACTCCCTACTCGTGTTCTTTTCCCCACATTTTCAAATGGCAGTACCATGGGGAAATGCCATGGGCCCTCTTGCACTACCACATCCAGTTCATGCCCTCCCTCATGGAAATCACAAGAATTTCCCAAAATTTGATGGGAGTGGAAATCAAAGCACGGATGCGCATATTGCTGCATTTATTATGTCATGCAATATTCTAGATGTAACTCACGAAGATGTATCTGTGTCTCTTTCTCGAGACCTTGCAAGGGCCTGCATCAGAATGGTTCCAACATTTACCAGCCGGATCCATCACCAGTTGGGCCACATTACGAGCTGCGTTTGAAGACAGGTATAAGCCTTCGAAGACGTTTGCATTACTTATCAAAGATCACTCACTTGAAGAAGGAGGCCAATGAAACTATGCATGATTTTATCACCCGTTTCAATTCATTGATCAACCATGTGTGCCCTCCGCCATGTTGCCAACACTAGAGAATCAAAAGTGTTTCTTTGTGAATGCCATGAGTTCAAGAGTAAGTTTCTTACTTTTACAAGAACAAATCACCACCTTGGTCCTCACTCAAGCTGCATGCCATTCGGATAGAGGACAACCTACTTATATCTAGTGAGTTAAAATGAGAGCCATCCAAATCAAAGGCTTTGACTCCTTCTCAAGCCACCTCATCAGATCCGATTCCAGAAGATGGCAAAACGACTTGCTCGCATTGAAGAAGCAATTAGCTCAAGCTTCATCTAGCACTCCATACCGGGATATCCCACGGAGGAACTTCACTCCCAACAACACCCCTCAAAGGCCACATTTTCCTACTACTTGCTCTCCAAGGTTAGCACTTGAGGCCCCTCTGATTAATGCCTTGGTCGAGATCAAGAAGATGAGAAAATTTATGAAGAACCTTCATCACAAGGTGAAGATGATCAAGATGTCGGTGAACCGACTGACGACTCTACAATCGGGTATATGGAATTTGAAGATGAGGAATCTGATGAAGAGGAAGGTACCCAAGGGTATGCAAGTGGACAATCATATGTTGTTTTCACCACTCACAAGGAAAAGAAGTAGAAGTTGCTGCTAAAGATACAAAAGGAAAAGGTCGTATTAAATACGCCTCCAACAATCACTAAAAGAGGTAATCCCCTTCCTACTCAACCTCCTATCAAGCCTTTTGTGAAGAAATATTTTCCTCCTATTTCTCCTCCAAATCAACCTCCCTCCAGTTCCATAAAGACCAGTACCACTCCTCTACCATCGTGAAATGAAGGACTCATTCCTTCATCAACGCAACCCTTGGTCGCATTCGATATAGTTGATCATGCCAAAAGGACCAAGATCCAAATGTCTGAAGCTGAGTACCTTCAGTCTAACCCCGAGCAACTTGTTAGATTAACCAAGTATATTCAAAGTCAAGCTGCCATCTCTCACCCCATTTCTCCAAAAGGAATTCTTTCCACTCCTCCCATCCCATAAACGTTGCCTCGACGTCCGCATCAGGTAAAATTGAACCTTTTTACCTTTCTCTCTTGATTAATGGTCACAAGTTAAGCAAACTGCATAATTGATTCTGGAGCATCTGACAATGTCATGCCAACAAAGGTCACCCATGCTTTGGGCCTCACACTCACTAAACCTTTCGGCAGGTGTTACTCCATGGAAACCAAGCAGGTACCATTAATAGGTCAGATCAAGGATGCACAGTTCATTCACAAAGATTCCCAGAGAAAAGAGTTAAAATGACTATTCTCGTAGCTGATATTCCAGCCACCTACGGATATTACTAGGGAGGAGTTTTTGTAGAGAAGTTGGTGGAGAAATCCATATGGACTGGTCCAAAGCCAGAATCCCTATCAAAGGGGTAATGCAGACGTTGGAACCTGAATCACAAAAGAAATATCTGGTCACTAACTCCGATGACCCCAAGGCCCAGATTCTCTTCAATCATCATCGGGATGGGGAATTACTTCTTATCCACCGACTCTGATAAAATGGAGGTTCTCATCCAGAGGAGGACCTCAACAAGATATGGACACTACAGTTTGATGGCAGTTGTGCAACAAGTGGGTGTGGTGTTGGGGCCATTCTGATATCTCCTGAAGAGGAGATTTTCCCTCTTTCCTTCAAATTGTAGTTTTTCAATACAAACAACACTACTAGTATGAATCTTTGCTACTTGGTATGCAAGCTACAAAGGAAAGGGAATCAAGAATTTGAAAGTACAAGGTGATGCTGAGCTAATTGTCAATCAAGTGAAAGGCATATACCAAGTGAAGAATGATAGGCTCAGACACTACCGCAATGCAGTGTGGGACAACATCGAGGAGTTTGATGCTTTCTCAATCAAAGTAGTTCCATGAGCTCAGAATGACATGGCTGATTCTTTGGCTGTCTCGGCCTCTCTCATGCTCCCTCACCCAGGGTTAAAAATAGACACATATACCATTGAGGTAGTTTTCCACCCAAGTGTGCCAGATAATTCACAACACTGTGGGTATTCAATGATGATAATCAGCTTATCACTTTCTAGAGAAAGCTGAAAATTTCAAAGAGCTCCATTTCGATGGATCGACTTCTACATGTCATGAGTCTCTCATGGGCCAAGCACAGAATCGGCAGAAGATCAAGGCATATGTCAGCTCAAGGGAAATAAGATCCCGAAAGGTTTAGTTTCCCTGGAATGATTATTTGATAAGCATGACCATTTTTTCAAGAAGAGGTGATAGATGATCCCAACTCTTCTCCGAAACCGAATCTGTCAATTTGGGCACTACAGAACATCCTCGGTCTGTGAACATCGGGAAGTGTTGTGCACCCAAGAAAAGTGGAAATTTGTCAAATTGCTGAAAAGATATATGGATGTATTGGCATGGTCTTATGCCGATCTGAAGTCATTTAAGCCTAAGGACATTCAACATGACATACCACTCAAAGATGACGTTAAGCCTTTTCATCAAAAGCAAAGGCACTACAATCCCAAAATCTCAGGTACTATCCAGGCTGAAATTCAGAAGATGCTTGGATGTGAGAATTATTTTCCCCATTCATCATAGTACCTGGGTTGCTAATATTGTACCTGTGTGGAAGAAGAATGGTGAAATACACATATGCGTAGACTTTCGCAACCTAAACCAGCATCCTTAAAGGACAATTATCCACTGCCCATAATGGATCAAGTTCTACAGGCTAGTAACCGGTTCAGAGATGTTGTCCATGCTTGATGGTTTTCGGGTTATAATCAGATTGAGGTCACACCTGAAGACCAATTCAAAACAACATTCACCACTCCATGGGGCACCTTTGCCTACAACAGGATGTCCATTTGGTTTAACCAATGCCGGTGCCACCTTTCAACATGTGATGGACTTCACGTTCAAAGGTATGATGGGAAAGGTCATCATAGTTTACCTAGATGACTTAACCATGTTCTCTAAAAATGAAGTGATCACTGTGATCATCTGGAGCAAGTCTTGATTAGATGCCGAGAACACGAAATTTCTCTAAACCCTAAGAAGTCAGTTTTTGGGGTCACCAAGGAAAATTGCTTGGGACACGTCATCAACAAAGAAGGCACAAAGATAGATGTCGAAAGAGTCAAGGCTATTCAGAGCCTTACCTTGCCCACAAGCAAGACCGGTGTTCACTCTTTCTTCGGAAAGGTAAATTTTCTCGTGCTTTGTTCCCGATTTTTCTGAAAAGACTCATCATATATCCAATATGATGAAAGGGTCACAAACATTCCGATGGAGTGAAGAAGGCAAGATGTCATTCGAGGATATAAAAGCCTCTGTTGCTCATGCACCTATCCTGGTATGTCCGGACTTCTCCAAGGATTTCATTATGTACAGTTATGCATCCACGCATACTATATCGGCTATCTTAATGCAAAAGAATTCTGAGGATGTTGAATCCCCAATCACTTTCATGAGCTCTCCTCTCAAGCCTCATGAACTAAAGATGTCACAACTAGAAAAAGCATGCCTTCACCATAGTAAAAGCAGTCAAGAACTTCCGCTACTACATACTGAATTCTCATACAATAGTGTTGGTTCCACACGTAGTTAAGTCTATCCTGACTCAACAGGAGTTAGGAGCCTACGAGGGAATTGGATCACAAAGGTCCAAGAATATGATTTAGACATCAAACCAACCAAGTTGGTAAGAGGTAAGGGCCTATGTCAGCTTATGGCTGAAAATAAAGACCCAGAGGCACCTAAGAGCAAGTTGCTCATGTTGATAAAGAACAAAGTGAACTGGAGAAAGTGGATTCTTTACCCATGGTTTTTTTTCACGACCAATGATGAATGGTATTCAGACATCACTTTCTTTCTCACTTATGGCAAGTGTTCCAGGTCACCTAACCACAAAAGAAAAGTGGATGGTGAAGCTCAGGGTGGCAAGGTATGTCATTTGGGATGATGGGTTGTACAAGCATGAAATTGATGGCATCTTCCTACGATGTGTTGACAAGCCACAACAGGTAAAATTACTAGAAATCTTTCATGACTCAGCCTGCGGTGGTCATTTCTCCTCTTCCATCACAACACATAAGATCATTTGGGCCAGGTACTACTAGCCAATGCTATTTCAGGATGCAGCCACCTGGGTAGCGAAATGTGAACTCTACCAATAGTTTGTTGGCAAACCAAAGTTGGCTGCATTTCCCCTCAGGCCCGTCATTATTGATGAACCATTCAGGAAATGGGGAATTGACTTTATTGGAGCACTCCATCCCCAATCGAGTGCTGACATAGTTATGTCCTAACAACAATAGATTACTTCACCAAATGGGTGGAGGCCATACCTATCAAACATGCCACTTCTGAAGTTGTTTACAACTTCATCAAGGAAAATATCATCGTGAGATTTGGCATTCCACACAAAATCATTGCTGACAATGCTTCCAACTTCTCTTCACGAGAAGTTATTGGTTTTTTCTATGGATACGGAATAACTTTGGCTCATGCCTCTGATTACTATCCTCAGGGAAATGGTCAGGTAGAATCTAGCAACAAGAACCTGGTAACCATCATACGGAAGCTAGTTGATGAAAACCAGTGGTCCTGGCACAAGTCATTATATGATGCTTTGTGGGTGGATCATATCACTCCAAAGAGATCTCTCGGCATGTCACCTTTTCAGGTATTATATGGGACTGATGTTGAAGTCCCTATCTCCATGGAACTTCCTGCTCTACTTGGCATGAGCTATCGAAGATGAAACTTTTCAAAGTTCTCTGAAAAGAGAATTATGTACTGATGGAACTTGAAGAGAAATGAGTAAAAGTGGTCAACAAGATCACCAAACATCAGAATCAAGTCAAGAGGTTGTTCGACAAGAAATCCAAGCAGAGAGATTTCCAGGTAGGGGATCTTGTCCTTCTATGGGACAAACAAAGAGAACCAAAAGGTATGCATGGAAAGTTTGACTCTCTTTGGAGAGGGCCATACAAAATCAAGCAGCTCAATGGAGAGAATAGTTTCTATCTCTCGTATCTAGGATGGAACTGAGCTCCCACTCCCCTATAGCGGGCAACATCTGAAGCTCTTCAAGTAGAGCTTCCTCTCTTCTTTGTACAAATTGCTTTTTTCATGTGTTTTCTTTCTGTTTTTTGTTGTGTGTTTCCTTTCTTTCTTTTTGGTCACCCTTGTTTTTGACTCTTTGTAACCCAATGGATAGGCACATGAAGATTCTGGGATTCTCTACCCTTAAGTTTCACTCAAAGATAGTCCCCAGACAGAGCCAGCTATTATCCTATAAAATTGACAAGGGCAATTTTATAGGTAACCATGCCAAAATTTCATTTTGGTCCCCTGAAAAGGTCTATTAACATTCAAAATGGCCTAAAGGTTCCCTTCCAAAATCAAGTTTTAAGAACTTAGCCATTTTTCAGCCTTTTTGAGTTGGGCGCAAAAATTGTTGTGGCAACATCAAGAAAAGTGTGCCCCTTTGAAGATCCTTTGCACCCTAAAAGGCATGTCAACATGACAAGAGTTTGCACCCCTAAGGCGCTAAGAGTTACATGCCAACATCCTCAAACTTGCACCAAAGAAATGCTTAAGGCGCGAAAATTGATGTGTCGACACATAAGAATGTGCCCCCTTTTCTCCTTGGCGCTAAAAATGTTATGTTGACATCATCTTAAGTGCGCCATAGGCACTAAAACCTCCATGTCGACACTTCACCAACCACACCAAAGGTGGTTGGTGGCACAATAAATGCAATGCATTTTTCTATATATAGGTGCATTCAACCTATCATTTTCATGAATTAAAAATCAAGAAAAGTCTTTCCTCTATGCTTGTCAGTTATCCTCCCTCACCCCTCGTGTCGCTCCTCACTTGTGGATCCCACATCTATCCTTCATCATTATATATATCCTGGTAAGTGGTTTCTGCCCATCTTGTTGTTGTTTGTGGTTTTTATGTCAGGTTAGGTGATTAGGATTGTATGTTAAATACAATGAACCTAAAAAGAATTTAACAAACCAAATCAAACCAAATTTAAAAACCCCTCTTCCCACTCCTTCCAGATCTATAAATCTGGGAAGGCTCTACCTCTGAATAAACCATCCTTTGTATCTGAGAAGGCTCTTCCTTGCTGCAAATCCCACCAACCCTCTCTTTGACACTTTGCAAAAATTAAAAAAGAGAAAAGGGTCATGCAAAGGGAAAAGAGATCAGACAATGCAAAAAAGTAGTCTTTTTTCCTTTGGCACATTGTCCTTTCATGTTGCAAACCCACACAGTCACGCCATAGGCACACTTCTATCCCCATGTGACATATTCTTCCCCCTGCATATAAGCACTTAACAAAACTCCTCAAGGTGTAGGTGCATCCCAATCAACAACAACATTCTATGTTGTGTTCCCCAAATCACGCCCACAAGCCATAAACCCTTTGGCACATTAAGCTCTTATGCAACACATTCCAAAACCATGCCTTGGGCACACTATAAAACCATGCAACATCATCTTTAAATGCCCTTGTTAAAGCAATTTTCATAAGGCACCGGAGCATGAACCTTAACACCAACACTGCATGTTGTGTGTTCCAAACCCACACCCCGCACCTTTCTCTTTGGCACTAAGATCTTTCATGCAACACTCTTGAAAAGTGTGCCCCTCTATAATCCTTTGGCATGTGGCTTTCCCCCTTTCAACACAGTGCATATTTTTGCATGTTGGCATCCTCAAAAGTGCACCTAACCTATTTAAGCCCTGCAGCATGCTATAAACCCGTGCACTTGCACCTTAAGGCTTATAATAGCTCATTTTCCATTCTACAAGTTATTATTATGAATAACATGATGGCTGACATGGCTCTTCTATGTTGGACTTCTCTTGATTCTCCATGCAGAACAACAACATAGCCATCCTCGAGCTCACACATGTCTTCATCGAGCAAGAAGCCAACTAAATCTAAAGGAAAAGCTAAGTTGATAGAGCAAGAAATGAAATACAAATATCAGAGAGTCAGGATGCCCGACTCACTTGTAGAGTGTAGTCTCGACATCAGAGACTCAGAGCTTGGGCACATAGATATGGATGACTTCTAGGAAAGAACCACAAAGGTTACCGGTGGCCCATGGATGGACAAACTGGTAGGCAATGGGCTACACTTTGCAGCTGGACTCCCAGTAAGTGCTATAAACAATGAGTTCATCATGATAGTGGCCCGTTGTTATAATAAAGACACAAGATGTGTCGAAGACAAGGAGGGAAAAGGTGGTCATTAACCTCACATCCCGACACTTTCAAAGTCATGTTAGGCATTCCTCACCATAGCCAGTATGTGGCAGTAAGCCGAGAAGAGACATAAAGACTTGGACCGATAATGAGGACAAGTGCATGCAGATGATGAACGAGGTTTACCTAAAGAACAAAAAGGTGGTGAGCAGATGGCCACAGACCATCCACCACAGTGACTTCTCAGAGGAGCTAAGTGATACCATCACTTTCCTCAACAGAGTTTTTCAGACTTCCTGATGCCCACTACTTTCACAAATGGATGCTCAGGTACTTAGAGACCATAAGCAAGAATGTGCCTGAGCAACATTTTGGCTGGGGAGAGATTATTAGTGATACTATCTCACAGCAACTCCAATAGGTTTCAATGACTGGGAGGTTCTATATGAACTCCTATGTCATATATGCCACTGCCTCAGAGAGAGAGTACCCAGACTGATTCAAAGTGGGGTATGGCCTCAGGTCAAGATATATGAGTACTACCAGGAGCTAAGGCTCGAAGCCAGTATCACCCAGTTCAACAAGATCAATGATGCCTTCTTTTATGAGGTGATCTGCCTAATGAGGCCAAACATGAGGCACGGTCGGACCAACATGAGCGTGGTCACTGCCACAAAGAAGTGGGGGCTTTGTTTACACAATTCCCCACCTTCACATATCTCAGAGCTGCCAACTTCCTGGGAGAACCAACAAGGTTGCCAAGGTATGTAGGGCCCAAGCTGATCCTTCTGGAGCTCTCAAGGCAGCTAATTACATATCATGAAAAATGTATGAAAAGGAAGAAGGGTGGAACTCCTTTCCCCCTCACGGTTGGTAGATACACTACCTCATTGGGTAAAGCCCAAGAAATGTTTGCAGAGCTGGAATTGCTCAACCTAAAGCATGATTTCCTAGCAAGGCCAACCTTTGACTACGGGGCTTGCCTCCCCAAGGCAAAAGATCGATCCCATCCATGTCCCAGAGATCGAGGACATATGGATAGACATCAACCACGAAGTTGAAATCAGGTGAAAGGATCACTCCCGGCTGGCACTAGAAGAGATCATCCACTATGGAGTTGCCATCATCCCAAAATATTTCAAGAAAAACGATCAGGAAATTGATCAGGTTTACCTTGACACGGATGGGGATGATTGGCCATTTACAAGCATCGATAGGACCAAGGCACCCAAGACCATAGAAGAAAGGGTCCAACCCACGTTGCAACACACCAAACATTGGTGCAAATGAAATGGTCTCATCTACCTTGGGGTGGATTTCACTACTTCCCCTTAGGAAGAGCACCTCCAAAGCCAGATCACTTGCCAAAGGGAAAAGGAAAGGATGAAGTTGGAGAATCAAGCAAGCAAGAGAAAGCTCCTGATAGCCCTCTTCTACCTCAAAGAAAATAGTGGACTTAGTGTCCCCAGGAAAGGAAGAAGTGGCAGATGTTCCAATGGACACATCCACTCAGGATGTTGTCATAACTACAACTATGGAGGTGCCCTCCATTCCCTCTTCTTCTCCTCTCCCTCCTCCTCCTCAAGTAACCACTCCTTTGGTTGTTTCTTCTCCTCCATCTTCCTCCCTTCCATCTCCCACTTCTTCCATCTTTTCCTCCCTTGCGATCTGTCACCTGGTATTCCCTCCATCCAACTACAGATCCCTTCCATCTCCACCTCCTTCTCCTCTCTTGTAGTGACTCCAGCCCTATAAGCACTAGTGCATCGACTCTCTATCCATGCCACCACCAAGTGTTTCCACTTTCTTCCCCAGTCCACTACAGTTTCTCCCCCTTTCACCCCCATTTCCTCTTCTTCTTCCGATCCCGATCCCCTAAGTCCTGGTTGGATCTCCACCACCTGAGTCAACACAAGAGAAAGTCCCCATTATAGCTATGGACTTCTCCATCATTCCGAAAAAGGGACCCAAGAAGCAAAAAACATTAACTCACTTCTCAAAAAGTGCCTCAGGAGAAAGGGTCATGGAGATAGCCTATCCGGATCCCATAAAGAAGAAGGAAGATCTGTCTCTACAGAACTTCACAGTGACTCAAGTCACAATGGGAACATCATCCGAAAGCCTGCAAGGAGAAGCCTTGTCATCTGTTGATGCCCTCTGCAAGAAGCTTCAAGAGGCCAAAGAGGAGAAGAGAGTGCTCAAAGAATAGAACAAACATCTCCTCCAAGCTTTGCAGAAGATGGGCAGAGCTCCTTCAACAACTACTACAGAACCTGTTCAAGCTCCCAACCAAGAAAAAATAGATGAATACATAAAGATTGTTGAACAGGGTACAACTGTGTCATCTTGATTGAGAAGATCCTCCAGGATGGTCAGATAATAATTGGTAGGTTCACGTTGCTGCACCAAGATATAACTCGAGGAAATAAAGAGCTACAAGCAGTAGCGAGCTGAGCTCCCTTTCTGAGGAGTTGGATAATGCTAAGTTGCAGCAGGGAACATTCCAGACCATGGTCAACTGTTCGGCTGACGACCTATTAAAGGTCGGCGTTATCGATCACCCACGGGCACATTATAAAGCTCTCACTACTTTAGATTACCGGGTCGATCAAATGGAATTCATCCTGGAAAGAATCGAAAAATTCAAGGAAGAAGCCTTGGATGCACTACACAACATGGAGAAAATAGTTTTGCAAAGATGTCTCCTAGACTTCTCAGTGCATCTTATGAGTTAAGAGAAGCAGATGACACATTTCAAACACTTCAAGGCTATTGTCTCTCAAGGTCTGGCACAAGAGGTCACTTTCGATCGAGAGTCCATCAACAACCTCTTAGCCTTTCCATGACTTTATAGGCTCTTTGATCGATGCAAACGAAGAGTACGCTTGATTTTCCCGACAAGCTCAAAAATGAGAAAGAGACTTGCAAAGTGATTCACGACCATTTCAAAGGTCCTGATCAGTATCAACTTCAGAAGATAATCAACAAGTTCACAGAGTATCGGGCATAGTGCCACATTGACTCTCCTGAGCCTCAACCAGAAGCTAAATTTGAGCCGAGAGACGATGATGAATAGCTTCCTCCTAGGATGGATTTTCCATTTTTGTAAAATATTTAAAAGCATGTTGGCACACGTGATGACATCATCCATGTTGCACCATGGGATGATGCCATCCTAAAATTGCCCCAAAGTCAACTTTTGACTTTTAGATATTTTGTAAATAAGTGGTTGGCTTCTTTTTTCTTCTTTTCTCCTCCTCCTCTATAAATACTGGAATACTTGTTGTATTCCATGTGGACAGTTTTGTATGAAAATTAGAAGTGAGGAGAGAAAGACTTTGTACTTTCTTGTAACAGAAGAAAATATTAATACATACATTGAGACTTTGTGCTGAATTTATGTGTTATGTGCATTGGATCTCTCTTAAGTTAGATCTGTGTTCCTTTTCTATTGGATTCTTTCTTTCTTTTGTCATTTGTTCATCAGTATTGCTTTATTTGTTTATGCAAGTAAGTTTGGCTCTGTTTACTACCAGCCCAAAGCATAAACCTTCTGACCATTCTATCTTGGAATTCATTTCCGAAGAAGTCATATTTCACAAGTAGAATGTTTGTTTCCTACACTTAGAAAACCCATTTTAAAGAAGATTGACCTTAAAAGAGAAAACCTTTCATAAAGATTCCTAAATTACCTCCAAAACTTCCAAGATTCCCCAAAATTACATCTAATGCTTATTATATTCATTGAACTACCCCAAAGGGTGTTTAATTATCTCGAATGTCCTTTTAGGCCTCTAGAGGAAGTTATCTTCCATCAAGTCACACTGAACTCATAAATCATCATATTCAATCATCCCTACACATTGAAAAAAATTTAAAAACATTTTTAATAATTTATTTTGAGCTAGGTTGAGAGTGGTGATGAGTCAAAGGTTGCCCATAGGAAGGACGCACTAGTGATCGGAAGCAAAAGATTCAATTATGGGCTTAGTTTTCATGCTCAAAGTTTCAATTTTTCATGCCATACATTTTGCATGACAACACCCTCTTACCACTTTCAAAAATTCATTTTTTGTAATACACAATTATTTCATTGGTGTCTTGTCCATATATGAAATTATTTCAAGGGTTTCTTGGAAAAAACACAAAAGGATATCTGAAAATCATTTCTCTTAATGTTGATGTAGATTTGATTGCTTGTGAAGTATGTGGCACTTGAATCAACCTTCCTACTCCTACACTAGGGTGAGAATGTAACTAATTTACTTAGCATAAATCTTGATGAAATTCTTGAGTTTCTTTCTCCATAGAAATTAAATGAATGTGTGGAAGATTTTACACATTTTCACCTACTCCTACCCTAAATTTTGTTGAGTGTTATAAATATATCGATGTGATGCACTCTTTTAGCTTCTAACTCTTCAAGTTATGTCTTATTATTCTATTGAACAAATGAAGATATTATTGGGTCCTTAGATAGATCATATTATTTCCCACACCTTACTATTGTTAATTTATATTATAAGGATCAAAGGATTATATACATGCCAACATGGGAACCAAGGTCACTCATTTACATTGTTAATTGTGAGGATCGATAGAGTGATCCTCTTAAAGATGAATTCCTAAGCTTGAAAGTAGGTAATCATGCATAGTATGATTCTACCATATTCTAAGACAAAATTAGGGGTTCAAATCAATGCTCACGGGAAAATTCATGATTCCATATACTTTGGATCAATTATCGTTACCTTTGGGAGTTGTGAGGTTTGTAAATTATAATTTTGACACATCTAACACTCCTAAAAATGTTAGTAAACAATCCAAAAGGCCCCAAAACCTAAATAATGACTATATTATTTCCCAAAATAGACATTGATTGTAAAATTTAAACCCTAAAATATTTAGGTGGAATGTTGAAATCTTGAAAAATACCTATGTATCTTGACTTGAGATCGAATATGAAAACTATCTTCTAAACTATGATTGATAAAGCTTTGAGACTAGTTCCATAAGGTGCATAGTCTCACTAATTTATTATATTTACTAAAATAAATTTAAACCCTCCCAAAATTAAATAAACCACATTGCAAATAGAAATGCGAGTGTGCTATAACATGTTCATGTTATAAAGACGAGTGCTTCATCATTTTTGGTTTGAAATTACCAATCCATAGGCTTGGATTTTACTTGGATATCCAAACCTAAGGTTTGGACTATGTAATCTGTGAATAAATCATGTGTTTGACAAAAAACCATCAAAATTTCACGTGTACACCCTAATATCTCATGTGGTATAACATAATATTAAAAAATTATACTACAATTTCAATCTCAGTTTTACCTTGGTGACGATATAATTATTTCTAAAATCTGATTAGTTTAAGGATTTTATCCATAATATCTTTTACTAGTGGCTTCTTTTATTTCCAAAACCTATGCATATGTTTTAGCGTATAATTTATGATTTTTAATCTAAATTTTTAAAAAGTGGATTTGTATAAATTCCATTCTACACGCATTAAAAAAACTAAAAATTGACTATTTTTCTCAAAGTTACAAGGGTGCACACAAAAATATTTCATTTTTAGGATGCGTGCACTTTGAAAATTAGTAAAAAATTATATATTCATCCAAAAATTACAAAACATTAGTGGGACCTTGTACATTGTATTACCTAACCTTTTACTAAAGGGATTTGAACTTTTTTATAGAACTCAAACAATGGAGGGGAGCACACACAATATGTTTTTATCTTTTTAACACAAAAGTAGACCTACTTTGTGTGCAAACAACATTTGACCCTCTTAATCTCCACCATTTTAAAAAAAAAGCAAGAGTTTAGAAACTAGATTTTGAGCTCTACGGTACTTATTCTTATCACTTTGTCAAATTTTGAGAACATGCATGCCAAATTATTATATGAATTTCAAGTTTTTCTGATTTTAAGAAATATATGTTCACTTTTGATCCCTTTGGCCCCCATTTCCATGCACTTACCTAATGTTTTCTTGAGATCAACATCTTATTCCTTAGAAGAAGAATGTGAGAAATTGAAAACAAAATTGAAAGCCAAGGAGGATATATTAGAAAATTTACAATTTGGTGGTGACATGAAGGAGAAAAATAAGTCCTTTTACAATCTGGACCTTCCTCTCCCTAAGTGCAAAAGTTGATTCAAGCACCGTAAGTATTCTGAGAGTTGTCATTGAAAATGATTTTTGTAAGTTTGAACAACATACTAAGGGAATAGGTTCAAAGTTACTTTTTAAAATGGGATTTAATGGAAAAATCCTTGGAAAAGAAGGCCAAGGAATTGCTAACCCCATCCAGTAGAGGATAGGCCTCACCATGTAGGTTTGGGATTCAGTTTTGGTGGTTAGAATGAAAAAGGTGAATGCTCTAGGACAATTGATATTGCAAGGGAGAAACCTCCACCACAACCCACGAAAGGTAAAAATGGTAAAAAAAATATAAAAATGTTGATTTTAAACAATGTAAATATTCCCATGTTCCTTTTAATTATGGATTAGATACATAGAATTTTTGGTACATTTATCCATGTAGTTTTTGTGGATTATCTAACCACTGTGTAGCTAAATGTTGGAAAAGGAAATCATTATTGGGTAAAATTTTGAAAGACCATTTTCATACACAAGGTTGTAAAATGGAAATCTAGGTAAGTTTCCTAAAAAAGTGGACAAAATATATTGTACCCATTGTAACATGAAAGGTCATGAGGTTAACATGTGTTGGTATCTTTACCTAAAACAACAATGGAGAGTTATGAAAAGGAAAGTAATGTGAAATCAACAGTTTCTAAAATAACCCATGCAAATACCTAGGTATCCACTAAGGAAATTATACCACACAAAAAGGATAATTTGATAAAATTGGTTGGTAAACAATTTATTAATTTCATGTTTGCATAGCTGAAATTGTTGATTAGCATGCATAATTTTTAGAGCATATTTTTGGGATTCCATTGAATGTTGAAAGGAAAATTTCCCATATTCATATTGGCTTTGAATCTGAATAATGGTGTCACCTATAGGGAAGAGTTGAGGGACATGTTTATCATACTCATATTCTACTTCTCACATTTAAGGTTGAAAAATTCCATTTTTATTTTGATAGCGAGTTTACATTTCAATGTATATATTGGTTTTATTGTGCAAAAGCATGGATGCTTATAAGACCCATTGGGCACTATTTGTATTGTAATTAATATACAAACTTGTTGTGTCCACACAAGGTATTTACACATATATGAAGTCCCTTATTTTGGGAATTTATTTGTAATTATCCTATGTGGTTACAATTAGGGTGTACATTGATTACACTAACAAATTGGTTTACAAATTATGCCTGGTGATCTTTTACAGTGAATGAAAATTTCATCTTTTTGGTATGTAGCATTATGCATAAAATTTAATTATATCCTATATGAAAAACAAAATTTTGGGATATATATTTCATTGATAGATTCACATGATTCAGTTTTGAATCTTGTTTATTTTTGGCATGTGTGTAGTCTAAACATATTGGATCATGTTTGTGATATTTGCAGTGATTGAAAATTTCAAGGGGATAGTGGACAATAGCCTATTATTAACATATAGATGTATTTATATATAGTGATGGTTGTATTGTAGGGAATTAATTGAATAGTTTCCTCTTTTGGAAAATAATTGTCTATTTTTAGATTGATAACTTTTTTTGTGATGGGAGTTGCAATTACAATACAATGGGATGATAGATAACAAATATTTAGCTAGACATTCACCTATTTTTTAGAATTAGGGTAAAACAGGGGTTTTGAAAGGACCCTCATCCTTGATTACAAAAAGCCCATCTAGAAAGATAAAGTATTGAAGTTACATAGAAAAATCCCAAAGGCGAAGAAAAATAGAAGTAACTAATAATAGAGAAAATATTACATAACATAGATATTTTTGAGATATTAAACATCTTTCTTCACTGCAACAAAAGCACTTCTATCTCGCCAAGGAATCTACAATCCCGAGAAGCTCAATGTAGTCTTTGTTTATGTTGTCCCATGCATTATCATTATAGTATTTCCATGCTTTGAGGATAGAGAAGGCTCTCTAGAGTTTTTAAAGAATTGTTCCCATAATTTTAGTATCACCGTCAAGATTGTGAATTTCATCCTTATGTTTCTCCTCTTTCTCTGTCATATTCACATCTTCATTGCAACATTTTGTGATTCTTCACCACGGGAGGACCGGGAGAGTCAGGATACATAGAGGATAACCCTAAGAGAACTTCTAGAATATCTTTATCAACCATGGTTTCCATAAGAACCACCGACTAGACAACTAGGGGACATAACAAAAATCCTCGGGAGTTAAATTCAACATCCCGAGTAGGAGAAGGGTAGATAAAGAAGGTAATAGAATGACCAATGATTTGAATATCGTGGTTAGATTTGGAGTCAGAGGGAGATAATTTTAATGTGGTGGTGGATACGAGGAGGGGCAGAGGAGGAGAGGAGAAGTGAGTGAAGGACATGTCAGATAGAAGTGGGGCTGTGGCATTTCCCAATTCAGGGAGGAAAATACTAGAGTTCCGTCAGGAAGCCACAAATTGGAACAAGTGCAAAAAGACCATGGTAGAGAAGTAGGCCCTCACCTTCTCTAGCTAGATTCATAGAAATCTCGAGGGATTGAAAGAGGAAATTAGATAAATTTACCCTTTTCCCATATCCTTGATGAGAGAGGAGGAAGAGCTAAGGGTCAAAGACCAAATTGTAACAACCATCTAGAGTGAAATAATGAATAAGGACCTATGCGACTTAGTCCCGGGGAGGGACAATGGAGGCATGCTGGATAACCTAACTAATACTTCCTTAATTTCTCCCTTAGTCTGAGAAAATATGTCATTTCCACTTTTAGAGATCTCTTGAAATAAACATCACCAGTGGAGACTAGTGGCCATTGCAATGGAATTTTTGAGATTGTAAATTTGGTTTTCCCGACTTTTACTTTCCATTTTTCCAAGAAGCTAGAATGTTGTTGGAGACTCTTATCGAGTGCCCTGAGAGTCTCTCATGAATTTTGTTATATACAAATACATACAAAATATCCTAGATGTAAATGTCACTTCTAAACTCATCATAGGAAATATGCTCCATTATTTTAATCACCCCCCATCTTACAGATAGAAAATTGAATATAGAAATGGCCAATGTGGACATAAATTAAATAGGAACTTTGCAAGCCTTCCATCCTATCTCCCAAACGCTTTCCTCTAAAATGGTAATTGAGTGTTTTTAATTAATAAAAATCCACACCATATCATCATGATTAAATAAGCCTTATTATCACACGAGCGATAGTCCTTAGAATTATAAATCCCATTGATTTCCCTTGGGATATAATTAGTACTCCTGCCACCACAAAGGTAGGGGAGGCAATCTCAAATCATGTTATAATTGATATCAGCTTTATCAGTGAAGATGAAGCTAATAAGAAGGCTTATAAAGAAGTTAAGATTTTGGAGAAAAATCATTTGTTATAGTGATAAGAAGGTCACTTGGAAATTTTCTGATCCAAGTCTTTTACTCCTCAGAGAAAACCCCAATATTTTCTAATGAGTCAGCAACCTTGTTGCCTTCCTGATAAGTATGCTAAAACTTGATCTCTTGAAAATTTGATTAAAGGGATCTAATATCCCAAATAGTCCATTGAATGGGCTCTTTATAATTCAAGTTTTTATGAGATTTAAAGAATCACTCTCCACTATGATTCTCCCTTTACTAAGAAGAAGAACAAGTACCAAACCTTTGAGAATGGCCAGAGCCTTTGCTTTGTGGTTAGTGCCACTGTCAAATTTATTTTTGGCTATAACCATAAGATGATGCCTGGATGATCTCTCAAGATGTCACCTCCCCTCAAAGGTCCCGAATTACCTTTAACAATGCCATCTAAATTTATATTTAACTAGATAAGAGGAGGATGATCCTAAAAGGATCTCACTCTAAATAATTATAGAAGGATAAGCCACAACAGGGATAAAAGTTGCTTGAGCCAATCAATAGAACCATTGAGGTTGAATTTTTTCTTGTGCTTTCTCCAGATGAAGTAGTGTAAATTTTCTTGGAAGATGGTTTCAATCCCATTATAGACCTAAATTATATCACTAATCTGCTCCTTACAAATAATTTTGTTTCTTTCCTTCCAGATTCCTCAAATGACATGTGGGAGAAGAATATTCTAAGCGAGGATAAAAAAGATGCTTGAAAGGGGGATCCATTAAGAGAAAGCTTCAGATAGAGAGGAGGGAAAAATATAGGCCACTCCAAACTGATTAAGAATGAGACCCCATAGTGAATGAGAGAAAGGACAGTGGAGCAGAAGATGAGCCGAGATTTCCAAAGAAGATTGGAAAAGAATACATCGGGTGGGAAGAGAGAAACCCCTTCTTTTAATATTTTCACCAGACAATATAGCATCTATAAAAAAGAAAGCTAAGAGAAAAATCCAATCTTAGGGACAAGAGTATAAGACCAGACACATGTCTAGAAGAGGACCACAAGGGAAATAGGGTTTGGATAGATAGGCCTCTTTGAAAAAAACATCACCAGATGGTGAGAGAGGCCAAATAAGCTCATCCTGGGGCAAGGTGAAAGAAATATACTGGGAGGAGAGGGAAGTTCTGAGACATTTGAGATGCTACAACTGAATATTGTTGTAATCAAACCAAACAGGAATATGCCAACAAGGTTTATTATTAATGTTTCCAAAATATCCATTAACCTTGCTGCCACATATTGAGGAGAGTTGAGTTTTGATTGGGTCCTAGAATGGGTCATGAGCAAGTGGCTTATCACCAAACCACCAATCATCCTAGAAGTCAACGTGTGTTCCATTACTAAGGTACCATTTGGTTCTAGCTCTCAATGTCGATAGGGAGCTTATAATTGAGTTCCAAATAACGAACCCTTGAATATATCCACGGATAATATATTCGATGGGTAAATGTATTTAGATATAAGGATCTGAAACCAAGAAGCTCTATCCTTTGATGTGATATCCCAACCCAGTTTGGGAAGCATATCCTCATTAATATCAACCACTCGTCAAAACCCCGACTATTATAGTGTGTAGGTTTACAAGAAATATTCCAAGAAACAAGGTGAAATATTTTTCTCTCTTCAGAGCCAGACCAAAGAAAGTGTTTTTGAATTTTCACAATATGAGATATAATCAAGAAGGAATTTTGAGAAAAGACCTAAAATATATAGAAAGAATCTAGAGAGTAGATATTACTAGTTAAATCTTACCGATTGAATTAGAAGAGCACCCTTCCAACCTGCCAATTTATTTAGGCCACGTTCAATAACAAGCAATCATAGGTTTTTGAGTTGTATTACCTTGAAGAGGGGAAGGCCTAAATAAGTGGATAGAAGGTCTATAATGCTGCAACCAAAAATATCACCAATCTTTCTCTGTCTACTAGGCAGAGTGTTGAGAAAGGACACACAACGTTTGGTAAAATTGATGATTTTTGTGAGGCTGATTGATAGACATATAGAATCCTATTTAAAGCCTTGGCTTCCACAACCAAGGAAGCACCTACGAGAAGCGTTTCATGAAAAAATAGTTATGGGTAGTCAAGGAATTTTGGTAGTGATCTTGATTCCTCAAATTACAATAGTTTGCTTAGCAGCTTCTAAATCTTGGCTTAAAGTATCAACCATAAGAATGTAAAGAAAAGGTGATAGAGGATCACCTTGTCTTATACCACAACTGCTAATAAAGTAACCTATCGATATACCATTGACCAGAATCAAAAATTGGGTAGAAGAGACACAACTAAACACCCAGTTGCATCATTTGTCACATAACCCAAAATTTTTAAGAACTCTGAGAAGGAAAGGACAATTGACATGATCAAATGATTTTTGCATGTCCAGTTTTAGGATCATCCCAACTATTTTAGAGTGGTGAATCAAGTGTATGGATTTATGAACAACACACCACCTTGGATTAATCTACCTCTATTAAAACTATTATGTTGTTTAGAGATAAGAAGATTCATAAAAGGTTTTAGTCTAGCGGCCATCATTTTAGTAATTATTCTGTAAGAAGTGTTACACATGTTGATTAGCTTGAAATTGGAAAATTTTTTGAGCCAAATCAATGAGTATATTATTCCATTCATTTAGAAGGAAGTCATTCCTTTGGAGTTCATTAACCACCTTGAAGAGATCCGTTTGATGATTTCCCAATAGGTTTGGAAGAAAGAAGCTAGGAAACCATTAGAGATGAGGGACTTATCTCATTTCATTTTTAAGATGGCTTTATGGATTTTCTCCATGGAGAAGGGTTCTGTAAGCTTTCCATTTATTTCATCCAAATCATCTTCGGAATGGGTTATAACATTTCAAACGCTGCATTTCCCATTGGGGCCTTCATCCTGGAGAAGGTTGAGTAAAATGTTTTTAAATCCTAAGAGATATATCCTCTTATATATTCAAAATTTTACCATATTTAGAAAGATATTCTTTTATTTTATTCCTACTTTTATGTTTAGAGGTTGTGGTATGGAAATTTTTGTATTTTGATCCCCCTGCTGAAGCCAAAGAGCACAAGATCTTTGTTTCCAATAAACCTCCTCTTCTACTAGTGTATTGTGATATTCACTCAGTAAAGAGGATTCCTACTAATGAAGAGTCAATGTTCTACCTAATTTATCTATTTCAGTAGCAAATTCTAAGATCCTTTGGGAGAGTTGTAGCTTTCTTTCATGAATATCCCCAAAAGTTTTGGATTTTAATAATTTTAGCTTCTTCTTAACCAAACTCAGCTTCTTACCAAATTTGTACATGTCCATGCCATGTATATCCACTTTCCACCAACTTTCAATAAGATTATTCAGGTGTGACTCTAGAGCCAAGCAAGCTCAAACCCGAAGGGAGGATTTTTGTGTTTCTAGGGAGTTGTTGCACTTAATAATAGTGGGTTGTGATCAGATGCAACTTTGGGGAGAGCAATTAGATAGAAGTCGAGAAGTGTTGAATCTATTCCATAGAGCCAAGGAATCTATCTCACAACTTTGAATATGATGATAGCAAAGCCTCGTGATTTGATCAGATGTAAGCAACACCATTCATGTCAAAATAGAAGAATTTTCCTTATCTAATGAACTCACCAAGAGAGTCCATAATGCTGAAATTAACAGGGGAACCTCCATGCTTCTCTGAGGGGTAGAGGGTGGTGTTGAAGTCACTCGCTACAAGACAAGAGAGATACTAAGAGATATTTCTAAATTCCAAGATGTCTCTCCATATGATTTACCTTTTAGCTTCAAGGTTAGGAGCATAAAGATTGAAAAAATCCAACAACTATCAACCACTATCTATTGAAAGAACACGCTGATCAAATGGGGAGTTTTGATAATACCTGTCCCTAAAATGAACTTGAGGATTATAAAGAATGAAAATTATTCTAGAGTTCCACAAAGATTCCTATGTGGAAAAAGAGGAAAAAGGCCATAACCTAGAAATACTACAATCCTCCTTAAGATAAGTTTGTTGTAACATGATGACGTTTGGGGAATACTTCAACTTGATATCCTTTAGTACTCTTTTGTTTTGGAGAGAGTTAACTCCCCTAATATTCCAAGTGTTAGAAGCAAAAAACACTGGGGGTAGTGAATCATTCCTAATAATATTTCAACTTATATTTCAGATCTGAATATTTAAAATCTCTTAACAATTCAACCACAAATCGACTTAATCAAAACTTAATGGGTGCACACAACAAAGTATGAAAGATGCAAGCAACCATGAAATATGTAATCAACACATGAACACAATATATAAGTGGGAAACCCTCAAGGGGAAGAAAACCCACTGAAACACAATCTTATATTGATATGTTTATGAATTTATTGGTGAACCAACTCCACAAGGAGCACTAACCCTTAGTTTAATAGAGCATCAACCCTACAAGGAGCACTAACTCCACAAGGAGGCTACAACCCCCTAAGATGATCAAGAACCCACTCAAATATTTTATTATGTTCATATATCTGATTTTTTATTGCCACAACTGATGGAAACCTCTTATTCAACTCTCACTTCATTAATCAAACCCTAAGTGATCAAACTTCACAAAACAAGCTCTTCAATCACTTCTAAAATAATCAAACCCTTACACACATTCTCTCTGATTTTTAGCAACCTATAACATATTTTTTTAGCCTCAAATCATGCTCCAATACCTGTAATCAACTCTCACCTAGGTTGCTCACCTTGCACACACTTCACTAGCTCCAAAAAGCACCCAAAAACATGCTTTTATAAGCTCCTTATGATTTCAAACATAAGAAATACCTTTTCACCTAATTTTTATCAAATCATACATCATTTAAAAATCCCAAATTTTAATTAAAATAGTCACAAGTGACCCAAGTAGGTCATCCTAACTAAAACCCTCATTACATGTGCCAAAAATGGCTCAAAACCCCATGAGCGCAAATATAAAAATTCCCTTACATAAAATAAATAGATAGTAATGACCCATAATCATTTACATATGATTAAAATATAATTTTACAATCATACATGGTCTTAAATTTGATCAACCAATTAAATTATTTCATTTAGTTGGCCTGGTTCACTAAAACAACTATTTCCTACAACCTTCAACACCATGTAATCTTTATTAGGTCACCAAATCACTTCAACATGATAAAACCATTCCATTTAACAAATTTATGGAAATTAGAAATTTTATAACACTCTTAAGAAAGTTAGAAGCCTTGAATAAACCTCATGCTCAACAACTACTTTTGTCTTCAACGAAACAATGTGTGAAAAAACATTGTTTGCAAAGGTTATCTCATAAAAAAATATTTATAAAAACATTCAAGACCTAAAAGTTTATTAATTTGGTGAAAATTTAATCCCTCTTCACATTACATTTTATATAAATCATCACACAACCCATATCATGCTTCAAATAACTCCAAACTTGCACCAAATCACATCATGTCCTAGCAAAAATGTTATTCTCCAAACAATGACCTTAAAAACCTATCAAATCACGTCATCATGAGGAAAAACTCATATAATTGTAAATATATCTGAATATTTTTTCCAAAAAAACTTTAATAATCTTCAAACTCCACCTTTAGCTCAAGATATCGCCATTTTACTGAACCCTTCTTTTTGAGGCCTCAAAATTGCCCATTGACCAATTAACCTAATGGATCTCAAATGACCATGATCTTGCATGAACATGTCCTAAAACCTCAATGTACATAAATATTATCTCACATAAATCATGTACCTTCAATTTTTCGTGCTACTCCTTCCGAAAACCTTGTTCCAAAACCATCTTATTGAGAAACTGACCTATTTGAGTGGGGCCCACGCATAACCATGACCTCAACCATACATTTATGGAAATATAAGAGAGTCTTATTAAACATAAAATCTTAAATTTTTATGAAATAATAAAAATTAGGCCACTATACCTCTTCTTTCTACAAACTGCTCCTATTTAGGGTTTAGTTAGGGTTTCAAACCACTTTACCTTATTAACGATCGTTCATAAAAACATGACAATAAATCTATCTAATTATTTTTGTGAAAGATTCATAACTGACCTAAGAAGATATTACAAATATCTTAGGTTCCCATGTAAAGTATACAATTCACAATGAGCATCAAAAGGTCAAAATTTGCTTTAAACTAACACATAAACTTACCCAGTTTCACATAAACTACCATATCTTGAAAAATTCACATCCTAGAAACCTAATTTTTTTCTCAATGCACCATGGCACATCCATATAACATATCTAATCATCATAATTTTAAATTCATACCTCAATCTCTCCAGTCATTAAGAATTAGCTTTGCTTCTATGTATGTTCCTCATTGTAGAAGCTAGGGTCAACTCAAAGAGTGCAATAAATGATAAAAAACTATGAAAAATGACCCAAACATACCTGATATGCCATGATATACCTGAATTCATGCTTCCATGAGATATCATGGCTCCAAACCACACCGCCACAGCCTCCAAACAACCATACCTTCTTTAAATGAGCACTGTAACATAGTGAATCACCCGTATCTACATCAGACACTTCTATGAGTGCCTAAGAACTCTCCAAAACTTCTATTAATCACATCAAAATGCTTCCCAAGGACCCAATAAGTTCATAATGTCAAGAAACATCACCTAGGCACCTGAATAGGGTTGTAAAAGTAAGCAATCCTCACTATATCTCACTATACTAAAGACAAACACATTTGAATTGTCATGTTAGTATCATGTGCATCATCAACAAAACTTAATCCAACATCCAATTTTTCATTAATGTGATTTTTCATCAATGAAAACACCTATTAGGACCACATGCCAACAATCTCCCCCTTTTTCATTGATGGAAAACACCCTGAATTTCTCCTTTTTACATTAATGACAAAGGCATACATGTAATGAACATATTATTCAACTATCTTAGCTTCATAAAGCATCAAGTTTTGGCTAGATACATGAACCAAAGATCTCAACTTAGCTTAAAACCTTGAAATTTCTCTCAAAGTCTTATTTTGCCTTCATTTAAAGCATGCAAACACCATACTCCCCTAGGAAAAGAAACTCTAACATCCGAGCATCATTAATGAACAAGAGAGAAGCATAGTCATACCTTATTTGGAGAAAAAACATCATTCTCAACCTCCTAATCATGCAAAACAAACACCTTTCACCTTTAACTCTATTTTTCCCTTCATGGAAACACTGTAGCCACTATGATCTAGAGACATACATCCCTTGAATCATGCCAACAATTTTAGATAAGATAATAAAAATGTCACTCCATCTTTCTTAACCATACTTCAACTAGTATAGGCTTTGACTAAGCTTTACTAAACAAATTATTACTCATCATACCATGCTTGAGACTTAGAGCCCTAACTAATTTTTTTAGTGTAATTTCAACAAACTTTGAATTTCTCCCCATCTTCACTCAGCTCATGAATAAAAAAATATCACTCTCCTTGGAATTTAGATACCTATTTCTAGTTCATAGGAAATTTTTTTAGCAACAAGCCTTACTACATTGGATTGGAATCATCTTGAACAACTTTTTCTGGTCCTAAGTGTGTTCATCTATAAGTTAGTATGTTATTGAAAGAAGCTAAAATATATAACTTCAAAGCATGAACCTAATCTACACTAAACCGTCATGATAAGATCTAAAAAAGAGTAACTTCTATCATGACATGAAAATAGATTAAATCTAAACTAACATGTATATGTTACTCTCTACTCTTTACATTACTAATTAAGCATTGAACCTAAAGAGATCAACTTAGCAATCAAAGGGGTTGATTTATTGTTTACTTCAAAGAGGTGAATGATTCTCACTAAAATGGCTACAAAGATAGGTTTACCTATTTCATTACTAACCTATGAAGAAATGGAGGATTATGAAGCTCTTTCAATGGAGGAAGGTAAGATTTAGATCAAATGTCTAATTATCTTAAAGCTAATACAAATGAGATCCTATCTTTCTTAGGCTTTTTAGATATAAAGTTGTGTAAAGTTGTAAGTCTTGAATGGGAAGGCCTAGCCTTGTATTTATAGTTTTATCTTTGGAAGAATTTGAACTTTTGGTGCATGTGGGACTAAAGGTAAGATATAATCACTTTATGATTAGGAGTGGTAAACATGCTTTGGACTAGATAACCTAGGTTTAGGATAGTTAAAATTGATTAGCAAGTGATTAGAGACTCATTGAGAGTTGAGGGGAGTCTGATTAACTAGATGTGATTGATAGATAGCCTAAGAAGCCTATAGAAGTGATCTAAAGGGAAATAGGAATATGTTTAGCTAATAAAAGGGGGTTTATTAACCAAACATATTGGGACCTGAATTGACTAAGTCCCAAGGTAGAAGAGGCATGCGCACATAAGGAAAGTGTGTAGGAAGGTGCTCAGGGGAAAGGGGTGTAGTAGAGGAGGTTAGCAAAGTGAAAAAGAAGTAGGTTTGGGGACTTAGCTGAATTTTGAGGGCGGTGTTATAGGAAAGACACGTGAGGGCCTGAGTAGGTGTGATGAATGGATAAGGTACCATCTTGGAACCTTGGAGGTCAAGAAAAGAATATTCCACTCGGGAATATTCCTAGGAGGATCATTATAGTTAGTGGAGGCCTTTGCAAGCTGGCATAAGCTCTTGATCAATCATGGAGGACCACACTTCCACTTGGCATGTGATATGCTCATGGGTGAAGCTATGGCGGTGGATCCAGATTCTATTTAAAGGAGTACTTAGGTTTGAAATAAGAGGGATAATATAGAGAAGAAGGGTAATGAAGTACTGCAAGAATGTTATTACTAAGCATATATGTATGTGCTCGGGTCTGAACAAGGGTTGTAATGGGAAAGCATAGTTAGGATCTCTGTTTAGAGTAGTTTTGTAGGGTTGGAATGTTATTTCATGATGCATATGGTCTGAGATGACCCTGTTTGATGTAATATGGCTATTGTAAATGGATTTAATCAATATATGGAGCTTTGTTTTGTATATTTGTGTTTATGGACTAAACCTAGTGTATTTTCATGTTATTCATGGTTTAGATTTGTTTCCATTATGTTTTTGTGATGTTTATGCTTATCTCATGGAGCATTTATGCTTAGAACTAGATCTACTACCTATGTATTAGATAAAATGCATGTGTTCTTATTTAGTAAACCTTCCTCCACTAATGGTAGAACATTCTCATGAAGCTCACATAAAGGAGGGGTTTGATACCCATGCATGCCTCGAGTGAGTGCCCAACACTTGGGTGATAGGCTAGCACACTTAGGGTTAAGAGAAATATTAGAGGATAGAGGTAAAAGAAGACTACATCTTGGTTATGTTGTCGGGACCTCTTTTGAAGTTGTTGTGAGAATGATGTGTGATGATGGAGCATCTGACCTTGGACAAGTGTTGTTGACCTGACTTAAAATAATTAAGTATGAGTTTTCTTAGAGGTTCAACACTAGATATGAGTTTGATGCATGTAAATGGGTGGAGGAGAACCTATATCACGAGCTCTATGAGACATTTTTCTGTTGTTTCCTAGTAGATTTGTATGAATGGCTCTCAACATATGCATCAAGGATAAGTTGGTACTATAAACCTCATGTTTGGACCCAAGAGGAATATTAGTGGTTGTAGGATGTTGATCTAACCTAGAGTCATGTTGTTGATCACTGGTGGAGTAGAGTGTTAATGAGTTATACCTTGGAATATGAGATTTCTATGTATTCCTACCCAAAGGTTGTTGAGTTTGAGTTCTTGAGGGAGCCTAGAGGATTGTTCTTGTGTGTTATTCTACTAGCTATCAAGATCCTAGTTATTACTTTGAGTTTGGAAGCCTTCCCCATGGTTGGCTAAACTCTGTGGCACTGCAGGGCACAAAAGTGGCATGTTAGAAGATGGCAGAACTTGCGGCTGAAATAGAAAGAGAGGAAAGATGAATCAATTACAATGACACTCAGAAGAGGGAATTGGAAAGACAACATGAGGTTGTTGGAGTGATGGATTTATGGAGGTAGACGTTGCAGGAAGGATTTGAGGTTCATGTAGAGGGTGTGGAATTTGAGTAGTTTGTGCTACCCCATCTTGGCAAGCATGGGAGAGAGACCCCTCGGCTTCTGGTGAGAGCTCATTGTTTAGAGAAAGGAGAGTCATAGGCGTGAATCTAAGCCCACCTGGTGACCAAACCCTGATGCTTATTTTTCCAGATTTGGATAGAAGTGTTGTTAACCTAGTTGGTCTTGGTATTGGTGGTTGAGTGACACCTAAGAGATATAATTTTTCATTTGGTACATCTATGGCCACATAGTCATTTCCTATGTTTAGAGGGATCTTTTCTAGTAACACATCTAGGCAAGGTGAGGGTACGTAAGACTTGAGCATCACATCTGGGAGTGGGTGAACTTCATAGACTATCATTGCATAGTTTAGCATGACGGTGGGTTCACATCACGCAACTATGTTAGGCATCTTACCTGCGATAGGAGGAGGATTTGGTGGATCTGGAGGAGTTGGAACTAGTGGATCTAGTGGTGCTAGAGGTGGTAGAAATATTAGAGGAGCTAAGGTTCTGATCTAGTGGGAAAGGGCCTCAAAAACCTCAACAGTATTTTTGAGATGTCTTTGCATTTTCCTGATTACAAGGGTGTGGAAGACATTGCAGAGCATGTGCACAAATGTGAGTTGCTATGGCACACAAAGGGTATCACTTCCATAAAGTAGAAGGAGAGCCAATTTGTAAGCACGTTGTAAGGGCACAAACATAGTTGGTAATAAGAATTTCTATCCACACTAGATAGTGGTGGATTACATCGTGATGTGTGATGCATTTTTTATGGAATTCCACATTCTTGAGTTTGAAAAAAGTAGCATCAACACTCTGAAGGAGGTTCAAAAAGGAATGGAGGAGAGTGTATGGGATTATGATGCACATTTCAATACTCTCCTATGTAAGTTATCTTATGACATTCATCCTTCAAAACATTCTCAATGGTTCGTCAGAGGGTTGATCACACCATCCAGGGGGCTTTTCACATAAGAACTTCATAGATCCGTGTGAGGCCCTAGAGGATACCTTATATATTGAGGCTATGGTAAGTATTGATACTAGAGTTAGCCCATTCCTAGAAGCAAAAATTGCTTGCTACATGGAATAGTAGCTAGAAACATTATCTACAAACTCATCTCATAAGACTCGCATAGTGGTTTATGGTACACAGATTATGAAGTAGAGGGACATACAAAGGAAATTTTCCCATGAAATTTGATGTGTGCCATGTTAGTAGATTATGAGATTTACCACAAAGATCATGATGCAAGTAGATTCCCATTGTTGCAATGCACAATCCATAAGAATGTGTCTTGCTATTACAAGATTTACACTTCTACTACTCATGAAACCAAGGATTGTAATTGATAGACCAAATTCATGACACCATCAATCTCGGTGTATGCCAAACCAGCATTGGGAGAATTTCTAAGGCCAAGGATCATCAAGTATAAAGGGAACGTGGATGGAAGAGGTTGAGGAAGAGGTTTTTACAGAGAATTCAGAGGCCATGAGAATTTTGGAGGAGGAAGAAGTGACTCTCCTCATGGGACTTGTTACAATTTTGGATCGATCCGTCACTATAAGTGCAAGTACACTAATTTGTTGCATGCTCATGGTGTGGGAAGAAGCAAAAGTATGAAGAGTTCCTAGAGTTGTATGACCACATGAGCAAGAACTAGAAGAAGGAAAAAGGCACAAGGATCATGAGTGTAAAGAGGAGTGACACAAAATGGATGCTAAGGGTAGTGCTTAACTCCGAGCTAGAGCCTATTTTGGTCACTACACGCGTTGAGGCTACACGCACCCAAGAGGAACCAAATAAGAAGCCCCTTATCACAAGATAATAAGTATTACATGGGAAATATCCTGATCCTACCCACTAGAAGAAGTGTACCATGAAACCATGGAGGTGATTAGGATCTTGCAAGGAGTAATACAATGTCTGAAGGAGAAATTGTGCTAATTGGAGAAGAAGAAGAGTGGTGAGGTTCCGGGTAGGAGATGGATGATGTTAGAGAAGTGTGTCGATTTTGAGGCAAGAGAAATTTTTTCCTATGTTGGGAGAATGGTTGAGGGAGAAGGTACTGTGCACTAGAGGAGGTGTGAGAGACAAGTCTTACATTCTAACTTACCTCCTTATAACATTGATTATGAAAAGGAAGTCACATTAAATGTAATTTTTAATGGGTGACTCTTGAGTAATATATTTATTGACACGGGTAAGTATGAAGGTCAATGTCCTTACTCTAGATGTATGGAATCAAATGGGGAGGCCCCCATTGCAGCCATATTTAAATGTGTTATACATGGCTAACAGGACAAAGGCCATGCCTCTAGGGTGTTAAAAGGTGCATCTATTACTATTCAAGGGGAAACATTTTTGGGGACTTTAAGGTTCTAGATCTTGCTAAGGATGATAGTTTCCCATCATTACTCTACCGCCTATGGTGCTATGGAAACAATGTTGACGTGTTTTCAATAAGGGCTACATTAGTTTTGAGAACAAGGAAGAGTGCGTGATCATTCCACTGACTGATGGATGGTCTGCATCATATGTGGAGCCATTGGGTGAAGAAGACTTAAAAAGATATATGTGTGAAACATTAGAGACCCAGAGTTCATTCAACCATCGAAGGAAGGGGTCATTCAATAGGATGATGCATAATTTATAAGTGATACAACCAGCATTGCTTGTGACAATTGGGTGCATAGGACTTATAAGTTGGTTGGAAGGCATCTGAAGAATATTGAGACTCAAGTTGTTAGGATGTGCTCAGTTAGGCGCTTGGGAGGAAGGTAGCTGCCAAAGTACATTAGGGAAGCCAACCTTAATGTATTTCTAGGTAAAATGGAGACCCAATGGAAGTTTCAAGTGGAGAGAAAGAATATTCTTACCTATAATTTACGTGGGACAGCAACACGTTGGTGGGCGACACATCAAGATACTTTTCTTGAGTGGCGAGAAGTGTAAGTTACACTCTCTGTTAGGTTTCTCTGAAGCAATGCACCATCTTATATTTGTGACTATGATGGGAAGGTATCCACCTCATGTCATGTTCAAGAGTGTGAGAAGAATTGGATGGGAGGCACGGAAGCTTTACCCCCTTCCCTATGGGTGCATAATTTCTATTCCACCTTACAGAGATACATGCATGCATGACATATTCATTTAGAGTTGTAGAGACATAAAAGGAATTGGAAGGAGTTGACATAGGACCTTGTGTAAACATGTGAATATTATAGTACTAAGCCATCGATGAATGAGGTGTTATAGGTAGTCAAATGCCTTACCTTGGGAGACAATTCCATGGTGGAGGATAGGATTCTAGAGCTATTAGGTGAACCAGAGTTGGGGGCATGCTTCATGGAGGAAGAATAAGAGGAAATACAGCTTGAGCATGCCTATCCTGGAGAAGGAGAAAGGAAATTTTGTCTACTTGATAGATGATGAAGAGGTAGAGAACTTGGATGTTATCCATACAAAATGCATGCGTGCTATGTTAGATAACGCTGATGAGAAAGCACACGTTTACCACAAACCATTGAATACAAATAAGGTTAACATTGGTATGGAGGTGGAACCAAAGGAAGCTATTATTGGGGACTACTGGATGGACCAGAGGTCTCAAATATTATTGAGCTTCTGTGTGATTTTTAGGATTTGTTTCCACGCAGTATCATGAAATTAAAGGATTTCACCCCTCGCTAGGAGAAATGAGAATCAAGTTAAAGGACGATGCACACCTAATTCAGAAGAGACCTTATAGGATGAATTTGAATCTATCTCACAAAGGTAAGGATGAGATAAATAAGTTGATAGAATATGGGATCATAGAATCCGTTGAAGAATCTGAATGGGTGATCCTGATGGTCATCATTATAAAAAAGTATGGGAGAATAAGGATTTATGTTGAATATAGGGATTTGAATGTAGTAGTACGTGTAATTAATCCTCTCACAACCTTGTTCACTAAGGATATCCTGGAAGGAATAGCCAAAGCGTGATATCTATTCTCTTACGAGATAGGTTTTTAGGATATCACCAAGTTTGAATTACAAAGGAATACCAAGAGAAGAAAACTTTCACCACTGAATGGGGAAGTTTTTCCTATACGGTAATTCCTTTTGGACTAAAGAACACACCTATTGTTTTTTTCCATTGTGGTTCGAGCATTTCGGACTTCATTCAAAAGTTTCTTCAAGTCTACCTGGATGACTGGATGGTTTACGATTAGTAAAAGACCATTGTGACAATCTACAGGTTGATGTTTGAGAGATGCAAGAAGTTGAGCATCTCCCTGAATATTAAGAATTGTATTTTTTCCACTCCCTTTAGCATGTTGTTGGGACACATTATTTACAAATAAGGCTTATTGGTAGACCTTGCGAAAGTCGTTTTATAGTGGGATTAGAGGATTCTACAAGTCAAAGCGTGGTGTGCGGGTTCCTAGGGAATACATGGTACTATAGGAAATTCATCAAGGGATATGCCTAGATTTCCATGCCCCTAGAAGAGCTATTGAAACATAAAAGTAAGTTCTATTGGGGAGAGGTGTAACAGTAATTGACTCATTGAAGGAAAATCTTACCACCATTCCCATTTTTGTTTTCCTCTTGGGATAATCCTTTTCATGTGCATGTTGATACATCCAAGATATGGTGATTGGAGCAGTCTTAGCACATCCTAGAGAGGGGATTTTTGATCATCCTTTATGCTTTGCTAGTAATAATATAACCCCAATATAACATAGTTATACTAACACGGAGCGCGAGGCATTGTTAATGATCTATGTGTTGTACAAGTTTAGGTAGTATTTACTAGAAACTCCCTTTATTTTATACACAAACCACATGACATTAAAATACTTGGTGAACAAGCCCGTTTTGCAAGGGCACATATGTCATTGGATACTATTGTTTTAGGAGTTTGAGTTTACGGTTGTGGTGAAACCAGGAAAAATTAATTTAGGACCTGATCATTTGTCAAGAATTACCTCAAGTGGGGGACATAGAGCATTGAGGATATGATACCGTATATATATTTATTCGTGATGCAACGCACGCCCTCTGACTTAGAAGATATCACCTTATTTCTATGTATGGGTGGGGCGCTAGAAGGGATGAATGCATTAGAAAGGAATTAGTTAGCCATACGTGCCATGACCTATATGTTAATTTGTGGAGACTTATACAAGATAGGTCATGACGAGGTTTTGCATCGCTATGTGCTAGAGCATGAGTGCAGTCCAATCATGGAAGAGGCTAATGGTGGAATTACAGGAGGACACTATGTGGGGAATACTACCCCATGGAAGATTATTTTAGTTGACCTTTGGTGGGAAATGGTTTACAAGAATTGTATTGAGTATTGCAAGGCCTGTGACCATTTCCAGTACCTTGGTAAACTAGGAAAGAGAGATGAAATTCCATTAAGGCCTATCGCCAGTGTAGAACCATTCGAGAAATGGGAAATTGAATTTATAGGTCCTATTACCCTAGCCAAATGAAGGATGGGTTCACGCTATATCATTACATGCACATAATATCTTACATGGTGGGCAGAAGTGCCTACAAAGGATTACATGGTGGTGACAACAACTAGATTCTTGTGGGAGAATATAATCAATAGGTATGGATGCCCACTGAGTTTAATGAGTGATAGGGGTAATCATTTTCTAAATGAGATAGTTAGAATCTTGTTGGCTGAGTTCATGGTGGCCCATCACAATAATACCCCTTATCACCCACAAGCTAATGGGATAGTGGAAGATTTTAACAAAATTTTTAGTCACACATTGACCAAGATTTGTGATGTTGGAAAACGGACTGGGATGATAAATTTTCTGCCATGTAATAGTCATATAATACTACTTATAAGAGATTAAAAAAATCCACATAATTTCAATTGGTGTTTGGTGTGTAGGCTATGTTACTTATTGAATTCATGTTACCATCACTACATATCACGTGTGCATGAGGTTTAGCTGATGAACAAGTGCTTGAGGAAAGAATTGACAAGTTAATGTAGTTGGAAGGGTGACGTGCCGTAGCATGATGGAGTCAAAAAATGGAAAAATCAAGGAAAAAGGAATGACATGATAGGCACATCAAAAACAAGAAGTTTGAGGTTGGGCAGATGGTCTTGTTGTATGATTCCAAGTTTCGTGCCACCCAAGGAAGCTTAAAGTACATTGGTTGGGTCCATATGTGATATTTCATATACTTGATTCAGGCACTTGCAAGTTACAAGTGCTGGATGGAACAATGTTACCTGGTCATTTTAATGGGAGTAGGTTGAAGCCCTACTATAAATAAGTCTTCGGTGTGTTTGTAAATAAGGCAATATTGCCAGCTAGCTTAGGATTTCCCTTAATGTAATTTCCTTTCTTTGTGTTTCCCCTTTTCATCACTTTTTTTCTTTCTTTTTTTTTGGTTTTTGTGGGTACATTTGTGCATCGGTATCCAATTACTATCTAAAGGGGTTTTATGTGGACAGGACTACACATCTATTTAGTGTGGGGTGGAGTGAAAAAGAGAACTTTAGAAAAATACATGGTAAGTGTTGAGAGCAATGTTGGATGGTGGCCTAGGTTGTGAAGTCAAAGGCACATAGGATGAAGGAAGGTGTGTAACAAAAGTGTTCATGATAGAAAAATGGTGTCAAAAGGATTTTAGGAAACCATGTACAAGGATATAAGAACAGAGTAACATGAGGTAGGTGAAGGAAAGAACTTGGTAAAGGATGCAGAGGATGAAATACATCAGCATGGGGGGTGAATGCAAGTGAGTCTTTTGTCAAAGAAGTCTTGCATGCCAAAAGGTTGTGGAAATTTTTGTGTGAGTTTGCGCATGGAGGGAAGATCTATCGGAAAATTGCACGGTGGGATGTCGTTGGAAAAAACCACCTTTATTGAGTTATTACATTAATAGACTCGGTGAAAGATGCAATTTCTGGAAGGATCTCTCTAGCTTTAGATAACCTGTTTAATGATAAAGACTATATAATTGGAGGAGAATTCAATACCCACCTATCCCTAGGTGAAAATAAATGGGGGTTGATCTCTTAATTTGAAAGTATGGAAGATTTATCCGACTTCTCGGCTAGAAATAGTCTATTTGATTTAAATTTGGAGGGGTCCAAGTTTAATTGGGTAAATAGGAGGATGTGAACTGAGCTCATTAAGATAAGATCGGATAGATTTGTGGTGATTCATCTTTGTATGATCAATCAACTTTACTCTCTAAAAATCTTCCTAGAATTGGATCGATCATAATCCCATTCTTCTTGATTTGGGGATGCATCAACTAAAAAAGCTAGACCTTTCATATTTGAAAAGATGTGGTTAGATCACCCTGATATTTTCAACAAGGTTCAAGAATGGTGGGATATCTAGGTTCATGGGATTGCTAGTTTGATATTGTGTTTTAAATCAAGCACATCAAAAGTAACCTTAAAAGATGGAATAAAGAGAATTTTGGAAATATTTTCTAGGGAAAAATAGAATTGCTGAAGATCTAAAAATATTGAGGAACTTATGGAGATCATTGGTCTTAACTTTGTCCTCAAGGATCAAGAACAAAAACTCTTGTTTGATTACCATGAAATTCGGCCAAAGAAGAGGTGTATTGGAGACAAAAATATATGGTTAAATGGCTTAAGGAGGGGATAGGAATACCAAATTCTTCCATTTCTCTACTACTTCCGAGCTAATATCCTTAAGATTAATGAAATAAGAGGTGAAAATGGGGAGTCCTTTACGGATAGTAGGGACATCAATACCTCTATAATAAATTACTTTAAGAAAATTTTCAAATAGGGAAGAGTTCGAAGAGATGGTTCGAATAAATTCTTGGATCTTTTCCAATTTTATCACCCCTCTTGAAAATAGAGATATTTTAAGGAGTTCCTCGAGGAGGAAATCCGGTTTATGATCTTTAATATGGAACCGATAAATCTCCGTAATGGATGGCTTCCTTACCTTTTTCTTTCAAAAATTTTGGGAGGTAATAAAATATGAGGTCATTGACATGGTCTAAGAGTTTTTCAGCAATGGTCATCTTTTGAGGCAAATGAATAACACTTTTCTTTTCCCGATGCCAAAAATTTGTGGGGCCAAGGAGGTTAAGGATTTCAAACCTATAATCATGTGCAACATCGGCTATAAAATTCTGACTAAAATAATAGCTAGGAGGATTCAGATGGTTCTTCCTAACTTTATCTCTTGGAATCATGGGGATTTTGTTCGGGAAGGAAAAGTACTCGATAACATTATTATGATTCAAGAAGCCATCCAATCCATTGAAAGATCTGCAAAATCGGATATGTTTCTCAAGTTGGATATGCATAGAGCCTTTAATAGGATAACCTGGTCTTTCCTTCAAGCCATCTTGTTAAAGGTGGGTTTCAATAAATTTCTGGTTAATATGATATGACCTATATATCCACCGACGCTTTCTCGCTTTGGTCAATGGTAAACTAGAAGGTTTCTTCCAAGCAGGTAGAGGGTTGAGACAAGGTGATCCTCTTTCACCTTTCCTTTATGTTATAATGGATAAATCCTTGAGTAGAATCTTTCATCTTGCCATGGTTTCCAACCGTATCCGTGGTATTAAAATCTCTAATGGTCTTCCTCTATCTCTGTCTCAATCAGTTTTGGATGATAAATTTATGATGGGTAAGGCCTCTATTCATGAGGCCTCAACTTTTAAGGTGGTTCTTAATTATTATGAATAGGTTTCTTAACAGATTGTAAATTTCCATAAAAGTGTAATTTTTTTCATTAATGTGGAATCAGTTCAATCCATATTAGCTCAAATTTGGGATGTAGGATTAAGAATTTTCCATATTCTTATCTAGGTATGCCCTTGATCTATAAGAATCTTGATCTCATGGTTTGGAATGCTCTACTGGAAAGAGTTAATAACAAACTCTCATCTTGGAAGGGTCTCTTACTCTCTCAAGCTGGTAAGATTTAACTGCTCCAAATCTCCCTTCAAGGCATTCCCATTTTTGTGATGTCTCTTTTCATGCTCCCTACTAAAATTAAGGAAGCCTTAGAGAAAATCCATAAGAGGCTCCTCTAGATGAGAGCCAGAGAAGTTCAAATTCCCTCTTCTAGCCTCGGGATAAATTCACAAGACCAAAGCTATGCGGAGGATTGGGGTAAAAAAATTCTCTTATGAATGAGGCCTTAATTGCCAAGGCTGGTTGGAGGATTGCTAGAGAGGAATGTCTTTGGGTGAAAATTATAAAGATGAAATGCTTCCGAATATAGGCGAATAGAAAATTTTCTTAATCAAAATAACCTCCCTAGAGGGTCTCCTCCGAATTCCTTGTGGCCTCCAAATAAATCTTAACCAAAGGTACTATATGGGAGATTGAAAAGGGTTCTAGAATCAGCTTTTGGTACGATAATTGGATTAAGGATTTCCCCTTAGCTAACTTGGAAACAAGAAAATTTTGGATTTGGGACTTTTGGATCTAGGAAGATAATGCTAGATGGGAAACCATTGAGCCTCCTCTGTATTTTGATGGTGATATCCAACCTTTTTGGGACCTCAACAATAAACTAAGGGATTTCCACATCCCCATGTTCCAAACCAAGGAGGATTCCAACAAATGGAAAGAAGAAGATTATGGAATTTTCTCGAGTTAAATCAACCTATATGTTAAATTTCAAGACTGAATTACACAAGGACTATTGGGGTAAACTCGGGTGAAGGATCTTACCCCAAACATTAATATCTTTTTTGGGATGGCTACCCAAAAAATATCTTGACTATGGACAATCTCAGAAAAGGGGAATGAAGATTCCTATAGATGTTATTTTTGTAGGAAAGAGAGGAGAAAATTTCAACCATCTCCTCCTTCATTTCTCCTTCTCCTATGATGCCTTTTCTTCCATTATGGATCTGTTCAATATCTAATGGATCCTAGCCTTTACGATTGAAGATTGTTGTTTTCAATGGGAGTGTCCTTTCTGTTTTCCCATTTTGGTCTAGGCCTCGAATATTTCCCTCCCTCATTTTTTTAGGGTTTATGGAAGGCTAGGAATGATGGTATCTTCCGTGATCGAAATCTCTTCTCTTGAAAGTTAGAGGAATTTTTGGAATGCCATAAAGGAAAACATTAAAGTCTTTAACGGAAAAGTCAAGAAACACCGCTTGAAAAGTGAGTAGACTATTCTTGACAAGTTTTCCCTTAGACCAAAGGGAATTACACATACCTAAAAATAATTCTAGTTTGATTACGCCCGGGAAAATGTCGTTAAGTTAAATTTTGTTGGAGCTTCAAAAGGGAATCTGGATCCTACTAGAGGAGGGGATATTATAATAAATAGTGGAGGAGATTGGTTTTTTTCCTACACGGGTCCATTAGGTTGACAAACCAAAAAAATGGTGGAACCTAGAGCTCTTCTTTATGGGGTTTTGTTGGCTAAAGAAAAAGGATTCAAGGACATTCAAATTGAATGTGATTCTCTTCTTTTAATTAATGCCCTCAATAATCAAGGTTCCATTAATTGGTGGACCATAAGAAATATCCTCAATGATGTGAAGGAAACTTCAATTTTTTTTATAGCGTTTCTTATAATGATACCTTACGGAAAGGGAATAAATGTGTGAATAAGATGGCTAATTATGGAATCATTTGTAATGATTACAAGATTTGGTGTAAATTTGATAAATTACCAAATGATTACATTAATGAAACCATTAGTAGAGATAAAGGGCACTAAGTTTGATGTTGTTGGCACGAGTGAGCCCCGAGGTGGTGAAAACTTACTTAATATCTTGTTCTCCATGATTTATTTTAGGGTGAAAGAGGGTCTATTTTTGAGAAGTAGTACCAAACAGAGGAATTTTAGACTTGTGAAGATGGGGGTGATAGGATTAGAGTTGAACTTGGTATCCAAAGCATTGAAGATTTTAATTAGCCTCTGTGGAACAAGCTTAGGATTGGGGGTTTTAGTAATTTCATAGCCAAATTGCATGGTCATGACCCCTCCCTATCTAAGGATTTTGGAAAATCTTGGAAAGAGGATAAATTTGAGGTCAGAGGTATGGAAATTGAGGTTTCTGAGTCCACCATCGCCCTGGCAATGAACATGAAAATGGACGGGATTAAAATTTTTAAGGATAGAACCCATAGAGAACATGAAATTGAGTTGTTTTTTGTTGGTAAGGAAAAATTCACTTTCTTTACAGATGGTATAGCTAGGTCATGTATTCCGTGTATTTGGAGATATGTGTGGCTTCAAATCATGAAGTACCTCACTCACGAAAGGAAAATACCGAAAAATCTATACCCACCATATGACCCTTCCGAATATGTTTTGCCATAAGGTCATGGTGAGAATCCCCTTCTTTTTGTATATGTATCTAACTAACTCTTTGATGGCATTCCAAAGAAGAGAAATATGAGATGCCTCGCACGAAGGACTCATTCTTCCGTTGTTTGAAAATGGGAAACTTGTTCTATCCTCTTATTTGAAAGATAAGGTGGATGAGGATGACCTCACTCTCGTGGTTTGATAAATAAATGGGTGAGGATGGTCATGGGGAAGTGAGCACCTCGATAAAAAGAAATTGGGATGGTAATTTAAAAGGTTTTAAGGATTTGAGAAGAAAGGTCCAAGACTTAGAAGGAGTGCTTTAGGTGATGGAGGAAATAAATTTTGGTCAAAGGGAAACAATGTTGGATTTTAGTAACACTTCTAAGAAAATTGTCTCTACTCAGGTGAAGTCCAAGTAGAAGTTTCTAGAGCTAGAGGACCAAGTCAAAAATCTAAGTGACAGTTGGAAGGGATGTAGGAGGGCATAAAAAGAAGGAACTTTAACTTGCGCATCAAAGCAGCTGAGGACAAACTAGAGGAAGATTTTAACGTCAAGGGAGATGAGGGTGTTGAGATCAAAGATATTCACAATGGTAGCAGTGAAGGATCTCCAAAAATTAACTAGTGTTTCTAGACTGTTGGTAGAATTTTGGTGAACTTCTATTGTTTTGTAGTTTTGGAGACTGTTTCTCTTTCTCTCTGGTTTTCTCACTTTGGTACAAAGTTTGGTTCTTCATTGTAAGAGTTAAGCATGTTTAACTCCTTTCTTGGACTTTTCCATTTCCTTCTTGTTCATGGGTTTTTGTTCCTCGTCTTGTAATGGCCCCTGGGAGTTGATCCCTATTTTTACCTTATCTAATAAAAGAATTGATAGGTTACATGGAATTTAATGTAGAGAAAAATAGGAAGCTATAAATAGAGGGTCAGGGGTGATTTATTATTTCACCTTGCATTTTGATATCAAAGAAGTTCTTGTGATCTAAGGTGATTCTTGTGAAGAAGTTACAAAGAGTAGTGTGCAGAGTTGAAGAGATCAATGGATTTTTGAACCAGTGTGGAAGCATAGTACATAAGCGTATGTAGAGGAGGTTATTTTTGGGATCCCGTGGGTGATTACACTATGTTTTTAACAAAAAGTTCTCCAAGTTAGGGTTTACAAGCTAGGGCATGGGTTTTTGAGGAGATTTCATAGAAGTGGAGCTGAGGGTTTGAGAAGTGAGTGAACTTGATGCAAGGGAAGAACTACAAAGGACCGAGGAGGAGAAAAATGGCACCAAGGAAGGTAAGGGTAAAGGAAAACCAGCCATTTCGACCAGTTTTAATGAAGAATGGTATGCGGAGATGCAATACCTAGATGGTGTACTATTAGGAAAGGATTGAGTGTATCATATACAAAATATGGTCATGCAGTGATTATAACCATTGAATGAGCACCACTAAAAGGAGATGAATTTAGATTTGGTTCACCCTACAGAAAAGAGGACACTAGATGGGAAGCCCATATATGATGATGAAGTAAAGGTTAAGTTGGAAAAGGTTGGGCTCTGTAACTCTATGAGTTGCCATATTTTGGCATATCTGAATGAATATACCAATAGTTAATGTCACGTGTGTATGAGAATAATTTTTATTTCACAGAAGGAGAATGAGAAAAAATCCTCAACTAATTTCAAATTACATTGGCATTATCTATGAAGGAGAGCCACTAGATGATGACTTATGTGATAAGGAGGCCATCAAGAGAACAATTAAAGCATATGATTACAAGAAGGGTTCGTGTTACTTTGATATCTCGTAATGATTTACCCTGTCCTGAGGATGGCCACGCACCTAGTTAAAAAATTGAATGGGCAGGAGAGATGGAAGACGACAAAAAAAGGTTGGTTGAATGTTTTTTGCAAGCTCATAGTCAACCATCTACAACCTTTTAAATTTTATTACATAGGAGATCATAGATGTCGCATGCGATGGGGAAAAGATTATGTTTGGTAATGTCCTTCTCATCATTGTATTTTCATAAATTAGAGTTCCAATAGGCTAGATAAGTTTGTTTAGGAATACCCAAATGAGGACTCCTCCCCCGCAAAGAGATTTGAAGCGTATACCTGTGACACCATGACGAACGCTCATAAGGTGCACTTGGAAAAATGGTATAAATGGATGCACGATGCATTCGAGGGAAGAATGGAGGATACCTGAGTAGTTTCCTGCACTGGTATATGGAGAAGCTGAGTGCTCTATATACTATCACTTCAGATCGGCATATTTTACTTTGACAAATGACACAAAGAGCCCTTGGTGTAAATTTCCCTTCTCCTTCATAGTGTAATATTTTCAAGGCACGGTCAACTAGTTTAAGGAGGTGAAGAAACTTAGATTTGATCTAAGTGTTATAGATCAGATCACCATAAGATGTGTCAAACATTGGTGTATCCTAAGAAGTGCACATATGTAGAAAAGTATGTGTCTCATGACATGCACATGGTAAAACCAGTGACATTTCCTATTGTGGGTAGGACAACAATAAGGGTATATGTGTGACTAAGGCCCAAGTTTGAGAAGGGTACTTATGTTGAGGATGATGTATCAATCCCAGAGGACCCCACTAAGAGAAAGAAGATGGTGTTGAAGAAAAGGGAATGAGAAGAGACTCCAACAACAAAGGTTCCAAACGTGAACATAGTACAGATCAGAGGCATAGGAGTCGACGTGGAAACAAGCACTTACATTTTCTAAAAGAATTCCCCATGTAGGAGAAGGATAAATTGCTTGGGAGAGAGGAGTCACCTATAAGTAAGTTGTCCCCAATGTTAGAGGGATCTCCAGTTAAGAAGAAGCAGAAGGTGACCGAGAGCTCGATTTTGAGGAGACAAAGAGCATGAAGGGTGATGGATCTGAGGAGGAAGATGAAGAGTGTGAAGAAGGTAAGAGTCCCCTATTCATGATGTACATGATTCTGGTGAAGAAAATAATGACTATGAAGAAGGTGCTCACAATATAGGAGGAAGTGAGGAAGTAGACATGCATGCTTAGAAGACCCTAACCCCAACTAGAGAACAGATAGATGAAATTGTAGAAAAGAGGTGGTGGGTATTATACAAAAATTGGTGTAGCATGAGGTGAATTATAGTTCCGATGAAGTTCTAAAGGAAACAGAGGAGAGCATGAGTGTAGGGAAATAATATGGAAGCATGGGTAGAGATCCCAGCTTGGCAATAAGTTTCCCCAAGGTAGTGTGCATAGGTGGGAAGGGCACAAAGAGCGACAGAACACGCTATGACTTACATTAATGATCCAAAAAAGGTACTACACATGCATTTCCAAAGCACAGTGCCCAAAACCAACTCCTTACTTGGTCTTCTTTTGATGAAGAGGGTGTGTACCCATGCACGAGGAAAATGCTATCCTAGGATTTTGAGTCCCACGTTGATGAGCCCAAGTTTGAGGTAAATAGTGATGCATTGATGAAGACACTAGATGCTAAGGGAATAAACCCTCTTGTAAATTCCCAACAACTATTAGATGAGAAAGTTTTCAACATGCTCAACAAAGTGTCGGTGGAGGTGGAAGCAAGACTTTTGGTAGAAATGATAGAATAAGAGTCTTGGAGGAGGAGCTTGAGAAAAAGAATGAGGATATCATTGAGAGGGACATGGAGATAAAATAGAAGGAATTGATTAGTGCATAGTTAAGGCGTGAGCTGAGGGATGAAAAGGAAAAGGTGTGTAAAGTCTACAAAAAGATAGAGGTTATTTCAAATGCCATTATCTTAAAGCACCCAGACCTAGCCCCTCCTGAGTAGAAATACGATTCGACCATGCACTTCTTGGAAGACTTGACACACATACTCACCATGGAGAGGTGACCACTTACATTGAAGTCGGCATAAGAGGTGATGTAACACCAAAAGGGAGAAGAGAAGTTGAATATTTGGGAGACAATAACTCGGTACTCTAAGCTCCTTACCTCAGGGGAAAACTGTGGCGCAGATGGCCAAAGCTATGTATGATAATTGTGGTGACAGAGATAGGGTAGCAAGCATATTAGTTGCTAGCCATGAGGCATATCTAAAGGAGTTTCAAGAGAAAAAGGGCAATATGGAGGAGCAAGATAAAATCCAAGTAGAAGTCAAGAAGAAGTTAGAGGTGATCGAAACCTTGAGGGTTTTGATTAAAAATAAACTAAAGGAATTGTACCCCCAAGTCACTCATAGGATGGATGTGTTGGGTGACCTTAGCAAGTAGATGGAAAACATTGCAGATACGCTGAAGGCTAAGGGAGATGAACTAAGTTTTGACAAGGTTAATGCACGTTGGTGGGTGATTTACTTCAACATGCATAGGGTGAGGTAGATGCTTGGGATAAAATTGAAGCATCTATGAAGAAAGACTTCCCACTCCTCATGCAGTAGTAGTAGGATCCCTCTATTCTTCCATTCTTTATTCAATTGCAGATTATTTCATCTCTCCCATTCTTTATTCTTTGGTGAAAGAGAAGAGTGTTTCTAGGGATGGATAACATGCGTAGTGTGGGGTAATATTGGGCCCTGAATTAACTAAGTCCCAAGGTAGAAGAGGAACGCATGTGTAAGGTAAGTGTGTAGGAAGGCAATTAGAAAAAGGCACGTGAGAGAGGAGGTTAGTGCGTGGAAGAAGTAGGTTTGGGGACTTTGCCACATTTCAAGGGCCATGTCACAGAAAGACACATGAGGGATCAAGTAGGAATGATGAATGGATAAGGTTCTAGCCTAGAGCCTTGGAGGTGAAGAAAGAATATTCCACTAAGATAATATTACCGTAAGGATCATTACAGTTAGTGGAGGCCTTTGCAAGCTGGCACAAGCTCTTGATCGATCATGAAGGACCACACTTCCACTTGATAAGTGACCTTCTCATGGGTGAAGCTATGGCGGTGGATCCAAATTATATTTAAAGGAGTACTTGGGTCTGAAATAAGAGGGAGAATATAGAGCAAAAGAGTAATGAAGTTCTATAAGAATTCTATTGCTAAGCATAGATGTATGAGCTCGTGTCCGAATAAGGATTATAATGGGAAAACATAGCTAGGATCTTTGTTCAGAGTAGTTTTGTAGGGTTAGAATGTTATTTCATGATGCATATGGTCTGAGATGACCTGTTTGATGTAATATGGCTACTATAAATGGATTTAATCAATATACGGAGATTTGTTTTGTATATTTGTGTATATGGAGTAAACCCTAGTGTATTTGCATGTTATTCATGTTTCAAAATTGTTTATATTATGTCGATGTGATGTTTATGCTTATATCATGGAGAATTTATGCTTAGAACTAGATCTACTACCTCTGTATTAGATAAAATAAATGTGTTCTTATTCAATAAACCCTTCCTCTACTAATGGAAAAACATTCTCATGAAGCTCACATAAAGGAGGGGGCTTGGTGCCCACGCATGCATCGTGTGAGCGCCAACTTGGGTGATAGGAAAACATGCTTGGTGTTAAGAGAAAGATTAGATGATATAGGTAAAGGAGTACTACAAAATGGGTTGAATATAGAAGGAATACAACAAAGGTGTTGTAAATGGCATCCGAGAATGGAGAAAAGTGTAAATAATTGACGAAGTGTTGTTAATCAAACGAATTAGAAGAGACGTTAGGCGTGAGCATACTTTAGGTGTCTAAATTTGCCTCTCTTTAGGGTGGCGTAAGCTACGCCACTTAAAATAAAGTAGACAATCACAAACAACTAAATTTTTTGAAGGGTGGGAGAAAAATTAATAGAATGAAGGATGCCCCTCGAGTGTTGATGGGGTGATGAAAGAGGTTGATCGATGATCGAAAAGATGAAGGAAATAGATAGAAGATGAAGGGAAGAAAGGGAATATAGAAGAAAATGAGGATGAGGAAGGGGGAATGAGCTAACATCCATCTAGTGCTTTGTAAACAACTTATTTTTCATCATATTGCTAATGATCTTCATCATCGGTCCTTTTTAAAAAGAATGAAAAAAGTGTAATATGACATGAAATCCATATACGAACAAATGTCCATTGCTAAAAACACCAAAAATTCAACATACATAATGCAATGCAATACGAGAAAGTAAACAAGCTAACCTAATAGAGAAACCTAATGTAATGTTTCATTATCAAGATTTAGTTCGACTTGTGAATTAACTACAAGGGTTAAAGATGGTGCCCTAAGAAAGGATACATGCAAGAGGATTAATGGAGGACACTTGGATCTGATGAAAAAGTAATCATGCACTATGACACAATATCGTGAAACTTGTTGTGCCCCAAAGTACGTACATAGTAAGAAAACCAGATTTGTTAATGGAGGTAGATCCAGATGATTTGAAAGTCACGCATATGAATAGGTGAGAACCAAAGAGTGACATTTTTTAGAAATATTTTCAATTTTTATAATTTTTCTGAAACATATTTGAATTTTTGTATTTTTCTAACATTTTTGAATGTTGTGATTTTTCTAACATGTTTGAATGTTCTAATTTTTCTAACATATTTGAATGTTTTTTATTTTGAAAGTTTTTTGTGAAGCTATGTGTTGGTCTTCAAACTTGCACCCATGTCTCGATTTGGAAGGATTGAGGTGTTTCGATGACAATGGAACTATCCCTAAGTTGTGGGACCTTACGCGCTTGGGACGGATCTCTAGAGAAGGCCGCCCTCTATCTATTTCTACTACTACTATTAGTCCTAGTGTTGAAAAGGAAAACAAAGCTAATAAATGCTAAGGGACCAAGGATAGAAAGATAATATGAAAGGGTACCTACACTAGAAGGTGATAGCACCGAAAAGAGGGATGAACACTATTTGATCGAGTGTGAATGAAAGGAAATGCATGAAAGGAGTCTAGACACGAGTAGTATAGTGAAACATGTATTTACCAGATCATTCTCAAGGAACATAACTAAATATGGAACTGCAAGGGATGCAAAATGGCACACCCAATAGAAAATGCAAGAAGGAACAGAAACACGTTAGGATAAAGAATAGTCACAAAATGATGCTTCTATTACTTTAGGAAATACACAGATATTACAATGGCAAAGGAGGCCAATATCCATGTGAACGAGCCAGATCTAGAGGTATGCAACTATAAATATAGAAAATATGAAGTCCTTAGCAAAATATGTAAGGATCTAGAGTATCTTACCTTAATAATGATCAAAACTCTTACATTTATAGATGAATCAGAGAAGAAGAAGAGAAAGAGGGAAAACTTGAATTTGAAATAAAACCACCAATAAGAAGCATTCAATGCCTATAAATCCACCTAAGAATTTGTCGAATGTACTTCCCTAGGTTTGTTTGGTGTGTTGAAGAGTGAAGAAAGGTGAATTAGATTAAATCGAGTGGTTGGAGCAATCATATCTACTCATCAATGATCGAGAGACATTTTCCCATTTCTCACCTACTAGATCCACCAAGAATTTGAATTTGAATGTCTAGCACTATAGCTGATGTCAGTAGCTCTCTAACAAGTCTAGGACACACCAATCAAAGCTTTGTGGTAGAAGATATAGTTGTCGAAGATGTCGAGCTGCTTGTAGATGCAAGGTACATGCCACGCGTGGATTAGCTGAAATGATTGCCAACTATGAAAATATTTTTCATTTTTTCCATGTGTTAGTGATTGATTTGTTGCAAGGATTTAGTGCCGTATTCGTGTGGTTTGATAGATTACATGTGGTAGAATCAAGTATGTCGAAGATAAAATGGCACGTGAAGGGCACAAAATATGGTGCAAGAGAAGGGTGCATGGAAGAAAATAGAGGAACACGTAGAGGAACACTCGCAGAACACAAATGGGGAAATGAGGAAAATTTGTGAGCAAATTTTTTTTTCCTAAAGGTACAAATATTACAAAGTAATGGGCATGACATGTGAGAGGGCTAGGGACTTAGCTGATTGAAGCAAGTGCGAGGCACGTGCATAGGGAAGAACTACTTAGGAAGAAAGTGAATATGCGAGTAAGGTGGGTGCAAGGGAGGAGTAGAACAAAGAGGAAAAGGAAAGTGGAGAGAACAGAAAGTGTGTAAGGGTGTGTGAGGAAAAGAAGGGGCGCCAAGGGAAAACTGCAACCAAGGAATTGTGCCAATTGAACTTGAGTGTGTGTAACCTTTAATGAGGAACTGAGAGCTAGAATATGTATACAAGTTACCCAAATAACTAGGAGAGTTATTTGGATAATAGTTTTGGCAACTTTTGGGGCCATATGCCTAGCTAGATGAAGGAGATCATTATCCTGGAGCATCCATTGGGCATGGAGTCTACTATGTTATTACGAAGCTTCCCTGTAGTCAATTGAACGATAATTTATTGAATCTATTATGAATCTTAAAACTACGTAAAGATCCTTTACATTATGGAAGCAACAAAAAGCCTGTAGGAAGCACATAAAAGGAAAGAATTGTGTACAAATGCAACAATGTGCATGTAGCACACTAGGAGGAATTGAAACTACTCTAATATATACATAATGATGCAACAATCTTAACAAAAGGTTTAAGATAGATCCCATTAACGGGATATCTCATGTGCTTCCATCAAGATGAGTTAACTCAAAAGAGTTATCCTCTTTGCATGAACTGATGATGTATGGTCCACTCCAAAGTGCATCAAACTTTGAATGGCACTCTGATTCACTCTGTCAAGATCCCATTTTAAGAATAAGTCCCCAAATATGAAATCTTGAGGCCTAGCCTTTCTATCCAACTATTTCTTTGTTGCTTGCTGATGTTGTTCTAGCTTGATCATGGAAGAGTTCCTTAGCTCTTGAAGATAAACCAACTTTGTCATTTTGATTTCTCTCGGTCCATGCCCTCAAATTTTAGTTTTGGGCAAGTACTAATGAGTTCAATTATAATTTCAAAGGAAGGGTAGCCTCCTTACCATAGACAATCTTGTAAGGAAAATTTCCTATTTCCTTTTTGACTGTGATTCTATCTCTGCCCAGAGTGCACATGAGACCTTTTTATGTCACTATCTTCGGCTGATTTTCATTGTGCACTTCATAATTTTGATAAGACTATTTTTGTTGACTCTGCGATACCATTTCCTGGGGTAATATTTGGAATATTTTTTAGATAAATTCCTAGATTTAGAGCCCAATCAGTGAGTTTGGTCCCAAGGAAGGCCTTCGCATTATCAGAGATAGTGGTTTGAGGAACACAAAACCTTGTGACTATGCCTTCGAGAAAGTCAAGGATGACTGAATCAGTTGATTCCTTGAGTGTGACAACTTCTGTCCATCCGGTGAAGTAATATATAGCTGCCAACACCCACTTGTGTCTAACGCTTGAAGGAAGATTGATCATACCTATGAATTCAAAACCCCATTGTGCAAAAGGCTGATCGTCTTAGATTGGTCGAGGGGAAGCACTATAATTTTTTTCTTTCCTACAAAGAAAGCACACTCTCTCGCATTTTGTAATGCACCTATGTGAATATGCAAAAATAGTTGGCCAAAAGATACTTGCCATTATGATTTTCATTGATGTAGTTTTGGCAGACAAGTGTCCACCAGAGAATCCATCATGAAATTTTGCTAGCATGTTTTTAGTATATGTGCCACCGATACATCTTAACTACATGCCATAAATATTCTTCTTGAAGATAATTCCATCAATCAACACATAAGGGATAGATTGTAACCTCATATGTCTTCTCTTTTCTTTGTTCAAACTAGGAGGGTATGCACCCTTGGAAAGGAATTTGATCATGTCCTTCATCTAGTCATGTGTGCTAGGATTTGTACTCTGCTCAAGTTTTGCATGAGGGAGATCCTCATCCATAATTCATTGTGCACATCCTTAGCAATCTGTCTACAGAGCACTCTACCTATTACCAGCTTTGTGGCTTTGATAATCACATCATACTCCATGATTTTGGTCACCCATCATGCTCTCTTTTCACTAATTTCTGCTCCCATGATGAGGTCTTTAACATAAGAGTGGGAGACTAACACCTTGATATCATTGGTGGTGAGAATACTCTTGAATTTATTGAGCATGCACATGATGGCGAAGACTTGTTTCTTCATGTGATTTTACTTTAGTTCATAATACGTCAAGATCTCAAGCAATGAAAGCCACTAGTTTTTTGAGCCCTTGTTGATTTTCTTGTGTTAGGACAACATGAACAATTACATCACCGCCATAACCATAAAGAATTAAATACTTGGAATAGTTTGGGTTGATGAGTGTTGGTGCGAAGTAATTTCTTTATTGATTTTCTTGAATCTTTCTCTTCTTCTCGCTGTCCACCCAAGGCTACATCATTATTTAGCATCAAGGTGATGGGCTGAACCAATCTTGCAAATTTAGGAATAAAATTCCTAAAAATTTGATCTTACCAAAGAAGGACTATAAGGCCCATTTGTGTGCTAGCAGGGAAAGATCTAGGATGGCTAAAACATGCTTAGGATCAATTGTGATACCATCCTTTGAAACCACATGGCCCAAGAGCTTTCCCTGTGCCACCAAAAATTGCACTTCTTAGGGTTAAGAGACACCCCATACTTTATGCATCTCTCAAAGACTTTCTCCAGTGTGCCATTTTATCCATGCTCTACTTTGAGAAGACTATTATGTCATCAAGGTAAACCAAGATGAACTCATTGATGTTACCTTTGAAGGAAATATCCATGGTGTATTGAAATGTGGTGCCCGCATTTCATGACCAAAGTGAATCTTCGATATGCATACATTCCCCATTTGGTTGTAAATGTTGTTTTGAATTGATCCTCTTCCTTGACCAGGATCTAATTAGAACTTGAATACCCATCTACCATGGATAATCTCTACGTGTAAACCAAATTTTACAATATCTGATCCATCGAAGGCAAACGATAATGATCCTTCAAATATGCCTTGTTCAAATCTCTAAAATCAATGTAGAGTCTGATTTCACCATTCTTCTTTCACACTAGAACTAGATTTGTGACCCAAGTAGAGTATTTGATGGGAAAAATAATTTTTGCCTCAATGAGTTTGGATAATCCCTTTCTCATGAGGGGCTCTATCCTTGGATTAACTATTTTTTGCTTCTATCTCGACAAGATTGATACCAAGATCAAGGTCAATGGAGAGTTGAGAAAAACTTGGATAAAAACCCTTGAGTTCTTCCTACTCTTAGGAGAATATATCACCGTATTTTTACATAGAGATATGAAGGCCTTATTTTAATCATGCGCACAAGATTTACTTAGAAACACCTATTTTCCACATGCATAGTGATCGGGGAACAGTCTTCTGCGTAGTGTGCATGTACTTTTATTCACGTTTGAACTCATCCTCGGGGATAAAATTTTTCTCTAAGGTGACCATCCCTTTAGGAAAATTGTTTGTCTTCATCTATATCACTTAGTCACCATAGCCATCATGCAGTTCAGCTTGCATACTTGATGAAAATTTGGCTTCATTATGGATAAACTGGATGATTTACATGTCACATTAAACACTTACTAGTTGGTGTTGTTATCCTGAATGGATTTTATGATCACCATTTTGATGTGATGAGTGTTTCCTTTAACAAATTCCTTAGGAGGAGAGGAATGTGAACCAAGAGCGGCCATCCGGTTAGCTTCCTTGTTCATTTTACATGTAACTACCTGCAGATTTAGAGCATAAAATCTATCAAGGAGGTCCAAAACTCTATACTTATAAGCTTTGAGAAGCTTATTCTTTGTTAAGCACTTTTTGGTAACCTAGTGGATAACCAATTTTGTGTCCCCAAAAATCTGCAATGTCTTAATTTTCTTCTTCTCAACAATGAACAATCCATGCACTAGCACTTCATACTCTGCCACATTGTTAGAACATGTGAAATGTAGCCTATGTGTGAAGAATAATTTATCATCTTTAGGGGAAATGAGAACCATTGCTACCCCCACACCATTTCTACTTCTAGGATCCATCAAAGTACAACTTCCATAGACCCAGTTCAACTTTGTCTTTCTTGAGTGCACGTGGCAACATAGATTCTTCTTCAAGAATGCAGTAAGTACCAAGCCCAATTTCATAAGCTTCTAATTCTTCAGCATATGGATCAAATTTATGGTGTCTCTCTGCCCATTCATCAAGTACTAGGTTAGGAACAAAGGGTGGAAGAGACTACTCTTCAGAACTGAAGCTTGTTCTTCTTAGATTAAACAATTGGCTTGGAGAGGGGATGGGACATATGACTCTACATGATAGGAAAATATAGGCTCAACTTTTATGGTAAACTAGGTACCATACCTTGTCTTTAGTAACATATGAGACCAATCATAAGATAAGTAACCACCCACTTTAGCAAGAACATCTCTTAAGAAACATAGGGAAAAGAAAAGAGGTAGGTCAATGATTGATACATCTTGATTTATTATTAGGCTTGGAAATGCATGGAGGGTTAACTCAAGATCCTTGATGAATCCTAAGGTGGTGACACTTGAGCCATAAATCTTCAAGACTCCTTTAGACAAAGGGCTATATTTCAGACCTAAGACATCAAATATTTTCTTAGGCATAACAGAAGTACCGGGCCCGAGTCAATCATGCCATTATGTAATAGGTGTTTTGATATGATCAAGGAAATATAATACGGTGGGGTTTTAACAAATTTTATTACTTTCTTCTCTTCTCCTTCCTGGTATATATTGATAGAAGTGTGTGGCTTTTACACAACTAGATTAGTACATGAGAGTTGCACCAAAGCTTCATGTAATGGTCTCTTTGAGAAGGAATGACCGGGGCATGCCACATTGTGACATTTATGTTTGTTCTCTTCATCCTATCCATAATGCTAAATGGAAGGTCCCATGTCTTATGTATTTGGGGAACAACATCCCTTCTTGACTGTTCAGGAATGGAAGCATAGAATTCAGCTAGAGAAGATGCTTGACCTACCAAAGGAGGGGCACACGCTACTTCAGAAGGAGCTTTGCATGGGATCTCTTGTGTAGGGACTTGGGAAATTTTACTACTAGATGCCTTGGTTGCATCTTTCTTCTTCTGAGGATCTTCTTGTGTTGTTAGGATCGTGACCTACACACCTAATTCTAACATTATCTTCTTGTATCTTGTGTTGTCTACAACTTGGGTGCGTGGTCTATTTGTATCATCTGCTACTTGGTTGATTACACAGAATTCCTCAACACCAAAGAACATCAAATTTGTCTCTGGAGGAGCTTTTGGTCTTTCTTGGTTAACTACTTCAATAACACTTGCTTTGAAGGCTCACGTGGTGGAAGCATTCCAAATCATGAAATCTTGGGAGCACACATCATTGGCACAATGATATTAACTACAAGGAATGTCTGTAAAGGAATCGCTATTATGAATCCTATGCCAAATTATTCTTAATGGAAAAAGCATCCGAATCACACTAGGTTTTAGAAGAGAAGGCGCAGGAGGAACAACTTGCAAGGGTAAATGTGTATTGGGATTCCATCTATCATTTTACTGGGTGGGCACGTATCTTTGATTTCCATATTGATTCTTCCAAGGCTGATTGGTTTGGCCATTCGCGTAATTAGAACTACCTCTAGAGGCTTGCACTGCTTTTTTTTAATGATACAACCTTGTTTGATCATTTATAATTAGGTCCTTCAACTCTTCAAATTTCTTTTGCTATGCTGGAGAGTAGGATGTTGAGGTAACTAGTTTTGCACTCTACTCAGGAACATGGATAGGGGCCACGAAGGCAGGGGTACTAGTCAAATTTCTAGGAACAAGGGCATAGGCAGTCTAGGATCTATCTTTCCCACCCGAATAAGACTATTTTTTTCCCTCATACAATATTATAAGTAGCTGGTAAATTCCTATGTCCCATGGATTAGATCATGACTGAAATATCGCTATTGAACACCTTCAGTTAATATAGGAAATCATGTTGGGCTATAAGTCTTACCACAAGAGGGATTTTGTACCAAGTATTCCTAAATCTGATGTTCAAATCAATCATTTTCTCATTGGGCACCGTTGTTGTTAGCTGCTCTACTAAAGATAGGTGATCTGACTTATCTTCAAAATAATTATAAATATTTATTCCTATATCATCCTGTGTGGTAATAGATCCAAGTCTCAAACCTCGGTACCATTAAAGCACTTTACCTTTGAAAGAGGCTATAAGTAGCCTGACCACTACATCATCATGTGTGATCAAATAGAGTGAACAAACATTTGCTATATCCTGGATATGTTCCTGAGGGGTGACTTGATTCTCACCAATAAAGTATGGAATACTCTTGAGTGTGCCATTTGACATATCATGTTACACGGCCAACACCAAGGGACTTCCTCTTGAGAATATAGCAGAGTTTCTTAGTGGAGGAGGTGGATGATGTGCCATCATAGGGTGTGCAAGTTGTTTATTTTGAGGAGTTGAATGGATGCGGCGCACCGGAGATGGAGATGTGCATGCGGGCTTTCTCGAACAAACTCTCCTCGGGATAACTAGAGGTACTCAAAATTATATTCAATGATTTTTGCACTAGACTTGCTAGAAACTTTTGGTCTTCAAAATTTCACCCACATCTCGAGATCTAGAAGGATCTAGGTGTTTAAGAAGAAATTGGAACCATCCCTAAGTTGTGGGACCTTTCAATCTTGAAATGGATCTCCTGGAGAAGGCCGCCTCCTCTATCTATTTCTACCGATATCGCTACTCTCTAGTGATAAAAAAGAAAAATAAGCTAATAAATGCCAAGTGACCAAGGATAGAAAGATAACATGAAATGGAACCTACACTAGAAGGTAATAACACCAAAAAAGAGGGAAGAACACTATCTCATTATGAGTGGGAATAAAAGAAAATGTGTGAAAGGAGGCTAGGCATGAGTAAAGACAACTAAACACGTATTTACCGTGATCATTCTCATGGAACACAACTAAATAAGTAACTGCAAGGGATGTGAAATGACACAACCAACACAAAATGGAAAAGAAAAGGAAAGAAGAAGGAACAAAAATATGTTAGGTAAAATAATAGTCACAAAACGATGCTTCTATTACTTCCGAGAAATGCACAGAGCTATTACAATGGCGAAGGAGGCTGATATCCACATGCAAGATGAAAATCTAGAGGTCTTTAACTCAAAATACATAAAAATGAAGTCCTTCGCTAAATGCATAAATATCTAGAGTGTCCAAACTTAATAATGAGCCCAACTCTTACATTTATAGATGAATCTATAGAAGGAGAAGAGGAGGGAAAACATGAATTTGAAATAAAACCACCAACAAGAAGCATTTAATGCGTGAAAATTTTCCTAAGAATCTATCGAATTCACTTCCCTAGGTATATTTGGCATTTTGAAGAGGGAAGAAGGGTGATTTATATTAAATAGGGTGGTTACAACAATCATATCTACTCATCGCCTCGTAGAGACGTTTCCCCATTTCTCACCTACCAAATCTACTAAGAATTTGAATTTGAATGTCTTATACTATAGTTGATGTCAACGGATCTCCACAAGTCCAACCACGCACTAATCGAGCTCTACACAATGCGAATAAGATGTCGAGCCACTGCGCATGCAAGATATGTGGCATGCGTGGATTGGCTAAAATGATGGTCAAATGTGTAAATATTTTTCATTTCTTCCATATTTCAGTCATTAATTTATTGCAAGGATTCAAAGGTGCCTTCTTTGGCACACTTTGATAGGCTACATGTGTCGAATCAATTATGTCAGAAGATGACCTGGCTTAGAAGGGTGTGAGTGAAGGGCACCTTCTCCCTTGCTCTGTAATGGCGTTTTTGCCTTTTACTATTGAAATGATGTTCTGTGCAAACTTCTGGAGCAACAAAACATGTTTTGTGATGCATCTGTCCATCCTTGCTCGTTTTTGCTTGTTCTCTTCTTGCCTCTCTTCATTGCAGGTATTTGTGCATGTTTGAATGTTCATTGCAGGTTTGGAGCTATGTTCATGGAGTTTTGGGACATTTTCTGTGTGAAATCTATCCTTGGGCTCGTGATGCATCTGTCCATCCTTCCCATTGCTCACCTCTCTTTGTTCCATGGCAGTTTTGATAGATGTTCAACATTCTCCTTCTCTGGTGTATCACCGTTTTAGTGTAGGCTTTTGTTCTTTTCCTTTCTCTCTCTCTCTCTCTGTCTCCTTGGCATGGTTAGATTAGGATTAGATTAGCTTGCCTGCACTGGAATAGCTTGTGGCAGGTAGTTTAGGAGCAGGAACCAGCCTTCTCTAGAGATTCCTCTCTCAGTTTCACAAGTCCCATGCTTGGAGAGAGGTTTCCATGTTGTGCAATCACACTGGATGCCTGAGTGATCAACCTAGAAGCCCGATCGCATCCGGGGGTGCCGTGTGAGTCTGCAACAACACCACCTTCCATTAAACCCTATCAACTCACTTAAATTCCATTGGAACCATCACCTTATAGACATGCAACCCTTAGCTTCCCTTTCAATAATTTAGGATGAATCCCATAAAACTTAGGTTAGTCTAGAATAACCACCTTAGGTATTAAAACATTGCCAATCATAATTCCCACCTTAGGTTAGATTAAATTCATAACCATTTAGTATTAGGTATTAGTTAAAATAGCCTAGCATTACTTTACTAATCTCTCCCATATTCATTTAACACAAATCTTAGGTTAGGATGCCAACCTAACAAAATAGAATAAGAGGCTTAGATAAGAATGAAATCCAAATAAGTAGATGTAGCTAGAACATAGGTGTTCTTACCTATCTTAGGATAATATTTTGGTTTTGGACTCGAATTCCTCATTTTCATAAAATAAATTGAATTTTGTTTACATCCGTTATGTCCCGCCATGATCAATCCCCAAAGACCCGAGCACAAACATACAATGAATGAAAACATGTTCACATAAGACCAAAGAATTTGTAACATACAAAGTTCAAGTCCACTATGTCCCTCAAACTATCAATGTCAATTTACCATTCAATCTATGAAGAAGATTTAAAACATTCCTTGGATCACTCAAATTGATCCAAGGATGAGTCAAAAATAGGAATAAGTCTCGCAACTCTTAAAGCCATATTACACTTACCTTTCCAAAGTGAAAACGAGTTCTTGAAATCCATACTATTTTAGTCTAATGATTTTAAGAACAAAATGATTTATCCATATCAAGCATGATCTTCAAAGAATAAAAAAAGAACACACCTTTATCAAGAAAATCATATGTCAACGCTTGAAACGCAAAGGAGGAATATAACAATTTTCAAGGGTGTTAAAAAATATTCTTTAAACTCCTCTCCATCTTCTAATGAGTCCGATCAAAACTACTATTCAGATTCCTCTAAATCGAGTCCTAAATCATAGTCCTCCCCTTCTTCGCAGGACCTCCTTCATCAATCACCTCAATGATCCCTTCCTATGTCAAAGATATCTTTGACTCAAAGTTCTTCTAATCAATTCTCTAAGTTGACTCTCGGTTGCATTCATCTAAATCGACACTTACATCACAATATTCTTCTCGGAGGGGTTATTTTCTTTGTATACCCACAATAGGTCATCTTATACACAAACCTATTTCATCTCTTTCCACTCATAAGATATCTTGGTTGAAATCTACTTCATCTCTCGAGTCATCTTCTCTTATCAATAAAAATTTGATCCCTCTTTGGCCTTTAAGTCATTTCAACCATATCATACCATTTTCTCATCCATCTTCAAAAGATCAATGTTTGCATCCATAGAGAAAAATTAACAAAAAATGATGTGTTAAGATATATTTGTGACACACTATCAAATTATTTTGTGGAAAAAATAGGGTCAATTCTTCCCCTCATCTACATCATCACACATCTTCGAAAACTTCCATGCTTATTAGACCCGTTTCTTGAGTCAACCTCCTATGGTCGAAGAAAAATAACCTATACGCATTGTTTTCTCTCAAAATGAAGGAACCATCATACTACAAAAATATATCCCTCTAGAGGATTACAAATAAGGCTTATTTCTAGAACTCAATATGCTTGCGTATGGGGAGGAATAAGTTGATAAATATTGTCATAACATAAAGGAAGAGCCTAAGGTCATGGAACTTGATTCTTCTTCTATTATCCCATCTTCACCTTCCTATAAGCATGATGAGATGTCGGGGTATAATATTGATCCATGGCCCTTCTTCTCATTACCCAATCATTCTTTATCTATCATGATTCCTCAATCAAAATCACACCATGGGTCACTTTCTAGTAGCCCTTCATCATCTTCTATGTGTGGGCCACATCCTGGTAGCCCATCCTCATCTTCTCTTGGGCCACATCCTAGTAGCCCTCTGTCATCTATTAGTGGGTCTGCTCCATGTATCCCTTTATCCTCCATTCTTGGCTCAAGTTCTAGTATCGATCATCTTTTTCTATCCCGGGACACCATCTAGTAGCCCTCTATTTTATACTTGTGGGTCACCCCCTAGTATTCCCTTGTTATCTTCTTCCATTCTGGGGCTAGCACCTAGAAGCCCTCCACTATCTTTCATTTATGAGTCACCTTGGGGTAATCCATTACCTTTTATTCTTGGGCCACATCCTAATAGCCTTGCATCCTCTTCTATCTATGAGACACCTCTGAGTAGTCCCTTTTCTTCCATTTTAGGGCCATATCCTAGCAACCCTTCGTCATCTTCTATCAACGGCTCACCTTTGAGTAGCCCATCTTCTTCAATCCTTTCATTGTAATCTCTTTGTCCATCATATCCTTCTAAACATCCATTTTCTCCTCCCACTTCCGGGGATTAGATGAGTCACATACTAACTTATAAAAAAACCCAAATAGTTTCTTTACCAAGCTAAGATCAAAGATTCAAAGAGCTCCAAAGCTCCCAACAACTCAAATGATCTTAAGGTTACATCAAATGTGATTCAAAAATGCACATCAACGTAACCATCAAGTATTGCGTAAAGTGCATAAACCTCTGGATAAGGAACTCAAGCTCCCACATACAAAATTCATGTTTCAGGGATAAATCACGCTTATTTATTAAGTATGAGCTCACCATGATCATCGAGATCAGAAATAATATGACTCTTGATAAGAAAACATGTTTAATATATCTTATCAAGGAAATTTAAAACATTATTGTTATATCCTATCACATAGAGTGACTTTTTTTAGTCCCAACTTTCCAAAAACTATCAAAAATCTAAAAATAAAATATAATAAAATGAGAAAACATTTCAAACAAAATCAAAGGTAAAGGAACAGACATTGCAATCAGTATCGTGTGCATACACATGGATGTTCTTTGTTCCCTTCTTGTTCTTCTTCTCTGTAAGTATTCCTAAACTTTTCATCTCTTTGGTGATATTTTGGTTATCCTATTCACATGCATTTTGTGACATTTATCTCTATGGTATTTATTTGACCTTGGTATTTTATCGCCTTAGTAAATTAATTAACAACTAGCCTCTTAGAGATCCTATCACAAGCAACATCTAATAAACTTATTGCGAAGAAATTTTAAATATATTTTTGACATTAGCCAATGTCATCATCACAATCACTTCGCCTCCTTACATCAAGCCATCGGTGATTCTTAACCCCTTGTCAAAACAATCGAGAGATCTGGAATACATTTTTAGAAAGGAAAAGAATGAAAATCAAATCAAACAAAAAAATCTAAAAGCAAAATAAAATTGATATATAACTCTCTCTTGGGGTATTTCCAATAATCTCCACCAGGATATAGATGCCTAACTAGTAGTAAAGAAATTTTGTGATGCAAATAAAATGTATCTCCATAGGGGCTATGGATGTCCGGCTAGAAGCGAAGTAATGTGCGGCTCTCCTTCCACAATCCATTCATAGATCAACATTGAAAATCAATCATTCCTACACATTGGCTAACATATCTTCACTTGTTGTCTATCAAATCTTCACTTTAAGAGGTAACTAATTTCCATGTACACACACTAAATCTCTATGAGTGAACCAGATTAGTATGTTACCAAGTGTCTTTTTTTCACCTTGTTCAAAATATTGCTTTATCCTATATCTTGTCTCATGATTTATGCCTTTGGCTAATCAATTCTTCATCGCAACGCTTCTAAGATATATTCATATCATTCACATCATTCTTCTACTTCGTTCGAAACACCATGTGTATCATATTACCTTTTTTCATGTTCACGACACATTTGTCCCCTTTCACAAAAAATAATCTTCTACTTCCTTTCTATCATGTATTTCTTGGCCAACTTACACTTTGGGGCATCCTTTCTCCTTCATAATGTGTCATTGGTTTCCGTTCATCATCATTAATGAATGTATCCATACTGCCTTGATTCCCCTTGTGTGCATGTAGAGTTTTCCTTTGAAAATTCCTGCCTAACATAGGGAAGCTTGCACATCTTCACTTTCTTGCGCATGTGTGTGGCATTCTACCCTTGTACATCCCATATATCACTTTGGGGGCATCCTTGCTTATTTTCTTCCAATACACAAGGTGTTATCTAAATAACTCTCCTAGTTATTTGGGTAACTTGAATATGTATTCTGGCTCTCAACTCCTCATTAAAGGTTACACGCGCAATTTCCTTGGTTGCATTTTTCCTTGGCACCCCTTCTTTTCCTCACGTGCCCTTGTGTGCTTTCTGTTCTCTCCACTTTCCTTTTCCTCTTTGTTCTACTCCTCCCTTGTGCCCACCTTCTATGCATTCACTTTCTTCCTAAGAATTTCTTCCCTGTGTGTGCACCTCACACCTTCTTCAATCGCTAAGTCCCTCGCCCTCTCACATGCCACACCCATTACTTTGTAATAGTTGTGCCTTGACTATGTGTTCTCTTCTCATCAGTTTACCTCATTTCCCCATGTGTGTTGCATGCATGTTCCTCTATGCCTTCCTCTTTTTCTTCCTGTGCCCTTCCCTCACACCCTTCTAAGCCGTGTCATCTTCTCGACATACTTGATTCGACATATGTAGCCTATCATAGAGACATTTCCCCATTTCTCACCTACCAAATCTACTAAGAATTTGAATTTGAATGTCTTATACTATAGTTGATGTCAACAGATCTCGACAAGTCCAAGCATGCACTAATCGAGCTCTACAAAGAGAATAAGATGTCGAGCCACTGCGCATGCAAGATATGTGGCATGCGTGGATTGGCTAAAATGATGGTCAAATGTGTAAATATTTTTCATTTCTTCCATATTTCAGTCATTAATTTATCGAAGGATTCGGTGCCTTGCTGGCACACTTTGATAGGCTACATGTGTCGAATCAAGTATGTTAGAAGATGACCCGGCTTAGAGGGTGTGAGGGAAGGGCACAGGAAGAAAATAGAGGAAGGCATAGAGGAACATGCATGCAACACACATGGGGAAATGAGGTAAACTGATGAGAAGAGAACACATAGTCAAGGCACAACTATTACAAAGTAATGGGTGTGGCATGCGAGAGGGCGAGGGACTTAGCTGATTGAAGAAGGTGTGAGGTGCACACACAGGAAGAAATTCTTAGGAAGAAAGTGAATGCATAGAAGGTGGGCACAAGGGAGGAGTAGAAAAAAGATGAAAAGGAAAGTGGAGAGAAAAGAAAGCACACAAGGGCACGTGAGGAAAAGAAGGGGTGCTAAGGGAAAAATGCAACCAAGGAAATTGCGCATGTAACCTTTAATGAGGAGTTGAGAGCCGTAATACGTATTCAAGTTACCCAAATAACTAGAGAGTTATTTAGATAACACCGTGTATTGGAAGAAAAATAAGCAAGGATGCCCTCAAAGTGATATATGGGATGTACAAGGGTAGAATGCCACACACATGCGCAAGAAAGTGAAGATGTGCAAGCTTCCCTATGTTAGGCAGAAATTTTCAAAGGAAAACTCTACATGCACACAAGGGGAATCAAGGCCAAGATGGATACATTCATTAATGATGATGAACGAAACCAATGATGCATTATGAAGGAGAAAGGATGCCCTCAAAGGTAAGTTGGCCAAGAAATACATGATAGAAAGGAAGTAGAAGATTATTTTTTTGTGAAAGGGGACAAATGTGTCCGTGAACATGAAAAAAGGTAATATGATACACATGGTGTTTCGAACGAAGTAGAAGAATGATGTGAATGATATGAATATATCTTAGAAGCGTCGTGATGAAGAAGTGATTAGCCAAAGGCATAAATCATGAGACAAGATATAGGATAAAGCAATATTTTGAACAAGGTGAAAAAAAGACACTTGGTAACATACTAATCGGGTTCACTCATAGATATTTAGTGTGTGTACATGGAAATTAGTTACCTCTTAAAGTGAAGATTTGATAGACAACAAGTGAAGATATGTTAGCCAATGTGTAGGAATGATTGATTTTCAATGTTGATCTATGAATGGATTGTGGAAGGAGAGCCGCACATTACTTCGCTTCTAGCCGACATCCATAGCCCCTATGGAGATACATTTTATTTGCATCACAAATTTTCTTTACTACTAGTTAGGCATCTATATCCCCGGTGGAGATTATTGGAAATACCCCAAGAGAGAGTTATATATAAATTTTATTTTTCTTTTAGATTTTTTTGTTTGATTTGATTTTTCATTCTTTTCCTTTCTAAAAATGTATTCCAGATCTCTCGATTGTTTTGACAAGGGGTTAAGAATCACCGATGGCTTGATGTAAGGAGGCGTAAGTGATTGTGATGATGACATTGGCTAATGTCAAAAAATATATTTAAAATTTCTTCGCAATAAGTTTATTAGATGTTGCTTGTGATAGGATCTCTAAGAGGCTAGTTGTTAATTAATTTACTAAGGCGATAAAATACCAAGGTCAAATAAATACCATAGAGATAAATGTCACAAAATGCATGTGAATAGGATAACCAAAATATCACCAAAGAGATGAAAAGTTTAGGAATACTTACGAAAGAAGAACAAGAAAGGAACAAAGAACATCCATGTGTATGCAATACCTGATTGCAATGTCTGCTTCCTTTACCTTTGATTTTGTTTGAAATGTTTTCTCATTTTATTATATTTTATTTTTAGATTTTTGATAGTTTTTGGAAAGTTGGGACTAAAAAAGTCACTCTATGTGATAGATATAACAATAATGTTTTAAATTTCCTTGATAAGATATATTAAGCATGTTTTCTTATCAAGAGTCATATTATTTCTGATCTCGATGATCATGGTGAGCTCGTACTCAATAAATGACTGTGATTTATCCCTGAAACATGAATTTTGTATGTGGAGCTTGAGTTCCTTATCCAGAGGTTTATGCACTTTACGCAATACTTGATGGTTGCGTTGATGTGCATTTTTGAATCACATTTGATGTAACCTTAAGATCATTTGAGTTGTTGGGATCTTTGGAGCTCTTTGAATCTTTGATCTTGGCTTGGTAAAGAAACTATTTGGGTTTTTTTATAAGCTAGTATGTGACTCATCTAATCCCTGTAAGTGGGAGGAGAAAATGGATGTTTAGAAGGATATGATGGACAAAGAGATTACAATGAAAGGATTGAAGAAGATGGGCTACTCAAAGGTGAGCCATTGATAGAAGATGGCGAAGGGTTGCTAGGATATGGCCCTAAAATGGAAGAAAAGGGACTACTCAGTGAGGTGTCTCATAGATAGAAGAGGATGCAAGGCTATTAGGATGTGGCCCAAGAATAAAAGGTAATGGATTACCCCAAGGTGACTCATAAATGAAAGATAGTGGAGGGCTTCTAGTGCTAGCCCCGAATGGAAGAAGATAACAAGGGAATACTAGGGGTGACCCACAAGTATAAAATAGAGGGCTACTAGATGGTGTCCCCGAGAGAAAAAAAGATGATTGATACTAGAACATGAGCCAAGAATGGAGGATAAAGGGCTATATGGAGCAGACCCACTAATAGATGATAGAGGGCTACTAGGATGTGGCCCAAGAGAAGATGAGGATGGTCTATCGTGATGTGGCCCACACATGGAAGATGATGAAGGGATACCAGACAGTGACCCACAATGTGATTTTGATTGAGGAATTATGATAGATAAGAATGATTGGGTAATGAGAAGAAGGGCCATGGATCACTATTATACCCCGACATCTCATCATGCTTATAGAAGGTGAAGATGGAGTAATAGAAGAAGAATCAAGTTCCATGACCTTAGGCTCTTCCTTTATGTTATGACAATATTTATCAACTTATTCCTCCCCATACGCAAGCATATTGAGTTCTAGAAATAAGCCTTATTTGTAATCCTCTAGAGGGATATATTTTTGTAGTATGATGGTTCCTTCATTTTGAGAGAAAACAATGCGTATAGGTTATTTTTCTTCGACCATAGGAGGTTGACTCAAGAAACGGGTCCAATAAGCGTGGAAGTTTTCAAGATGTGTGATGATGTAGATGAGGGGAATAATTGACCCTATTTTTTCCACAAAATAATTTGATAGTGTGTCACAAATATATCTTAACACATCATTTTTTGTTAATTTTTCTCTATGGATGCAAACATTGATCTTTAGAAGATGGATGAGGAAATGGTACGATATGGTTGAAATGGCTTAAAGGCAAAAGAGGGATCAAATTTTTATTGATAAGAGAAGATGACTCGAGAGATGAAGTAGATTTCAACCAAGATATCTTATGAGTGGAAAGAGATGAAATAGGTTTGTGTATAAGATGACCTATTGTGGGTATACAAAGAAAATAACCCCTCCGAGAAGGATATTGTGATGTAAGTGTCGATTTAGATGAATGCAACCCGAGAGTCAACTTAGAGAATTGATTAGAAGAACTTTGAGTCAAAGATCTCTTTGACATAGGAAGGATCATTGAGGTGATTGATGAAGGAGGTCCTACGAAGAAGGGGAGGACTATGATTTAGGACTCTATTTAGAGGAATCAATAGTAGTTTTGATCGACTCATTAGAAGATGAAGAGGAGTTTAAAGAATATTTTTTAACACCCTTGACAATTGTTATATTCCTCCTTTGCATTTCAAGCGTTGACATATGATTTTCTTGATAAAGGTGTGTTCTTTTGACTGCTGAAGATCATGCTTGATATGGATAAATCATTTTGTTCTTAAAATCATTAGACTAAAATAGTATGGATTTCAAGAATTCATTTTCACTTTGGAAAGGTAAGATGCAATTTGGCTTTAAGAGTTGCAGACTTATTCCTATTTTTGACTCATCCTTGGATCAATTTCAGTGATCCAAGGAATGTTTTAAATCTTCTTCATAGATTGAATGGTAAATTGACATTCAGTAGTTTGAGGGACATAGTGGACTGAACTTTGTATGTTACAAATTCTTTGGTCTTATGTGAACATGTTTTCATTCAGGTTGTATGTTTGTGCTCGGGTCTTTGGGGATTGATCATGGCAGGACATAATGGATGTAAACAAAATTCAATTTATTTTATGAAAAATGAGGAATTCGGAGTGCAAAAACCAAAATATTATCCTAAGATAGGTAAGAACACCTACGTTCTAGCTACGTCTACTTATTTGGATTTCATTCTTATCCAAGCCTCTTATTCTATTTTGTTAGGTTGGCATCCTAACCTAAGATTTGTGTTAAATGAATATGGGAGAGATTAGTAAAGTAATGCTAGGCTATTTTAACTAATACCTAATACTAAATGGTTATGAATTTAATCTAACCTAAGGTGGGAATTATGATTGGCAATGTTTTAAGACCTAAGGTGGTTATTGCTAGACTAACCTAAGTTTTATGGGATTCATCCTAAACTATTGAAAGGGAAGCTAAGGGTTGCATGTCTATAAGGTGATGGTTCCAATGGAATTTAAGTGAGTTGATAGGCTTTAATGGAAGGTGGTGTTGTTGCAAACTCACAAAGACCCCCGGATGCGATCGGCTTCTAGGTTGATCACTCGGTATCCAATGTGATTGCACAACATGGAAACCTCTCTCCAAGCATGGGACTTGTGAAACCGAGGAGGAATCTCCAGAGAAGGCTGGTTCCTGCTCCTAAACTACCTCCCACAAGCTATTCCAGTGCAGGCAAGCTAATCTAATCCTAATCTAACCATGCCAAGGAGACAGAGCGAGAGAGAGAGAGAGAGAGAGAGAGAGAGAGAGAGAGAGAGAGAGAGAGAGAGAGAGAGAGAGAGAGAGAGAGAGAAAAGGAAAAGAACAAAAGCCTACACTAAAACGGTGATACACCAGAGAAGGAGAATGTTGAACATCTATCAAAACTGCCATGGAACAAAGAGAGGTGAGCAATGGGAAGGATGGACAGATGCATCACAGGCCCAAGGATAGATTTCACACAGAAAATGTCCCAAAACTCCATGAACACAGCTCCAAACCTACAATGAACATTCAAACATGCACAAATACCTGCAATGAAGAGAGGCAAGAAGAGAACAAGCAAAAACGAGCAAGGATGGACAGATGCATCACAAAACATGTTTTGTTGCTCCAGAAGTTTGCACAGAACATCATTTCAATAGTAAAAGGCAAAAACACCATTACAGAGCAAGGGAGGAGGTTCGAACTCCATTTTCAACCCTAGAGAAGAAAAGAAGGGAGGGCAGAGCTGAAAATATGAACAACTTGTAATTATCTTTTAAAATGAGCCAAATCTGGCTTTATACAATGCATGGGTCGAGCCCAGGAGACAAAAAACATACAAAAGCATGGGAGCCCATTCTTTCTTGACTGCAGGTGCATTAAAATGGCATGGGGGACCTTACAAACCCATACCTGTCACTTTTACTTTGATTACGGAGAATGCGACCCATTCTACATTAAATCTGGTCACTGGAATGTCATTTCTGGCCATGAACACGCATCAGAGCCGTTTCTCAATTTTCTCCCTCTAGACTACACCAAAACTCGAGATTAACCCCAGAATCATGTAGAGAATTTCACAAGATTTCCGTTGATATAAAGAACGTGCAAATCCGAGTTTTGGATCGAAAGATATGATGATCTGAAGATTTAGGGCACGGAACAGACCAAAACGGATTTTGAAATCTTTCCCGTGCTTTGCCACCTGGATGACACGTGTCAAACGCTGATTGGTCGAGTAGTTCTCTCTCCTTCACCTTTCGGTGGGCTTTCTTTTGAAATTTCCTTGTGGCCCCTTAAACTTGGACACGTGTCCTCTTCTCGATTGGCTCGGCCCCCCCTTCAAAACTCACCCTTTGACTTTTGGACTCTTTCCCCTGCGACACGTGTCGTGATCTGGTTGGTTCTCGGCCCTTTCGGCTCCTTCGCGCCCTTCGCGTCTTTATGTCCCGAATGTCCCAAACTGCTTGGGCCAAAAACTTCTGATCTGCCCGAAATGGGCTTCCTCGTCCCTCATTTGGCCGATGACACGTGGCGTTGTTTGATTGGCTTTCGGCTCCTTCGGCGATCCGCGTCCCGCGCGTCCCTTCGTCCCGATGTCCCAAAGATGAACTTTCTGTTTGTGTGAATCGGCGATTCGCGTCATCACGGCCCAAATGTCCCAATTGCTTCCGGAATTGTTTGTTCTCATTTCGGCCGATCCGACCGGTTCACGTACTTCACGTACTCTTGTCCCGAATTGTCCCGCCAATAGTTAGTCGCTTTTCTTGATCTTTCGGTCAGATCGGATTCTCGTGCCCACCGCGCACTTCTATCCCGAGATGTCCCTTTGCTTCATGGGCCGCCTGGAGGATTTTCAGCCGATCCGCGCCTAGATGTCCCAAATGTCCCGACTGCCCCTAGGACTAGGACTTAGCCAATTTTCACAATTTTTTTCGCCCAAGCTATTTTTCTCGCAACCTTCTCGCATTTCCTCAGAGCTTGCTCTCTTCAACCTAGACAAGAGAGTTAGAAAAAATCTGCGGGGACCCCTACGAAACGTGAATTTTTCCCTGAATCAATCTATTTTCCTGGGACTTGAGAATTCTGATGCATGTTATCAATTTAAACCCTGGGGGGTGAATTTGGATAACAATTTGGCGACTCAGTGGGGTCATCTGCCTGCTAGATGAATGATCAGTAGCCTGAAGCAATCCATTGGGCATGGAGTCATAAGCAAGCCTGAAAACTGATCTGAACTTTGAAAACTTCCCTCTGAGCCACTTGAAACCCACTAGACATGGAGTTGTTCTTCACCAAAATGCCACTGAAATGAACTGTGCCAGAGAAAACCAGCAACACCAAAAACTATGTACAAAACTGAAAATCATACATGCTCCAAAATGGAACATGCAGAGTGTGCATAAGCACTTCTTCTGCTAAAAGAAAACCTACCTACTCTATTCTAACCGGGAGTGAAGAAAAGCTAAACAAACCCTACAATTGGTTGTGAGAAATAGCTTCCCTTTCTCAAAAGTGGCAGCCATGCAATTGATTTGGAGCTGATCATGGCAGTTAGGATGAGTGGAAAATCAACAAGAAGCTAGTCTTCCACCCAAATCATCAAGGTATCAGCTGAAGGCAAATTCAATACCTCTTTTAGTTGCTCTGCATTTGGATTGAAGAGGTATGACAGCTGATCCTTGGTACTTTGTAGCTCATCCTCATGCTCGGAAGCAAGCATGACTGGTTGTGACTTCTCCTTTGGCTCCAATGAAGCCAAATACCTGATTGGGCAAGGTCTGATCCATTTGATATGCCCATAGCTCTGATTCTCAACTCCAAAAGTGGAGTCTTCTTGTAGACCCTCCAGAATGGATGGTGTGGAAGAAATGGTGAAATTCCTCTGTCCTTTCTCTTCCTCCAATGAAGAACGTGAAAGATTAAAATCTTCCAATCTTGATTCCGAAGAGCTATTATAAGATGCTGGCTGTTGTAAATGAATGCCCTCCTTCATGACAGCAGACTCAAGTGTTTGGAGTGTGGATGATGAAAGAGAGAAAGGTGGAAACTCAACCGGCTCTTCTCCATCAAAACAGTCCTCCAAATCGACAGAGATAAACCGCCTCATTCATTGCCATGTAAATGCTGCAAATGCTCAACTTCCTCCATGGTGCCTTCTTGATCGTAAGAATTTGACCACCATGTGTTATTTTTCCCTTCAACATTGAGTTTGAGAGGTCAAACTCCTCTTCAGCACTAGAACTTGAGAGAGGTGAAGTAGAAAGAAGAACTGAAGGTTCTCTTGTAGCCTGCTTTGTGCTCAGAGCTCTTGGATCTACACTTTTCTCCCCCACAGCTGGAATGTGCTCCTCTTCTTTTGGATTTGGAGCAGCTTCTCCTTCCTCCAATGTTTGAAGACAATCTTGCTCTTGATTGAACTCTTCCTCCAGCATGAAGTTTGTCAAGTCAAACTCTTCAATCTGCTGCTCTAGAGGACAAGTTGGGACTGCAAGATCTTCTTCTTCTACTTGCCAATGACGAAATCGAGTCCTGACCACCATTTGTTCTCCAACCTTAGCCTCTTCTGTAGGCTTAACCATCAAGGGGATCTTTGTCATCCCAAACTTGGCAGCCCAAACCTTCAAGCTGTCTGTCATTTCTTTTCTTCTTGGCTCTTCCTCTTGCTGTCCTTGATGACTGATTTTTGCAATTTCTTCTTCCCCACATGGAATTGGGAATGCAAGAGGAGGGATGGGTTGTAACTCAATTGATTTGGCAATTTTTTGTGGTGGTGGAAGCTCTTGTTTCTTTGGAGGAGGGGGTATTTCTATTAGTTCTTGTGGAGGGGATGACTGTTTGGAAGGAAAAAGGAAAGAAGAATTGAGATGAGGTGGAAGACTGAGAGGTGGAGACATGGATTCAACATTTGGGACAGCAGATGGGGAGTTTAAAACTTGACACTGCTGAGATGATATAGATTGAGAAGGAGGAAAAGAAAGAGTATGAGATGGTGTGCTTACCCGTTGACAAGGTTGCTGAATACTCCTCTCATATACCTCTATTCCTTCAATCCACCTTGTAAGCGATGGCAGTGTTGCAATCATGAAGTCCAGCTTCTCTTGAGGGCTGTAATGCCTTGGAAAAGGTCCCACCCATGGACAGGTGCTCCACAACCGATTCCAAATGCTTTCATTTGTGCTTGAGCCCTAGATTGCACCATGTTTACCTCCATCTTTTGGATTTTCTCCAACAGACCAGCATCTTGCATCTGAGTGTCTTCATTGTATGCACACTCTTGCTCTTGATGTGCTTCATATCCAAACTGACTTTGGCACTGCTGCTCATATGGGTATGCATACTGATCTTGAATTTGTTCAAAATGCTGATTTGGAGGATTTGTAAAACAGGTTGGAGGTGGAATATACTGCTGTTGTTGATGTGAAATCCATGATGGAAATGAAGTCATGATTGCACAACTTCATGGAATGGAAAAGAATGAAAGGAATGGAAAGAAGGATGGATGGGAATGGATGAAAAACAGGTCTGCAACTCAGAGAATGAGTTATTGATCAAATGGAGTCGCCAGATGTGTTTGTAAGTGCCTCCAAAGGCTGAAATCTTCACAGGAACACACCAACCTGCAAAAGATGAAATGGAAGACCTCTAATGTCCCACCGAGCGTGCCAAAACTGTTGTTGCTCGCACGATGGCTTAAGATTTTCTGTTTGATAATGAGACACCTCTGAAAGATGAAACTCTAACTTCTGTGATGTCCCACCGGGCATGCCAAAACTGCTTGTTGCGAATCACAAGCACCCCGGATGTAGATCGGGCTTACTGGGTTGATCACTCGGGCATCTAGTGTGATTGCCCAACATGGAAACCTCTCTCCAAGCATGGGACTTGTGAAACTGAGAGAGGAATCTCCAGAGAAGGCTGGTTCCTGCTCCTAAACTACCTGCCACAAGCTATTCCAGTGCAGGCAAGCTAATCTAATCCTAATCTAACCATGCCAAGGAGACAGAGAGAGAGAGAGAAAGGAAAAGAAAAAAGCCTACACTAAAATGGTGATACACCAGAGAAGGAGAATGTTGAACATCTATCAAAACTGCCATGGAACAAAGAGAGGTGAGCAATGGGAAGGATGGACAGATGCATCACAAGCCCAAGGATAGATTTCACATAGAAAATGTCCCAAAACTCCATGAACACAGCTCCAAACCTGCAATGAACATTCAAACATGCAAAAATACCTGCAATGAAGAGAGGCAAGAAGAGAACAAGCAAAAATGAGCAAGGATGGACAGATGCATCACAAAACACGTTTTGTTGCTCCGTTTTGCACATTAAGATCATTTCAATAGTAAAAGGCAAAAACACCATTACAGAGCAAGGGAGAAGGTTCGAACTCCATTTTCAACCCTAGAGAAGAAAAGAAGGGAGGGCAGAGCTGAAAAGATGAACAACTTATAATTATCTTTTAAAATGAGCCAAATTTGGCTTTATACAATGCATGGGTCGAGCCCAGGAGACAGAAAACATACGAAAGCATGGGAACCCATTCTTTCTTGACTACAGGTGCATTAAAATGGCATGGGGGACCTTACAAACCTATACCCTATCACTTTGACTAGATTACAGGAGAATGCGACCCATTCTACATTAAATCTGGTCACTGGAATGTCATTTCTGGCCATGAACATGCGTCAGAGATGTTTCTCGATTTTCTCCCTCTAGAATGCACCAAAACTTGAGATTAACCATAGAATCATGTAGATAATTTCACAATATTTCCGTTGATATAAAGAACGTGCAAATCCAAGTTCTGGATCGAAAGATATGATGATCTGAAGATTTAGGGCACGGAACAGACCAAAACGGATTTTGAAATCTTTCCCGCGCTCTGCCACCTGGATGACACGTGTCAAGTGCTGATTGGTCGAGCAGTTCTCTCTCCTTCACCTTTCGGTGGGATTTCTTTTGAAATTTCCTTGTGGGCCCCTTAAACTTGGACACGTGTCCTCTTCTGATTGGCTCGGGCTGACCCTTCAAAACTCGCCCTTTGACTTTTGGACTCTTTCCCCTGCGACACGTGTCGTGATCTGGTTGGTTCTCGGCCCTTTCGGCTCCTTCGCACCCTTCGCATCTTTATGTCCCAGATGTCCCAAACTGCTTGGGCCAAAAACTTCCGATCCGCCCGAAATGGGCTTCCTCGTCCCTCATTTGGCCGATGACACGTGGCGTTGTTTGATTGGCTTTCGGCTCCTTCGGCGATCCGCGTCCCGCGCGTCCCTTCATCCCGGATGTCCCAGTACGAACTTTCTCTGTTTCGGGTGAACCAGCCGGTTTGCATCATCACGGCCCAAATGTCCCAATTGCTTCCTGGATGTTTGTTCTCATTTCGGCTGATCCGTGGTTGCGTCGCGGACTTCACGTACTCTTGTCTGAATCGTCCCGCCAATGCCAGTAGTCATTTTTCTTGATCTTTCAAATGGATCGGCTTCTCACACCCCCGCGTACTTCTATCCTAGATGTCCCTTTGCTTCACGGGCCGCCTGGAGGCTTTTCGGCTGATCCATGCCTAGATGTCCCAAATGTCCCGACTGCCCCTAGGACTAGGACTTAGCCAATTTTCACAATTTTTTCTGGCCCAAGCTTGTTTTCTGCAACCTTCTCGCATTTTCTCAAAGCTTGCTCTCTTCAACCTGGACAGGAGAGTTAGAAAAAATCTGAGGGGACCCTGGAAACATGAATTTTGCCCTAAATCAATCCATTTGCCTGGGACTTGAGAATTCCGATGCATGTTATCAATTTAAACCCTGGGGGGTGAATTTGGATAACAGGGTACTACCATTTTGAAGGGGCTAGTTGACTTTAGTGGAGGCATACGTGGAAGCTCCACTAAAGATGAAATTGCATGTTTGGATGGAATTGGAATTCACTAGTTTTAGGAGGTGGTGGCAAGGAAAGATAAATGGGAAATTTGGAATTAATGTCATTGATGGACCTCGGTTTTGTGTGTAAATTGTCTTGGAAACTTGGAAGGCAAGTTTGTGGGAGGTTGTTTGGTTTTCCATGCATTGCGTATTTTTCTCTCGCATGGAGCTATATGGTTCTTTTTTCAACTAGTAGTTTGACCTTCACTTCAAAGCTATTTTGGGTTTCTATGGTCTATTTTTGATTGAAGGAAAGTATATGAGGCATAGGAAGAAAAAATGTTTGATCACAATATTTCATGGAGGAGAAAAAGAGTTGGAAGCTCGGCTAGAAATATCCTTCGATTTGGTAGAAGCACTATCGAGAATGATAGGCTCTACACATTAAGATTTCATGCTTTCTTCTAAATAATTCATTAGAGTAACTCTGCTCTTATGCTTATTAATATTTGCATAATTTGTATTGTTGATTACTTGTATACTTTTAGGAATCTCTGTGATTTTTGGATATGAATCCATGGCAAAAATAATGTTTTTTTGGAAACTTTCTCTCTATGCAAGTTCAATGATAGAATGCATGTGAAGCTTGTATGCGAAACTTGTTTCGGTAGCTCTATTTTTCATTCTAGAACTTGTATTCGAGGTTGTTGTGTTTTGAACTGGCCTGCATCGCAATATAGGGTTATAAACTTTATGGTAACCTTGATTTCCATTTGATCTTGTATTAGGGCTTCGTGTTTCAATATAAACTTGTGTTGGAGATTCGTGTTGTTCTGACCTGGTGTTTGGAAACTTGCGTAACTCTAAACTATTTCTTAAAGTTTGTATTTGACACTCGTACTCATATTTGGTACTTGAGTGTTAAGAAATTTTAATTGAATTGACGAATTCAATTCTGTTCTAGTATTTTTGTGTTGGGTTACTTGCATTAAAATTTTAAAGCTTATAACTCTTTTATTTAACAACTTACAAGAAAACTGGGAGATAGTTTGGCTAAGTTGTTTGGTAATCTCTTCGAGATCTTGAACAGGGAACATCTTGTTTGAATAAATGTGATATTTCTATTTTTAAGACTATATCATCTTCTCTTAGATGATAATGGTGTAAAATTTGGGGGTATTCTTTTCCCCTATGTTTGAGGAAACCCCATGTTCTGGGTTGACTATTTTGTTTGAAAATAAGTCTCCTCTGTCGCAATTTTGAGGTTGTGAAAGTCTTGTTTTGGATTTGTTTCAATTGCATTGGAGGTAAGAATGGGACATCTTCTGACTTAAACATCTTTGGGTTTCTTGCTCTCTCTCTTCAAATCCTTTAAAATAAGTTTTGGGTCCCATTGGATGGATGTGTTATTACCCTTATACACTGAACTTATAAGGGAAGGATTATTTCTCTGTTCGGTTGTTTTGTGTATAGTTATTTTTTATTCATGAACTACTTACTCTTTGTATTGAGTTGTTGAAGCATTAAGAGACTTCAGTCCTTGAGTTCATGGATAATTCTAAACTTGTTAGCTTACTATTTGATTCTATCCTTATTGGATACAGTGAATGAGTTCTTGGGTTTCTTTTAAAGATAAAGGAAATATACTCTCTTGGGATCAATATACTATTTTTGGGACTGTAATATGTTTTTCATTTTGATTTGAATTGAAATAGGAAATTCATTTGTTAAGTTTAATGAAATGATTAATTATATGGACCTTTCCTAATAGAGATCCCTTTTCTCTGTCATTTGGATAAGTTCATTTATTGAACTCCTCTGCACTCGATTCTATTATGAGATGGTGATTTCTTTATGGTTTTTTGGTCTACTTTGTTTGAATCATTTGTTGTAATGATGTATAAATATAGTAGTAAGTTGGTTTTGCTTTGATAAGTTAATGCATACTTGTTTGATCGACTATTGTTGACTAATCCTTGCCTTATTTGAATGGATATGAGTAGGTTTTGTCTCTTGTACTCTATATTTTTGGGTGAACTCGAAGTAGAGATTAACTCCTATAAGAGTCTACTTAGATTTGTGAACATTGGTTTCAGATCTTTGAATGCTAACTTATAACATGCAGAAGTAGATTTAGATTTGCAGTTAGACTATTTTGATTCTCTTTACCTTCTTGGATTGATATGGAATTCTGTTTAGATGTATATCTTAAATGTTGAATTTATAAGATTGTTATCCTTGAAAGGAAACATTAATTCATGTTATGAACTTGATTTATTTTTCGATGTTTTGAGTTTGGTTATGTTACGTAATGGTTCTTCTTATTCTTTACTTAATATTTAGATGAATCATCCTAAAATGAACCATGCTTGTAAACACTTCTTTTGTCTTATAGAAAATATAAATGTTGTATTCTATTAGGATAGAATTATGATATAATGGGATGGTAATATCTATTGTTGTTTAAAGGTAATTGATAGGATCAACTAAACTAAGTTCTAAGACAAATGTTGTGGATTATATTATTCTCTTCTCTTAAAATTGGATCTAGATTTATTATTGTACTTCTTTTCTAGTTGGTATCACTTATGATTATTGTATGATATATTAATTGTCTCATTAAAGTAGAGTTGTTTTAATGAAACAATTAGTGGAATGCACTTCATTTTAATGCTTGAGTACTTATCATGATTAGTTCATTGAACCGACACGTGCTAGAAATTTTTGCAGATGGACATCGTAAGTGATATAAGAAGGAAGAAAATTATATGATGCATTGATAATATAAGTCCGATTCTTTGCAAAGAATTCTGATTCATTCTTTAGTTGTATTGAAAAATAAAAGTTGTATATTTTTTAGAATGAAGGTTATTGTTATGCAAGACGCCTAAAGTGCACAATATTGTAAATATATAAGTTTATAATGATGAATTGTGAGTTGAGATTTACTTGCATTGGTTGTGTAAATTATCTCATACTTTTATAAAGGAGATGGAAGTTCTATCTTGTTGATATTATTTTTATTATTTATATGTTTATTTGGTTATCCTTTAATAAGATCGATAAAGGGATTTAGTTCAATTTCTCTATAAGATGCATCTTGTAAAGTTGCATAAGATGATGTTTATTATCTAAACAATTTAACATAGTAATGTGATGTGTAATGAGCATGCAAGATGGACTATAGAAATGTGAAGGATAAACCCTGACATTTAATCATTTAGAGGAAGACTCTTCCTCTCTTAAATGAATGTAAACCAAAAAGGATTGGAGATATGATTGTAAATCATAGGACTTCATTTTGTATGAAGTCTACTTTAGTTGGACCTATGTGGTTGCTACACCTTCTTGAATGGTTAAGTTACATTTAATGGAACTTATGATGTTGCTGACTTGTCCTTTGGATATTTGTTTGTTAAGCTAAGTAAACAAACATTAAAAGCAATCATGAGTTAAAGGAAGTTCTTTAATGCTTAATTGATTCAAGTATAGAACAAGAACTTAAGGAGTGTTGGATTAGGGTTTAGCATGGATGCTGTAATCTATTTTATAATCCAAATTAATTAAATATTAATAACCTCCTTGGGGTATGTACATCTTGATGAGGTAGTTTCTATAGGATGTTGGCACATGCCAACTGCAAGACTATACCTTTGAGAAGACAAGGGTCTTCTCAAGGATACCATGTTGCAGTTGACATGTGGCAACACCCTTTTGCATTGATCATCTAAATGTACACACAAATAAGGACTTGAACTTAGTTTATCTCTAGGTCAAGTTAGTGGCATGTTTATAATAGGCGGTAGCTTTCAATGGCTCACGGTACCTTGGCACATCTTGTTGACTTAGGTCCACCAAGTATGCCCATATACCCTAAGACATTGTGAGCATCTTCCTATAATAAATTATGTTTCTAACTAGAGCTAGGGTTAAACCTTGGACAAGTGGACTAATGGTAGTCAGTAAAGACCATTATAGATAATAGATGAGTGAGGTAAAGGATGTATTATGAAATGACGAGTATGCCATCTAGGAATAGTGACATAAACAAGTATGTTGAAAATATTTGGCCAAAGTATCGCAAGCTGTTGGTTGTATTGTCCTATGTCACCTAGTTTAAAGCAATGTGATATTAGATGAATATTGGTAACAAATATTTAGATAGGTTCTTTAAATAGATCACTTAGTACCTGGTTTAGGGTAGGAAAACCAAGTATACGATAAGTATTCAATACTTAAAGTTAACATAAATAGATTGGTAGATCACCGAGTTATGAAATGAATAGATCGGTGGATCACCGAGTCATTTACAGCTGCATATGGTTATCTGTTATGAGATTTATTGGCATGGAATGTGTGTTCTAAATGATGTTTTATTTAGAATCAGAGAACATTATGTAAAAAAAAATTCCTTGTTTCTAAAGTCTTAAAATGGGAATGTTACATAGTTTGGATTTGAATCAAGAATAGTGGAGGAAATCTAAACAATAATTTGGATCAAAAGTTTCCAAACCATACCACCAACTATGAGATGAAGGTGAGGAATGGGGTACCCAAACGGGCCCTTTAGCGCAAAGAACCAAATGAGGTTTAGTCATAATGGGCATCTTTTGATGTGAATTCCTAAACCTAGGTTCCATATTTTTGTAAGTGTGAGGAACCACATGATAATCAGTCATTGTTGGCATCATTTAGGTACAAATGCCTAGACCTAGATAGTGTGATGGAACTCCTTCAAAGGGAAGGAAGTGACATGTCGATTCAGGGAAGCATAATGACATCCAACTAGACATTTGGTAGATATGGGGATGTTGGTGTGATTCTCTAAAGAAGATCTAAGGAAAACATACATCATAATGACATTTTATTTCAATGATCCAAAAAGGTTTGGATGATAAGTTACAAATATAAAGGATAAAAGGATCAAAAGGATTACCTTAAAAATACATGTTTTTCAATATGAAATATCATAAGCAACAATCACGCAAGCCAATCCGATAAGAAAATACACCCTATGCAACCATTTTGATTAAAGGTAGTTTGATGCAAGATGATCAAATCAATATTAACATTTATTTCAAGTCAAAAATTAACAAGGCGTAAGTATTAAAAAGTGTAGGCATGACTCCCAATCAAAGGATACCATGACGAGTCTAGCAACCAACAAGGCCTAAACATCAAAGGGTGAGGATTACAAATGTAAGCTATATAACCACACCAATTAGACACGTTAATAAATATTTACGAAGAAGTAATATATTAGTGCCAAATTGGTATCAAAATGATGCATACAAAATAATTAACACTCTTAAACATTTTGGACAATGTTAGGATTCAAACTAAGTCAAAGTATACTAAGGATGTGTTAAAATGTGGCGTGTAACACCACAATGTAGACACTTAGATCACGTATACGAGAAATGTGATGTAAGTATATTAATTGTGTTGAGGTGATGCAAACAAGGTAACATGTTTAAGGGGATCAAATGATGAACCAAACCTAGCTTTGATGATGATCTTAAAATAAAGATCAAGTGGCGATCAAGATGTAAAAATACATACCCACACACTTTAAACATTTAACAACTCATTCACAAACATAGATGAGCGTAAATAAATATAAAAGTGGTGAACACAATTGTAGACACTTATAATTACGCCCAAGCAATTTAAATACTTAAATTGTGCTAATTATATCCACTTTCTCGAAAATCAATGAAATATCATCAAAAGTGCTCATATTCCCTCTTATTGTCGTTAATTAATCACAATACACTAATTGATTAAGTCGCCTATCCAACTAACAACCTAATTAGCGACCTTCTCATAATTATTTACCCTTTCTATCTAAACTAATTAACTATTATTAATTAATTAGCCTTCCACTTCATTTAACTAATAAATCAATATTTAATTGATTTAATCCCCTCATAATGGCCTAAATCGTACTAATAATCCTCTAATTGGATTTTATAAGCTTACACCGCCTATTAGCTAATCACCTTTGATTAATTAAAACACCCCCTAACTCCCATGACTTGCTAAGCATAAATTAAACCCTTATAAAGTAAGGTTACCTTTAATAAAGCAACCTTATCCATTCCTAATCATGTTTTATCTTTATCCCACATGCAAAGGGATGAAGTGTTTCCTTTATCCATTGGGCTATATAAGGAGCCCTCCTTCTACCTTTATACCTACACCTAAAATTCTTAAGAGAGAAAATGCAAAGCATATAGCAAAGAGACTAAGAGCTTGCCTTTTGTTTTCTTGAGAGGTCACCATTGTTAAGAGCTAAAGCTTCCTATTCTTGCATTCTTTAAGGATCAAACAAAGCAATTTTTGATTGCCATTGGAGCTAAATAGGTCCATTCATTCTTGTTGGTAATCTAGGAGAGTAGAGATGTTAAAATAGCATGCATAGTTTTGATCTCATGTTTTCAAAGTTATGAAGTTAGTTTAGATCTTGTTTAGTTCTCTATCTTGATGGTTTATGCTTTGTTTTAGCTAAATTGTAGAACTATTTTAGGTGGTAATTCTTGCTTCATTTGATTTAGCATGAAGAAAAGTATACTTGCACACATTTGGCATGCCCGGTGGGACTTAATCCATTGTCCTTTGCACTTAATTTCAAGTTTTTGTAGTTAAGTTTCATTTTTTGGTTACTTGACCCTCTTTTACACATGTTGATCTAACTTGTTTTTCTTAACTTGTTTTATTGAGTTTGCATGTGTTGAGTCTTCCTTGTAGGTATAAAGGAGGTGAAGTGCTGTCAAAATTAGAATTAATGGGAAAATTTCAAGATTTCTCCATGTTTTCATTTTTAGAGCTTACTTTTTCAACATTCTACATGCTAGTTTTGTCAATTTCTTGAAAATTTTAAATTCTTGAGCATGTAGGTTAGTGTTTGATAGTGCTGAGTCTTCTATTTACATATTAATGTGGTGGGTTGTTGTCAAAATTTAATCTTGGCGATAAAATTCCAAGATTTCATCATGTTTTCATTTTTAGAGCTTATTTTTTCATCATTCTACATGCTAGTTTTGTCGATTTCTTGAAAATTTTAAATTCTTGAGCATGTATGTTAATGTTTGATAGCGTTGAGTCTTCTATTCATATATTAATATGATGGGTTGTTGTCAAAATTGAATCTTGGTTAGAAAAATTTGCCCATTTTCCAAATTAAGGGACATTTTTTTACATTTTTGAGTCCATGTCAAGTGCATACCCGTGAGCATAAGAACATACACGTAACCCATCTTCTGAAGGCCATAACTTTTTCTCCCGAACTCGAAATGACTCCATTTTTTTGCATTGGAAAGGTATTGAAGTTAACTATGAAATGAAAATATAAATTTAGGATTTTTACTTACGAAATTACAGGTTTTTTTGTTAGTTTAAAACTGTTCATTTTCTCGACATGTCTAATGTTTTGATGAATGTTGTATTTCCATGCTTACTCGATTTAGATCAAAGCATGTGTATGATCTTCTCTTACACCTTTTGGTGATCTTGAGAATCAAAAACAACTTTGATCTCTATCTTTTTAACATTGGGATTAAACTTGGAAATTTGATTATTCATTTTGCTTAAGGGAATGAACCTTTTACAAAGTATTTTTCAATGGTCCTTTGATTTGAAGTTTTCCATTTCTATATAGTTGGGATAAAGTTTGTGTATGCTCTTCTCTTGCACCTTAGGGTGATCTTGAGAATCAAAAGTAACTTTAGTCTTCATTTTATAACATTTGGTAAATTGGAAACTTCATCTTTCACTTTTGGTTTAGGGAATGAACATTTATTAAGAATTTTGTATGGTTCATTGATTGAAAATATTTTCTTTAGTTTTTAGTTGGATTATTTTTTGTGTATGCTCTTCTCTTGCATCCTTGGATGATCTTGAGAATCAAAAGAAACTCTTAATCCTCTTCTAAATAATGTGATTTTCTTGGAGAACTACTAACGCTTGAGTGCAGGACCTAAAAATCTTGTCAAAGATAGGAGGAATAGAAACAAAAGTCGAAAACTACTAATAAAATTGTTATACAGTGTAAAAACGGTGTTTGATAAAACCACATCTAATTAAAAATATAAAAAGAACAACATATTAAAAAAGCTCATTACATGGGTTTCAAAAAGGGTACCTCCCTCTCCGCTCAATGGAACATAACCCCTTAGGCATAATGCCTTAAACTACAAAAATGGGGGTGGTTCTAGGAACCCCAAAGTAGTCCATGCAAGAGGGAACCTTGTGGACAAAACGGGAAGTGCTCCGCACTTAATCGCCTATCTAACTAGTAAATCCTTTGTGAGATAGAGTTACAAGTTGTCCCTACGCAACCCTTTTAAGTACACATCTGGATGCATTTATTGACCACTGTGCTTAAAGGGGGAAAAGTCAAGATACTCCCAAACTAGTCATTGCAAATTTTTGGGTAAATCATCCCACTCGTGGATAATATTTGTAGCACCTAGGACAAGAGAACCACCTAGGAAGATATACTTTGGCTAGGAGCCCACTTTGACCATTCTAAAACAGTGTTGAGTTGTGAACCATATTTTCATTGAGAAACATGTGATGCGTTACTTTTGCCTAGTTTTTACTTGCCTTAGGGTGAGGTGAAACTCTACCGAAGTGAAGCCAACATTTTTCTTTTTCTTTTTAATTTACTTCCTTCACATTCTTTAGACACTTTTTTTATCAGAAGGAGAGTGACTACCTTTGTGTTACCAATTGATTGTTTGTGCCACTTTTTAATCCGTTTATGCCATCCATGTTTGTGGCTGGGTAAGTTAAACATCTAAAGTGTGCGGAAATGTATTTATATCATTGGTATACTTTGTGATCTTGATACCCACATCAGGATTGACATCATAGTTAGGAATGATTCATCATTTTATCTCCCTTTGACATGTTACCTCGTTTGCATTGTCTTGACATAATAAAGATACTTATGTCACGTTTCTCGTAAACATGATCTAAGTGTCCGTATTGTGGCATTACGCTGCCCACATTTTAACACATCCTTAGTATACTTTGACTTATTTTGATTTCAAACATTGTCCAAATCTTGAAGGGTGTCGCTTACTTTGTTTGCGTCGTTTCGATACCACTTTGACACTAATATCTCACTTCTCCGCGAAGCTTGTTAGATGTGTCCAATTGGTGTGGTTACATAGCTTACATTTGTAAACCTCACCCTTTAACATTTAGGCCTTGTTGGTTGTTAAAATTGTCATGGTATCCTTTGATTGGGAGTCACATCTACCCTTTGTTAATATTTACGCCTTGTTCATTTTGAGCTTGACGTAAATATTGACATTGTGTTGATCACCTTTGCATCAAACTTTTCACATGCATTTTCATATGGTGTATTTCCTTATTGATTGGATTTGTGTTTCACACTTGCGTGATTGTTCCTTGTGATTATTCATCTAGATAAATAATTTTCTAGGGTAATCCCTTTTGATCTCATTGAGATTGCATCATCACGATGTTTATTTTCCTTAGACCCTTCTTCAAAAAATCATGCACGCATATCAATACTTACGAAATGTCTAGTTGGTTGTCCTTATGCTACCAAAATTGACATGTCACTTCCTTCCCTTTGAAGGAGTTCCATTACACTATTTAGGTCTAGGTATTTGTATCAAACAATGCCAACAATGACTGATTATCGCAAGGTTCCTTATACATACGACAATAAGGAATCAAAGTTTCGGTGTAAAAATCAAAAGACGCCCATTACAACTAAACCTCGTTTTCTTCTTTGTGCTAGAGAGCCCACATAGGTAACTAATTCCCCACCTTCATCTCGTAGTCATGGTATGATTTGGACACTTCGATCCAAATTATTATTTGGGTTCCCCCCACTCTTCTTCTAATTCTAATCCAAACATTTCCTCTTCTTCTAAGGATTCCAATCCAAACATTTCCTCTTCTTCTAAGGATTCAAATCCAAATATTTCCCCTGAATATTCTGATGATTTAGATCCAAACTACTATTCGGATTCATCTAATTCGACTCCTAAGTCATCTAATGTGACTCCTATGTCATGGTCCTCCCTTTCTTCACAGGACCCCTTTTATCAGTCACTTTGATGACGTATTCTTCCTTTAAAGATACATGCGACTCCAAATCCCTCCAATAAAACATCTAATACAATTCTTGAATCATGGTCCTCTCTTTCTTTGCAGGACCCTTTTTATTATTCATCTAATGCAATTCTTGAATCACAGTCCTCCCATTCTTCGCAGGACCTTCTTCATCAATCACCCCCAATAAGTCTTCCTCCTTTGAAGATTCGTGTGACTCAAAGTCTTTTGATACAAATGTCTGAATCGACCCATGCATCACAATCTACAGACTTTGGACTTAATCCCACTATTTTTCATACGACACACCATTGTATAGGTAGGTCTACACCACCTTCTTCTACTCCTAAGACATCTAGCTACACATATTCTTCATCTCCCACATCATTTTCTTCTATCAAACATCATCAAACATCTTCTAAGTCTTCCACAGCAATTGGATCTCTTTATTTAAATCAACCCTTGGTGGTCGATCAACAACTCATACCGATTGACCTCTTTTAGAATGAAGAAACAATCAGAGCATTTATAGGGGCACATGAAGATATTCCTTTAGAATATTACGAGAAAGGATTCTCTTTAGAATTCGATATGCCCACATATTCTAAGAAAAATGTTGATTCCTTTTATCAAGAAATAGAGGAAGAGCTTCAAATCATGCAACTTGATCCTCCTCTTATTCTTTCATCTTCACATTCTTCATTAAGTGAGGAAACTCCTAGGTATTACATTGATCCATGGCCTATCTTCTCATCACCCAATCACTCTTTGTTTCTCATAATTCCTCAATCACAATCTCCTATGGGGTCAACGCCAAGTAGCCCTTCATCTTCGTCTAGGTGTGGATCACCTTCTAGTAGCCCTTCCTCTGCTATTTGTGGGACATTTTTGAGTAGCCCACTATCTTCTATTCTTGGGGCATGTCCAACTAGCCCCTTTTCTTCTAGGTATGGATCACCCCCGGGTAGTCCATCATCTTCTATTCTTGGGCCACATCCTAGTAGCCCATTATCTTACATCTATGGGTCACATCCTAGTAGCCCTTCTTCTTCTATTCTTGGGCCACATCCTAGTAGCCCTTCATCTTCTATCTATGGGTCACATCCTAGTAGCCCTTCTTCTTCTATTCTTGGGCCACATCCTAGAAGCCCTTCATCATCTTCTATCGTAGCTTGCCTCCCGGTAGCCCCTCTTCAATTCTTAGACCATATCCATTTCATCCATCACATATTTCTTCTATCAATGGTTGTGGCAAGCCCATGGTCATTTATCACATCAGTTATAAATGTCCACATTCACTTTCTTCTCCTTCTCGGGATCAGACAAGTCACACGTTAGCTTATAAGAAACCCAAACAGTTTCTTAATCAAGCTCAGATCAAAACTGTAAAGAGCTCTATAGCTCCCAACAAATCAAACAATCTCAAAATTCTAAATCAAGCGCGATTCAAGAACACACACCAACGTAACCATCAAGTATGGCGTAAAGTGTGTAAACCTATGGATGGGGAATTAAATCTCCCACATATGAAATCCATGTTTCAGAACAAATCACAGTCATTTATTGAGTGTGAAATCACCTCAATCATCGAGATCGGGATAATATCACTCTCGATAAACAAATGCGCCTAGTCTCCCTTATCAAGGAAGTCACAAACATTGTTGTTGGATCTTACCACATAGAGTGACTTTTTAGTCCTAACCTCTTAAAAATATCAAAAATCTAAAAATAAAAAAACAATTCAAAAATACAAAAAAAACATTGTGAAAACACAACAAAAATCAAAGGTACAAAGATCAAACATTGCAATCGTGTGTGTGCGTACAAATTGATATTTATTTCTTCCTTCCTTGTTATTCTTCTACAAGTCTTCCTAAAATTTTCATCCCTTTGGTGATATTTTGGTTAGCTTATTCGCATGCATTTTCTAACATTTATCTCTATGGTATCTATTTGACCCGATCTTTTATCACCTTAGTAAATTAAAGAACGATCGACCTCTTAGATATCCTATCACATTCAACATCTAATAAACTTGTTGTGAAGAAATTTTGGACATATTTTTGATACTAGACAATATTTTCATCGTCAGCACTTCCACCTCCTTCCATCGCCATTAGTGGTTCTTAACCCTTGAAAACAAGAGAGCTGAAATAAGTTTTCAGAAAGCAAAAGAATCAAAATCAATCAAAAATCAAAAGCTAAAAGCTACAAAGAAAAAGCAAATTGATATATTACTCTCTCTTGGGGTATTTCCAATAATCTCTATCAGGGCTATGGATGCTTGACTAGTAGTAGAGAAATGTTGCAATTAGAATCAAATGCATCTTCGTCAGGGCTATGGACGCCTGGCTAGTAGCAGAGCAATGTACGGCTATCCTTTCACTATCCAATCACAAAATCACCTTTCACAATAAATAATTCCTACACATTGGCTAGGGTCTCTTCACTTGTTGTCTATTAAATCTTCACTTCAAGAGTTAATAAACTCCACATGCACACACTGGATCTGTATGAGTAAATAGGATTAGTATGTTACCAAGTGTCTTTTTTGGACCTTGTTCAGACTCTTACTCTAGTCCATATCTTGTCTCACAATTTGTGCCTTTGGCTAATCGCTTCTTCATCATGAGGATTCTAAGCTACATTCATATCATTCACATTGTTCTTCTACTTTGTTCAGAACATCCATGTGTATAAGATTACCTTTTTGCCATGTTTTTGGGCACCTTTGTCCCCTTCTACAAAAAAATCTTCTCCTTCCTTTCTATCATGTGCTTTTAGGCCAACTTACACTGGGGCATCCTTGCTTCTTCCCAAGACTTCATTGGTTTAAATTCATTATCATTTTGAACCTATCCCTAATGGCCTTAGGTCCCGCTTCTATCTCGTGAAGAGTTTGCCTTTGAATATTCCCACCTAATTGCTGGGGCATTTTTACATCTTTACCTTTTTGGTACACACGTGGCCTTATGCCCTTGTACATTCCATCTATCGCTAGGGGCATCCACACTTGTCTTCCCATACATAGTTTTAGAAAACTTTCAAAAACAATCAAAATATTCAAAACTGTTAGAAAAATCAAAACATTCAAATATGTTAGAAAAATCATCAAAAACATTCAAATATGTTTAAGAAAACTTCTAAAAATTGAAAATCATCCTATAAAACATCACTCTTTGGTTCTCACTTGTTCATGCGTGAGACTCACGGATCATCTTGATCTACCTCCATCAACAATAGCTAGGTCATTACTTCATTTGTACTCACGGGGCACAATGAGTTTCTTAATCTTGTTTCATAGTGCACACTACTTTTTCATCGACCAAGTGTCCTCCGGTTTCCCTTTGCATATATCCTTGCTTGGGGCACCATCATTAACCCTTTTCATTAATTCAAATCGGTTTGGAATTGAAGCTTGATGATAAAAACATTATATTATGTTTCTGTGTTAGTTTAGCTTGTTTAATTTCTCGTATTGCATTGCATTTTGTATGTTCCATACGCTTAGGCATCTTTCACTTTCTTGTATTGCATTGCATTTTGTATGTTGCATGGAGTTGGTGTTTTCAGCAATGGACAATTGTTTGTAGTATGGCTTTTCATGTCATTCTACTTTTGTTGTATGCTTATATTTTTCATAAGGACCGATGACATAGCTCTTATGGTAATATGATGACATCAAAATTTTCCAATACACGGTGGCTAGAGGCTAAGATCTTCTCTCCCCTCCTCCATATTTCTTCTAGCATCATTTTCTTCTCATCCCTCGTCTTCTATCTCACCAGGCATCTTGTCTCCTCCCATTCTTCTATCTATATCTCACCTTTTTTATCATCCATCGACTTCTTTCATCACCTCATCTACACTCGAGGGGGCATCTTTGCCTCCTAATTTTTCTTCTATCTCTTCAAAATTTCTTTCGTCTACTATCTTTGAAGTGGTGTCACTTACCCCACCCCAAAGAGGGGAAAATGTAGACACTTATAATTACGCCCAAGCAATTTAAATACTTAAATTGTGCTAATTATCCCCTTTCTCGCAAATCAATGACATATCGTCAAAATTACTCATATTCCCTCTTATTTTCATTAATTAATTACAATACGCTAATTGATTAAGTCACCTATCCAACTAACAACCTAATTAACGACCTTCCATTAATTATTTACCCTTTCTATCCAAACTAATTAATTATTATTAATTAATTAGCCTTCCACTTCATTTAACTAATAAATCAATATTTAATTGATTTAATCCCCTCATAATGGCCTAAATCGTACTAATATTCCTCTAATTGGCTTCTATAAGCTTACACCTACCTATTAGTTAATCACCTTTGATTAATTAAAACACCCCCCAACTCCCATGACTTGCTAAGCATAAATTAAACCCTTCTAAAGTAAGGTTACCTTTAATAAAGCAAACTTATCCATTCCTAATCATGTTTTATCTTTATCCCACATGCAAAGGGATGAAGTGTTTCCTTTATCCATTCAGCTATATAAGGAGCCCTCCTTCTACCTTTATACCTACACCTAAACTTCTTAAGAGAGCAAATGCAAAGCATATAGCAAAGAGACTAAGAGCTTTGCTTTTTTTTTCTTGAGAGGTCACCATTGTTAAGAGCTAAATCTTCCTATTATTGCATTCTTTAAGGATCAAACAAAGAAATTTTTTTATTTCCATTGGAGTTAAATAGGTCCATTCATTCTTGTTAGTAATCTAGAGAGTAGAGATGTTAAAATAGCATGCATAGTTTTGATCTCATGTTTTTAAAGTTATAATGTTAGTTTAGATCTTGTTTAGTTCTCTATCTTGATGGTGTTTATGCTTTGTTTTAGCTAAATTGTAGAACTATTTTAGGTGGTAGTTCTTGCTTCATTTGATTTAGCATTAAGCAAAGTATACATGCACACAATAATATATTGATAACACTCACAAAACATTCCTTCCCTTATCCCAAATGGGCAACAAGAATGCAAAGGAGTAGACCAAGTGGTGGTGAAACAAGCTAGTATAACTTTGGAAGAGTTTCACCTTGCCTTAAGGAAAGTGAAGAACTAAGAAAACGTGATACGTTGCGAGATTTGTGATAAATATCAATAGAACCCAAATTTGATGGACTCTCCGCTTGATCACCTAACAAGGTTTTGACTTTAAAGAATTTGGTGTTTCTTGATGGCTCTTAAATCAATGATTTTTACTAGCATAAGTTGGCTCCAAGGCAATATGGCTTCCTAGGTAGTTCTCTCAACTAGGTGCTACCAACACACAATGCAAGCTCGATTTTATAAGGAGCTACCCTTAGACTATCTTTTCTTTACTTTAACCCCTTTGAATACAATGAGAGTAAACATGTTCTTTTGTATCCTCACTAGGGTTGCATTATAATATATGTTTCAGCTCTAACTCAAAAAATGCTTTCTAGTCAAGTGGGTAAAGCAAGGAACTTCCTTTTTCCTCCATGAGGTTACTCAAAAAGGACTGATTTAGGGTTCCTAGAACCACCCCCATTGTTGTATCTTAAGGACTTATGCCAAAGGGGTTATGTTCTAGTTGAGTGGATAGGGACATACCCTTTTCTGAACTTGCATATACAATGTGTTGAATGTGGTGTGTTTTTTTATCTTTTTAGACTTAGTGTGGTTTTTGTCACACACCATTTGAAACCTACATCAAACACGTTTAGTATTATTTTGATCCCAATTATTTCGCAAGTGGAGTTTTTATCGTACACAATGATTATTAATTTTCCATACAATCATAATATCATATAAAGGAGATAACATGTTGTTTCTAATTTCCAAGATCATCCTAAGACGCAAGGAAACAACATATGAAACACAAAACCTCACTAAACTTGTAGAAATGGAAAACATTTAATCAAATTGCAAGACGTAAAATTTGTTATGACAACTTTGAAGTTTTTTACCTTAGCAATATTTTTAAATGAAATTTTGTTTTTGAAAACATGAGAAAGGTTTTGAACCATTTTTTATTCCCAAGATCACCTAGAAGGTGTGAGGGAAGATTATACACAATCCAACACCAATAAGTAAAAATAATGCAACATTCATTAATTTTGACTAAGAAAATACAAAAAAACTCTAAATTACCCTCAGACCACAAATGTGTTTGAAAAATATTCTGCAAAGTGTTAGAATAATCAAGAAAAAAATTGTAACTTTAATACATGTTAGAAAATGACTAGTTTTCTAATAAATTAAACCATAAATTCTTTGTAATTCAAAATCCCAATTTTATGTTTCCATTCCGTAGTTCACTTCAATACCTTTCCAATGTAAGAAAACAGAGTCCTTTCAAGTTTGGGAGTAAACATTATGGCCTTCTAAGATAGGTTATGTACATAGTTAAAAATGTGCGCACCCTTTTAAGTGTGTGCATGCCCGTTAAGTGTGTGCATGCCATTTTAACCGTGTGTGCACCCCTATGTAAAAAAATAGTAAGATTTACGCTTGTGTGCCTGTAATGACATATGCACGCCAATTTAAGTGTGTGCACACCTAAAATGATGTGTTTGCATGAGTTTCAACATGTGCACACATTTTCTCGACATGTGTGTGATCTACCGTAACACCTATGTGTGGGTCTGAAAGACCAAAAATATCACGACAACGAAATCTAAAACTGCAAATAGGTTAGATTCTTTCCTTTTAAATCAATTTCTAACTTGAACCCACTAAATTTGCATGCAAAATGAATATTTACCCGACCCAAAACTAGAAAAATTCTTGAAGCTAAAATATTTAATCCCAAAAAACATGAAAATGGCTAGAAACTGAAATAAAAATCTTGAAAGACATCCATTAATGGAGTATGGAATAAGATTTTTGACATGCCATATGTATTCATGTGTAAGTTAGTATGATATTGAAAATAAGATAAAATATATAACTTCAAAGCATGAATCTAATCTACACTAAACCTTCATGATAAGAGCTAAAAAAGAGGAACTTATATCATCACATGAAACTAGATTAAATCTAAACGAACATGTACATGCTACTCTCTACTCTTTAGATTACTAATTAAGATTTGAACCTAAAGAGATCAACTTACCAATCAAAGGGGTTGATTTGTTGTTTACTTAAAAAAGGTGAATAATTCTCACTAAAATGGCTACAAGGCCAAGTTTACCTATTTCATTACTAACCTATGAAGAAATGGAGGATTGTAAGATTTAGATCAAATGTCTAATTAGCTTAAAGATAATACAAATGAGATCATATCTTTCTTAGGATTTTTAGATATAAATTTGTGTAAAGTTGTAAGTCTTGAATGGGAAGGCCTAGCCTTGTATTTATAGTTTTCTCTTTGGAAGAATTTGAACTTTGGGTGCATGTGGGACTAAAGGTAAGCCAAAAGCACTTTATGATTAGGAGTGGTAAACATGCTTTGGACTAGTTAAGCTAGGTTTAGGCTAGTTAAAATTGATTAGCAAGTGATTAGAGACTCATTGAGAGTTGAGGGGAGTCTGATTAACCAAATGTGATTGATAGATAGCCTAGGAAGCCTATAGAAGTGATCTAGAGGGAAATAGGAAGATGTTTAGCTAATAAAAGGGGGTTTATTAACCAAATGGGTTGAATATAGAGGAATACGACCAAGAAGGTATCATAAATGGGCATCCAAAAATGGAGCGAAGTGTAGCTAATTGAGTAAGTGTCATCAATCGATCGAATTAGAAGAGACACTAGGCATGAGAAGACTTTAGGTGTCTACACTAAGGCTTATGTTCAGTCCATAACAGTCATGTTTGAATGAAATCATGCATAACATGAACAAATATTGCCAATGCATTGTCTAGTTACTCAATACATACCTCACACTACCTTTAGGTCTTGATATCACCATCTAGAATCCAAAACTAACTCCCCTATGATGAATACAACATAGACATTTGTGAAACTTTTATACACCTGTAACAACATCTTCATACCTGTAGGAGTAAACATATGGACTAATGTAGCATTATCTACCAAAATTACACATCAATAAGATAAGAAAGTTTCTTTTCTTGGCTTGTGTGTGCACTAAAACACTTCAAAGATGTCCCCCGACCTTGATGGACTTATGCATAGTTATCATACCCTTCATACCTGAGAAAAAGTGTACTCTACCTTTGTCATGTAGCATTCCATCATACATAGGTTTTAACAAGCATTCACATACTCACTTATACCCTCCAAAGGTGGTCATCTTAGAGAGTGTCAAGACACATACACCACCATTCGAGTTAAACACACCATGGATTAGCTTTAGAACTCACCAAATCTGATAAGGATAGTTGTACAAACTTGTAGGAGCTCATTTGGTACTGAAGCTACAGAGAACTAACTTAAGCTCACTACTTCTAGAAACTTGTCGATAGTTTCTTCCTTACTATATAAATGACTTCATCCATACACCAATATGAGTCTAGATTCCATGATATCTAAGAATTATACCTAAAAAAACATTCATACATGTAGGTGTATGTTTATCCTTATAAGTTCATTGATCTTGCATCTTTTCCAATTTTCTTCATCACTAATAGAGTATCATTAGTCACAAAGATTTGACGTGTTTTTTTCTCATTAAATATCTTAGATAAACCTTCAAAACATCTTTTAGGTCAACAAGATTCTAAGATTGCACAAAAAGAGCACTTTATCATCATCACATCTACTAATACACAAACACAAACTTTTATCCCCCAAAACTACAAAGTGCACATTCAAATATCTATGTGAGAATAGATATGGAATCTTCTCACCTAATGTAGATACACTTTTAAGTATTCATTTACTCCCTCAAGCCTTGAACCCTATTGTAGCATAGATCATGCCCAAATTTCAAGGATTACCTTACTCAAATTAGGTTATTGTGCTCCAAAGACAACCTTTCAATACTCATGGATTTTGGAGAATGTAAAAACACTTATGCCTCAAAAATACATGTATCCTTTATTCCTTATTTATTAGGTGAAATGTACAAACTTTTAGATCAAAATTCCATCATTTGAGCCTCCAAAACAAATTTTCCATCAATAAAATTCAGAGTCACTATGAGAACATAGTCTAAGGCATGGAGCATTCTATACTCACCAATTTTAGCTTCTATGACCTTAAACATGACTCATTTATGATAGAAAATAACCCTTAAATATATGTGTACTTCCAATTGATGTCTAAGAAGCAAAATCATTAAAAATATACTTGTAACCTCCTTCTTTCTCTTAGAACAACCTATATTTTGAGACACCTAGGTCATAGCTCACCATTTGAACCATTAAAATCATCAAGTTATCACTTGATCATACCATTTTCTTTTTCAAATATTCTACAACAATCTCAAAGTGAAATGACACATGTAGGACCCATGACACACGCATTAAAGACCTTCACAAGTTGAGACTCAAGCACAAACACCTTTAGATTGACAACACATATGAATTGAGATTCAAGATAATCATTTTCAATACTATGGACACATTCTCATATTCAAAAATTTAGAGGAGCATAAGAAAGACTTGTCAGGACCCTTTTCACCTCATGAAAATGCATAATTCATCAACAAACAAATCATATAGTCCCATAACTTCTCAAAGACCACCGAAATTATCTCAGAAGTACTAACTTACATAAAGTGATCATAGATCATATACCATGAGTTGATAAAGACTCTCTCACTCTTTCTGACATGACAAAGATACTTATGAGAAAGGATGTCACACACACAAACCAACTTCATGCCATGATAATTAAAACACAGAGCATAAGGACCTTTCTCACGCAAAGCACATAGAGACTCAAGACCGATATCAAGGATACTACACAAGACTCATCACCATGAACCAATACGACTATGAATAACATGAACATACATACCTTGGCCTTGTGGAGGAGTAAAATATTGACTTAGAGAGCTCCCCCTCTCTTGAATGATTCATATGCATTGATATAACTCCAAGAAGCATAGTGAAGGTATATATGTTCCATGAAGACCTAAAATTAGGTATTGAAGAGGCCCCTAACCTTCTTGGGCACTTCCAAAGCACCTTCATCAAATTTCTTATGATCTCGAGCTCTATGAAACAATTCTTTTCCAACTATCATTTTCTCTCCTTGGCTCCCACACTCTTCTAGGATTAATTTCTTGTAATCTAGCCCCTTAAAAATTGTTTCCATGCACTCTACGCCCTTGATTCATCTTATTTTGTCTTGAATAATCATGAAAAAAAACTCTTTCCACATGACCAATCTCATTACAGTTGTAGCATACTACTGAGTTCTTTCTTTTGAATCCTTCATTTTGACTAGGTGTATCATATAAGCAATACCTAGTTGTGTGACCTTGTTCATTACAATTATAGCATACTATCCTTTTAGAAAACTCACTTCTATTGTCTCTCCAAGGATGATCATATCTAGAGTATCTTCTACACTCACTAGCCCTATGACCAAAAATATTACAAGTAAAAAAATGACCATTGAAGGTTCTCTCATACCTTGAGGCATTGGGATGTCTAATAGACCTTGATTTCACATTTTCCTTGATGGGTGTCACCTTCTTTTCTTCCTTCATAATAGGTTTACATGATTCCTTTCTTGAAACACCAACCTCTTTCTTTACTTCTTTGTCTTTAGACTCCTCTTTGAAGCCCAAACCAGTCTTCATCTGTAGCTCTTTGTTTTCCAAGTAGATCATCTATATCTTTAGCACTCTTTTCAAATTTTTGTAGAGACATAGTTTTCTTGTTGATCTCTAGTAACTCAACCCTTAAGAAATCTATATCTTCTTCATACTTAGTGCACAAACTCTCTTTATCCTGTAGATTAGAAACAAGAAACTTTACCTTTTCTTCTAGCAACCTATTTTCTTCATTTTTCTTTGTAGACTCAACCACATACTGTTCTTCTAGCTTATGAAACTGATTTTCATATTATTTGATCTACAAAGTCAGTTTTTGATTCTCTTTTTCAGCTTGCTTAAGTTCTCTTTTGATACTTTCAAGATCATCTTTGTCATCTTCATCATATTTATCAGAATAGCTATAATAACCTAAAATAAAATCCCCAACAAGGAAGATCCATCACCTGAAGACCTCATAGCTTCTTTAGTCATGAATAAGGCCTCATTTCCAATGTTTTCATAATCAGATTCAGATTCATAATCTGATACACCACTACTTGCATCAGAAAATTCATCATCTTGGTTTGTATAAAAACTTCTTTTATCCTTCTTATGGTTAAACCTCTTATAGTTCTTCTTACCTTTTCCAAACTTGTAGTTTTTATTCTTAGGTTCAACATCATGATCTTCAACATCATCATTTTATTTCTCATGCCTATGAGGACACTTGGCAGCAAAATGTCCTACTTCACCACAATTAAAACACTTGAATGAAAGTTTACCACTATACTTACCAGATCCTTGCTTCAATCTTCTATCCACTATAACAAAGATCTCTTCATCTTCAATCTCAAGAGTGGCATCATCATCCTTTACCTTCTTTCCTTTTGTCTTCATTTCAGATTTGAATGTAATCTCCTTCTTGGCTGGTTTTGAGTCTCCTATCCTCATTTCATAAAAAGTCAAAGTACCATATAACTCATCCAATTTCAAGGTGGTTAGATCCTTTGCCTCTTCAATAACATAAACCTTAGAGTCAAACCTAGAATTCAATGATCTTAGAACCTTTTGAACCAAAACTTTTTTTTTTACCTCATCTCTCAATCCCTTCATGTTACTAACAACTTTATCAACTCTAAGAAGGTATGTAACAATTTTCTCATCATCATTAATTTTAAGGCTTTCAAACTGATTTCTAAAATTTTGGATTTTTAAAATTTTTACCTTTGAGTCACCTTCATAAAGAACTTGTAGTTTACCCCATGCTTCCTTTGCATTTTGGCAAAGGCATTGTTTTTCCCATTTCAAATTCTCTAAGATGACTTATGATGGCATTGAAGGCTTTTGTATTATTTGTATAATCCTTCTTTTCATCTTTAGTATTTAGAGGAGTTACAGGAGGAGTATAAGCATTCTCTACAACAGCCAAAACATCAAACCCTTGATCCATGATGAATTTCTTCATCCTCAAGCTCCAAAATCTATAATTCACTCCATCAAACAATAGTCCCTTTCCAGTAACAATTCTATTTTCCATATTTTTCTTCAAGCATCTCCTTTCAAGTTGTCAAACTTCTTGTAAAAGGACTAGCTTTGATACCAATTTTTAGAAGCACAAAGAACAAGGTGAGTGAATCAAAGATAACAATATTTCAACTTATATTTTAGATATGAATATTCAAAATCTCTTAAACATTCAACTAGAAATACACTTAATCAAAAATTAATGTGTGCACACAACAAAAATTAGAGATGCAAAAAACCATGAAATATAGAATAAACACATGAACATAAGATATAAGTTGAAAAACTTCAAGGGAACAAAACCCATTGAAAAAAAGCTTATATTGATATGTTTCTAAATTTAGTGAGGCACAAACCCCATAAGGAGCACCAACCCCTAGTTTAGTAGAGCACTAACCCTACAAGGAGCACCAACCCCTAATTTTGTGATGCAATAAATCCACAAGGAGGATACAACCCCATAAAATGATCAAGAACCCACTAAACCACCATATGATTTTCAAATCTATGATTATTTTTTGCCTCAAATGATGGAGACCTCTTATTCAGCTCACACTTCTTCAATCAAACCCTAGGTGATAAAACTTCTCAAAACAAGCTCTTCAATCACTTCTAAAATCATCAAACCCTTGCAAACATGCTCTCTAATTTTTCTCAACTTGCAAAACTAATTTTTCAGCCTTAAATCATTCTCCTATACCTGCAATCATGATGTGAATCCAGCTACAAGAGGTTGAAATACCTCCAAAAACACACATAAATAGCTTTACAAATAAAACTAGGAGTTTCAAAATAGCTTACTTCTCATTCTGAATTCACACTGATCTATTACATCATTACAATCCTCCTTCTATTTCAAGACTACTCTAAAACCCTAAAATGACAACAAACCCTAAAATGCAAAACAACTCGGATTGACCCCAAAATTGTGTGCCAAATATGCATTCATAAATTAGGGCTCACGTGAAATTTGGACTTATTCTGACAAGCACAACAAAAAGTTATTAAAGTTCTAAGACCTAGTCAAAAGCGTAAAAACATTCGGAGCCAATTTTGGGCCACTAGATGAAGGAATCCGAGCCTAAAATGTGCCAAAATGGGCACAACCTTGCAAGAAATGTCGACCCTAGCATAGTTCTCATGTATATCTACCACCTTGTAAAATTTTAGGATGATCCAACGGTTGGATCAAAAGTTATGGTCTCTGCAAGTTATGCTCCCGCATCATTCTCCCTAGTTGAAAAGAATTCAGCTCCTACAAATTCTGTTGACAGAACTCATCTAATTTTGCACTATCAATTTTCCTCAATTCCCACTCAAGAATCCAAGTATTTTCTTCTTGCTACAAACCTTCCCACTGTACCAAATATCTGTTGTAGCTCCCATGTCTAGTAGTGATTGTCTTTTGGTCCAAGACACGCATTACCCTCTCCTTTTTCTTCTTTGACATCTATTGCTTCCAGTTTATTTCTTCCTCCTCTCGTAACATTTTCATCATGACCTAGAAACTTATATAAGTCAGAAACATTAAAAACTAGTGAGATAGCAAAATTTTCAGGTAGCTCCACCTTGTAGGCATTATCACTCATTTTCTTCATAATCCTACATGGCCCAATCTTCTTATACTTGAGTTTATTATATGTCCCCTTTGGAAAAATCTCTTTTCTAAGATGAACCATCACCATATCTCCTTCTTCAAATACACTTACTCTCCTACTAGCATCTGCAACTATTTTATATTGTGCATTACTCACTTTCAGCTTTTCCCTCACTTCATCTTGCAGATAGAATGTGTTCTACAAATGCTTCTGCATCATCACTAGTTTCATCTTCACCTAGTAGAAAAATTAGATCTAGGACCCCCTTGGGATTCCTACCATATACAATCTGGAAAGGAGACCTCCCTGTTGACCTATTTACCGAGCTATTATATGCAAACTCAGCTTGAGGTAAAGCTAAGTCCCATTGTTTTGGCTTTTCTCCAACTATACAACGTAGGAGATTTCCCAAGCTTCTGTTCACTACTTCCATCTACCCATCAGTCTAGGGGTGATATGCACTACTGAACTATAGTTGTGTCCCCAATTTCTTCCACAGAGTCCTCCAAAAGTGACTCAAAAACTTTGTGTCCCAATCTGAAGTGATCGTTCTTAGAATTCCATGCAATCTAACCACTTCAAAAAAAACAAATCTGCAATTTTGGAAGCATCATTAGTTTTTTTACAAGAAATGAAATGTGTCATCTTAGAGAATCTATCAACCTCAACAAAGATAGAATCATTCCCTTGCTATGTGTTAGGAAGCCCTAACAAAAAAATCCATACTCAGATCAACCCAAGGCCCTCGTAGGGATAGGCAATGGCATATACAACCCAGTATTCTGTGCATGACCCTTAGCCATTTGACACACTCTACATCTTGCTACAACCATACTTATGTCCCTCTTTACCTTTGGCCAATAATACTTTTCTACAACAAGAGAAATTGTCTTACTTATACCAAAGTGTCCAGCCAACCCCCCATAATGCAATTCTCTTATAATGTTTTCTCTCATTGAACCAACAAGGATGCACAATTGTTTCCCCTAAACAAATAATCATCCTGTATCAAATAATCAAAAGAATCACTACCTATTGTAGGGTCCCTCGTTTTCTAACAACATCACCAAAATCTAGATCACCTTCATACAATTCCTTAATTGCCTCAAACCCTAGTACTTTATTTTCCATTGTTGTCAAAAGGGCTACACGCCTACTCAAGGCATCAACAACTTGATTCTTGCTTACTAGACTTATGCTTTAAAACAAAATTATATTCTTGCAAAAATTAAACCCATTTTCCATGCCTACTATTTAGTTTCTTCTATGTGTTTACATGCCTCAAGGCTTCATGGTCAGTGAAGAGTACAAATTCCTTTGCTACCAAGTAATGTCTCTAGTTCCTTAATGCTTGAACAATAGCGTAAAATTCCACATCATAAGTAGAATATTTCCTCCTAACTTCATTTATCTTTTCATTGAAGAATGCCACATGTCATCCTTCTTGACTCAACACACTCAAATCCCAACATGTGAGGCATCACATTCAATCAGTAAAGACCTTGCTAAAATCTAGCAATACCAAAACAAGTGCTTCTGACACTTTCTTCTTCAACAATTCAAAACTATCTGTTGTTTCCTTGGTCCATACAAACTCCCTCCCTTTTGTACAGTCTGTTACGGGTGTAGCAATGCTACTAAAATTCTTGATGAACTTCCTATAAAAATTTGTCGATCCATGAAAACTACGAACCTCTCACACATTCTCGGAATAGGCCATTCCGTAATTGCCTTTAATTTTCACTCATCCATCCTCACTCGATCCTCCGATATGACAAATCCCAAAAAAATAAGACTCTTCTCGAAGGAATCTACACTTCTTTAAGTTTGCATATAGACTCTCTTTACGTAACAAGTCTAGCACCGCTTTATATGTAACAAGTGTTCTTCCACTATCTTACTGAATATCAAAATATCATCAAAATAGACAACAACAAACTTACCATTATATTATCGAGTACTGCTCATCAACCTCATGAATGTAATGGGTGCAGAGATAGCCCAAATGGAATCACCATCCACTCATATAATCCATCTTTTGTTTTGAAAGAAATTTTCCATTCATCCCCTTCACGGATTTGATCTGGTAGTAACCACTTCGTAGGTCAATCTTTCTTAAATATCGGCTCCCACTACCACATCCATCATATCATCCAATCATGGAATTGGGAACCGATACTTTATTGTGATCTTGTTTATGGCTCTACTGCTTACACACATTCTCCGCCTCCATCTTTTTGGAATTCAATAACACCGGAGTTGCACATGGACTCATGCTTTCTATCACTAACCCTCTCTCGTATTAGATCTATCACTTTTCTTCAACTCTTCATTCTCGTGTCGACTCATCCGATAGGCTACCTAGTTTGGAAGGGCCAATCTCGGGATCAAATCAATATGGTTTTGAATATCTCACTTTGGAGGTAACCCATCCGTGGCTCATCCGGTATAACATCTTTGTATTCTTTTAGTATCTTTTATACCACAACATGTATATTAAAGTCTTCTTTCTCCACTTCTTTGACATTAGTGCATAACAACATCAAGCTCCTTCCATTTCTCAGTATAATCTATTTTGTAGCCAATAAGCCCTCACTCTCTCTTCTTCTTGAAGGGTAACAAGACCACCTTTACACCATCCTTCCAAAAGGTATATGTATTTTCCTCCATCATGTATAACCTTTATATCGTATTGCCAAGGCCTACCTAGTAATATATGACATGCATCCATTGGGATAACATCACACCACACCTAATCCTTGTAGGTATTCCCAATTGAAAACTTTATAAGGCATATTTTATCTATGGTTACTTCATTTCCTTTCTTGAACCATGATATACGATAGGGATATGGGTGCTTCTCACATTTCAGATTCAGTTTATAAACCATTACAATTGAAACCATATTTTCACAACTACCACCATCAATAATAATTTTACATACCTTTCCTCCAGAGGTGCATCTTGTTCAAAATATATTTGTTTGAAGCCAAGAATTAGCTCCAGCAACATCATGTTCTTTCTCCTTCCTTGGGACAATCATCATCCTCCTCATCATGAGGGTTTCACCCAAATCTGCAGCAACGTCCATTTCTTCTTCCTCTTCAGCCTCAACTAGATTTACTCATGGTTTTTCTCCTTGCCATCTATCTTGTGTAGGATAGTGCGGACACTCAAAAGCTCTGTCCCCTCTTCACCACATCTCGTAACATGTATATTGCCTTTGGGGGCTATTCTAGCCCCATCCTCCATTATAACCTCTTCCCCTCTGAAACCCCCTACCTCTTTGGTAGTTACCATGGCTTTGACCAGAATCTTCATGCCCTTCTGTATTAGAGGATTCACCTTTTGTAGATTCAAATCTACCCTTGCCCCTCATTGGAGATGATGATGGACCTCTCTTCACACCTCTTCTAAAATTGTTCCTCTTGTTCTTGTCCTATACCTTTAATGTAAGTTGATAAGCATCATCTAGGATATGGATCCGATCATACTCAGCTCATCTTGTATGGTGTAACTCAACCCATTTATGTATCGTGTAGCATTTTGTTCTTCAGAATCTCCCTATTCCACCCTGATTGATAACTTATAAAATTCATTAGTATACTCCTCAATGCTAAGATCCTTCTATCTTAGGTTTTGGAACCTTCGAAAGAGTGTCTGAGCATAATCTACAGAAGAAACTTTTCTTTCATCTTCTTTACCATTTTATTCCAATTTCGGATCTTTCCCTTTCCATTCCTTTGTCTTTAATTTTGTAGGTGATCCCACTAGATCAATGCATGTCCGGCAAACTTAGTGCATGCAAACTTAAAATTCTTCTCCTCTGAAAGGGTTTTCCACTCAAATAATTTTTCCATGCAATTTAACCAATCAATCAACTCCTCTGGTCATAACCCTCCACCATAATCAAGAACATTAATCTTGATGCCATCATTCTTTCCCTCTAAAGCCTTGATCAATCTCTCCTCAAATGGTCTCTCATTCAAGGTTTCTTCATCTCTCTCATTTTATTCTTCATCTCCTCCTTCATTCATTAATGAAGGCTCTTCTTCAATATCACTATTTGGGTTTGCATCCCCATTTACATGTCTCCTTCTAAGGCGGGTAACTTCTCCCATGAGCTCAATAACTTGTCTCTGTAGCTCTTACATATTCCTATTCATCTGGGCATAACCTCCCCTCCCACATCTAGCCATGGTTATATAAAATAGAGGTAAAAACTACACATAAAAATGTAATATGTTACCTTAACTATTTCCGCAAGATCAAAATCATGCTCTGATACCAATTGATGTGAATCTAGCTACAAGAGGTTGAAATACCTACAAAAACACATGAACAGCTTTGCAAATAAAACTAGGAGTTTCAAAATATCTTACTTCTCATTTTGGAATTCACACCGATCTATTACATCATTATAATCCTCATTTTATTTCAAGACTAATCTAAAACCCTAAAATGCCAAAAACCTTAAAATGCAAAACAACTCGATTGAACCCAAAATTTTCGTGCCAAATATGCATTCATAAATTAGGGCTCATGTGAAATTTTGACTTATTCTAACAAGCACAACAAAAGTTATTAAAGTTCTAAGACCTGGTCAAAAGAAGAAAAAAACATTTGAGCCAATTTTAGGCCACTAGATGAAGGAATCTAAGCCCGAAAATGTACCAAAATGGGCACAAACTTGTAGGAAATGTCAACCCCAACATAGTACTATGTGTATCTACCACCCTGTAAAATTTCAGGACGATCCAACGGTTGGATCAAAAGTTATGGTCTTTGCAAGTTATGTTGCTGCATCATTCTCCTTGGTTGAAAAGAATTCAGCTCCTACGAATTCTGTTGACAGAAATCATCTCACATATTATCTCACATACATCATTCACCATTTGTTTTTCATGCTACTTTTGAAAACCTTGTCCCAAAACCTTCTTCAAAAATTGACCTGTTTGAGTGGGGCCCACTAATCAACATGACCTGAACCATACACTACTACAAAGATAAGATATTCCCCTACAATATCTAGTCATCACTTTTGATGAAAAAATTAAGAATGGTTCATTATACCTCTTCTTTCTACAAAGTGCTCCTAGCTAGGGTTTCAAACCACTTTACCTTCTTAACAATCGTTCATAAAAACGTGACGATCAAACCACCCAAATTTTTTTTTCAAAGCTTCATAACTAACATAAGAAGCTATTCCAAAGAGATCATATCCCCATGCAAAGCATACAATTCACAACAAGCATCAAAAGGTCCAAATTTGCTTTAAAACAACACCGAAACTTACCTAATTTCACATGAACTATCATATATTACAAATTTCACATCCTAACAACCTAAATGTTTTCTCAAATAAGCATGAAACATACTTATAACATCTAAAATCATCGAATGTCAAATCAATACCTCAATCTCTCCATTCATTGAGACTTACCTTTCCTTACACATTTTTTCCTCACTGTAGAAGCTAGGGTCAACTAAAATAATGTAATAAATGATCATAAAACCTCTAAAATGACCCAAACATACCTGATATGCCATGATATACCTGAATTAATGCTTCCATGAGCTCACATGGCTCCAAACCACACTATCACACCTCCAAGCAACCATACCTGCTCCCAATGAGCACTCGTATCTACATAATGCCACTATTGTGAGAGTAAACGCACTCTTCAAACATTTATTCATCATATCAACATGATTTCCAAGGACCCAAGAATATTATACCATCAAGTAACATCACCTAGGCACCTGAATAGGCTTACAAGAGAAAGCAATCCTCACCGAATCTCAATGTACCAATACAAACACATCTAAATAATCATGTACGTCATCAAATGACCTTAATCCAAAATCCAATTTGTCATTAATTTTGTTTTACATCAATAACAACACCTATTAGGGCCACATGCGAACACCAAAATATGATTTTCATTTCTTAGTTCTTTATTTACTCCCACCATCTAAAGTGAGAGTACCTTATGTGCCTTGTGCATTATTTTATGCTAATACTTGCTAAATATTAGCTTGGTTAGTAGGTCTACCTATTTTTTTATTAATTTCCATATCAATATATTTTTTTAGATTGCTTCTAGGAAGTCTAGGGTGAAGGAGATCCCTCAAGCCACAAAAACAGGAGAAGGAAATGAAAATTGCTCCTAAAAAAGATAGGGGAGGGAGGAGTAAGCTATAAAAAAGGAGAATATGGAAAGAGAATAAGAGAAGAAAAGGGGAGGAGGAGAGGATGGGGAAGTGTAAGTGGTTGTTGTTTAGCATGGGTCTCAAATGAGGGTATTTCACCATCTTCAAGAACCAGAAAGGGGTTAGAAGTGCCAAATTTAGGGAAGACTTTAGGGATGAACTTTCCTTTTTCTTTAGAGATATGACTAATAATTTTTTCTTCGAGGGTGGTTTTGATGGGAAATCAGGGGCCTTATGTATAATACTCTTATAAATTCAACATGCTTGAGGAATATATTCATATTCTATAGGTTGAGACCATACTCCAAAATCTGAAAGGAGGTCTATGGATTTGGGTAGAGGAATACTAACATCAACATTGACACAAAACCGAACATGGATAAATATAGTTTTAGATTTTGTATCTTGATCAATGGCTATTAGTGTACCTAAAGAAAGAGTGTTTCCTTCAATAGAAACAGGATCCTAAAATTCTAGAGGTAGACCTGGAAGAAAAACCCAAACCAGAGCTTGAATCATGGTTTCGATGATGTGGATTGAATCCCGATGACCACTTTTGAAGATAGAATCCTCTTCTACCAAAGAACCATGGACCACTAAGGAGAGCATGAGTGAAATCCTCCTTCGACTAAAGGTAAACAGGATGAAACCATTTGGCATGACCATAATCTCAAGCGCATCCATTTTTGAAGTCCTCCAGGGGGTCTAGGACCCATCACCTTCCTATCGAGACAAATACCTTGAGGCCATAACAATAGCAGTGATTTGAGAGGGTATCTGCAGGGATAGGGTCCCATCAAGGAGAGTTGGTTGAAACTTGAAAATTTTGACACCGAAGGGGACACATCCACCACATTTTTCCAATCCTCTCGACCGAGGATGCGGAGAAAACCACCGAATTGTTAGGCAGGGAATCGGGGTTAGAACAGAGGAGTCCAATATGGATGCAAGAAGGGCATATCAAAATTGAAAATTAACAAAGTGAGTGGGAAAAAATGTCTAGGCCTTGATAACTTCAAATGGTAAATGAATTTACTATACCAGAGCTATGAACTCGGAGTCGTGGAGGATAATTTTCTCTAAGTGGGACATGTGGGTGGGCTTGGGTCCTTAATTTCCATTGAGAAATCCACATTCGAGCTCCCCAATATGTTCTACTTAGTCCATATGGAGAAGTTTTACCCCTACCTCAAGGTGTCCCCATGGCTACTTATTGAAAACATCCAATTAACTTAACATGAATGGAACTTGGGTTAATGATTACAAACTACTTGAACTCACCAATATCCCAAGATAATGAGTACTTAAAACTTTGGATGGTAAACACTTTGATTATACAATAGCTATGAACTAGAGTGGTGGATGAACACTTTCTCTAAGTGGGACATGGGGGTGGACTTGGGTCCTTAATGTCCACTGAGTGATCCACATTTGGAGTGCCCCATTATGTTCTCGCTTGGGCCACGTGGAAAATTTAGACCCCTACCTCAAGTTGTCACCATGGATACTTATTGAAAGTTTCCAATGGACTTAATAGGAATGGAACTTGGGTTGATGATTATAAACTACTTGTTGATTATATTCACCTATTATTGGGCATTGATTTGTATTTTAAAATGATCTAAGTTGTTTGCAGAGATTAGTTAACAATTGCCTATTTTGGTGAACAATTCTCTATTTTTGGATTGATAATTTTTGTGTGATAATATTTTCAAAAATCTATACCGATATTACATATAATGTTATTTCTATGGATATTGTAAGTTGTTGTGATATACAAGAAGATGATTATCAAAATTTATGGGTAAAAACCAATTTTTGTGGAACAAAATCCTGCTCGATAGGGATGTGTGATCTATAGATCAATTCTATGGAAAACGTTTCCCTAAATCTCCCAGGATCGCATATGATGATATGATAGACTCGATAGTTTTCCATCACCTATTTGAACATGAGAAATGGACTCTGTGAGTCTATGGGATAAAGTTACCATCCACAGAAGTTTCCATTTGGAGGAGAAAAAGTAGGGGCATCTCACCAATCAAAGCTATGACATGTGGCCAAATGAAATTGAGAAAATGAAAAAAGTTTTTTATTACTCTAGTCTTTGACATTTGTTATTGGATAGATGGGTCCCGTTATTTTCTATTTGAGGCCCTCAACTAGGTTCTACACACTTTTTTTTTTCTGAGGGGTGCATTTTCCTCCGTGACTTCATTTTACCATTGCCACATTACTATCTATATATATATGCCTCTGAATGTATTTGCATTGTGAATGTGGGATCAAATCATGCTATGAAATATAAACTACTATGTATATTGCATTGGGACCGAGTTGCATTTGGGTTAGCTCACCGAGCTACTATTTCTAGCTCACCGACCTACCACATCACCTCACCTATCTTCCAAGACCTCTCATCCTCGACTCTTCAAAATCTGATCCTAATATATCTCTCTCCACATCAACACATCAACATCCGATCACCTAACATAACTCGACCATCTAAACATAGTGCTCACCGATCAACCAAAATGTGACATACCCAACTTGGTGAGCCAATACTTAAACCATCGAGCCAAACTTGACTCAAATATCACCACCATCCACTATGTGGGATGAAAAGAATAGATTTTGAAGCCACTTGGCTTACCCACAACTTTCTCATTCCCTTATAAATGTGATATTTATTCACAATGGACTAAAAGACTATCGGTGGGAGGTTAGGGCAGTTCAAACCCCTAACCTCCCGAGTTATAAAATTATTACTTCCACCATGCCATAGGCAGAAAATAATTTATAAATAGAGGCACTTTGTTTTTGAAGGTCGAATTCTACATACTATGTATTGAGCATAAACAAGGTAGTTTTGGAAATAAGAGACTTTGAAGCACTTAAGAGAAAGATTGGATCTTGAGGTGAACTAAGAAAGTGATCAAAATTTAGAGATGCTCTTGATGGAGTATTCATTTTCCCACTTTGGAGTTTTTATATTTTATTTTTGATGAATTTTTTTACACTCTTGACAAAGAAATGGGGAAATATCAACTTGCGAAGAAGAGAAAACACACGGATAATGAACATTGATGTTTTTCATAGCTCATGGGTTCTCAAATCCTTCTATCAGAGGTTTCAAGGTTCATTATTTAATTTGTATTTTTTATATCTATCTCAGAAACTAAAAATTAATGGATTATTTTGTATGAACTCGAGCACATAGGAATTTTTGAGCCCTATAAACAATTCCCGTGTTTTGTGCTTTCTATTGTTGCATTTAGTTTTTCAAATATTTGTAGGTTTTTAAAACAAATTTTAGTTTGATGTAAATTTTAATCGGTATACCAATTTTATGGAAATTGATAAAATGAGTAAAATGGAAATATAATTGGTTTGAATGTGCAACTGATATGAATGATTAAATTCAGTTTCAAATCAGTTTTTCAATACATTTAGATCAATTTTAATTAGTTCAAGTTGTTAAAGGATAGAAACTGAATTTTTTTAAAAATATATTTTCATAAACATTCAAAAGAGTAAGTTGTTCCTACATGTTTACATATCAAATGGGAATGCATGTTCGCATGAGAATGCAGAGTTACATGAGGGGCGTGAAGACCCACCGAGTAAGGCTGCAGAGCTTGGGAGCAGGGATACATGTTTGCAACTCAGAATCGCAAAACATAAAACTAGTCCCCCACAAAATCCTCAAGTTTTATTGAGATGGGAAGTTTTACAAACACTCCAAAATGGTATTGTGAAGACTTGGGGATCACCATAGAACCTAAAACCATGCATTTTCCCATAGAATTAAATGAAAACAATTAAAATTAATTAATCTTTTCTTACTAGTTAAAACATGATGTCGAAGCTTAGAATGAATCCAAGTTACCAAAAATATCTACGGATGGTTAATTTGGGAAACAATTTGGCAACATTTGGGGATATTTTCTTGCTAAATATGAAGACCAAGAGCCTTAACGCATCCGTTGGGCATGGTTTCGATCCTGTACACTTTAAAACTAATATTTAACCCGGAATATCAATCCCTAAATCCACGTAAAGTAATGTTGTACTTTGCACTAATCTTCTCTACTTGAAAATATCATTTATTTATGAAAAACATTTTGAATTGGATTTAATGAGAGTGGAAATTGAAAAAGCTTGATTTTCCACTACATTTCTATGAATATCATGAATAAAATGTAGCACTTCCTTTCTCTTCTCTACATTTGATTTGAAGCTAATCCATGAAGCTTGAAATCATTCTCGCAACATACTTCTTTGGAATCCTCCATGAATCATTGATAATTAAAAATTCCTCCCAAAGATAACAAACACCATGTAAAACACTTAGGTAAAAGAAACCTATACTAATAATAATAAAATGTGTTTAACAACACTTACCGGAATTGATACTACTCTAATATGTACAAGATACAATGAAACATTGAATAGTATTTCTAATGCATATCCATCAAGGTCGAAACTCAAAATTTTGGCCTCTTTTCAAGAACTAATGATACATGGCCCATTATAAATTGCACCAAACTTAGAGAACTACCTTGATTTAGCTATTTTTACATCCCATTTCAAAACCAAATCACCAACTTTGAAAATATGGGTCCTAGCCTTCTTTTCAAACCACTACTTAGTTGATCTTTGATGATGTTCTAATATGATCATGGAAGAATTTCTCAATTCTTCAAGTTCAACTAGTTCTACCATTATGATTTCTCTTTGATCTGTACCTCAAATTCTAATTGTTGAGCCAACTCTAGTGAAGGTATTTTAAGTGATAAAGGATGCTTGACTTCTCTTCCATAAAAATTCTATAAGGAGAAGTGTCAATTTCCTTCTTCATTTTGATTCTATCATCCCAAAGATAATTTCTTACCTTTGTATACCACTACCTTTGGTTGATATCCATTTTCCTTTTCATGATTATGATCAAGTTCTTGTTAGTAGACTCTCGCAAACTCTTACCCCGAGGGTAGTAATTGGAGAAGTCCTTAAATAAATTCCAATTCAAATACCAAATAAAAAAACTTATATCCTAGAAAATATTTTTCATTATCATAGATGATAGTTTGAAGAACACCGAATCTTGACATAATGCCTTTAAACAAGTCAATGATATATAATTCAAAGTAGCTTCCTTGAGTGCAACATCCTCTATCCACATAATAAAGTAATCTATTGCTTAAAGCCCACTTGTCACCATGTTGGTTGGATATTTTGTCAAACCAAAATATGAGGTTCAACCACAGTACATGGGATTGAATCCCTCCTCAAAGACAGGTGAGGCTGCCTGTTTATTGCTAATCTAAAACACAGTAAATAATATATACAATATTCACACTAATCTAACCATTGGGGGTTGGGATGAAATCCCGAAATCCACATTCACACGATTCAAGGATATTGCTTTCGTACGTGAAATAGGTTAGAAACTATTACAGTGAAAGAAGCACGGTAGAAAAGAAATGGGAGAAACGTATTTTCTTTCGAGTAAACACAGAGCACGAAATAATCATACGAGTTTTAGATCACAGATATAATGTCCGAGATAATTAGAAACACTGAGATTCTATGCAAAGAATAGCTCTAAGATCATGAACATAAGAACAATATCTTAAATAAGATGTATTTCGCAACACAAAGTCTGCAAAACGATATCAACTTCTATTCTTCAAAATGATTGAAAGAAAACACAAAGTTTTTCTCCTTTCCAATAGCCTCTTAATGCTCCAAAAATTCTCGACCCTTTAGAATGCACAAGCATCCCTTTTTATAACAAAAGAAGCTAGAGTTTAAACAGAACAGATCCTGAAAAGTAGCATGCTAACTAGAGTTTCAGCTTTGCATGATTCTCACGCAGGAGATCAAGTCAAAGTTTGAATTAAAAATAATGACAAAATGGAAATAAAAGATATGACATTCTAAAAATAGAAATGTCATAGGACGTTGGAGCTCAATCCGAGTCATCATCTTTTGATTCTTCTCCTTTCTCTTCCTCCAGCTGAGACTGTTTGTTCCGGAACTCCTGGAACTTCCGAATAATGCCTTGCATTTCGTTTTCCTCAGGTGCAGTGGAAAGATCATTCCACATTTCGCAGGTCTCATGGATATCACTGGCACTGCCGGGAAGCTTTTTCAACCTCTTGCTGAGCTTTCTTAAGGCCTCCAACGTATGCTCAATCCGCACAAACTGACCAATGACTTCAAGGTCGAATCCATCTACAGGTTCATGTTGAACAGTCTCTTGAACTTGTTTGAAGAGATCACCTGCTGATAGGGCACTTGAGTTCCCAACCGACACCTTTGGACAAATTTTTAGCAATTCTTCCTCCAGATCACTTTTCCCATCGATCAATTTATCCCTTGATTCTCTCAACTTGCTGCAGGCTTCGTTGAGAATCTTTACTCTGAACTTGATGCCCTTGATCAGCTGAAAGTGTTTATCTGTATGTGGAAGAACGCCTTCTTCTACCAAGAGATGTGCTGGTATTTGCTTTAGCACTTGGAGAGCTTCACAAGTCAAATCAAGCTGTCCAAGTTCTTCAGTGAATTCCTCATCCATCTTCTCTCCTTCCTTCGAATCTCCGCCAAGGACCGATGAACTTTCACCACGCTTGAATTACTTCCTTCCTTGTTGGAGCAACTTTTGGATCCATTCATTAACCACTCTTCCTTTTCTCGGTAATCTTCTCAATCGTAGGCACCGATGAGAAATCGAATCCGCGTAAGGTATGTATGATGGTATGGATTCCAGGGTGTTGAGAGTTTAATCAAAACCTCTGTCAACTGCTCCACTTTTTCTTTAAACTCATCTCTGCTGACCTTTGTCTCTTTCAAATTTTGGCACAGCACGTCTATGGAAGCCCGTGCATCTTGTTGCGCTCCTTCTGTTGTTACTTTCCCTAGAGCCACCTTGGTGATCTGATAATCAGCAGCTGTTACATCATCCCTAGTTTTGTCAGCTGAGGGAGTGGCAATCTCTGCGAACTTATCTCCTGAAGCATCTACCAAAACTCTTGAAACTGTTTTGGGTTTCTTGGCTGATCTCGCAGTAGAAGCCTTGAGTGAGCTGAAATCAAAGGCTGGTAGGGGTACAATCACTTTCCTCTTCCTCGGAGTTTGTTCGAGTAGCCATGGTGGTGTATCAGAGGAAACTGCCAATGTTGTAGTAGCTGGTATTCTACTCTCAAGGGGAGCAGATTCTACTATTGGAGGGGGAACAGCAGTCAACGTGGTAGTAGGTGCAATGAATAAAGGCACAGGTTGTGGGGGAGTGTTGGTGATCACTTGGGTTCCAGTAGAAAGGGGTGAGAGCCCAGCGAAAATATTGGCCATGCTTGAAGAAGTGGATGGGGAATGAGGAGGCTGAAGTGGTTGTTGAGGGGGAGGCACAGATTCAGTCTCCAAAGCCTTGACCGCCAGAGATAAGGTCTCTTCAGTTGAGCAATCAGCAAATGGTGAAGTCAAGGGCTGACTTCCTCCTTCTTCCAAATTAATTTCTCCTATTTCTGGTGGTGTTGGTGATTCTGGCACATCCACCGTTTGAGTTGGAGAGACAATTGAAGAGATTTGTCTTTCTTTCCTCTTCTTGGGAATCTTGATTTTTATAGACCCCCCAGTATATTCCTTGTCCTTCTTCTTTTTGGAGGGCCCCGCCTCAGGAGCAGCCAATTTTGGAAACTTGTCATCTTTAAAATTCATGCCCCAAGAAGAGAGCCATTTCTTTGTATGAGCCGAATTAGGGCTGACCTATCGGTGATAGAGGCTTTCTCGCTGGCCGACCAATCAATAGGTGGAAAAATGTATCGATCCTCGTTAAGCCCATCATAGGACATATCCAACACACTTTCATTGTTCCCTCCGTGCCATCCGCAAATCGAAAGCTCTAGCGTCTGAATCTCATCAATAGTTAATCTGCTATGATCTTTTCTGCGAACCGCAACTTCGTTACGCAGATCCACCCAGATATCCTCAATGTCGGGCCTGTGCAGATGTAGGGCTCCATAAGTTCTCAGTACTCCTCGGATGTCAAAACCATCCCGAGACTTCATATGCTTCTTTAACTTCTCCTGGAGTTCACATTCGACATTTTTAGCTTTTGCCGCTGTTGAGCAAGTATATCTCCCAATAGAAATTGGGAAGGATACAGCTGCCTTATGCTTGCTCTGTTGGAACTTGTGGAAATCCAATAACTGTCTGACCAATTCTATTAGTATCAATCTATCGCCGGGATAACGAGGCAGACGAAAAGGTTCTCCAGAATACATGACCGTTCGAAGGTAGGTAAACTTCTTGAACTGTAAGAAGATACATCCCCACTTAGATACTTCAGCCCATGCCTCGTCCGAGACCCTTGTCTTTCTCACTGGATTGAGCTGGCAGATGTTTTCATAGAAAAAGGCATCATTTACCCTCCTAAAGTGATCCTTGGACCCCTTCTTCGTTATTTGAGGATAATACTTATAGACTGGATTTGTGGTTCTACTTCCTTTAGTCTCCAACCCTGGATAACTCCTCATCCCAGCTGCTGCATAGGCCACATATGAGAACATATAAAACTTTCCGGTTGACAGGACCGTCATCATCTGGGAATCAATTTCATCACTGATCAGGGTTCCCCAGTCAATCCCTTGCTTATTCTCCCTAATGGTGACCATAAATTGGTACATCCATCCATGAAATAAATTTGATTCTGGCAAGCCAAACACCCGGCTCAGTAGGGTGATAATATCGTTGATTTCTTGGATGAAATCCGATCTAGGGATAGTTCTTGGAAATCTAGATATTACTGGTTTTGCCTTAACCAAGAACTTCTTATTAACATCCTTAATGCAATTCTCCTGGTTACTGTCCCAGGCCTTCTGAGCCAATTTCATGTCTAGGGCTCCATACTCTTCAAAATTTGGTAGTTTCAGGAGATCATCCAAATAAGCCCCATCTAGTTTGATAACTACTTCACCAGCCTGATTCCTTACGGACCGAGAAGCCGAGTCGTAGCTGGATGCACACGCCAAAACAAGCTCTGGACATTGGGCGGTACATGGGGAAGCCACCGCAAGAGGCAAGCCACTATTTACTAAAGCCACCATCCATGGGGTCTCGAGAAGAACTCTTCACCCCGCTCCAAAAGTCGTCCATATCTATGTTGCCCATTTCAAGATCCCCGATATCATAATTACAACGTATATGACGGGATTCTGTTTCTTAAACTTGTATTTCATCTTGCTAGATTTTCCGCCTTCTCCCGTGATGAACCAGATCCGACATGAAGAATATTGGAAAGAGAAAAGCTCGGAACTCCGGAGATGCCGTGCACACCGAAAACCTGATTGACTAAGGCGCTAAGAAGCGAAGAACCCGACACGCAGAAGAAGATATCGGAAAACTTTGAGAACCCGACAGGTCTGATATGTCGGAGTCTTGGCAAAACCCGGCACTTGCTGTTAATGACGGAACCTGAAGAAAACCCGGCGTCCACTGTGGATGGCGGAACTTAGGAGGTGCCCGGCACCCACTGTTGAGGTCGGAATGTTGAAAAACCCGTCCACTGCGAGCTTCCTTTGTATTTCGGACTTTTGAATCTGCAATACAAACTTCAAAATCCGGGAAACAAAAACAGAGCCTTTCCTTTGAATTTCTACATACACATCTTCCTTTCTTTTTTGTTATTCATATTCCATACATTATGCAAGTAATTGGAATTTGGAAGGAACAACGCACCAATTGATAATCTCAAAAAGAAAATAAACCCTAAAAACCCAAAACCCCTTTCCAAAACAATACAGAACGAAGAAGGAAGAAAAACCCTCAACAACTGGCAAGAAATTGGAAAGAAAATATACGCAGTCGATCCAGAGAAATCAAGAATAAAGAAGGAACGAAAAATACCTTCGATTCGAGACAAGTAAAATCGAAAACAAACGATCCAGTCTGGTAACGCGAGTTTGCGGGTTTTGGGAGCGGAAGAGCATGTGAAAAATCCACGAATTAAAAATATGAACGGTAAAAATGACGTGGATTTTTACGTATTTATAAGAAAATTAGTAATAAATACGCTCCAGCTTGGCACGTGCCAGCTCACCAACCATTCAGCATGAACGCCACGTCAGCGTGTTGGAGGAGTCCAAAAACCCGACACAAGGAGATTTAGTGCATTTCGGGTTTCGGGCTTCGGAAAACATGGAGCACAAAACATGTTTTGGTACATGAATGTTCCGATGCATTGAACTTCCAAAACCCGATTACTAAAGATTGAGCGGACTTCGGGAATCGAGAACGTGGCGCATAAAACATGTTTTAGAACATGGATGTTCCGATGCGTTGAATTCCCGAAACCCGATTTCAAAGGATTTTTCAATACAAGGCGGGTTTCGGGTTTCGGAGGTCATAAGACATAAAGCATGTTAAAACTTATGTCAAGCTGTTAGTAACACCCGAAAACCCGATTTGCTCTAAAAGAGATCATAATGCAAAATCACTTCAAAAATTTTGTAGGGGTTATCCGATCGTTTCGTCGTGAACTCAAAACGGGGATAACAGCTGGCTCCAGTTGGGGACTTTCTTTGCAATACCAAAGGAAGAGAACTCAGAATTTCTGGTCTCGAGGACCAGGGCCTTATCCATTGGGCTACGGAGTCAAGGAGAAAACCAAAAATAAAACAAAACGAAGAAAGACAGAAAACCAAAAGCAAACACACAACAAAAGCAAAATATGTACAATGCAAGAGAGCATCTTGCATTAATGGTGGAACAGCTTTAGATGTTGCCCACTGAAAGGCAACGGAAGTAATCCTCCATCTAGATATGATAGTAGGAAACTATTTTCGCCATTCAGCTGATGAATTTTGAAAGGTCCTTTCCATAAAGAATCAAATTTTCCATGCATTCCTTTTTGTTCTCTTCTTTTATCCCAAAGCAACACCAGGTCTCCAATTTGGAAGTCACGTTGCTTGGATTTTTTATCAAAAATCTTCTTTACCCTGCTCTGATGATCTGCTATACGATCAATCACCTTGATTCGCTCTTCTTCTAGCTTGGTTAGGTACATAACCCTCTTTTCAATTGAATTCTGAAAAGCTACGTCTTCAACCGCTTTCGCTAATTGCAAGGCCGGCAATTCTACTGAGATAGGGATTTCAGCATCAATCCCGTATAGCAATTGAAAAGGGGACATCCCTATGGCTCGCTTTGGAGTGATCCGGTCAGCCCACAATGCATCATACAATGCTTTGTGCCAATTCCTCTGATTTTCGTCTACTAGTTTCCTGATTATAGTAACCAGATTCTTATTGCTGGACTCAGCTTGCCCATTACCCTGGGGATAATAGTCGGATGAGTGAGCCAAAGTAATGCCGAATCCATAGCAGAATTCTGTCAACTCATGTGACGAGAAGTTAGATGCATTATCCGCTACAATCTTATGAGGAATACCGAATCTGACGATTATGTTTTCTTTCAGGAACTTGCAAACAGCTTCAGAAGTTGCTTGCTTGATTGGTACAGCCTCTACCCACTTGGTGAAATAATCTGTAGCAGTCAACACATAGTTGTGTCCAGCACTGGAAGCAGGATTCAATGTTCCGATAAAATCAATCCCCCATTGGCGAAAAGGTTCTTCAATCACCACAGGCTTCAGAGGAAGAGCTGCTAACTTGGGACGACCAACAAAATGCTGACAAGCTTCACATTTAGACACCCATTCTGCTGAGTCCCGGAAAAGAGTAGGCCAATAATACCTAGCCCGTAAGATCTTATACGCTGTTACAGAAGACGAAAAGTGTCCTCCGCATGCTAGGCTATGAAAGGATTCTAATAACTTTTCCTGTTGCGATTTATCAACACAACGCAAGAAGACACCATCGATACCTTTCTTGTATATTGCATTATTCCACAAAAGGTATTTTGCAGATCTCAGCTTGATGGTCCTTTTCTCCTTTTGATTTAAATGCGGAGGGCATTCACCATAAGTTAGGAAGAAAGCAATGTCCGCGTACCATTCATCGGTCGTACTTACAAAAAGCACCATAGGCAGCTCTGAGGAAGTGTCTTGAATCTCTTCATACTCTGCTTCAGCATGATTCTCTGCAATCAATTGACACAGGCCTCTTCCTCGTACCAACTTGGTAGGTTTAATGTCCAAGTCATACTCCTGAACCTTAGCAATCCAAGTACCTCTTTGGCTTCCCAGCTCTTGTTGAGTTAGAATGGATTTAACAGCAGTATCAGGAACGAGAACACGAGTATGAGAATTCAGTACATAGTACCTGAAGTGTTTTACTGCTCTTACCACTGCGTAAGCATGTTTTTCAATTTGCGACATCTTCAATTCATGCTCTTTCAACGGGCAGCTCATGAATGCGATAGGAGCTTCAATGCCTTCTCCATTTTCCTGCATCAGGATCGCTGACACTGTGTGGGCTGAAGCATAGCTATACATGATGAAATCTTTCTTAAAGTCTGGACATACTAGGGTCGGAGCGCAAGCAACTGCCTTTTTGATTTCTTCAAATGAAAGTTTCCCTTCTGCACTCCATCTGAATGGGACTTTGCCTTTCATCATTCCAAGAATATCCTTGGTTTTGTCAGCGAAGTCAGGTACAAATCTTCTCAAGAAATTAACTTTTCCGAAGAAAGAATGAACTCCGGTTTTACTTGTTGGTAAAGTAAGACTCTGAATGGCCTTTACCCTTTCTGGGTCAATTTTAGTTCCTTCTCTGGTCACAATATGACCCAGCAGCTTTCCTTCTGTAACCCCGAACATAGACTTCTTAGGATTCAACGAAATTCCGTGACGCCTGCATCTCTGAAGTACCTGTTCTAAATGATCATAATGATCACTTCGTTTTTTAGAAAAGACAGTCAAGTCATCCAAATACACGACTATGACCTTACCCATCAGATCTCTGAATGCTAGGTCCATAGCTCTCTGAAACGTAGCTCCTGCGTTGATCAAGCCGAATGGCATCCTTCTATAAGCAAAGGTACCCCATGGGGTCGTGAAAGCTGTCTTGTGTTGATCTTCTGTGGTTACTTCGACTTGATTATATCCCGAAAACCCGTCGAGCATGGATAACATTTCTGATCCAGTAACAGTCAGTACTTGGTCCATGATCGGCAAGGGATAATTATCCTTCAGCGAGGACTGATTCAAGTTCCGAAAGTCAACACAAATCCGGATCTCGCCATTCTTCTTTCTGACAGGAACGATGTTTGCAATCCAAGTGGAATGATGGATTGGGAAAATAATTCTGGCATCTAGCATCTTCTGAATTTCTGCTAGAATAGTTCCTGAGATCTTGGGATTGTAATGCCTTTGCTTCTGTCTGTACGGCTTCACATCAGGTTTCAAAGGAATACTGTGCTGTACATCTTTGGGTTTGAAGGATTTCAAATCTGCATAAGACCAAGCCATCACATCGATGTATTTCTTTAAAAGCGAAGTGAATCTTACCTTTTCTTCAGCAGAGCAGCATTTCCCAACATTCACCATTCGAGGCTGATCAAATGAACCTAGATTGATTTGATCTACTTCAGAGGAAGAAGCACCTTCGACCTGCCTTTTGTTTTGGATAAAACGATCATGTTTATCAAACAAGCCCTCCAAAGAAACCAAACCTTTGGGTATCTTATTGCCTTTCAGCTGAATATATTCACCATCAACTTCCTGATATGGATCTGAAATAGTTTCACGAAAGGCTGATTCTGAACCTTCAAAATACAATTCACTGAAATTGTCAGCCTTTTCTAGAAAAGCCAACACCTGTCGATCATCATTGAATACCTGCCAGTGAGTTGCGTTATCTGGGATACTAGGACGATATACAATCTCAATAGAGTATGTGTCTTGCTTGAATTGAGGATGAGGAAGAAGAAGAGATGCAGATACGGCCAAAGAATCAGCCTTGTCATTGTAATCTCTTAAAACTGCCCTAATAGAAAATGCATCAAAGCATTCTATACTATCCCACACTTTATTTCGGTAATGTCTCAACCGATCATTTTTCACCTGATATATACCCCTGACCTGATTAACAATCAGCTCCGCATCTCCTTGAACCTTGAGATTTCTGATTCCTTTTCGTCTGGCCAATTCTAATCCTAATAACAGGGCTTCGTATTCGGCCGTATTGTTAGTATTATCAAATTGCAACTTATAAGCTGATGGGAAAATCTCGGAGCTAGGAGATATGAGAACAACACCAGCGCCTGATCCAGAAGTTGAGCAGCTACCATCAAATTCAAGTGTCCAAATTGCATTGGGATCGTCCTCTTTCACATCTACAATAGGTATCTCTGAAGCCATGAAATAATTCCCAAAGCTAGCATCTTCGAAAAGGATCTGAGCTTTCGGATCATCTGATTTGGTCACCAAATACTTTGCCTGCGGCTCAGGATGAAGAACCTGTTGAACCCCTTTGACTGGTATCTTGGCTTTGGTCCAATCCATACTAATCTCTCCTCCGACATCTTTACAAAATCCTCTACCCAAGAGAATACCATAAGCCGCAGGGATATCAGCAACCAGAATAGTCATTTTGACTCTCTTCTCAGGGAAGGCAACAAATGCAAACTGTGCGTCCTTGATTTGACCAATCAGAGGGACTTGTTTAGTTTCCATGGAATAGCATCGTCCATATGATTTAGTCAAAGTAAGTCCAAGGGCATGGGCCACTTTTGCGGGCATAACATTATCCGAGGCCCCTGAGTCAATGATACAATTGCTGAGTTTAAACCCATTTATAAGTAGAGACAAATAAAATGGTTCAATCTTTCCCGAGGAAGAAGCAGAGGTCAGATTATTCTGAGGTGTAAGTTGAACAGGATTTGGGAGGAGACCTTTTGACGGTGATGGAACGGCAGCTTTACTTCTGATGAACTTGGCCAGCTTTTCAAATTGTTCGGGATTCGACTGAAGGTATTCTGCTTCCGACATTTGAATTTTTGTTCTCTTCGCATGATCAATAATGTCAAAAGCAGTGTAAGAAGGAATGATAGTAGGCTCAGTTCTAATTACATGAGCTTGTGGTGGGGTACTGGCCTTAGGAGAAGGAGAATAAGGAACAGCTGTCTTTTTAGTAACCTCTCTTTCAGTTTGCGCCGAAATAGGGGTACCCCTTTTGACTATGGATACAGGAGGTTCCTTATTCTTCTCCTTAGTATTTTCCAGAGGCTTTCTGGGAACCTGAGATTGGGACCGAGTGAAAACAGCAAATGATTGACCATCTGGCTCACATTCATCTTCATCATATTCCAAATAACCAATGCTGGAGTCGCCAGCTGACTCATCATAAGACTCATCAGCATATCCTGAAGCTTCGAAATCCTCAGGGGAATCTTGTTCTTCTGGTTCATCATCTTCTTCAATTATTTCCACTGCTGCATTAACAGGCGGAGCTTCAATTGCTAATCTCGGTTGAGCAGGAGCTAACCGTGGCCTATCTCTGGCAGGTACACCATTGTTATTAAAATTCCGCCTAGGGATATCCCGGTACGGAACATTGCTCACCTGCTGAGACACTTGCTTCTTTAAAGCAATTAAATCATTAGCCATTTTTTGAAACATAGGGTCAGTATTACCTTGAGAAGAACCTTGATTTTTGAGTTTGGGTATATCTTTCTTGATCCTTCCAGCTAAGATGAGATCATCCTCTATTTCAGTAGCCGTTGACTGAGCAGTAGCCAGATCTGGGATAACCGACCTTCGTAATAAAAAGCTTATATCAGGAGGTTGAGCATTGATGAAAAAGCACTTTTGATTTTCTAGAGTTGGTACAGCTATAACTGGAATTTTCCGGATCAGCTTATTGAACTTAGCCACGAATTCCCGCATAGGTTCATGCGATTCCTTCTTCATATGCGTAAGCTGAGCTAACAATGCATGAGAATCTTCGGCTGGTTTGAAACGTGCCTCAAACTTGGTCCGCATGGTAGCCCAATCTGGAATGCATGCATTCGGGAGGTGATAAAACCATTCAGCTGCTACTCCCTGCAATGTTTCAACGAAGAGTCGAACAGAGACATCTTCGTGGGCTACTCCGAGGACACCGCATGCAACAAAGAAAGACGCAATATGCTCATCGGATGCTGCTTCCCATCCCCATTGAACTTGGGAATGTTCTTACGTGATCCACGTGGTAACTCATGCAATGGAGGAGTCAAAGTAAGAGGACCAATGACTGCACCCCAAGGCACAGGTTGAACCGCCATCCTTCTGAAAAGAGTGCGTACAGGGATCCGGGTATCAGACAAGAGTAGTGCACGACAAGTTGCAGATGTTTCCCGTTCTTCAGGGATCCGATTTCTCCGAACAGGTGAAGAACTTCTGGCTCGGTTAGAGACAACGCTGTTGGGAGAAAGGCTGAAATTGTGCTGTTGCAGCAACTCAAAAAGTGGATCAATTTCACCTTGAGCTCGGCGAGACCGAGTGAAGATCCTCCTGGCCAGCTTGAACTGAAAGGAGATCTTATTAAAAATAAGGCAAATATGGAGTCGCCAGACACCGAGAGGATAAGCTTTATACTATTGATCCGTATTTCCCCAGCGGAGTCGCCAAAAACTGTTGGTTGGATATTTTGTCAAACCAAAATATGAGGTTCAACCACAGTACATGGGATTGAATCCCTCCTCAAAGACAGGTGAGGCTGCCTGTTTTATTGCTAATCTAAAACACAGTAAATAATATATACAATATTCACACTAATCTAACCATTGGGGGTTGGGATGAAATCCCGAAATCCACATTCACACGATTCAAGGATATTGCTTTCGTACGTGAAATAGGTTAGAAACTATTACAGTGAAAGAAGCACGGTAGAAAAGAAATGGGAGAAACGTATTTTCTTTCGAGTAAACACAGAGCACGAAATAATCATACGAGTTTTAGATCACAGATATAATGTCCGAGATAATTAGAAACACTGAGATTCTATGCAAAGAATAGCTCTAAGATCATGAACATAAGAACAATATCTTAAATAAGATGTATTTCGCAACACAAAGTCTGCAAAACGATATCAACTTCTATTCTTCAAAATGATTGAAAGAAAACACAAAGTTTTTCTCCTTTCCAATAGCCTCTTAATGCTCCAAAAATTCTCGACCCTTTAGAATGCACAAGCATCCCTTTTTTATAACAAAAGAAGCTAGAGTTTAAACAGAACAGATCCTGAAAAGTAGCATGCTAACTAGAGTTTCATCTTTGCATGATTCTCACGCAGGAGATCAAGTCAAAGTTTGAATTAAAAATAATGACAAAATGGAAATAAAAGATATGACATTCTAAAAATAGAAATGTCATAGGACGTTGGAGCTCAATCCGAGTCATCATCTTTTGATTCTTCTCCTTTCTCTTCCTCCAGCTGAGACTGTTTGTTCCGGAACTCCTGGAACTTCCGAATAATGCCTTGCATTTCGCTTTCCTCGTGTGAAGTGGAAAGATCATTCCACATTTCGCAAGTCTCATGGATATCACTGCACCGCCGGAATATTTTTCAACCTCTTGCTTGAGCTTTCTTAAGGCCTCCAACGTATGCTCAATCCGCACAAACCGACCAATGACTTCAAGGTCGAATCCATCTACAGTTCATGTTGAATGCTCTCTTGAACTTGTTTGAAGAGATCACCCGCCGATAGGGCACTTGAGTTCCCAACCGACACCTTTGGACAAATTTTTAGCAATTCTTCCTCCGATCACTTTTCCCATCGATCAATTTATCCCTTGATTCTCTCAACTTGCTTTGTAGGCTTCATGAGAATCTTTACTCGAACTTGATGCCCTTGATCAGCCGAAAGTGTTTATCTCGTATGTGGAAGAACGCCTTCTTCTACCAAGAGATGTGCTGGTATTTGCTTTAGCACTTGAGAGCTTCACAAGTCAAATCAAGCTGTCCAAGTTCTTCAAAGAATTCCTCATCCATCTTCTCTCCTTCCTTCGAATCTCTGCCAAGGACCGATGAACTTTCACCACGCTTGAATTACTTCCTTCCTCGTTGGAGCAACTTTTGATCCATTCATTAACCACTCTTCCTTTTCTGGTAATCTTCTCAATCGTAGGCACCGATGAGAAATCGAATCCGGCAGAAGCAGAAGCAGATGGTATGGATTCCAGGGGTGTTGAGAGTTTAATCAAAACCTCTGTCAACTGCTCCACTTTTTCTTTAAACTCATCTCTGCTGACCTTTGTCTCTTTCAACTTTTGGCACAGCACGTCTATGGAAGCCCGTGCATCTTGTTGCGCTCCTTCTGTTGTTACTTTCCCTAGAGCCACCTTGGTGATCTGATAATCAGCAGCTGTTACATCATCCCTAGTTTTGTCAGCTGAGGGAGTGGCAATCTCTGCGAACTTATCTCCTGAAGCATCTACCAAAACTCTTGAAACTGTTTTGGGTTTCTTGGCTGATCTCGCAGTAGAAGCCTTGAGTGAGCTGAAATCAAAGGCTGGTAGGGGTACAATCACTTTCCTCTTCCTCGGAGTTTGTTCGAGTAGCCATGGTGGTGTATCAGAGGAAACTGCCAATGTTGTAGTAGCTGGTATTCTACTCTCAAGGGGAGCAGATTCTACTATTGGAGGGGGAACAGCAGTCAACGTGGTAGTAGGTGCAATGAATAAAGGCACAGGTTGTGGGGGAGTGTTGGTGATCACTTGGGTTCCAGTAGAAAGGGGTGAGAGCCCAGAGAAAATATTGGCCATGCTTGAAGAAGTGGATGGGGAATGAGGAGGCTGAAGTGGTTGTTGAGGGGGAGGCACAGATTCAGTCTCCAAAGCCTTGACTGCCAGAGATAAGGTCTCTTCAGTTGAGCAATCAGCAAATGGTGAAGTCAAGGGCTGACTTCCTCCTTCTTCCAAATTAATTTCTCCTATTTCTGGTGGTGTTGGTGATTCTGGCACATCCACCGTTTGAGTTGGAGAGACAATTGAAGAGATTTGTCTTTCTTTCCTCTTCTTGGGAATCTTGATTTTTATAGACCCCCCAGTAGATTCCTTGTCCTTCTTCTTTTGGAGGGCCCCGCCTCAGAAGCAGCCAATTTTGGAAACTTGTCATCTTTAAAATTCATGCCCCAAGAAGAGAGCCATTTCTTTGTACGAGCCAAAATTAGGGCTGACCTATCGGTGATAGAGGCTTTCTCGCTGGCCGACCAATCAATAGGTGGAAAAATGTATCGATCCTCGTTAAGCCCATCATAGGACATATCCAACACACTTTCATTGTCGGTCGTGCCATCTGGCAAATCAGAAAGCTCTAGCGTCTGAATCTCATCAATAGTTAATCTGCTATGATCTTTTCTCATGAACCACAACTTCGCATACAGATCCACCCGATATCCTCAATGTCGGGCCTGTGCAGATGTAGGGCTCCATAAGTTCTCAGTACTCCTCGGATGTCAAAACCATCCCGAGACTTCATATGCTTCTTTAACTTCTCCTGGAGTTCACATTCGACATTTTTAGCTTTTGCCGCTGTTGAGCAAGTATATCTCCCAATAGAAATTGGGAAGGATACAGCTGCCTTATGCTTGCTCTGTTGGAATTTGTGGAAATCCAATAACTGTCTGACCAATTCTATTAGTATCAATCTATCGCCGGGATAACGAGGCAGACGAAAAGGTTCTCCGGAATACATGACCGTTCGAAGGTAGGTAAACTTCTTGAACTGTAAGAAGATACATCCCCACTTAGATACTTCAGCCCATGCCTCGTCCGAGACCCTTGTCTTTCTCAGCCCTGGATTGAGCTGGCAGATGTTTTCATAGAAAAAGGCGTCATTTACCCTCCTAAAGTGATCCTTGGACCCCTTCTTCGTTATTTGAGGATAATACTTATAGACTGGATTTGTGGTTCTACTTCCTTTAGTCTCCAACCCTGGATAACTCCTCATCCCAGCTGCTGCATAGGCCACATATGAGAACATATAAAACTTTCCGGTTGACAGGACCGTCATCATCTGGGAATCAATTTCATCACTGATCAGGGTTCCCCAGTCAATCCCTTGCTTATTCTCCCTAATGGTGACCATAAATTGGTACATCCATCCATGAAATAAATTTGATTCTGGCAAGCCAAACACCCGGCTCAGTAGGGTGATAATATCGTTGATTTCTTGGATGAAATCCGATCTAGGGATAGTTCTTGGAAATCTAGATATTACTGGTTTTGCCTTAACCAAGAACTTCTTATTAACATCCTTAATGCAATTCTCCTGGTTACTGTCCCAGGCCTTCTGAGCCAATTTCATGTCTAGGGCTCCATACTCTTCAAAATTTGGTAGTTTCAGGAGATCATCCAAATAAGCCCCATCTAGTTTGATAACTACTTCACCAGCCTGATTCCTTACGGACCGAGAAGCCGAGTCGTAGCTGGATGCACACGCCAAAACAAGCTCTGGACATTGGGCAGACATGGGGAAGCCCGCTGCAAGAGGCAAGCCACTATTTGCTAAAGCCACCATCCATGGGGTCTGAGAAGAACTCTTCACCCTGTTCCAAAAATCGTCCATATCTATGTTGCCCATCTCAGTATCCCTGATATCATAATTACAGTCGATATATGACGGGGATTCTGGTTTCTTAAATTTGTATTTCATCTTGCTAGATTTTCCGGCCTTCTCCTGTGATGAACCAGGATCCGACATGAAGAATATTGGAAAGAGAAAAGCTCGGAACTCCGGAGATGCTGTGCACACTGAAAAACCTGATTGACGGAAGGCGTCGGAAGAAGCGAAGAACCCGACACGCAGAAGAAGATATCGGAAAACTTTGAAAACCCGACACGTCTGATATGTCGGAGTCTTGGCGAAACCCGACACTTGCTTTCAATGGCGGAAACAGGGGAAAACCCGGCACTTGCTGTTTAATGACGGAACCTGAAGAAAACCCGGCGTCCACTGTGGATGGCGGAACTTAGGAGGTGCCCGGCACCCACTGTTGAGGTCGGAATGTTGAAAAACCCCGTCACTGCGAGCTTCCTTTGTATTTCGGACTTTTGAATCTGCAATACAAACTTCAAAATCCGGGAAACAAAAACAGAGCCTTTCCTTTGAATTTCTACATACACATCTTCCTTTCTTTTTTGTTATTCATATTCCATACATTATGCAAGTAATTGGAATTTGGAAGGAACAGCACCAATTGATAATCTCAAAAAGAAAATAAACCCTAAAACCCAAAACCCCTTTCCAAAACAATACAGAACGAAGAAGGAAGAAAAACCCTCAACAACTGGCAAGAAATTGGAAAGAAAATATACGCAGTCGATCCAGAGAAATCAAGAATAAAGAAGGAACGAAAAATACCTTCGATTCGAGACAAGTAAAATCGAAAACAAACGATCCAGTCTGGTAACGCGAGTTTGCGGGTTTTGGGAGCGGAAGAGCATGCGAAAAATCCACGAATTAAAAATATGAACGGTAAAAATGACGTGGATTTTTACGTATTTATAAGAAAATTAGTAATAAATACGCTCCAGCTCGGCACGTGCCGACTCACCAACCATTCGGCATGAACGCCACGTCAGCGTGTTGGAGGAGTCCAAAAACCCGACACAAGGAGATTTAGTGCATTTCGGGTTTCGGGCTTCGGAAAACATGGAGCACAAAACATGTTTTGGTACATGAATGTTCCGATGCATTGAACTTCCGAAAACCCGATTACTAAAGATTGAGCGGACTTCGGGAATCGGAGAACGTGGCGCATAAAACATGTTTTAGAACATGGATGTTCCGATGCGTTGAATTCCCGAAAACCCGATTTCAAAGGATTTTTCAATACAAGGCGGGTTTCGGGTTTCGGAGGTCATAAGACATAAAGCATGTTAAGACTTATGTCAAGCTGTTAGTAACACCCGAAAACCCGATTTGCTCTAAAAGAGATCATAATGCAAAATCACTTCAAAAATTTTGTAGGGGTTATCCGATCGTTTCGTCGTGAACTCAAAACGGGGATAACACACCGTAACTTGATGGAGGATTTATTATGTCAATGAAATCAATACCCGATTGAGATAATGGATGATGTTCTTGAATGGGATGAAGTGGAAGGGAAGCCAACCTATTTTTTACCAGCAAAGAAATAACACCCCTTTCATTTTCTAACCCATATGTGAGCGTTTGCAAATAGTGTCAGCTAGAAGTATCCTACCTTTAATATTTTCACTACAGTGGATTTGTAAGATAAGTTTCCACTAGAGAAACCTTCATGAAATTCTTCCAATACATTGTTCACCTGATCACCTCTAATACATGCCAAAAACACTCAATCAATGTTTCGTTTTAATAGAAATCCATCAATCAATGCATAGGAATTGATTTCAACCTTAAATACCTTATTTTTGTTTTTAAGGTCAGAGGATAAGTTCCAGTAGATAATAATGTTGTCATGATATGCATCCAATTGTGATCATTAACTACATTTTCTTCAATCTACTGAATTCCAAGGTTGTGTAGAAGTTCATCATCCATGAAGAGAGAAGTTTTTTGATAATTTTTAGATTCCAAAGCCATCTAATCAAAAATTTATCTTCCTCTTACTAACTTTGAGGATTTAATAGTCACATCATATTGCATTATTTTAGTCACCCATCCAGATTGTTTTCACTAATTTCTACACCCATAATGAAGTCTCTTACACTATAGTGTGAGAATAGAACTTTGATATGATTAGTAACAAACATAATTTTAAATTTTTTAAGATCTCTCATGATAGAAAAGACCTAATTTTATACGTGACTATATTTTAATTCATAATCCTTTAACGTATGACTAAATAAAGACATTGGTTGTTCAAATATTTGATCATTTTGTTGTGTCAAAAGAACTTCAATACTAGACTCATCTCCATATGAGTATAAGATAAAATCATTGGAGTAATTAGGGTCAATAAGTGTGGGATCTTGAGCAATTTCTTGTTTTATCTTGAAAAAGCTCTCTTTTCCTTCTATTGTCCATTTGAAAATTAAATCCTTCTTGACCATTAGGGTGATAGGTCTAACTAATCCTCGAAAATTAGGAAAAATATCCTAATAAATTTGAATTTTCCAAAGAATTATTATAAGGCCTTCTTTTGAGTTGGAAGAGAGAGAGAGAGAGAGAGAGAGAGAGAGAGAGAGAGAGAGAGAGAGAGGATGAATAATATTCTTTCTAGCTCAATGGAAATTCCATATTTTGTAACAATATTTCCCAAGAGCTTGCCCCTAGGAATTGTAAAGTTACATTTCTCAAGGTTAAGAGACACCCCTTATTCCCTACATCTCTTACATACTTTTTTAACACAACTGATATGATCCTTACCTTCATTTTAGAAAAGGGTGATATAATCTAAATAGAGAAGGATGAATTCATTGGTATACCCTTTAAAGGAAATATCCATTTCTCTTTGGAATGTGGCACCCGTATTTGAATAGCCAAAGGGAATATTTTGATATGCATATTTTCCCCATTCAGTTTTAAATGAAGTTTTGAACTAATCCTCCTCTTTGACCTTGATTTGATTAAATCTTGAATATCCATAAAGCATGGAAAACCTTTAAGCACCTGCTACAGTTTGTAAAATTTGCTCCATTGAAGGTAGAGGATAGTGATCCTTTAATGAAGCCTTGTTCAAATCCTTGAAATCCACACAAAGTCTTATTTATCCATTATTTTTTCTCACTAGAACACAATTTTCCACCCAAGTAGAGTATTTTATAGAAAATATTATTTTTTGCTCAATTAGCTTGGATAATTCCATCCTCATGACAGGATTTATCTTGGGATTGTTAGATCTTTGCTTTTGTCTAATTGACTTGACATTAGTATCAAGATCAATAGAATGTTGGAAAATGATTGATCAAACCCCTTAAGGTCTTCATAATCCCATGAGAAGATATCATTAAAATTTTGACACAAGAAAATAAAATCTTTCTTCTCATCTTCATTACATACCTTTCTAAGCACTAACTCCTTAACTTATGCAATAGTGACTAGTTGGTCATCCTCTTGCCTTGTTATTATGTTCTTATCTTCTCCTCTGAACTCCTCATTAGAACTGAAAATATTCTCAAGAGTGACCAATCCTTTAGGAAACTTGTTTTTCCTCATCTGAATGATTTGATCACCATAGTTGTCATGTAAATCGACTACATTTTTGAAGAAAACTCAGCTTCATTCTGAATGAAATGATCAATTTTTTCATGATTTTCAAAAACCTACCAAATGGTTTCATTATTAGGAATGGCTGGTGAGATCACTAGTTCAACATGTTTCTAATTTCCATGGATGAGGTCCTTAGATGGTGAGAATTTTGATCCTAGGGATTCCATTTGGTCTACTTATTTATCCAAATTTCTTACTACCATTTGTAGATTGAAAGCATCAAAGTTCTCCATGAGGTCCCAATTTTTTTTTATAATATTTCAATTTCTTATTATTTGTAGAATATTTCCCTATAGCTTGATGGATAACCAATTCATTGTCTTCAAAGATCTACAATGATTTGATTTGTCTTATTTCAGCGATAAGAAGACCATGCACTAATGCCTCATATTCTACTATATCGTTAGAGCATGTAAACTACAATCTATATAAAATAATAATTTCTCATTTATTGGGAAGTTAATACAACACCTTCCCTAACTCCATTTCATCTCTAAGACCCATTAACAAACATTTTCCATAATCTAGAAGTAAAAACTAAATGCACAAATTTCGACACTTATCGCCAATAAATTAACTTGATGTAGACACAAAATCACACACATGGGTACATTTCTAGGTCCTAAACACATAATAGCATTCATATGATTTGTAAGTAAGAAAACTAGTAACTCACGACTGTCCTTGGCCTCTTTTCTGTATTTCTTGTTTTCTATTTGGTCTCACACACCATACAACCTTGTTGGTATTTTACTTATTTATCTTTTATGGCTCTGTAGACACTAGTACCTAACCATGACAAGACTGTCCAAGTACCCTTTCCCCTCGGGTGCCCCTAACCCTTTCTTACCTTACTCGCTCCTTTAAAATCTCTTTTATATTTTGGACATATTTTTAACTTATGGGTCGGACTTCCAGCTTGTCAATTATGAAACTCAAACAAGGTAATCATATAAATACATAGTTGTGTTCAAAATTAATGACCAAACACTAAGCATATACTATACTCACCTAATCTTGCATCAAAATACATCTAAAGCACTATAAAGGAATCCATCTAGAAATTCACTCAAGAGAAAAGGGTTGAATCAACTTTACATACACAATATAGGAAGGGGAATTTCATTTTTCCATCCACACATTCCATTACATTACTACATCTAGGACCAACTTGTTATCAAGTGCAACATGCAAAAGGGCATCCTAGGGCACAATTATTACACACACACAAGAACTACATGGACTTTGATATGAAGTGAAATGATTCGTCACAAGTTCACTCTTGGGGTGACCATCAAGTTAGTCCGTATTCCCATTCTACATCTTTATTTTTTGGATTTGATGTGATTTATGATATTTTACAGGTGATGTTTGATTTTCAAGTTACATGTACCCTTGGCGATCAATGAAGGACACATAGGAAATCAAAAGGGAATAGCTACGACACTTGTGAGACATAGTAAAAACTAGATTATGACTATTTTTGTAGTCATAGGTGCCCAATTGAAGTCTCAAGCACCTAGGCGTACCTATCTTTCAATGGGCACCCATGTCCAACATCATTCGTAAGCTCCAGAATTTATCCTAAGTATTTACGACACTATTCACCTCCCGCTAAGCATTTCCCCAATCTAGAACACTTCCGCATCAAGTGTAAATCAGCTAGGTCATTATTTCTAATCTCTTTCTTAGAGTTTCATACTTTCTTATTTTCTTATGTCATATTATACTTAGCAGCTATTTATCATATTTCACATCGCTTACTTTGAAGTTAGGGTTTAATAATTTTGTTATTTTTTGTTAAATCATTTGGTGAACCCTACTCGTGATCATACACTTGGATCCTCATTTTTATTCTCTCATGGATCCTAAAAATCCTCTAATCTCCTTGCATGAATTGCTTCAAATGCACCCATATTGCAAAGATGTTCTCCAAAAATTCCTCAACACTATGTAAATCCTTCATAGTAAGCCACCCACTCAAGTAAGTTCCATTTTCAATCGTCTATCTAATGACTCTATCACTCCTAATCCTCCATCCAATCAACCCATCTTAGATTCAATTCAAGATTTGCATTGTTTATTTCAATACAAAATCCAAGTTATGGAAACCACGATTACATCTCTAAAAGCTGAAATCCAACATCTCAAGGATGCTTCTCATTCTACTTCTATGACTTCTACATGTGCTCATATCAAAACCCTAAGTCTTTCCATTATCCACACCTTTCAATTTTTATTCCAATGTTAAGAAACATGATATTATTCCTCAGCTCCTCACTCATCAATTTATCAACTTGCCAACTACTCATTGCTATCCTCCTTATTGGCTTGCAAAATACCAAGGTCACCCATATTGTAATTATCACAAAATTAATGGACATAATGAAAATGATTGTTATGCTCTAAAATGAAAAATTGGCCACCTTAAGCATCATGGTTTCATTTCATTTGCTACACAAAAATACTTTTACATTCTCATCTCCAATTTTTAAGCCCCATTAGGCTCCTAAATTTGGTCCTTCCATATATAATGAGCGTCATTCAATGATTTCTAATGTTCTTTATTTGGTAAGTCAAGAACCACCTATCCAACCCATTCTAACTAAGTAACCTCCTCTCAAAATAAGCTCATCCCCTCATCCTCTCAAGCCCTCTACCGTGTTACCAACTCCAAATAAGAAACCTTCTCTAAATATCAATCCATTCCCTCCTCCTCTATAGTATTCTATAAAATTTTCTATCACACATAATTTGTACCACCATTCAAGATCTCTCCCTACCCTACTCCACTTCCACATCCAATTCTCTTTGTCAAACAAACTAATCCTTACATTGATGGCCAAGACACATTTCAAGCCCCGCCACAAAAATTTTTTTCTTCTCGCATCACTTTATAGATCTCCATCATTCATATACTTTGGGGGAATCATAAATTCTCCCCATACATTTCTATCAAGTGTCTTTATCGTCTCATGTACTTTATGCTACACATTTAATGTATAATATTTCCTAAGCATCACTACAAACCCTTTGATACATGCATTGTATCATCATTACCCTATGATGCACTCTATTTCCATGGTTCATACTCGACTGTTGAGGGTCTAAATCTGAAATGAAACTCACCACATTCTCGCTTCTACACTCTATGCTTCATGATCTATTTTTCTACCACACATTTTCAAACCATTTTTAGATGACACACTCTTATTCAATGGTTCATTATATATTGTTGAGGTGTATTTTATAAATGATACTCATCTTATACTCATTCGCATCCGCTTAGGGTCCACCATGGTCCTATCACATTCCCATTACATACCATTCCATTACATTCATACACTTCATATTGCATATCTTGGTTACACTTACTCTTACTTTCTTTTACTTACATGTCGCACTTTGTTTACTATGCTAGTCAAATACTTAGTATGTCATTATATTTATCATATACACATGCACGTTCACTTGGTTTGTAGTTGTGAATGTAGATTTCTTACATATTCTTACATGTCGCAATGATGCTTCACACCGTAGTTCTTACCAGTCCCACCGAGGTTCCTAAGGGAATCTTCTTTTACTACTCTCACACAATACCGGTGTTATTGTTTTATTATTTACTACTTCCTATTCTTACTAACACACTACTTTACATTGATACATACATGCTTTAACATGCTTTTTTCTTTCTAACATAATAATGGATGCTCCATTTGTAACATTTTCCTTATAGGACTATATGCCACTATGGTTGTCTGATACATTTTTTACTTTCATTACTTTCTACTTGTATGTTAATATTTATAGGCTAGGCCCTATGTTTATTTTGATCACTATTTTTATGATTTTGGTCGCTTCGGCCTTGATTGTCTTATGACATTATGAGTGATGTCCCATGTTTGAAACCCATTTTTCATGGTCTATCTTATATGCACATTTACTTGTTACATTGTTTTTCTATGACATGCTTGCTACTTTTTCTACTAACACATGTATCTAGCCACTTTTTTTGCATGTGACTTGGTTTCTACCATGCACATCCCCTACCCCTATATGAATCCAATTCGTAACAATACTGTGTCCTCCCTTTTAGGCCACACATGCCTTCAATCACCACATGCACCCCCAAATGAGGGGGTACATTGGGTGAAAAAATCACCCTATACAACAACTTAGAGCTACATTTTAGTTCAACACATTATAAAATCAGGATATGCAGCAGATAATCATAGAGCGACCTGAATCTAACTCTGGGTCCTCAACACAACATATAAGACAATGCCTAGGCTCGGAAAAGAGTGTCGTGGTTCTTGTGTCCTCCTTGGGTAATAATGTGCTTGAGGTACACATAGTAATATTATCATATCAACACAATTCACATAAGCCTTCGAGAGAATTTGAAATTATTAGGCATAATCTTCCAAAGAATATAATAGATGTAATCTCCATTTCAAGCAGTAACAATTAATAGATTCGAACTAATTTTGGAGAGTAGGAAAAAGGAAACACCATCTACAAGTGGTGTTTATCAAGAAGAGTCATGGAAGGAGAGTAACACTAGACCTCTCTCCCTAACACTTGCTATTTGGCATGATTGAACTTGGTGTGAGATCACCCAAAAACTCACACTGGCATGAGATCACCTAAAAACTCACTCTTGATGCAAGTTCACCCTAAAACTCACTCTTTTCATGCAATCACCCAAAAAATCATTTTACAAAGCATTTTTAGTACACTTTTTTATCACTTACACTCTTATACATCAGTGCACACTTTCCTTTTACACACTTTTACATACTCATGCAAATTTCATATACATAACTTTGACTACTCTTTCACTCTTCTTTTGCAGGTTTGTCCTTAATACGTAACAAGAAGTAACCTACTATAAGATATAACAAGTACAACATAACACATACACTTCACCCCTAGGGTAACTTTATCTTCCTATTTTCCATGCTTCATTTTTTACATCATTCCATGCTTCACTTGTCCAATCAACGCATTCATCGCCACACACTCTACATGGTTTTTAGGTACACGTATCTTATCTACTTTATGTTATTGATTATTCACTCGAAAAAAAAAAAGTGGGGAAAATATAGACACGAAATCATGCACTTGGGTACATTTCTAGGTCCTAAACACATACCTTCATTCATATAATTCCTAAGAAAAAAACTAGTAATTGAAAAATGTCCTTGGCTTCTTGTTTCTTATTTTCTATTTGTTCTCACACACCCTACAACATAGTCAATATTTTAATAATTTATCTTTTACGACTCAAGACACCAAAGCACTAGCCAGATGTGTGCGCCTGTGCACCCTTGTCTCTCTCTGGGTACTCTTGACCCTTTCTTACCTTACTCACTCCTTTTGGTTCTCTTTTATCTTTTAGGAATCTATTTCACTTATGGGTCAGCCTTCCGGTTGTCAATTAAAAAATTCAAACAAGGGAATCATATAAATTCATAGTTATGTGTTAAAAATAAAGGACCAAACACTAAACATACACTATCATCACCGATCTTTCATCAAAAAGAATATAAAGCACTCCAAAGGAATCCATATAGAAATCCACTCAAGGGATAAGGGATGCATCAAATTTTGATACAAAACATAGGAAGGGGAAGTTCATTTTTCCATCCACACATTCTATTACATTGTTATATCTAGCTATTACATGCTATCAAGTACAACTTGCACAAGGGAATCCTAGGGCATGATTCTTACACACACACACACCAAAAATACATGGAGTCTGAGATGTAGTACATCACTCGGTTGTAAGTTTAGTCTCAAGGTGACCATCGAGGTTAGTCTAAATCCCCATTCCACATCTTTCTTTTTGGATTCAATGTGGTTTGTGGTATTTTCCGTGATATCAGTTTTTGCAGGTTATAAGTACCCTTGGTGATCAAATAATGATACACAAGAAATCAATAAGGAATATTTACAACACTTATGTGACACAGTAAAAATAAGATTTTGACTATTTGTGTAGTCATGTGTTCCTAGTATCAGTCTCGATTGCCTAGGTGCCCCTATCCTTCCATGGGTTCCCATGTCCAACATAATTCGTAAGATCCATAATTTAACTTGAGTATTTACGACACTGTTCACCTCCTGTTAAACAATTTTCCCAATCTAGAACACTCCTGGATCAAGCGTAAATCAGCTAAGTCATTCTTTCTAATATATTTCTTAGGGTTTCATACTTGATTTTTTTCTTGTGTCATATTATACTTAACATGTGTATATCATAGTTCACATCGCTTACTCGCAATTAAGGTTTAATACAATAATTTTTTGTTAAATCACTTGCATGTTAAAAAAATTTAAATTGTGTATCCGATAACCCTTGATCCATGACACATTTCAAAAATCAAGTGCATTCACAAATTTTGAATAAAACTAGTCTACTAAAACAATAATTTTTAATAGTTTCTAATTTTTTTATTATTTTTTGTTTAATTATAATTTTTTATTTTATTAAATTTTTTTGTGATTTTTTATTCAATTTAATTTTTTTAATGATTTTAAATTCATATAGGGGCTCTGACCTATAAAATTTATACATATATAAATTCTTCTACATGATTCAAATTTGGGTAAAATTGTATAGTTGGAAAGATCTCAAGAGTGCTTTACATTGGTATGAACTTCAAGTCTTATAATAGCTTATATGATGAATGGTATATGATACAAGGTTTCATGAGCTGGGGTTACATGATTTTTTTATTTTATTCAAAGTGACACTTGGACCTTTCTAATATGGTGATCTAAAGGATGATAAGTAATGGACCCAAAATGAGTCTAAATCATACATTAGTGATTTTGTTGATATGTTCAATGTGAAAAGGGGTTCATATCTTATGTAATTGGATGGGGCATGTTGGTCACAAAAATGGTGAATACTATGGGGAAACACTCAAGAAGTGTTTAAAACTCAAGATATTTGGTTCTTTAATATTTTTAAGAGAATTTTATAACGATAAGAAATGATTTTCAAATGAAAAACTTTTGAAACAATTTTTATTCTCAATTTCAGATTTACGTAGTTAACATACTTTCAAGAGTCATGATGTGTGATATGTGAATTAATCTATCATTTTTCAAAACTTCAAATTAAGCTAATAAAAACTTTTCAAATCACACGACTACATCATACGGAAGTTTTCAAAGATTTTTTTTCTTCTATCCAGTGTCTATATCCTCGATCAAGATTTTCAAATCAACCTTTTTGAGAGAATAACTTTCATATTTTTGTTTCCATTTTTTAAAGATAACTTTTACAATTTTTTTAATTTGTAAATATTCAAGATCCTTTCTCTATATTTTTGTTTAAAACAATTTTGTTTGGTTGGTAAATAGTTGGATTTTACATAATGATGATGTTACATGATAGTACAATATAATTATTACTCTTTCATCAATTTTGTAAAATTTTTAAAATTTGAACATGTGTTGTGACTCTCTAAGTATGAAAACTTCATATTTCATCAGTAATAACATCACTAGATATAAAATTTAATCATCAAAAACATCTTCCTAATTATTCCCAAGTCAAAGAAAAACCAAACAAATTTCAACTCTTTGTACTCTTTACCTGTTTGAAATATTTTCCTTTATAGTTACCTCCAATTTTCAGTAATCTACACATGGGAAACTTGAACTTGTAATTTTTTTCTAATTTAAAGTGGAAAAATAATCTAATAAAATATGAATCTAGTCTAAGAAACCATGTAACTAAATAATAAAGAAAAACAATACTCTAATCCTAAACTACGACTATAAAGTAAAGATGGCAAATGAACTTGATTTTTTATGTGACACCTTCTATTACATGGTAATAGCATATTTTCACTTTTGATGGTCCTTAAGAAGAATTTTAAATCCTTTTATTAACTCCAAAAATGGACATTAAAAACTATTCCACCCAAAAAAATATTTGATTTCTTCCTAAAAATAGCAAAAACATAGGGCTCAAAAATGGTTACCTCAAAATATGACCATCAAGATCATATAACTCTTTTACCTCAACATTAGTGACATGTGGGCATGTAAATTCTACTAAAATGATTTTTTTGGGTGTTCTTTCTCATTAAACTTTATTTCAATAATCAATTCAATGAGGTTTATCTCTTCATCACATTAAACTTCACAATTTTTAGTAGAATCAGTGAAATCCATCATCTCTTCCATAATGGTCTCTTAATAATCTAGTTCATCCACACTAGATTGATTTAAACTTGTAAAAATATATGTATTTAGACATCTTATATCATTAGCATGATCCTTTACTAAATTAAAATTTTCTATTAATGAATTAGCTTGCAAAATAATGTCATAGTTTAACTATAACAAGGTACTATATATTGATTATTAAGATTCCCCTCATTTTCATTGTGTTCAAGACCATGTAAAGGGCTCACATGCACATATTTTTTTGACCTTGATGTTTCTCAAACAAGATGTCGCTTCCATAAACTCTTCTTATGTAGGATATACAAGTGAAGAAAATATTGGTCATCATGGAGATGAATCAATATAAAACCAGAGGGTTGTTTCTCTGTAAAGAGGCAATTAAGACAATATGATCCTCTTTATCCCTTTATGTATATTATTATCATAGTTGAAACTCTTAAGTAGGTTATGCACGAGGCTAAGAGGATGGATAAAATTCAATGTTTGGCTATCTCCAATGATTTGGATGTTATCTCCTTGTAATATTTTGTTGATGACACTTTCCTTCTTGGCAAGGCTTCAGTTTAGAAAGCTCGGGCCTATAAATCCATTCTCCAAGGCCATGCTTTGGTGTCAAGATAGCTCATTAATTATAAAAAATCTCCATCTTATTTCTTAATGTAGCTTCTTTAGTTCAAAGAAGGATCTCTAATATAGTTGGGTATCAAATTATTACCTTTCCTAATTTTTATTTAGGCATGCCTTTTTTAATAAAAAAATTAGACCTAAACTATTGGATGCCTCTCATGAATTTCATTGAGAAATAGTTAGCATCTTGGAAAGGGTTTACCCTATCTCAAGTGGATAAAGTGAAACTACTCTAAAACACCTTGTAGTCTATGATAGTGTACCTAATGTACCTTTTCAAGATGCCTAAAAATATTAGAAAAAGTATCATTCAAATTCAAAGAAGGTTTTTGTGATCAGTACATAGGAGAAGCCTAGATTTCTTCTTTTGACTTTGGATAAAGTTACTACACTAAAGAAAAATGGTGGCTTGGGACTAAAAGCTTTTAAGCTCATAATTTTGGTTGTTATGTACAAATTTGGGTGGATATTATTTGGAGAGGAAGGGTTGTGGTATAAGATTCTTAAGGCCAAGTATTTGGGGAGAGCAGAGAATCATGATAGTTTTTCTGATCATTTCCTCTTAAACAGCTCTATTTTTGGAATGGGTTAGTAAAATGTTTTCCTTCTCTCCTAAGTGGCATCAAGTGCACCTTGGGGATGGTTTTAGTATTAGGTTTTAGGAGGACAAGTAGTTAAAATAGAAACCATTATGTAATATTTTTCTTTGGTTGTATGTTGGTCCCTTAGTGAAGGATAATAGGTGTCGTGGAGAGGATGGGTGGGAATGGAAAAAGACTATTTAGAGGGGGAATATCCTTTTATTAAAAATTATATTGAATTTTTGAACAAATATTTATAGGGTGTGCATATTATATATGTCATCTCTCCCGATTTTTTGATCCGGGATGCTACAGATGATGGATTGTACAAAGTGAAATAAAGGTACATGGTTTATTTTAATCCTATATATCATGTATGGCCTTGGAAAATATTTGGGATAATATCATCATACCAAAGGTGAATGTGTCTTTTTGGATATCCTTTCATGGAAATATCCTCATGGTAGATAACCATCAAAAACATGGTTTGGTTATTCCCAATAGATATGTGTTGTGTGAAATGATTTTGAGACTCTTAACCACATTTTTAAAGAATGTAGATATACTTATCAAATTCTTTTCCTTCTCATTTTGATCTTTGATTTGGTATGGGTGTTTGTAGAAATTATTTCTAACCTAGTTTCTCAGTGGAATGTTCAATTTGCTTCCTCTCACTTATGTGAAACTCCGGAAAATTCCCCTCCTCATTGTTTCTAGGGGTGTGGAAAGAGAGAAAGAAGTGTATTTTTAAAGGGGTGAAGAAGTCTGCATCTAAATTAGGGATGAAGATTCTATGGGTGGTTTATGAAAAACATATCTTTAAATCATTTTAGATTCATTTCCTTTCTGCCTTCTCATGAAAAATATATTGTGATGTCTTTAGACATAGACAAAGGTTCTTACTCTTCTCCCTCTATGAGATCTCAAGTTATATGGAAATCTCCCCTCTAGGGTGGATAAAGTTAAAATATGATGGATTCTAAAAAGGTAATCCTAGGGTAGCTGGAGGTGGAGGTATCCTAAGATCTAGTGAGGGGAATTTTGACACAACCTATGCAGCTCCTTTAAGTGTTGTTAAAAATCATACAATTGAGGCTAAGACATCTCTATGGGGTTAAGCCTTCATCGCCAAATAGAATATTCCTAAATTACTATTGGAGGGATACTCCTCAATATAATTAATTGCATAAAAGGTGTATCTAGGGTTAGTTTGGCAATAAGAAAAATAATGAAGGATATTTTAAACACCATGTCTAATTTTATCAAGTTCAATGCCTACACATGTTTAGGGAAGGTAATCAAACCGTCGATAGCCTATGTAATCAAGGGGTCCTTTGACAAGTAAAATACATTGGAAAGATTTGGAGTCTTTACTTGAATAACATAAGGTAGATCTTTAGCACATATAATGATAAAATAAAACCAAGGATCATTGTATCATGCTAGTGCTGTGTTTTTAAACTCAATTTTTAAGCATGTGAATAGGTTTATATGGAACTACCATCCTTATTTCTCACACATGTACCAAAAGATGTTTATTTTATGTTTATTGTTTTGGTGTTGTCCAAGTTATACCATATGGGAGGGGATATATTGAGATTGGAACCATCGTCTTGTACTACTCTTCGTAGGGATGAAGCCATTTGGAATATTTTTTTAAAGATGGTGGGCTGACCAATTATCTTATGAAGTTGAAAGGAAGTTATCCCATTTTAGTATCGAGTTTTCCACAACATGGGATGAAGGGTTTATGTCCCTTTGTGGGGTTTCTTTATAAATTATTGAGGATTTAGTGGCTAAAGTGACTAACATGTCTATTTAGGGAGCCAAATATTTTAAAGAAAGATGGAGTCAGCATTGAGGAGATGAAAATATTCTTCCTTCCTAATGAGATAATTATCACCATGGACAAAGGTCTTGTACATTTGACCCTTCTTAGTTGGTGGATAGAGGTATGTTTCCATCTTATGAAATATGTAACCATGGAAAAAAATTTATTTAGGAAAATTCATACTCACCATTTAAATTTTCTAAACCATTTTCATCATAAAAAAAGGGAAAGTTTTCCTTCTTCTTGCTCCCATCAATGTGTGTCTTTGTCAAGGAATTTCAAGATGAAATAAATGTGTCTCCTTTGCATCATGGTATTATTTTGTTATTGTTTAAAGTGGGCAATCCTATGCAAAATAAATAGGTTGAGGAGGTTTTTTTTTAGAACCCTAAATATGATGTGTCAATGACCCATCTTAAAGGTAAGAAGATTGTTAAGGGTAGGGATAGGATATATAGTCATGATGTGGTCACATTACTCAGTAAATTTGATTTTGGGTGGGGAATATTCCAAAAGTAGTCCTAGGAACCAAGATGCCTCAAAATTTCAGTCCTAGTTTCAACCATAGATCATTTAAAGAACAAGTTGGATTCTTTGGAAAAGGTGGTTGATACCCTTTTCAGAGGTCAATAATAAGTCAAGGTCGTGGAATGTTCTTCTTTGTCCTCAAATGTGAAAAATTAAGGCTGATATTTCCTCCAAGGTTAGCACATCTCCATCATTTAGGACCAAATCACTAGTGGGGGTGGATGAAAAATTACCATGAAACTAGACCTTAGTAGATCTGATGAAGAATTGTAAGATAACACCAAGGAGATTACAAACATAGGGACCAAAAGGTTTGGTGATGGTCTAAGTTCTCGTACTCATGGGTAAAAGGATTAGATATTAATTTGTGGCCCTCTCATTGACCCGCATTTTGTGGGGTTATTTATTTCTTAGGGATGGTTGTTAGTTTGTCCATATCTCATGGTGTGGGCATTCCTATCTCTCTCTATCTCTCCTTCATTTTCTAGTGGATTTTCATTATAGTATATTAAAAAATAAATAAAATAGAGATATATGTGGATAAGAATTTTGGTATATATAATTAAAAGCTATATATAATCTTGGTTTTCTTTTGTATATTTGAAAGTACTTCTTGTTATACTTTCTTATTGGTCCTCGGGGGTTTAAGCTTGTTTAACTTTTGGGTCCTTTTTGTTCTTTGTTCTGGTATTTCCTTCTTTTCCTATCTCTTGGTTTGTATGTTCATTAGAGCCTTTCCAAATGTTACTAATAAAAAAATTATTCATCCCTAATGCAAACCATGATGTCCTAAAAGTATTCAAACATGGACGAAGCTTCATCTTCTTGTTTAATATCTCTCGGTTCTTCATGCATAAAATGATTCTCTAAATATAGAAAAGAACAAGTATCTCGGGAAATTATCATCATTAATAAAAATTTCTTATATAAAATCAAAATTTTCCATCAATGAATTTGTTTCTAAAGTAAATTCAGAATTTAATTCAAAGAAAGGCATTACTTCTTGTCTGCTTTTATTTCTCTTTTCCTATACAACTCTTGAATATCCTCTCATGTAGGCCATGCTTTATATATAAATTAATTTTTGAAAATGAAACTAATTTTTTTAAAGTTTAAATGGAAGACCTATGAGATCCATGGATCCTTCTTCATCCATGTTTTAATGTTAGAAAAATTTCTTCCTCTTCACATTTTAGATTTGAATAATCATCGCCTTAGACATCTAATACTTCTTTGGCTATGGGTTTCTCTTTAAAAATAGAAAGGGTTTCTTGAAATATGTGTACAAGGTCTTCATCATAATTTTTAGATTCATACTAGTTTGAAAAAACGAATTTGTTGATTTTGGTGATGGTTCCTACCTTATGAGAGCGTGGTGTACATGAAAATGGTTATTTTCTATGTAGTTATTGAGAGGAGCTAGTGGATCCATCTCAAAGTATCTTACCAAATCCTTCACCTCTCATGTTTCTAAATATTTAGGCTTCCTTTTCAATGGTACTATGAATTCTTCAAAATTTAAAAGATGATGAATATGTTAATTTGTTTCCATAGGTTCAAATCTAGATATGTTTATGGGTAAAAAAATGTTGGGTACTACTACGTATTTTAAATGTGCAAAGAATTCTTTTTCATAATTGCATGGATTTAAATTCAAGTAAAAAAATTGATTATTTATCAGTTGTTACAGTGGTTTGAGTTATTGAGTGGGAGGACCATGTGATTTTAGTGAATTATTACCACATATGCATGGTTATCTTGAACCAATTTCCTTAGCTTATATCTCTTTGAACAAATCTTTCATCTTCTTGAAGTTTCTTTCCACGAGCTGGTATTTCTTTTGAGGAATGTACCTTCTTGGTGAAGGATATTTTACTTAACATGGTTATTTTAAAATAATTTTCTATGCCCCATAAATTCAATCATCTCCTGATATTTCTTCATGTTGTCCTTCATGTCATGTATCTTTGAATATGGATAAGAATAAGAGATGGATCTATCTCTACCAAGCATATATTCTCATCCTTCAAAAGCGTTAGTGTTATTAGAGAATACATATGTATCAAATATATCACAATAATATTCATATCCATGATGTCTTATAGCATTAGGAGTGAAACGAGGAGGATATTATAGTTATTTTGTAAGCAAGTGAGAGGATTAATTCCAAAAATACAGAGTAAGCCATGATTTCATATCTTCATAAGAATAAGGGAATGAATGTGGATGACTCTTTTAAATCTGAAATAAACCAAGTTCCTTAAAATACAAGTAATTAGAACATACAAAATTCATGCAATGGAAACTTGTGTGATAAATGTAAGTTTTGAGCCATTGTCTTTACAAACTATCTTAACAAAGTTCAGGCCCTCTTTCTAGCTCTAGTTAAACTATTGACTGGATTTTTTTACACACGAAAAATAATTCTCAAATAGGGAAAAATGGGGTTTAATTCTCTCTCCCACTCATTTTATAACCCTTGATAGATTTAAGGATTTAATTATTCAAGGTACAAATTACTCTAGGATGTCTAACTTTAGTTAGGATGCATGTAGTCTATTGTTAATTTGTGAAGGGATTCATGTGCCGTGTAGATCACCTATTAATTTTGATTTTAAATATCATTGATGTGACTATGTATTTAGGTTATGGTACTCTTTGATCTAAAAATCTTGATTTTTAATGATGATTGACCTATTAGTATATAAACTGGTCCTAAGTAATGTGGGCATTCATAAAAGAACTCCAAAAGAAAGGAAGGGTAGGAAAGAAAATAATACTAGAATCTCCTTCAGCTTTATCGATATTGTAAAATCCTAGTATCTTAGACAAACGTAAAAAAACCCAAATAAAACTAGAATTAATATCCAATTAGTTCTTGGTAAACTCCAAGCTACATAAACAAAATCATGCACATATTACTATATTACTATACTACCAAATATGTTGTTATATGTAGGGATGTTGAGTAAGAGAAGTATTCACCGGTGACACATTCCTTAGTCCATCCACTTGCTTTGGTTATTTTTATTGTATTTATCTCTCACGTTTGTCACTTATGCACAAAGTTTTGGTCAGTCACCGAGATCCCTATCTGTCAAGATTATCACATTTTTTTCAGCTATCCCAAGACACCAACACCTGGGCCTAGACACTAAACCCTAAACACACCTTTCCTCTTTGTTATTGTTCACATTTTTGACATTTGTGGTCAGAATTTTATTTTTCTTACTCTCACCCCAAGCTTCACGTCGGCATGTTGTGTCACTTGTGTCAAAATTCAAACAAGAGATCCATATATATACACAACATACATACCATTATAAGGGCTGAAAATTATAAAGGGAAAACATACCTACATACTATCAAAGGTACTGCATTTTTGGGTTGATTACTTTGCATACACTTGTTTTTTCATTTTCTTTACGTTATTGAGATGAAACAAATAAGGGTAAGGGCCAAGGAGGAAAACATGTTTATGTTGGTCAGTTGATCGTCGTTGTTGCACGTGTTCTCGCTTGTCAATCCAATGCCGATGTGAGAGGTTCCTTTTGGTCGGGGAGGAACTACCTGAAATAGAAAACAAGACCATAAAAGAAGAGTTAAATAATATATGATAACATACTTCCTAGCATGTGCTAGATCCGAGAAGTGTGATACTCCCTAGATGGCTATCAATCCACTGTTTAAAACAACTTAATGCGAGAGATAAGAAAATTCCTACTGTAGTTGATATGATTTAGGTATTTCATTCAAGCACAATAAGAAAATCTAACATAATAGGCTAGGCTATAGTTAGATCTGAAGGGTAGGTAGGTCTTAAGGTACTGGGAATGGTCAAGGTTAGGTTTTGGGTTGTTTAGGTCACTTGGTAGAAGGTTATGTGGTTCTATTATTCGAAAAAGGTATGAAACATAGAGACCAATGTCGGTTGGGTATAACTGATGACATCTAGGAGGGATCACCAACGGTCATGGATAACCGGCGTCGGTAGGGTCGGGTGAAAGGAACTTAATAAGATTTGATTGTGGGGATTGAACTAGAGTTAAACAGAGATGGAAGGGTGGATGGGGAGGTCTGTGAAAGTCTCAGGTATACTTAGAGGTAGGTAGCAGGCGAGAATGGGTGATTTGGTGGTATGGGTAGAGAAATGGCTGAATCTACAAGTAGGTAGGAGATGGGAAATGAACATGTAAAGTATAAACTAACAACAAAAGTAACAAGGCTATTATACTAAAATAGACTATGCTAGTAGAAGATACACTTACTATGATGCAAGTTTGATGGCTGAATGGTGATAGCAGTTGATCAGAAGAATGGTGTTTGGTGCCATGATAGTGCTTCCTAGAATGCTTCCGTGAGTGAAATGCTTCTAGATATGTCCTAGTGTAGGTTATGGATGTCTATAGGCATGAAAAGGCTCTGGTTCTACTTGCATACAGTTCTCTTCTCATCCCCTTGATCTCAGAATCTGCCAACCCAAAAACAATATTACTAAGGTGAATAAATGGTAACCGATGACGGTTTTGGGTTAACCGGCATCGCTTTAGGTATGAGTGGCATCGGTTAAGGAGGGATTCCCTAGATTTACTAAAAATGGCAGATCTCACATCTTTTGGAATAGGTTTGTTCCTTTCTTCGTGTGGATCCGAATGGATGTTTCCATTCTAATAAACGGGAATGTGGTTAGAGAAATCTTAGGCATATGATTTTAGGGTTAGACCAAATCTTAGCTCATTAAGGAAAGTAAAATTAGGTCTTAGTTATGGAAACATACCAAGAATAAGTCTAGGGTGAGGTGGTTGGATGAGGTGTCCAAGTGATGTGGAAGTTAGGTCAATTAAGGTAATTAAATGATGAATATTATGAGGATGGGTATAAATTTAATTAAATAAAATAAATTAATATTAATGTGGGGTGGAAGGGGATGTGGTTAGGTTAATATATTTGAGTTGGTTATTCAATGGGGGACCAAGGGGAGTGTGACCCAAATTTTGTGTCTACATTTTCCCCCTTTTGTTGCGTAGCTTGTATTGGTAAGCAACGATGACAAAAATAAGATGTGGTTGCCCCATGTGTGGGTGAAGGTGATGTTTCCCCAAGCATGGGTGAAGGTAACCCCCCTCAAAATAGGAACCGATGAGGTGAGAGAAGGAAGCAGTGAGTGGTTTGATAAAATGAGGAGGTGGGTGGTTTGAGAAAACAGGGTTAGGTGTGAAGAAGGTGATGGTTGAGGGTATGGTGATTATAAGAGGTAGGGTGGGTGATTACGTAGAGAATTTAGATGTATGCACACATTGTGAAATTCCATGAGATACCATGGTTTCTCAACATAATAAATGTACATTAGCTAGGGTCATAAAGGTCATCTAAACAAGGGTTGTTGAGGTTCAGTATCCAGGGTAAAGGATACGGTCGGGCACTCAATGAGGTAAGATGTAGGAACACATAGGTGTGGTTCTGGTACATCCAAAAGGTCAAAAGGTCAAGGTTTGTTTGGATAATGGTCATGACCATAGGAAAGGTAAGGATATTAGGCTAAGCAAAATAGGTACCATCATCGCAAGATACAACGAGTGAGGACATGGGAATATCCACTTAATCAATGGTTAGGTAGGTAGGTGTGGGTAGGGTAGGTGGAGGTAAAAATAGGTAATGGGGTAAAGGTCAAATCAAGAAAATAGGGAAATGGGCTAGGGTCAAAGGTAGTGACAATCAAATGTATGCACATGTATAAACTGTGCCATGGTACCAGAGTGAAACACTTTGAAATGCTATGTCAGCTAAGTTTGATAGGTTTATCCAAGTAGGGTTTAGGTGATTTTGGTATCCAAGGTATAGGATATGGTGTGGAAACACAATGTAGGTCAGGTTGAGGAAATTTTAGGTATGTTTAGGTACACCAAAGGTTGGGTTAGGATAAACAATATGACAATAGGCAAGGTAAGTTCAAGAGGGAAAACAACACAGTAACATCTCTCAAAGGTATAACAAACACATGGGTTCAAAGGTCATTAATAGTGTTCCAGGTCAAGGCATATAAGTCACGGTATGGGTATGGTCGAGTACAGTAAAAACAATAGGTCCCTAAACATAATTTAAGATGGGTGTAGGTAAGATGGGTGAGGAGGTAAGTGGCAATAAGGGTGGGTAAGGTCAAGAAGGTGGTGGGAAGGGTAAATTTTTGGTTAGAAATGGGTAAAAAGTATTGATAGGAGTATGACAGGTAACCTATATCAGTTATGTAATGACTGAAAAGTGCCAATTCGCTAGAGCACAACTTGAATGATGTTGGTCATGTCAATTTGGGTATAAAAAGAAAAATCCATATAATACGGAATCATTTGTACATTCTGACTTGTGGGGAAAATGACAGAGCGCTAAATAAGTTATGCTTTGTGGAGAAAAAGCACGCGGGATGAGACCCTATGAAGGTGGAGAGATCCGTAGGTTAGAGGAGACAAGTAGATAGATATGGAGGATATCCAACATGGTGATGCACGATAGCCGCATATACCTCTAGATTTTTGTAGTTGTTTATTTTTATATATACCGGCTTGTGTGCCGAAGAGAGTGAGGATGTATATGAGAGGTTATTTGAGATACTAGTATTTATTTATATCCATGTACATATGCATGTATCTCAGTAGACTTTCTAATTTATAGCATGGATGGGGTTATTGATTTTAATTTCTGTTATTATGTGTGTATGTGATGGAAACTAGGTGGATTAGGCATGATGGAGTCAGGTCGGTTTAGGTACAATTGAGTCAGCCGGTTTAGGCATGATTGAGTCGGATGGTTTAGGCATGATGAAGTTAGGTTGATTTAGGCATGATTGAGTTAGGTTGGTGTAGGCATGGTTGAGTTAGGTCATAGGTATGATTGCATTAGGTTGGTTAGGCATGATTGAGTCAAGTCATAGGCATGATCGAGTTAGGTTGGTTAGGCATGGTTGATTCGTGGTATAGGTTATGGGAAATAAATTATGATGTATATGCATGTTATAGTTTAAGTTTCCAAATATTTGTTATAGTGTAAACGTGAAAATGATAAATGACCGATGTGATGATGTGGTAAAAATATTTATTAATTATTACTTGTTTTGTTTAATTTCTAATTATTTATAGAAAATGGAAACAAACTAAGGTAGAATGTGAATAGGAAAATGAAGGGGAAAATAGGTTAGGGTGAAGAGTGGCTGAGCTAACCTTCAAGGGCCCCATGCCCTTGAAGTGTTGCCTACATAGCCTCACGCAAAAAGGGGCCTCAGTACGATGTACTTCTCCCATAAGCTAGGAAAGATTATGATGAAGTAGAGGAATGGGTTGGTAGGTGTTAGGCATGGGTAAATGTAGGTGATAGGCATGGTTGAGTTTAGGTCATAAGCACGATTGAGTTGTTTTAAATATATGTGTCAATGAGTTGGTCCTATTATAGGAAATTCAATAGGTGATGAAGAAGGTAGAAAGGTAAGAGGTGGAAAAAGAACCGCTTAATTGATAAGAACCATAATGAGTCTACCATACCCCAGATGGGCTTATGAACGTAAGACCCTAAAGGCCTTGCATAATGGACTATTCTAAGGGTGAAGAAAATTCACATGATCACGAAATGTTGCGGTTGCGATGAGTCCCTTGAGTAGAGAGAGAGTTAGGATAAAAAGGTGATGAGGTGAGAATGAATGGTTTTAGCGTAACTTAGTGTACGAAAACATGTTCTTCGTAACAAGAAACCTAGGATCAAAATAAGCAATTCCATGATGAAAAATTCATCTTTTTCTTCATTTTTTGTGTTGAATAGATGATCGATGCAGCAAGTCTATATGGGATAGGTACATTATCTCCTTGAGGTCTTCGTGAAGCTGATTGATGCAGGAAGCTTCTTTATATTTTCATTGGATTTGTGAAATAACTTGATATAGTTTTCCTTCAAGGGAGCAGTTTATTTATAGTGGTGGAATTTAGAGTGAAGATGTGTCCCTTTCAAGGGAGTCATATTTTGCTACAAGTTTGAATCAAGGAGTTGTATCCCTTTATGTTTTTAGACATTTAAGTCATGGAAAAGACTATAGAGGAAGATGAGGTTCTTGTTTAGAAGACAAGACCGTAGCACACAGAGATTAACTATGAAAGAGGTTGTTTCGAGTGATGAACGACCATGGGATTCCATCTTAAAGAAGATGAAAAGTATCCATGAGAATCATGCTATGAATAGAGCCATGGTACTCATATCAAGATAAGGCTAAAAGGTGATAAGAATCACATGATTATTTTTGAGTCATGGATCCAAAAAATGGGCAATATGAAAGGTGAATAGGGCTTAAGGGATGAGTGATCAACTGAAAGAAAGTGGTATAGAACTAGATGTCAAAAATAAAATGGTCAAAGATTCAAGGCATTGAGGGTCTCGGTTTGGGTCTCGCCTTCGAGTGAAGACAAATGATAAGCACCCAATCCATAGGTATGGATAATGATATAGGGTCTAAGACAATTAGGAGAAAATTTACCCCGTTTACTTTTCTCCTCTTTGGTTACATGTCAATTTTCCTTCGTAAAGAGGCCACCAACCTAAAAGGCCTGCTTCATGAACACATTTTTAATAGGCACGTTTGATACACTTTTGGTATATTTGGAGATGGTCAAGATCATTGAGATGATGTTCATCTAATAACTCAACTTACACCAAACGATCTTGGTGAAAGTCATCTTCATTGAGCATGTCTTGTAGTGAGATGCGAGAGATGGAATTTGGACTTTGAGAGTTAAGATAACCTCGGTACCGTAAACCGCAGAGAAAAAGGTGTGTCAACAAATCAAAGTGCAAAAATCCCACAAGGTGAAAGGAATGTGTGTATGCCAATCCTTTCCATTATCGTTGACTACTTTCATAAGAATTTTTTTCAAGGTTTTATTAGTTGATTAGGCTTGACCATTGGTTTGCACAGATAATAAGGTGATGAGAAAATGAGTTAGATACAAAAAGTGTCACATAGTTTGTATAGGGTTTTGTTTTTGAATTACTTTCCATTATCAATGATGAGAAGGTGAGGAACACAAAAGTGACAAATGATGTGATAGTTGAGTAATTCGCATATTTTCTCACCTTTTATAGAAATTAGGGGAATGGCTTCTACCCATTTAATGTAATATTCGTAGTGGTTATGATCCAAGGTGGCATTGTGAAGAATGGGGGTTGATCTCACTGACAAGATCTAAACCCCATTGAGAGAAAGGCCAAATGTATCGTGCAACGTGTATGGCATAACTAGGTGTGTGGTGGAGATTAGCATGTTGCTGGCATTTCATGCAATGTTTGACATAATCATAACAATCACGGTTTATGGTTGGCCACCAATAGCCTAGGTGAAGAATGCATTTTGTGACAGCTAAACCACTAAAGTGACATCCACAAATTCCATCATGGACTTCCTTAATGGTGTAGGGAATTTCAGAACTTGTAAGGCATTAAAAGAGAATGTCGTCAAATCTGCACTTGTAAAGAAGACCACCCATGATGAAATAATGGGACACACTTTTAAGAAAGGCACGTTATTCATTACAAGTGAGATCAGCGGGTAGAATGGAAAGGGAAAGATAGTCTACATATTGATTATACGAAAGGTCACGTGGGTCAGGGGAAACGGTTTCAAAGGAGTAGACCTCATGAGGTAAATAAGAGGGTGATTGTACCCTTTGTATTGTGACAAATATTTTATAATTAGCAGTGAAGTAGGTATCAAAGAATCCAAGCAAGCCATGGTATCTCGCGAATTTATCGAAGAACATGGAGTGGTTTGAAGTGTGTAATAGATCAAAGGTGGTCAAAATTATATCTACGTGATGCTTATACTTTTGAATTATCTCATTACAACACTCGTATATACCATTGACTTGGTTTATGACTAGATGAGAATCACCAAAGATATTGATTGACTTAACATCTAAGGCATAAGGAGCTTAGAGACTTAATAAAAGTTCTTCGTATTTAGCAATATTGTTTGTATAGTAAAAATTGAGTTTGAAAGACAAATTCATAGGTTCACCATCAAGAGGAATGAGGATAACACCAGCCCCACCCCCACGCTAACACTTGGAGCCATCAAAGAAGAGTGTCATTTGGTAAGTGGGTTCATCTAGGGAAAGGGTAGCTATAGACTCATCTGGGAAATCAAAGTTAGATGGTTGATGCCTGAAAATAGGTCCGTCAACCACTTGGTTAGCGATATCCTGGCCTTTGATGGACTTTTGATGAATGAATTTGAGGTTGAGGTTGGCAAGAAACATAAGCCAACATGTGGTACATTGATGTTGATAGGGTTTGGCATATATATAGTGTAATGGGTCAAAGATTAGTAATAATGAAGGTTTTGGTGGTTGAGTAGGTAACAAAAATTTTGGTGGCAATGAAGACTAAGGCTAAGAAGAGTTTTTTAGCGTGGGTATATCTATTTTCTTAGTCTAGAAGGGTACAACTTATGTAATAAACTGCTTTGCTCTTGGTGTTGGTCACCGTGATGAGAAAGTATGACATCTAAAGAATGGTTAGTGGTGGAGATATATAGGTAAAATGGTTGGTCATCCTTAGGAGGAATGAGCACTAGTGGTTGAAGGAGGTATTTTTTAAGGTCTCAAAAGATTTATGGCATTAATCATCCCATTTTAATGAAAAATCTTTCTTGAGAAGATGATGAAATGGTTGACAAAGGTCGAAAATCTGCAAGATAAAATGACGAATGGATTACAACTTTCCTTGTAGGATTTGAAGTTGATGGAGATTAGTGGGTGGAGGAATTTCCAAAATAGCCTTGACTTTAGTAGGATTGACTTTTATGCCATGCAAAGAAATGATGAAACCTATGATTTTTTTGGAAAGTACTATAAAGATACACTTCTTTGGTCAAGACGCACATAATACTTGATGAGAAAGTAAAAATGACTTTAAGGACCAACAAGTGTTTGGTTAGATGTTTGATTTGACAAGCAGATCATCTACATAATCTTCCAATATGTGATGCATGATGTCATGGAATATGTAAGTCATGGCTCCTTGATATATATAAAAATTGTTTTTAGGCCAAAACGCATGACTCGATAAGAAAGTCCCCCCAAGGGGTGATGAAGGTTGTCTTGTGTTGATCCTCCGAGCTATTAATATTTGATTATAACTCGAGAAACTACACATAAGCGACAACATTTCATGGCCAGCGGTGAGATCAACTAGTTGGTCAATGCTTGGTAGGGGGAAATCATCTTTGGGACAAGCTAGGTTGAGGTCACGGAAGTCCATGCAAATGTGGAGTCCCCTTGTCACCTTTATGATAGGAACGATGTTAGAAATCAATTGGGGATAGTCAATGGGTAAGATAAAGGAAACTAAGAGAAGTCGTTGAAGCTCTTCTTTAACTAGAAGAGTAATGTGAGGATGTATTTTTGCATCTTTTGTTTGATGGGTTTGGCATTAGGAATGGTGATAATATTGTGGACCATGATTTTTGGGTCAATACTGGGCATATTGGCATAGGACTAGGAAAAGGCATTGTTATGGTTCCGAAGGAAAGAGGTGAAAGCTTCCTATTCAGTAGCATCTAGGGATTGGACTATCTTTAGAATATGTGGGTCGTCCTGAGTGTTAATGTTGATTTCGATGGTCAATTCCTTCAACATGGTTTTCATCTCAGAAGGTAACGACCGATGAATATAAGACTCTTTCACACCAAGGTAAGTGAGGATGGATTCATCATCCTGACACTGAACGACATTGAAAGTGGGTGTATCATCATCGATCATGTCAGGATATAGGAATGGGAGAGAAGAGGGAGCTTTGCCATTGTGGTGATAGGTCAGAGGTCTCGATAAATGGTTTTTATGCAAAAAAAGTTAGGAGGAATAGATTCAGGATCTATGGACTCCGTGGGTGAAGATGGTAATGTAGGTGAATGAGGTGGGAATGTTTTCCATCCTAGATGAGGTCGATGTGAACCTTCTTGGAAGGTGGTGCATCAAAACCAATGCCACTATGGTCATTGTGTTTATGATAGGTACAAGAAATGAAAATATGGTGACCATGTTCATAAAATCCAAATACAAATCCTTTCCATGCACACTCGATGGAGGAAAGTGTGAGAAAAGTGGCGGTTAGTGAGGGAGTGTAGGTTGGATGAAAATGGTTGGGTTTTGGATGGAGGTTCTGGTTTATAGGTGGTCACATCAAGTCTCTACATCTAAAAAGTTGAGGCCGGCTACTTGGTGAGTAGGTGGAGGCATAGAGGAAGATGATGACCTAGTGAGAGAGGCAACATGGTGAGGGGTAATGATGGAGGCTATGGGTGTGGGGTCATTTGGTAAAACCTCAATAGATTGAAGGACCTCCATGAGGGCTTGACGATGTGACTCAAAGGTTTGGATGAGGTCATATAAGGACATTTTGAGAGGGGATTGATGTAGTTGTTTTAGCATTGTGTGATGTGTGACCCCATCGAAATAGGATATGCAAGACCTTGAATGATGAATTTAGGTATGGGTACAGATGGTATGTTGGGTACAAGGTTGGTTGATGGGCTAGTTTCCTTTTCTTTTCCCTTGTCTTTCTAAGCATGGGTGGTAATGTGAACCATGTTAATTTGAGGAGGTGGATGAAGAGGGTGTGTCATGGAAGGTATAGTGGCATGAGGGGAAAACCCTAGTGGGGCTACAATCCTTATGAAATGAGTAGGGAGCATTGGCATTTCGGTGGTGGTTTGGCCAACTCTCTTATACGGATCATGTTGATCTCAAATCTCAAGGGTGGATCAAAGAGTTGCGGAGGTGGAGATTTTAGTTGTTGAGTAGGTAATGGAAGAATATTTGTGGAAATTGGTGAAGGCAAAATGGGGTCCTCATTAAGAAGATTATTGTCGTCAAAATTTTCTTTGGGAGGACACAATTGGACAAGAGCAGTTTTTAAAGCCTTATAATTCTCTACATTGTGTCCTAGCACACGATGGTAGGCACAAATTTTAGTTTCATCAAACCCTTTTGGTTTGGGTTTGAGCAGGTCGTAAGGTCTAAGAGGTGGTAATGTGATGACAAAAGTTTCAAGGAGATTGGTTAAGATTTTAGTATAGGACCCTGCTAGTGGATCACAATGGGAGGTGAATGTGGGTTTGGGTGTAGGTACGGATGATTATGGAGGAAGAGGCTTTATAGGAGGGGGAATGGGTTGGTCCACTAGTTTGGTGTGTGGAGTGGTCTTAGGTCTTGCGGGCATCTGTTTAGGTATGGGCATGGTAGAAGAGCTAGCGACGGAAGGTTTGGTTGGTTTAACTACCTTATTGGAGGGTAGTAGATTCTTAGCTTTAGGTTGCACCTTTTTGGGAAAAGGTGACATGGGTGCACGTGATGTAGAGGGAAAATTGGATGGTGGAAGAGGACAGGTTACCCACAGGGGTAACCGAGTTGTTGTGGAGGTGGTTGGTAGAGGTTGGGTAGAAGGTGTGAGTGGAAGGGAAGAAAGTGTCATGGGTAGTGAAGAAGTTATGGATGGTAGTGGTGGTATGGGTGGTAAGAAGGTTATGGGTGATGGTGGAGGTTGTGTGGGTCTCTTGGGTACATTAGAGGTTCATGATGAGGAGGTAGCCTTGTTATCATCGAATCACAAAGACCCTTATGTTTGTACAAGTGCATATACTTGAACTCACGGTGTGATTGGATAACATGGGTACTATCTCCAAGTTATGGGACTTGCTACTTGAGATAGACCTCCAGAGAAAGCTGGTTCTTGCTCCTAAACTACCTACCACAATCTACTCTAATGCAGGATAAGCTAACTATTCTAATCTAAATTTCCAAGGGACCAGAGAGAGAGAATGCATAAAATGAAATCCTACACTAAAGTGGTGATGCACCAGAAAAGGAGGGTGTGAGAGTAGTCTCCAAATGTGTGAAATACAGAGGGAAAGTGCACACTAGAAGAGGTGATGACAGTTCTCCATAATCTAGCAAAATGCATTCACAGTAATATTCCAAGCACACACAATGATAATGAATTCCTGCAAGAACATAATAATAGACACAATATTCTTGTAGAAAGATAAAAGGGGCAAGAAGAATGCAAGAAAACACAGCAGGGGAAGATACATCCACAAACTTGTATTTTATTGCTTCCTGGTATGCACAGTTCAGTCTATTACAAGATAAGGGCCTGGATCACCATGCAAGGAGTCCACTACAAGGGCCTGCAACACACTGGCTTCACAAAGCAATTTTGGCAGAGCTTTGCTACCCAAAAACTCTCCTCTTTACAATGAGCCCAACACTCCAATTTATAGAAAAAATGAGAAGGAGAAGAGAAGGGAAAATGGAAATCCCGAAATTTGTCCTTCAACCACCTATAAGAGGCATTAAATTGAGTGGAATGGTTATACATTACTTGCAAAAGGCTCCCCATACTGTCCCATGTGCTGCAGCAGAGAAAGAATGATGACCATGCCTCTTAATTACACTCCCAGCTACCAAATAAAACAATGTTCTGAACCCGGCCACGTTTTCTTAAAAATATCAATCAATTTCTAATCAAATATGGAATTTCTTGATTTCTATACATCGGGCTTGGAACCACGATTCCAACGGTACCAATTTTGTGTGATTTCGTTGAGAAATGCAAAAGTTATGGCCTTCTGAGTGTGGGCAGCTATTTTGGGCCTGGCAGTCGTTTTCTGTCATTTGACGGGAATGAGCATTAACTGACTGGAGCCGAATATATTTCTCTTATTTAAATATATCTGACTGGAGGTGTTTTTTGTGGCTTAGAGGACGTCGTGCTCATTCCAGAAAGTCCAATTTTGTGAAAATCGATGCTCGAGTCAAAAGTTATGGCCGTTTGAAGTTTCACGGGCCAAACATTGACTTTTCTTCTTTGCCTTCGCCACTTCGGCTTTTCATGTCCCACGCATCCTCTCGTCCCACTTGGCACAAAGGCTGAAATTCCTGCTTTCGGCCGAACCGCCGGTTCGCATATCTGCGCCCGGATGTCCCATTTGCTTTCGGATCGCCCGGGACAAATTTTCCCGATTCGCCCGGTTCGGCCGGGTTCGCGCCTTTTGTCCCAACCGTCTGTGTACAAAAGTTCTCATTTCGCCGAACCGGCTGGTTCGCGTACTTCACGTACCTTCGGCTCAACTGTTCCGGGCTGCCTTAAGTCTTTTCGGCCGACTTGCATCCTCCGTGTACTAACTGCTGTCCAGAGATGTCCTGATCACTGCTGTTTCAACAGTTAGTCAAATTTTTCCATTTTTCGACCAGTTCGGATTATCGCGTCCTACGCGTCCCTTTGTTCCAAATGTCCCAAATGTTGTGCAAACCTCCCGCGCGCCTTTCGTTCAGTTCGCGCCCTTTTGTCCCTCATGTCCTGACTATTGCAAGGACTAGGACTTAGCCATTTTTCACAATTTTTCTCGCCCGAGTCTATTCTGTAATTTTTCTTACCTTTCCTCGAACTTGCTCTCTTCTACTTGGATAGGGGAGTTAGACAAATATGAGGGGACCCTAGAAACATGACTTTTCACCCTAAATCAATATAATTGCTTGGGACTAAAGAATTTGATGCATGTTATCAAAATTACCTTGGGGGTGAATTTTGGATAACGTGCCTATTGTGCTATTTGTTTATCGGTGGAAGGATGTTGCTTGGCAAAGTTCAAGGGGTGAGGTCCTAGGATGGATGGAAAGGGTGAATGTAATAATGGTGTGGTAGGTGCAGTTGGTGTATGAGGCCTAGGGGATTGGATGTTCTTTTAGGGGCTGGAATAAGTTTAGTGTTGTTTTGGAAAGATGTGGCTAAAAAAATTTGATGGGTGTGTGAGTAAGGTTTCATGTCAACTCGGCCCTAAGATAGTGATGGGTTTAAGTAAGGGAGATGATATAGGTGTGGGTAGGTGTTTGGGTGTAGATGTATGTTGGGTTATGGGTAGAGGTGTGAGTTGGGCCATGGGTGGTGACATGGAGGGTTTTGCAATAGTCATGGTTGTGTTTGGTTTGGTCACTTGAAACACTTTTGGATAGATAGTGGAGGTTTCGGTGAGTGATAGCTGCATTTGGGTTGACACAAGAAGTAGGAGGTGTCCCCAAAGTAAGGCTCTATCAACATAGTCCAGGGATCAGCCAAGTGTGAAAATGGTACTGTTGTAAATGGGGATAACATGGATCAAGTAGTAATCCCCGTAAAATGTGTTTGAGATACATGAAAATGGCTAGCCTCAGAATTTGTGGGTAATAGAGCCGAAAGCAGATCAGTAGGATCTTGGGGGTCCAATGGTGAATGGTCATCTAAAGGAAATGGTATTTCTATAGGATCTTCCATGGGTAGAGGAGAGGATGGGCTAGATGATGTGGACTCTCCTTGTGATGGTGTAGGTTATGGACATGTATCTCCTATGAGTAGGAGATGTGCCACTAACAACTACTCGAAACCCGAGGGGTCAAAGGCATCACTCTAATTATAAGATCTTCCATGGATGAAGGAGAAAAAGAAGGGGGTTCCTCTGTGGGTGGAGTAGATGAAATAGGTTATTGTGTAGGTAGGGAGCTCGAGCTAATATTTTTGTATGGAAGGAACTTAAGGAAATTGGGAATCAACTAGTATGTCATCAATAATACAAAGGGACCTCACGGACATTGATATCATTGTTTAAAGTGTCACCAACTTGGTTGAAAGATGGGGCATGATTAGGGAATGGATTCTTAAATATATGTAGGTTTTGGTTAGCGGGTGTGTTCGGGCTATCCAAGACTAGATATTTGTTGTCTAACATTTCTTGGATGATATTCTTGAAGGTGATGCAGTTATTGTCACTATGACCTTTGACACGATGATAGTTGCAAAAGTCATGTTCTTTATACCATGTGGGCATGGGGCACTCGGTCAAAACCAAGATGTGATTTTATACATGGAAGGGTAATAGCACTAGCCTTAATAATCTTTTTAAAAACAAGCATAAGGTTCTCCTATTGAAGTGTACTTTCAATGTTCTCGTCTCAACTAGATAGCTTAAACGGGAGAGATTAGAAGGAGGTTTGGTGGGGTTAATTGATGAGGGGGGCCAGCTTTGAGAACTATGGCATTGGTAGATCCTTTGGATTTTGAATATTTTTTGGGGTTTCGAAGATGAAGAATCATCATTTGATTTAAACACGATGTTCTTGTTATGCAACTGAATTTTCTTCTCTTTGATAGCATGAATTTCCAATTTCTGTGCCATGGTGAATGCCTCATCAAAAGTGTGAAAGGTCTACACTGCGCAGGTTGGTGAGATGTGTCTAGTGCAAGCCCAAGTAAACGACTCTATGAGTTTAGTTTGAGGTAATTGAAATACGAGCTATTTAATTAGGTTGCACCAATGAGTGAAAAATTCAACGATAGACTCATCGCCATACTGTTGTGTGGAATAAAGATCAGTCATGGTGACTTTCTTAAAAATGTTGATTGAGAAGTGATCTAAGAAATCTTGGGCTACTTGATTAAATGAGTAGATGGAGTGTCTTGGTAGCCCATTGTACCAATCCAATGCATGTCTTGTCAAGGACATCGGGAAGGTCCATAGGAGTAAAGCATCATCATGGGTGATTAAGTAACACCCATGTTTGAAAGATTGCAAATGCTGTTACGGGTCATATTTACTATTGAAATGGTTGAATTTTGGCATTTCCCAATGTACATGGTATGGGAAAATAGGGATGGATGGATGAATGGGCTCATTACATATTTCATCATAGGTGAGAGAATTGCGTGAGCTTAAATCCGATGCTTCAAGCATCTCGTCCCTTCCATCATTAATTTGATGAGGTTATTAGTAGGTTATGATAGAAGGACTCCTCTTGTGGTGTAAGGGGAGGGCACAGTAACATGCAATGTGGGCGGCATTCTAGTGTATGATGGTATCGAATAGGAAGGTTGAGAATAGGGGACTAACATAGAGGGAATATATCCAAAATTGGTGATGGATGAGATAGGGCGTTGTTGATAGTATGTGTATGTAGTGGGGGATCGCGCAGTGACTCTAGTGGTGATTGGGGCGTAGATTGTGGGATGGAGAGGAAAATATTTTGGAATGGAGTAGGGGTCACCGACACCATGGGTGGTTGTGTTACAATTGGTATCTATGAGACAATGGGCATGGATGAGGTTATGGTTTGGGTGGTTAATGAGGGGACAACAGATACTATGGGTGTGACTGATACTACAGATGTAGTGGTCATAGCGAGTATGGGGCCTAGTTGTGAAACTACTAGGGGTAAATCAGTGAAGGTAATGCCGCATTAGTAGGGGCTAATGTAGAAGTGGGAATAAGGGTAGGAGAGATGGATACAGCATGCCATATATCAACCGACTTCGAGGAGTCTCGGGTGAAAGAGTGGGAAATGTAGAACCGTAAGGCCACATGATTCTAATCAAGGAGTCTTGCAAATTCGTCATCACCTACGGAAACGGTTGTAGGTATGGCTGGATCCATGGGTGACAAGAAAAAGGGTGGTGAAGGACTAGGCTGGAGTGGTTGATGACTTGTGTGGAATATAAGAGCGTTATCTTGATTGTGAGTCAACGCCATTTGAATAGATGTGTATCAAGTGATGTTGTATCTTGTATATAACATAGAGAACAGTAGGGATAAGAAGAAAAAGTGTTTATAGGTGGATTTGGGAAATTTTTTTGTTGAGAATCAGCATAGGGTAACCAACGCCGGTCAGGGATGACCGATGATGATTCAAGGGTAACTAAGGTCAGTTATTGTGAGAAAAAGAACAGTTTAACCTGTGGGAACAAAAACGATGAATGTCGATACTAGGCTATATGATGACTGTTTATGAGAATAGAGAGAGTATATAGACTTTAAAAAAATTAAAATAGTGAAGAAGATGAGAATAAGTGTCCTTTGGGCAAGTTAACCAGAAGGATAGGGAACTGACGGTGGTTAGGTAGAACCGATGACTGTAAGGTGTAAACCAATGTCAAGTTCTCATTAAAATTTGAAAAAGTAAAAAAATAGATTGTTGTGAACTGAGATCAGATGAATGATCAACCCAGAAGGTTGGAGATGATATAATGAGGTCCCGACACACTCGTAAGAAGCTAGAATACTACAACTATGATCTTGGAGTGTGCAAGTAAAAAGAATGGAAGAATGGAGAAACATATCCTCACACCTCAAAACACACATTAATCAAACACTAAAAACACGTACCTAACGAGTGATTTTTAATGTGTTGAGCTTATTCTATTTAGAATACTGACTCATAAATTTAGATTAGTGTTTTTGGTGAGGAAGGCTTCCTATGAAAATGGATATCTAAAAGGAGAGGTTTCAGGTTATGTTATGGTAGGGCGGGCCATCCTCTAAGATAATGAATCAAAAAAGTAATGATCTTGGGAGTACCTACCAATACTTTGATCATGTGATCACCGACAGTGTTCCTGTAAAGATATTATTTAAGAAAGATGTGGATATTTCAATTTTATGCAGTTTGGTAAGACACAAAGAGAGAGAGAGAGAGAGAGAGACTGTTTTTTTAACGATTCTTTGTGTCAACCATCGATTGAAATGACTTCCAGGCATATAGGTTGCCCCCATTTTAATATGAGCTAGATGCTAAAAATTAGAATGTAATATAACCAATTTTAAGCCCAAATCAAAAAATTATGTTCGATGAAGCAAATGATGAATAGGAGAGGGTATGTTTTTTCACTAAATGCAGAAAGAAAGAAATAAGAATGATTCTTTTTAAATGCACCAACAGGAATGTTTCTTTTATAGCAATTAGAAAGAAGAGAGGATTATTAGAGAAGAATATTAATTTGTAAGCCTTTTAAAGGGAAATAAACACACAACATTTGCCTAAGAATGAAGAAAATGCAATAGAACCCTTGATGGGTCCCACCGGCATGCTAAAATGTTTTGCCATTTTCTTTACGTTATTGAGACAAAAAAATAAGGGTAAGGGACAAGGAGGAATACATGTTTATGTTGGTCGGTTGATGGTTGTTGCGCGCATTCTAACTTCTAAATCCAATGCTTGATTGTGAGAGCTTCCTTTTGGCTGGGAGGAACTACCTGAAATAGAAAACAAGACCACAAAAGAAGAGTTAAATAATATATGATAGTGGACTGCCTAGCGTGTGCTAGATCCAGGAAGTGTGATACTCCCTAGATGGTTGTCAATCCACTATTTAAAACAACTTAATGTGAGAGATAAGAAAATTCCTACTATAGTTGATATGATTTAGGTATTTCATTTAAGCACAATAAGAAAATCTAACATAACAGGTAGGCTATAGTCATATCTGAAGGGTAGGTAGGTCTCAGGGTACTGGGACTGGTCAAGGTCAGTTTTGGGTTGTTTAGGTCACTTGGTAGAAGGTTATGTGGTTTTGTTATTGGAAAAAGGTATGAAACACAGAGACCGATGTCGGTCGGGTATAACCAATGACGATTTAGAAGGGACCGATGACGGTCGTGGATAACCGACATCGTAGGGTCGGGGTGAAAGGAACTTAATAAGATCTGATTGTGGGGATTGAACTGGAGTTAAAAAGAGATGGAAGGGTGGATGGGGAGGTCTGTGAAAGTCTCAGGTATACTCAGAGGTAGGTAGCAGGTGAGAATGGGTGATTTGGTGGTGTGGGTAGAGAAATGGCTGAATCTACAAGTAGGTAGGAGATGGGAAATGTACATGTAAAGTATAAACTAATAACAGAAGTAATAAGGCTATTATACTGAAATGGACTATGTTGGTAGAAGGTACACTTACTATGATGCAGGTCTGATGGTTGAATGTTGATAGCACTTTGATCAAAAGAATGGTGTTTGGTTCCATGGTAGTGCTTCCTGGAATGCTTTCATGAGTGTAATGCTTCTGGATCTATCCCGGTGCTAAGCAATGTGGATGTTTGTGGGCATGAAAAGGCTCTGGTTCTACTTGTATGTAATTCTCTTCTTGTCCCCTTGATCTCAAAATCTTCCAACCCAACAACAAGGTTGCTAAGGTGAATAAATGGTAACCGATGACAACTTGCAGTTAACCACATCGGTTTAGGTATGACCGACATCATTTAAGTATGGATTCCCTAGATTTACTAAAAATGGCATATCTCGCATCATTTTGAATAGGTTCGTTCCTTTCTCTACAAATTTGAATGGATATTTCCTTCTAATGAGTGGGAATGTGGTTAGAGAAATCTTAGGCATGTGCTTTTAGGGTTAGACCAAATCTTAGCTCATTAAGGCAAGTAAGATTAGGTCTTAGTTAGTTATGGAAACATGCCAAGAATAGGTCTAGGGTGAGGTGGTTGGATGAGGTGGAAATTAGGTCAATTAAGGTAATTAAATGATGAATATTGTGAGGATGGGTATTAATTTAATTAAATTAATTAAATTAATATTAATGTGGGGTGGAAGGGCCATGGTTATGTGAATATATTTGAGTTGGCTATTCGATGGGGGCAAGGGAGTGTGACCCAATTTTGGTGTCTACAACACTACATAAAAATTGGAAGTTATAAATTCCAATCCACAAATTTTAATTTTATCTAGCTTTAGCTCACTATCTAGGTGTCATTATTGCGATGGAAACCTAAGGACACTATTTCATATCTAAGCACATAGAACTACATGGATTCTGGAATGTAGTGTAGTAGTACTTGGTCATAATCTCATCCTTCGAATGAATGCCGAGGTTAGTACAATATCACATATTACATTTTTTATTCTAATTTGTTGTGATTGTAAGCTTGTGTAGGTAGCTAGGGTTTATTTTGCAAATTAAAGGTACCGCGGTGATCCAAGTGCGACATACATGCGATCAATAGTGAACAAGTGAAAAACCCTAGTGACATAAGAGAACAAATATTTTGTGCATCTCGCATCCACCACCACCTAGGAATGGTCTCTGACGTCGTCACCTTATCCCAGGAACAGGTATACAAATTTATCTACAACTTCCAAGATTTATATCAAGCATTTATGATATTCTACCTAGCATGTTCATTAGATATTCAAGTTTAGATTTGTTCTCTGGATAAGAAAAAATCGAGATAAGTGTCATATTTTTCACATTTGTTGACGATCCTTCTTAGCTCAGCTATCCCTCACCTCACTCATCATACTCTTGACACACTCACTCCACCTAGACCATCATTCTATGTCCTTTAAATACTCATGCTCATTCAATACTTCACTCATTCATCCTTGAACCTTCATGCATATTCAATGACACCATCCTCTGTCACCATGCAGATTTAAGACTGATTTACAGTCATATAGTCACTGATAAATACTTCAATCCTCAAATATCCATTGTTCTTACCATGTTCATCCTCCTATACAAATCTTCCCTAATTTCCTTGTACAAGCCTGTATCTTATTCCTTTCCACTTCACTAGGGTGCTCTAACCCCTCAACCCCTATCTAATACACCACCACAAAGACTTCAAATATCAATCTTGCTAAGCTCATTTAAAGGTCTTCTCTGCCTCTGCATTTTACATAACCATTCACATGATTGACATATGAAGAACTTGTATAAACTGGAATTACTAGTACCTTGATGGCAATAAGAAAGAGTTTACCTAATACAAATAAAATGGATGTCAATTGGGCTTCAACTAATCTCAAATTTTCTACCCGCATGCATGAAATGCCAAAGTTTCAACCAATCATGTTAATAAATCCTTTTTTTATGTTAGGAATAGATTAGGATCCAAAACCTCATTCCATGGTAGCCATCTGGTATATAGTTTACTAGTTATCATCCCGAGGAAATGAGAATCATTTAATCTAAGGATATATGTATTTTTAAGCCTCTATCTTATTATATTAAGATTGTCTCATACTCCTCGATCCATTTATGAAGTTACTAGCACATGTACCTCTTGAACTCTCTTAGCCACACTTTGCCTTATAATGGATTCCTTCAAATGAAGTCACGACATCATTCATACCTGGTTTGACATTTTAAAGATACCAAACTAGAGATTTAGATTCCTTGGGATTGATCTAGCATTGGTCTTAAATGTAGCTTATAGAACTCTACCCATCAAGCTTTTCACACATCACATATGCCCAAATCAAGACCTTAAGTGTAATAGGAGGGATTTCATGGCATGCTTACATGTTTTATAGATTCCATTTGTAATATTTGAGCAGATATAGAGCCTTCATCCAATAGTTCCATGGTGATTTTACCCAATTCAGCTTTCTTAGTAGCCCTTGGAGTAATTTAATATAGTCTTGTATAGTTAAGTTTGAATTGAAATGATGGCATATTCTTTGTTGACTTAATCCTAGGAACATTTAGAAACTTCAATTTATCCTTATTCCATCCTCCATACTGATCTAGGTTCAAGACCATCTACTTTTTGTGAACATTTGGCTCAATTTCCTTGTTTACATGTAAAACGTGTTTTCCACCATTAGCTTGAAATTCCGTCAACAATATCTTCAAATTTGATTGTTCAATCACTACAAGATTTGGAGCACCTATAATTTGACATTGGACATAGATAACTTGGGGATTTCAACTCATTCTATAAGTTTCTAGTCCAAAGTTTTGCAAAGCCCAAAAATGAGATCGAGAGAGAAAAAATTACAATAAAATTCTCAACAAGCATTATCAAAGTTTATAAAAATCATGAATATGGTCCTTGTCTCCTATATAACCTTTCCACATTAATAGTTAATAGGAGATCAACACTTAGAGGGGACTGAGGGTTTTTACCTAACTATCATATCCTAGCCTACACACACAGTCCATTGTAATCCTACAAAAAGGCTTAAAAATCCTTTAATCATACATTTTTCACTATAACCATGTCATATTCATACTATGAGGGAGGATTAAGATGTCTATTAAACCAAGAAACTCAATTCCATTCATATTTGTATTAAAAATGATCTACATCATTGTGTTCCACACTGGATTTTGCACTACTATTCAAAACTCCACTTCCTCTACACTAATCACATATTTTTTCTATCTTCTCTAGATAAATTCGAGATCATCTCCTTATATATGGCTAGGCTTAGCTGTAGTAGACATTATTTAGGCCTAAGATTCCTAGTCAAGAGAGATATTATCATACACAAGTGTACTTAAAGGAATTGGTTGGTCAACTATGGCCTTTGACAAATAATACTTTTAAGACAACATATTAGACTCTTTCAATCCTTCCCCTACAAAGATATGGAGATAAGAAAATTCATACACAACCATTCACCCTCTCTTAGTCAAAACTTGACAATTTACCTCTTATTACAATGATTTTCACCTTCACTATTACAATGCACATTCAAAGTTGAATTCTACCAACAAGATAATGGAGGGAAAACTTTGACACTCCTAGAATATGATTAATTCCTTTTATAGGATTATTCAAACTTTATTGTACTTTCCAAAATATGAGGATGATGCTCCTACATCAGGCTATCCATCTTGAAATTTTCCATGAGCTCTTGCTCATGAGTCTTCATATTTTTCTTGTTCCTTGATCTATACATGGGTCCCATATTCTCCTTGGCCATGGTAATTTTTGTGTCTTTTTGGTGTATTCTCTATATCTAAAATTCTATCTCCTTTTTCTCTTCTTGTATTTTCCTCTTTTTTGTTCTTCTCATGTACTATACCCCATGTTGTTACTTCATCTTCATATAGTTCTTAAAGATCTCCATGTTCTCTTATGTTCAAGATATCTCTCAAGTATCATGAGCTTGATTCACCTTATCATCTTCTATACCTACATGCACAACACTAAAAACAACCTTAGACAAAAATTTTGAATCCATGAAGCTTCTTCATGTTGCTGCTCTTCTTCTTCTTCTTTTGTTTTTTCATTGACCAAGTCAAACTTGATCTTTTCATCTCTGTTTTTTCCTTGCATTTCCTCATTCCCAAGCTTACCAATGAGTTTCTCATCCAAATTTTTCCTTATAACTTTTGTATTTGCTCATCCTTTCATATTTCTCCTTTCTTGAGACATTTTTTCCTTCTCCCTTTCATTAAATTCCTTCATCTCTATTATTTTAGGACAACCATTGAGTTCTTCATTATTAAGAGAATGTTATAATGCACTTACCTCAGCTTATGATTGCTCCATGTTCTCATAAAAAAATCATTTCCCTCTTGTTTAAAATGTAATATCTCTTGAAGGAGTTTCATTTCATCGTGTCAACATCATATTCAACCAAATCCGCACAACTCGATTACAAACTTATATGTTTTACTTCTTCATTATGAAGAAAATCATATTCACTCACTTTAGGATGTCATTTATCATCCTTCCATGGTCCCATCACTTGATCTTTGAGATGACTTGCACCTATACACATGGTTTCTATCACCTTTAACTCTTCCCCGCAACAAGAAATCATCAATTTCTTCATGGTATTCTTCAATTTTGGGGCTTTCATTCAAACACAATTATACTTCTTCCAAGAAGTTTTCATTATCTTCCATTTTCTCATTTTGGCCTTCATGAGAGCATTCACTTGTTTCCATATTAGTCCATACTATCCTTTCTCTACAAATATCATTCATGCATTCATCACTACTGTCACTAACCATGCTCAATGTATCATCATTTGATGCATTTAAATCAATGAATTTACCTTTATGTCTTACTTCCTGTACCTCACCTGAGATGGCATTATCCTTCTGTTTCCAATAGCTCATTGGAACAATGATTGGTTCCTGAATATCTCAACCTCTATGTAAATCACATTGGAGTGTCCTTGCACTCTTTTGGTGTTCATAGGAGTGCTTATGTGTTGTCTTCTTGATCCATTTGGACACTATGTATTCATGTTCTCTTGAAAGATCCCCTATGTTCACCCTTTTCTCTTTCTTCCTATTTATGTTTTGCATAATGCGTTCATGTTTAAATACTTTCAAATGCATTCTTTTTTGTCCTTCTCGTGTGAATATTTTTTTGATCTTTCATCCATTATTGATTCCTTGGAAATTATTCCCTTTATACCTACAAAATAAGACTTAAACATAGTATTAGCATCCAAAATGTTCTTTGAATGGACTTTCCACCATTTTTCTTCACTTCTCTTTATGGTTATCCTTCACCTTCACTAGAATACTCATACTCTATCTCATCTATGTGAGAGTCTTCACATGCTTCACTCATGAACCTTATCTCTTGTTGTGTATCCATCATCTTGTCATGTGTGCTTTCAAATTCGTCATACCCTCTACCAATTATAATTTCCCTCTATCTGCTACAATCTCTTTCTCAAGGAGTGAAATCTACCTTCTTATTTTAGTTGTCTCTCTTTCTTTCTTCTTTTCTTTTCTCTTCTTTTCTTCTGCCACTCTCATCATCTTCATTTTTTTCAAAAATCAATTACCTTTCTCCATGGTGTAGTTTCCAAGGTCTCTTTCCTTATCCAAGTCTTTATCACCTTGGATGGTAGCCTTATTTCTCTCTCTTGTCTAATCTTCTTCTTGGATACTTCAAACTACCTCTTCCTTCTTTCTCACAACTTTTCACTATGCAAACTCTAGTGGCATTTATGCCAATCTTGTTTGGCTTACTCTTCTTCTATTCTAGCTGTAGTTACTTAGGATTATTTTCACTTCTTATTTCTTGGCTATTTGAGTCTCTCTTCTCTTCAATTGAATCTAAAATCACACTTTATTTAACCATTAGTAAAAAGAAAACAAAAATAACATTTATATAGCATCTATATTATTGCTAACAAATTCTCACAAATTGAGGTATCACCACTATGATACAAAAATGATGAGCCTTCTTAGCTCAACTATCCCTCACCTCACTCATCATACTTTTGACACACTCACTCCACCTAGACCATCATTCTATTTCCTTTGAATACTCATGCTCATTCAATACTTCACTCATTCATCTTTCAAACCCGTATGTATATTCAATGACACAATCCTCTGTCACCATGCAGATTTAAGACTAATTTACATTCATATAGTTATTGATAAATAATTCATTCCTCAAATCTCAAATGTTCTTCCCTGTTCATTATCCTATAGAACTCTTCCCTAATTTCCTTATACAAGCATATATCTTGCTCCTTTCCACTTCATCGGGTGCTCTAACCCTTTAACCCCAATCTAATACACCACCACAAAGAGTTAAAATATAAATCTTGCTAAGCTCATTTAAATTTCTTCTCTACCTCTACACCTTTACCTCGCCATTCACATGTTTGACATATGAAGAATTTTTCTAAACTAGCACTACTAGTACCTTAATTGTAATAAGAAATATTTTACCTAATACCATCCTAATGGATGTCAATTGGCCTTAAATTGATCTCACATTATTTGCCCACATGCATGAAATTCCAAAGTATCAAGCAATCATGTTAATATGTCTTGGTTTTATGTTATGCCTAGATTAGGATCCAAAACCTCATTCCATGGTAGACATATGGTATATATTTTACTAGTTATCATCCTGAGAAAATGGGAATCATTTAATCCAAGGCTATATGTATGTTCAAGCCTCTATCTTATTATATTAATATTGTCTCATACTCCTCGATCCATTTATGAAGTTACTAGCACATGTACCTCTTGAAATCTCTCGATACACTTTACCTTATAATGGAGTCCTTCAAATGAATTCATGATATCATTCATACCTAGTTGGACATTTCAAAGATACCAAAATAGAGATTTAGATTCCCTTGGGATTGATCTAGCATTGGTCTTCAATGTAGCTTGTAGAAATATAACCCTCAAGCTTTTCACAGTTCAAATATGCCCAAATAAAGACCTTAAATGTAATTATATGGGTTTTATGGAATGATTCCATGTTTTATAAATTCCATTTTTCATGTTTGAGGTGATATCAAGCCTTCATCCACTAGTTCCATGACAATTTTTCCCAGCTCACCTTTCTCAGTAGCCCTTAGAGTAATTTAATACATCGTTAAGCCTTGTACAGTCAGGTTTGCATTGAAATGATGGCATATTATTTGTTGAATTCATCCTATGACCATTTAGACACTTCAATTTATCCTTATTCCATCCTCCATACCGATCTAGGTTCATGACCATCTACTATTTGTGACAATTTGGCTCAATTACCTTGTTTACCTATAGACTGTGTTTTCCACCATTATAGCTTGAAATTTTGTCAGTGATATCTTCAAATATGATTGTCCAATACCCACAATATTTAGAGAACCTATAATTCGACATGGGATAGAGATAACTTGAGTATTTTAACTCATTCTATTAGTTCATTCAAAACATATGTGAAACCCAAAAACGAGCCCAAGAGAGAACAAATTGCAATAAAATTCTCAACAAGCATTTTCAAGGTTTATAAAAATCATGATTATGGTCATTGTTTGTTGTAGAACCTTTCCACATTAACAGTAAAGAGGAATTCAACACTTAGAGGGGACTAAGGGTTATTACCTCAATATCCTATCCTAACCGCCACACACAACCATTGTAATCCCGTAAAATAATCTTAAAACATCCTTTAATAATACATTTTCACTATAACCATGCCATATGCATACTATGAGGGAGGATTCAAATTTCTATCAAACCAAGAAACTCAATTCCATTAATCTTTGTATTCAAACATGCTCTACAACATAGTGTTCCACACTAAAACATAGTGTCCCACACTAATTTTTGCACTAATGTTTAAAACTCCACTTCCTCTACACTAATAACATATTTTTCTTTGTCCTCTCTACAAAAATTCGAGCTCATAGCCTTGTATAGGGTTAGGCTTAGTTGTAGTAGACCTTATTTAGGCCTAAGACTGCTATTCAAGAGAGATATTCTCAACTACACAAGCCTACTTCAAGGAATTGGTTGGTCAACTATGGCCTTTGACAACTAGTACTATTAAAAATATATATTTAGACTCTTTCAACCCTTCCCCTACAAAGTAATGGAGATAAGACAACTCATACACACCTATTCACCCTCTCTTACTTAGTGAAAACTTGACAATTTACCACTTATTACAATGATTTTCACCTTCACTATTACAATGCACATTCAAACTTGAATTTGACCAACAAGATAATGGAGGGAAAAATTGGACACTAATAGTTTATAATTAATTCCTTTCATAGGCTTATTCAAACTTTATTGTATTCTCCAAGCTATGAGGATGATGCTCCCGCATCGTGCTATCCAACTTGAAAGTTTCCATGAGCTCTTGCTCAAGATTCTTCATCTTTTTCTTGTTCCTTGCTCTATACATGGGTCCCATATTCTCCTTATCCATGGTAGTTTTTTTGTCTTTGTGGTGTATTCTCGATATATCATCTTCTATCTCCTTCATCTCTTCTTGTATTTTCCTCTTTTTGTGTGCTTCTCATGTACTATACCTGAAGTTGGCGCTTCATCTTCACATAGGTCTTCAATATTTTCCTATTCTATTGTTTTCAAGAGCTCTCTCATACAATCATCAGCGTCATTCACCTTATTAGTTGCTATAACTTCATGCACAACACACAAAAAAACCTTAGACAAAAAAAAAAAAATTGAAGCCATGAAGCTTCTTCATGTTGCTCCTCTTCTTCATCTTCTTTAGTCTTTTGATCGACCAAGTCAAACTTGATCTTTTCATCTTTGTTTTTTCCTTGCATTTCCTCAATCCCAAGCTTTCCAATGAGTTTCTCATCCAAATTTTTCCTTATAACTTTTTTATTTACTCATCATTTCATATTTATCCCTTCGAGACTCATTTTCCTTCTCCCATTCATTAAATTCCTCCATCTCTATTATTTTAGGACAGCCATTGAGTTCTTCATTATGAAGAGCATGATATAATGAACTTACCTCAGCTTGTGATTGCTCCATGTTCTCATAAACAAATTCATTTCCTTCTTGTTTAAAATGCAATATCTCTTGAAGGAGTTTCATGTCATCGTATTAACATCATATTCAACCAAATCCACATAACTCGATCAACTTGTATGTTTTACTTCTCCATTATGAAGAAAATCATATTCACTCACTTGTGGATGTCCTTTATCATCCTTCCATGGTCCCATCACTTGACCTTTGAGATGACTTGCACCTGTACACATGGTTTCTATCACCTTTAACTCTTCCTACAACAATAAATCATCAATTTCTTCATGGTATTCTTCAATTTTGGGGCTTTCATTCAAACAAAATTATACTTGACATATGAAGAACTTGTCTAAGTTGGAATTACTAGTGCCTTGATGGCAATAATAAAGAGTTTACCTAATACCAACAAAATGGATTTCAATTGGCCTTCAATTGATCTAACATTCTCTGCCCACATGCATGAAATGTCAAAGTATTAACTAATCATGTTAATACTATTTGGTTTTATGTTAGGCACTGATTAAACACCAAAACCTCATACCATGGTAGTTATCTTGTATATAGGTTACTAGTTATCATCCTTAGAAAACAGGAATCATTGATTCTAAGGTCATATATATGTTCAATCATCTATCTTCTTATATTAAGATTGTCTCATACTCCTCAATCCATTTATGAGGTTACTAGCACATGTACCTCTTGAACTCTCTTAGTTACACTTTACCTTACAATGGAGTCCTTAGAATGGAGTCACAAGATCATTCATACATGTTGGAAATTTCAAAGACACCAAACTAGAGATTTAGGCTCCCTTGTGAGTGATCTAGCATTGGTCTTTAATGTAGCTTGTAGAAATCTGCCCCTCAAGCTTCTCATAGTTCATATATGCCCAAATCAAGACCTTAAATGCAATTAGATGGGTTTCATGGCATGCTTCCATGTTTTATAGATTCCATTTTTCATGTTTGAGGTTATATCAATCCTTCATCCATTGGTTCCATGGTAATTTTTCCCATCTCACCTTTCTCAGTAGCCCTTAGAGTAATTTAATACAGTCTTAAGCCATGTACACAGTCATGTATGCATTTAAATGATGGCATATTATTTGTTAAATTCATCCTAGAAACATTAGAAACTTCAATTTATCCTTATTCCATCCTTCATACCGATATAGGTTCATGACTAACTACTATTTGTGATAATTTGGCTCAATTACATTATTCACTGTAGACTATTTTTTCCACCATTATAGCTTAAAAGGTTGTCATTGATATTTTTAAATATGATTTTCCAATCACCACAAGATTTTGAGGACCTATAATTTGACATGGGATAGAGATAACTTGAGGATTTTAACTCATTCTGTCGGTTCAACAAAAATATAGCCGAAGCCTTAAAAGGAGCTCAAGAGAGAACAAATTGTAATAAAATTCTCAACAAGCATTCTCAAGATTTATAAAAATCATGAATATGGTCCTTATATCCTGTAGAACCTTCCCACATTAATATTCAAGAGGAGTTCAACACTTAGATGGGACTTAGGGTTTTTACCTCACTGTCTTGTCCTAACCACCACACACAACTCATTGTAATTCTGCAAAATAAGCTTAAATCATCCTTTAATCATACATTTTTCACTATAACCATGTCATATGCATACTATGAGGGAGGATTCAGATGTCTATCAAACTAAGAAACTCAATTCCATTCATATTTGTATTCAAACATGCTTTACAACATAGTGTTCCACACTAAAACATAGTGTCCCACACTTATTTTTGTACTATTGTTCAAAACTCCACTTCCTCTACACTAATCACATATTTTTTTCTCTGTCCTCTCTAGATAAATTCGATATCATCTCCTTGTATATGGCTAGGATTAGTTGTAGTAGACCTTATATGTGATTCCCGCTAAAACAACCCACTTGAGACCTAAGAAACAACCTAGAATTAGTTAGGGAAATTATGAAATAATTTTTTTATTAGAAGTGTCCACAACTGATTGTAAGAAAAAAATTGTCACTAACTGGTTCTCAAACAATTTTAATTTTCTATAACATACTTTTCTTTTATTAACAATTCTTAGAGGTCACAAGGTCCAAAAATTTAGGGCTAGAAGTTTCGAGTTAGGTTCAGGGGTAAATTATCACCATACCCACTCTCTACTAGGATCATAGTTTCAACTCAAATTTTCTCATAAAAATGCATTCAAAATTTCCCTAAATCATTCCCATTTGATAGGAAATTTTCTCGTCTTTCCGATGATATAAATAACTCCTCCTAACACCTTATAAAACTCAAGTTATGGGTCGACGGGCCTTGGGGTTAAATGTTTCCCCAAGGGCGGACCCACGGGCCCAGGGATGAAAAATTTCCCAAAAGGGTGAGTTGGTGGGTCGTAGGGTGACTTAGAAAATTTTTCCCGTGCGGGGGAAAATCCAACTTGCGCCCGTGCCTCCACTGCTCCACCAAGGACACGTGTCGAGCTCCAAGCTCACGTGAGGAAAGAATGAGGGAAGGGCGGGGCAGCGGAGAAGTTTGGGGAAATTTTCCAAAGGGGAGGAAAAAGGGATAGTTTGACACATGGGTCCACATGTCTCTGTGGAAGATATTTTTCAAGGCGGGGTGGAAGTGCGGGGTCGGTGGAGGTTTTATCAAACAAAATTCAAATAAAAGAATTTCAAAAAGGACAGTTTGTGAGGGTTCCACCCCTCTGCCGTGCCACGTGGCAGCCTCGAATTGGCTACAGGCTAGCGGGGTGGCGGGGGAAGATTTAAAATTTTTCCAAAATTTTCTCTAAGATTTTAGGGAAAATTTCGGGCCATGGGCCCACCAGGGAAAAGTTTCCCGCCAAGGAAGGAAAACTTCAGAAGGCCATAACTTTTGCTATAAATCTCAGTTTTGGGAAAAAGAGATCTTTCTTGAAATCTCTCGATGCCCTCTTTGTACATGAATCATAAATTTTATATTTAGATTAATTTTAAGCGGTGAAATTCATGAAAATGTTCTTCAGGCTTTTAAAAAGCCAACTGGTAAATTTTAACTTATAAAATTTTGTTCAATTTGATCTTCTCCTTCACTCAACATGCCAAATAGACATGGAGGATTGTTCTAAGAAGGATTTAGGATGTTTTTGGAAGGTGATTTTTCTTGATTGATTCTAATTTGAATTTTTCCAACATTTGACAAAATGACTATGAAAAGTTTGGGTCTGATTTGCAATGTTTAAAATTATTTCCTTAAGTGTTATTTTGTCAAATTGAGTTCCTTGATATCATAGCATGCTAAATTTTTATGTTTCAATGTTGATTATTATTTGCAGTTCGAACTATTCATTTTATATAAATTATTTTCTAGTTTTAAATTTACAACAGAGATCAATTTCTAGAGGATCTGTTTATCAATTTCATCTTCCATATATGGAAATTTCATTTCTATTCTAGTCTAATACAATTATTTGATATAAACAAACCATTTAAAAGCTAAAATGTAAAGTCTGGTTTCCAATTTTACCATATTTTCAAAAGGAAAAAGTAATACAATTCCTTCATATGTGTTTCTTCCTTTTCCATTTTTCTAAACAAGGATTTCAATCACAATCTGATATTCCAATTTAAATCAACAATGCAAATGAGGAAAGGTCTTGCAATCCTTTATTGATTTTAAAAGAAATACATCTTTACATTTTTTTCAATTCCTTGAATATAGATAACATATTTCAATTTCATTCTTTCAAATGACCAGAACAGAATATGAATATCTTTCACATTTCAAATATACAAATTTCATAACCAATTACAAACATCTTCTCTTCACAAAATACGTTACAATTTCTTTCACTTCAAAGTGGGAAAGGTTACAATAAAATATATTTCACAAGGGATTGTCAAAAGTGTATTTTCCTCTACTCCAGAATAGCAACATGCAAGTTTCTTTTTCTTCCAATTTGATCACAACAAAATTGGGGGAAAGGCAACGCTCTCCACCCAACCAAGACATACAATGAAAGGAGAAGTCATCGTTCATCATTGGCCCCCAAGCCCAAACCACACTACAATAGAAGGCATGATTCAACTCATGGCAACAACATGCTTCCACAAAACATACACACAACATTATTTCAACATGCACATTTCAAATAAGAAGCACAGTTCAACACAAAACAATAGTTTACAACTACATTGAAACATTAAAATAGAACTCAGGCTTCATCATGCAAGCCAAAGGAGAAAGGACTATGGGGGAAGCTACTTATACCTCCCAATGGGAATTAGGCATCCACCTGTAACAAACCACCAATATAATTCATCACACATATCCTTATGCCCCCCACAATCCCTCCTTATGCCCCCACAGATTTCCTTATGCCCCCACAAAGTAAGAAATGCAAGCTATTTCTTTTCCATGGTGGATCCCAAACCCAAACTCCCTCCACAAGAATTCTGATGCCACTAGAATTCCCTTATGCCCCCATGAATTCCCCATATCCTTCTCCTACACCATTCCTATGGCAGTCTACCCAAATAGCCAACAAATACACAAAACATACACCATTCACACAAACACAAAAAAAGAAAATAACAGCATAAAAGAAGAGCTAAGCTCCTACCTCTCCATGGTAGCTTTGTTCCAAAACAACAAGCTTTCAAAGTCAAATATACAGTCCCAAAATCAGCAATCTCTAAGTATGAAATGCTCTCCAATCTCCTCCAAATCAACAAGAGCTCCCAACAACAAAAATGCACCCCAAAAGAAGTATGCAAAAGTTCAACAACCCAAAACAAGGAAAAGAGTTCAAATTTTATAGAAGAGGGAAAGGAAGAGGATGAGGTGGATCCATGTAGGATGTCACTTCACACATCCTCAACTCCAACACAAAAGTCAAATTTCATTCTCCAAAGCACAATAAAGAGGTGGGTGAAAATATGACAAATAACTTACACACTCCAAAAAGCCCACACCCCAAAGGACTAAATTAAATAAAATGTAAGAAGAGTGCAATTAAAACATGCAACATGATTTATAAAAATGCATTAAAAAGGGATAAAATCAACCCTCCAACCATAGGTATAGTTGGTAAATAAAATTTAAAAAACAGCCTCAAAGGACAAATTCGAGTTTCCAAGGAGGTGGAGTGTTTCATACTCCAAAATCTGACTTACACAACTCTTACACATACTTACACATCACTTACATATTTAATAAAAATCCAACAACTTCTATAATTACTTTCTCATATCCCAATTTGATTTATTTATTAATTTTTAAACAATATGATTACTCACATTAATCTACCACAATTTAATTAAATAAAAGAAAGGGACACATCACTAATAAAATACATACAATAAAACAAGGAACCACATGAACAAATACACAAAACCCATGGTCACATTTAAAGGTGATCCCCCATGGGAATCCCTAACAACAATCAAACACAAACACAATAAAACAAGTTGTCATGGTGACCTTGTTGAATTCATCTAGAATTCCAATGTGGTTGGTCTCCAATCCCCGATGTTTGTTGTGATATTTTAACCTCTAAAACACAAATACCTCCTTCGGCCTCATGGCCATATCAGAACATCCAACATGATATAAATATAATCACAAAATCATCTATACATATGAATCACAATGACATCAAGGCAATCAACAATATCACTTACAATTTATATCAACAACTACATCATCATCATTTAATATCCATTTTCTTGGTCTACTCACAATATCCAAAATCACATGCTCGAACATCATTTATAATATATCCATGTCAAATAGTATATCATCATCCACATATGAAGTGTCTCTAATAATCATCATGCATCATAACTAAATCAAGATCAACAATAATCCATGATCAAATATCTAACATCATGCTAAATCAAAACTATAATCATGTCCATAATGAATTCAACAAGATATCAAAAGTAGTATCAAAGGTGTCAAAGGAAAGTGGGCACTACATTATCTAAGCCTAATATTCCTTTTCAAGAGAGATATTCTCAACTACACAAGCCTAATTCAAGGAATTGGTTGGTCAACTATGACCTTTGAGAACTAATACTGTTAACACAACATATTTAGACTCTTTCAATCCTTCCCCTATGAAGATATGGAGATAAGACAACTCATACACACCTATTCACCCTCTCTTACTTAGTAAAAACTTGACAATTTACCACTTATTACAATGATTTTCACCTTCACTATTACAATGCACATTCAAAATTAAATTTGAACAAAAAAATAATGGAGGGAAATATTTGACACTCCTATTTTATGCTTAATGCCTTTCATACGCTTATTCAAAATTTATTTTACTCTCCAAGCTATGAGGATGACACTCCTACATCATTTGCTTACACAACTTGCATCTTTAGAGTTATTAGTAATTGTATTATGTTGTATATTATCATAGTAACTCTGAAATTAGATTTAATAATTTAGATTTTATTAAATCATTTGGTGAACCCCTCTCTTAGAAATCCTTTCCCTAGGATCCACAAAACCCTCATGGATAAAAATAGATCCTCCTCTCCTAGGAAAGCTATGCATCATGTTAGTATGAATCCTATCCTTGATGATGTTGTACAAGATGAGATTAATGAACTTTATTGACAACCCCACATTGAAGCATTCACCTTCTAACAAATTCTTACTTGCAAAAATTTCACTCCTCATAACCTTTACTGCAACTCTTGAATTTCCATTGTTCCACCAGGCCAAAACTCCACTTTACTCCCCCTTCTTTTTAACATATTATAGAACTTTATAGCACTATTATATATTTAATGGTTGGTCTTGCATGTGAGAATATAGATAAAGATGATGTTACTTCCAATGTTGAAAATGTACATGTGCATGATGATGTTTCTCATAATAGTCAAGATGAATGTAAAGTTGTATCTCATGTTTCTTCTACTTCTGAAAATATTTCCAATGATTACAAAGATATATCTTATGATAGTTATCCTCCTACTTCTCTATATGTTGATGAATCTCTTGATGAAATACTTACATGTGAAAATTTTTCTGATAGTGATGCTGATTATATTTCTAATCATGAACATGTTAGTGAGGATGTTACTTCTCTTAAGACTGCTAAATGTGAATTTTCCACTTTACTTTCTTCTACTTCTAAGGTTATTTCCAATTTCATTCATGATGATTCTACCACTCCTACTAGTTCACCTCTTATTGTTTCTTTTGATTCTACTACTAGCATTTATGTCAATATTCCATGTTCTTCTCCTCCTCTTTCCTCTTCTTCTTCTCTAGATGATATTCATGTTGATTCTTCTTTTCCTACTAGTATACCTCCTCTTATTTCTTTTGCATCTACATCCAACATTCCCATAAAGCCTTCACCTTATGCTTATTCTTCTCACATTCTCATGATCACCCACAATGGAAAACTTTAACCTCTTCATGTTCCTCTCACTTCTTCTACAATTCCTTCACATGATATTTTATCACTCATGCATGTTATTGGCCATTTTCAATCTCAAGTTCAATCTCTTACTCTCAAAATAAAATCCTATTATGCTTCTATTGACAATAACTCTCTTCATGGCAATCCTATTCCAAATAAAATTCACAATTCAACATTTTCCTAAGGATTTTATCATGCCTACCTTTTCATGTTTTAATGGAACTAACAATCCATATTTGCATCTTAAGCATTATAATTTAGCTATGACTTATTTTGATGATCGATTATTACTAAAATATTTTCGTCATAGTCTTGTTGATGATGATCTTCAATGGTATACCCATTTTCCTTATGGATCTATTAGTACATATTGTGAAATGGAAGATGTTTTATGCTTAAAAATGGTCCTAGAGTTACACATGATCACTTACCTAGATTTCATAAAGGAAAGAAATAACCCATTATAGATGAAATTTAATGCTTCAATTCTTGCATGAATCAATTATATTTCAGCCTATTGATCTAGAGAAACAATTTATCTTTTGTCGAGGCTTGATTCCTGCATTGAAAGAAAAATTACAATATGATACATGTGAATCATTTATGATTTTATGTTATAAATTCATTGATCTAGAACAAGATTTAATTACTGCACATGTTATAGAACCCCCTTCTATTCCTTCTATTGTTTCATCACCTTCTAATTATTCTACTCACCATCTATTAAACTTCCTTCAAGGTCTGCATCTCCTCCACCTCACAAGAAAAATCCATCCCTTCCACCACATAAGCATCCCCCATCTCCTCCGTTGCATTGGTCTCCACCTAAGATTTCTCCATCTCCTACTTGGGAGCCATTGCATTTCTCACATGTTATTGAGACTTATGATGAATTTCTTGATTTTCTTGATAAGTGCCTAATTATATTACCCTCTAATCAACATCCTCCTCATTTCTTGCATCACCAACGCTTATCAATCTTATTGTGATTTCCATCACATCAATGGCCACTGCCACAATGAATTTTATGCCATTCATGACAAGTTTTAAAAATTAGAAGATAAGGGTGTCATTTCCTTTGACTATCACTTTCATGAGTGGTATCTTTCTCCCATTATGCATAAGCATTCTTCCATCGCTATTCACTTATCACCTCCACCCGCTTTTAAGGTTTTCATTCGTCTATCTCCCAAAATCATTATCCATCCACATCCTCCACATAACACATATATCATCACATCATCTCATGTGCCTCACAATGCTACCACATCTCATTACATGCCTAATAAATCAACATCCACTACATCTCACATTATTGACACAATTTCCTATGACATTCGGTTGGATCATCCACTCATGCTTCTATCCCCTCAAATTCTTCTACTATTCCTCGTAGGCCTCTTGTAACATCCTCATTTTAGACAATAGAACAAGTCAAAAATTTTTTTGATAATTGCGTCCTAGTTCTAAATACATAATTTAGAACTCACAAATCAAATAACCATTCATATAACAGATAACCATATGCAACTGTAATGACTCGGAGTACCTCCGATCTATTCATTCCATGACTCGGTAATCTACCGATCTATTCATGAATAATTGTTACCACTATTATTTAACACTTCACTCTTGTGGTTCTTTTCCCTATTCGGGATTGAATGCTCATCAAGGAACCTAACTGAATAATTGTTACCATTATTCATCGGATCTCATCCCTTAGACTAGGTGAATTAGGACAACGCAATCAATGACTTGCGATACTTTGGCCAAAGATTTGAAACATACTGCTTATGTCTCGTATTCCTTAACGGCATACTCGTCAATCTGGAATACGTCCTTCACCACATTCCCATGTTATGTAGAATGTCTTATACCGACTTCTGTTAGTCCCTTTTATCCCAGTTAATCACTCGGGAATGGATTAGTAAGGTAACCACGTTATATGGATGCTCCCGAAGACTAGGGATAAGATGACATACTGGGTCAATCCTAATTAAACCAGTGTGTCAAGATACCCCGAGTTTCTAGGCAGCATATAATGTGACCACATACCTAATCGGTCCAAAAGTAACTTGTACGAGATCAAAGTGTAAATCTTAGCGATCAATGCAAAGGGTGTCGTCATAAGTCACCTGCATTGTTGTAACTTCGAGAAGATCCTAATCTTCTCGAAGGTACAACCCTGCAGTTGACTTGTGCCGTCAACCTTTAAATCCACCTCGAAAAGATCTACTTAATACTATGCATTACGCACGTTGAGTTTAAATTACAATAAAGACGTTCCCTTAAGGTTAGCCTTTCCCAAACCCGGGATTCCTCATCCAATTATGATCTTTCTCAATAAAACTCACTACACAGATGAGTTATTAAGACCAAGGTCTCATCACGGAGCTCTTAGAATATATATGATTCTAAAACAACGGAATTGGTCGATATCTCATAAATTTCACATGAGATAGCCATCTGAACCCCATTAGATTTATATCAGTTCTCATAACTGAATTTATATCATACTTATTAGCATAAAATATAAATGATTGAGAATCCAATTAAATGTTGTCCTGTCATAATCAAGACTAGGGATTAATAATTTAATTCAGTTTGTTTAGTGTTACATTTAGGTATATTTTCACCCTATCTTCCAAAAAGACAGATTACCTAAATTTCAATTTAGCTTATGATAGAACATACAGAATGCTAAATAATCATAAGAATTCAGTCTTATATTCTTGCGCTTACATTGATAATCACAAAAGTCTCCAAATTATATAATAATAACAATGCTCTTTAGATCATTTGAACCAAAGAAGGTCAAACTATCAAGATAAGAATATAGACACATAAGTAACAATATCAATTTCCATTCCTTGAACTAATGAAATACATTGTATGCATTCCGCATACTTGATACATTACTCAACCGAAAAGGAACATCTTTCCTTATATGGTACATTTAGAAAATCAAGATGTAATTCACTTATAAATCAAATTTAATCAATCGATTATCCTATCAAATCTGCATGCTTTTACCACTTACGACAACCATCTGCGAAAATAGTCAACATGAGTCGATTCGATGGTGAGCATGATAAGCACTAACTTTTAAAACAATTGCAATCCATCAATTGTTTTCATTAAACACCTGTTTAAATGATATAAAATCACCAATCAAATAAACATGACTCGGACTATACATTAAGAATATATCATGTCTATAACGTGTGACAATAATTTTCGTTACGGAGTAGTCCTATATACTTCTCAAATATTTCATCAAAATATTAGGGATCAAGAAGAACAAAAGTGTCCTAAGCAATTATTCATTGTAAATCCAAGTTGAACAAACATCAGACAGTCATTATATTCAACTTAAAAAGAGGAATATCATATCAATCTAGTTACCGTCATTATGTAAAATCAATTACGAGATGTTAGTTAAACAATTATATCAACTTGTAATTTACAACGAAAAAAAAGAAATAAACAAATTGTACATGTTTCCCTCGAACTAGCTCATGTCTATACCATCTTTCCAAAAGCAAGGCATTCACTTAATACGCATGCAAATAAATCGTCATCGAGTCCATCAATAACACTCTGTTCTATTAAAACTTAAAGTAAAGCAACTACAGTACAGTAACCCTCTTGCCAAACACGGTGTCTATCTACCAAGCGGACTCCGTATGACCTTACGCAAAAGTGACAGATAAGAAGATTAGCACTGAAAGGCTTTTAGACACAAGGTCGAAATCAAAGAATTCCATTGTTATCGCAGTCAACCAAAGACTCATGATCATTTAAGCAATGACATCTCCCTACGACTATGCGAAGGGATTTTTAAACGAAATCCAAGCAGCATGCACAGCCACATCAAACTGGAATCTATCAGAAGAAAAACATAACATAGAATATCGTAATCACCCCTGAACGCAATCAGAGTTGAAGGTATGGTATTCACGACCTACTTAAAAGGCCATAATTCATGTTATCAAGCTTAATAAAGAAAACCAACAAAGCCAAGAACATTACATGTTCATACTCAGGCTTATACGGAAAACAGTGACATAGATTACCATTCGAGGAATTAAAACTAAGTCCATAAACAGTATTCATAGTTTAGCTTATCCAGAAGCCGACATACAAGATATCTTCCCATACTCACAGAACCCAACAAGTCAAAAACAAAGTAAACCCAACAGTTATAATCAAGGCGATTCTGTTTTTAACTATTAAGAATTCAATCCGAGTCCCAACAACATAAAACAAAATACATAGAAGATAATGACTCCATCCGTGCCAACATTGGTAAGCCTTTAAAATCAGGTTTATACAAAAGCTATATAACTATTTTGTAACAAGAAACCCATGAGCCCGTATAACTATATTTGCTCCAAGCTTACATAGAAGGGAATACATATTTAAATGCCCAATGAGTCGAACCACAAATTCCTTGTAAAATGAAAGTATTCATTACCAAATAACAGAAGTCGCCTTACCTGTTACTCCAACAAGACTCAGACAAAGCAATTTTCAACATTCAAATATATATTTATATTTATAGCTTCCACAAAGGTCCAATATATACGAATCATTCAAAGGACTCTCACAGAGTCGTTCAAATAAAATACCTATATCCATATTGTATACTGTCAACGGGTTGAATCCCATTACCACAATAAAAAGGAAAACAACTTCCACAGGGTTGTAATGACTACTGAACACAATAGTTACCTCTTCCCAACAACTTTAAAAGACACAACGAAACCCAACAAGTATCAATAACCACCCCATCAATAACCACGACAGAGCTTACAAGGTTCTCTTAAAACTGAATAATCAAACAAATGTCCAGCAGTTTCCCTTCCAACAAGTATTCACAACATGCATCGACTACAAAATCGACAAGCATAATAGTGGCCTGTACCCATCACAAGAATAATTTATGGGCTCTCGCTTGAAAGCAGTGAGCATACATTCCCTTCATAAATTTCGCATATTTAAGCGAATGCAAAACACAAGAAATAAAGCCACGATTCGAATTTAATAAACACCCATCAAGGGATAAATGAAAAATCGAACCAGCATGAAGATACAGTGCCAAAATCACACAAGACATCCAAAGAAAATCCTCTATTACCATAAATCATTTGAACAGAGTTGTTCTAATGAAATCACTTGAAAGACAACAAGATTTTTAAAGGTTAGGGCCTAACATGCCTGGATTTTTGCTCAAAATTCCGAAGCAGACCACTGAAAGAGCTTGGACTTCCTTTTCCTTTTCCAAGTTAGAGCGACCAACAAAATTTTGCTATCTCCATGACATATATATCTTCCTTTCCAGAGAAAAGAGCTAGATACGCTCATACTCGCCATGCAACACAAAGAAGACTGGTGCGAAGAACCAGTGAACAGGCAGAAGGAAAACCGAAATTCACGATAAGCCAAACAAAACAACAACTTTCCAATTTACATGCCTTCTCGCGAATTTGAGCTCGACTACCGAGCTCATTAATTGCATTTACTCCAAATTTCCCGCTCAAACTCCACATCACCACCGACCGCCAAAGTTGGCGATAGACAAATAGACTTTCAACACCATTTTCAGTTTTGGCGACCTGCCACGTCGGCTCAGTTAGCCATTTCTAAAACCTCCGCCAATACCTGTCCTTCATACTTATCCTTTGCATTAAATAACATAGAAAAATCCGCCCATGGTTCACACCCCTCCATAGGTCCCCATAATCCTTGCCCAATAGTTAGGTTAGTAACTTAGGTTAGAATTTAGGATAACACCTAGTCTAACTTCATAGAACATAGATACTAACTTAGGACATTAGCTCTTAGCCTAGGTCTAGGTTAGATTAATACTAACCCCTAGGTTAAGTTTAGTTTTAGGTTACTAACATTAATAATTCCGAGTTGGGTCTACATTCCGTACACTCGAAAAAGACCTACAACATGCATTCTTGAGCAGGGTTAGCTCTGTTACTCGCTTTTAGGATTACAAAATTGGATGAAACCGAATTATTACGGTCCACGATCGAGACCTTCCGGATATACCTCGATATTGGGAATCAATCCATTTCACATGATCAACTTTGAGTTATACTCCGGACTAGCTTATCCAATGCTTCTAGATCTTACAACTGTTCGAAGTCTAATTTTAATTCATCACGAAAAACTTAAAGCAATACTTGGATCAATTCCACGATCCAAGGCTAGGTCTTATAGATGGATAACTCTATGATTCATTCGAGATCAGATTAAACTCGATACAAAATGAAAGAAATAAAAGAGTCGATCATATTCGACTCGGTCAAAAATCTATAATCTGTAAAGAAGATTCGATACATATCAAGCATGATTTCTCAATCAAGGAACACATCCTTTTTACAAAGAAATCACATATCAACACTTGTATGCTTAGGAGGAAGTAACAACGATTCGGGGTGTTACATGCTTCCCTCTAAAAAGATTCATCGTCCGATGATTACATATTCGATTAACCTTGGTCAATCAATTTATTAGTTCACAAATCAATGCGACTATTTTCCAACTTGAATAGTTCCGTAAATCAATGTCACAACTCATTTTATTCAACCTGAATAATGTTTGCCTTCATCTGGCTTTCATAAATACTTATATAAAAAAAATAAGTTCATTAAAGAATGTTTTGTCAACAGATTTCATTCTGTTGAAAAAGAGAAGGAAAAGTAGTTTTCATCTCTTCTAGATTTTCCCAAGTTGCACTTTCTTCGTTAAACTGGTCCCACTGGACCTTACATTGTTGTATTACATGATTTCTTAAATGCAATTGGTGAGTTTCCAGCACTCATGTGGGTTTAACCACGATTATTCCTGGGTCTTGGACCTGCAAGGAATTCCAATTTAAAACATGTGACAGATCTGAAACGTATTTCTTAAGCAAAGAAATATGGAAAACATCATGCATGCGAGATAAAGCAGGTGGTAATGCTAAACGATAAGCTACAGGATTGATTATTTCGACAATTTTGAAAGGTCCCATGAATCGAGGTGACAACTTGGCAGCCTTGCCAAAAGTTATAGAACTCTTCCTGGGTTTAACACGTAGAAAAACCTTCTCACCAAGCTCAAACCTTCTATCAACCCGCTTAAGGTCAGCATAGCTCTTCTGCCTATCCGCTGCTTCCTTTAATCTTTCACGAATCAGCTTAACTTGCTGTTCCATTTCTGTGAGAATCTTTGGTCCAATTACCACTCTATCCTCAACACTGTCCCAACTAACAGGAGTTCTGCACTTTCTTCCATAAAGTGCTTCAAAGGGTGCCATTTTGAGAGATGAATGATAAGTGTTGTTGTATGCGAACTCAACTAATGGAAGATACTCTTCCCATTTATACTGTTGATCCATGCAATACATCCGCAACATGTCCTCCAACACTTGATTTACCCTTTCAGTTTGTCCATCCGTTTCCGGATGATATGCAGAACTGAAGTTTAGTTTTGTTCCAAGAGCTGTATTAAGTGTTTGCCAAAACCTTGACGTCATTCTTGGATCCTATCAGATATAATCAATTCTGGTACACCATGCAATCTGAAAATTTCGTGTACGAATCTTTTGGCCAGCACTGGTGAATCATCCTTTAGATTTCTAGCGATGAAATGAGCTACCTTAGTCAGTTTATCTACAACTACCAGGATAACATCATGCTTATTCCTAGACATGGGTAATCCTTGTACAAAATCCATGGTTATTACTTACCATTTGTACTGCGGTATGCTATGAGGATATAACAGTCCATCAGGGTGCATATGTTCTGCCGTAACCCGCTGACACTCCAAATAATGGGTCACAAAATTTATGACATCCTTTTTCATACCTTTCCAAAAGTATTGCTGTTTTAGATCAGCAAGCATCTTTGTGATACCCGGGTGTCCAGAGAAAGGTGAATTATGAAATTCCACTAACAACTTCTTCCTCAAGTCGTTCAACATAGGTACATATACCCTGTTTTCATAACGCAAGATTCCTTCATTATCAAAATGAAAACCTTTATACCTTGCATCATTAGGTTCTGCAGCAAGCGCTGCCCTTACCTACAGAAAGTAATTATCAGATTCTGAGGCACTCTTTACCTCTTCCTTGAACTGAGTTCTTAATGTTATAAGAGCAGAAATGTGCCTCCTACGACTTAGAGCATCAGCTACTCTATTCTCCTTCCCTTTGATATAGCTAATATCAAAGTCATATTGTGATAAAAATTCTAACCACCTTCTCTGTCTGGCATTCAGATTGGGCTGAGTAAAAATATATTTCAGTCCTAAGTGATCAGTTTTCAACTCAAAAGGTTTCCCAAGTAAGTAGTGTCTCCAGACTTGAAGTGCATGAACAATGGCAGCAAGCTCCAAATCATGAGGGGCATAGTTCAGCTCATGTAACTTGAGTTTTCTACTTTCATATGCAATGACCTGATCATTTTGTAGCAAAACACCTCCAAGGCCTTCCCCAGAAGCATCCGTTACAACAGTAAAATTCCCATTAGGGTCTGGTATAGCTAATATAGGTGCAGAAGTCAACTAGTCTTTCAGACTTTTGAAATCCGCTTCGCACTTATCGTTCCATAAGAATTTCTTATCCTTTTTCTGCAATGAAGTTATTGGTGCAGCTACCTTAGAAAAATCCTTTACAAATTTTCTATAGTAACCTGCAAGACCCATGAAACTTCTTACTTCATGCACATTCTTTGGCGCAGGCCACTCAGTTATTGCCACTATTTTTGAAGGATCTACAGAAATTCCTTCTTTGCTTATGACATGACCCAAATAGTGAACTTCTGAATCAAAGAAAGAACATTTGGATAACTTACCATACAACTTTCTTTTTCTCGAATTCCCAAAACTATCCTCAAATGCTCATTGTGCTCCTCAGCGCTTTTTAGAATAAATGAGATTATCGTCCAAGAATACAAGTACAAAATTGTCCAAATATTCTTGAAAATATTATTCATTAAGTTCATAAAGGCTGCGGGGTGCATTAGTTAATCCAAAGGGTAGAACCGTGAATTCATAATGTCCGTACCTTGTTCGTAAAGTTGTTTTATGAATGTCTTCTTCTTTAATCCTTAACTGATGATAACCAGATCGAAGATCTATCTTAGAATAAACCGCTACTCCATGCATCTGATCAAATAGATCGTCGATCCTTGGAAGTGGATATCGGTTCTTGATTGTTGCTTTGTTCAACATCCGATAATCAATACACACCTAAGTGTTCCATCCTTCTTTTCACAAATATCACGGGCGCTCCCCAAGGTGAAACACTTGGTCCGATCAAACCTTTTGTCAAAATTCTTGCAATCGTGCCTTAAGCTAGAATAACTCTGTAGTAGTCATCCTATAAGGTGCTTTGGAAATAGGTTCGAGTTCCGGTTTGATTTCAATGGTGAAGTAAAATTCTCTCTTGGGTGGTAACCACAGTAATTCTTCAGGAAAAACATCCTTGAAACTTTGTAACAGAGAGGAATTTGCTTCATGTAATCACCATCTTCTTCTCAAGATTCAAATATCTTTACTGCATAAAGAGTACATCCTTTATTCTTATCCTTTTTAAGTGCATAGTGACAGCTTTCTAACTGAAATTTCCCGTTTCACCCCTTGAATCTCTGCTGTTTCCAGCTGATCATCTAAACACTTTATGTTCTTTTCATAGCAATCTACCTTTTCCTTATGGTCAGCTAACCAATTGACACCAATGATAATGTCATACGATCCTAAAGGTGTAACATAGAGATCAACTTCCGTGGAAAAGTTAGGTAAGTCAAGGACTGCCCCAAAAAGACACATACTCACTGTATGAACAGAGTTATTACCATACTGTACAGTCCAAGATTTATCCATTTTTCCAGCTTTTCTTTTAAGTTTAGAAGCAAGTTTATTAGATATAAAACATTCAGTAGCTCCTGTATCAAAAAGAATAGTGACAGGTATGCCGAATAACTTACCCGGAACTTCTATAGGTGTCACTTGCTTTTCAGCTTGCTTATCTGCTACTGCAGCATGTATCTTATGCTGCTGATTACGATCATCCTTCTTCAAAGGGCACTGATTTACATAGTGATCTTTGCCACAATTGTAGCAGCCTCCTACAGGTCCCTTTTTAGGCTCAGAATTGCCTCCAGCCTTGTAATTGTCATGTTGTCCTCCATAGGGCTTCTGCCCATTGTTATAATTTTTAGCAAAATTATCCCTTACGTTTCCAGTAGGCTTATTTACTACTGCTTTCTTATTGTTATCTCCTGGAAACTTACTCTTGTTTCCAAACTTTTTCCATGGTCCTTTTAAGGTGCAGAGAGGTTGAAGAGGGGTTTGCGCCTTCTTCCGCACTTCCTCTTTATGAGCGAAATAGCCTTTAATTTACTTTCTGCCTTATGGCCTTTTCAACAACTCCTTCCATAGTGGTTGGATGTGAACATCGACCTCTCCCCTATCACGGGATTCAATCCCATGATGAATTTCCGTATTCGAACTTCTCGTCGGTTTGATCTTTGCGGTACATACTTGAGGAGTATTGTAAACCGCTCCCGAATTTTGTTACCATTAGCTTCCTTGAGCTAAGTTCTGAAATTTCATCATTTTCTCGATCATAGAAAAGTTGTGGCAGCCAACGTTGCCTAAAATAGCCTTTAAATTGATCCCAAGTAATATTGGTCTCATCAATGTTTAGTTCAGCTTTACGGCTATCCCACCATGAAGATGCTTCGTGGGAAAGCTGATAGGCTCCCCAAATAGCTTTGGTTTCCTCTGAGAAGTTCCTTATTGCAAAGTACTTCTCCATTTCGTTGAGCCAGTTCTCAGCTCCATCTCCTAATGTGGTGCCATCATACTTAGGTGGACTTATCCTTTTTATAGCATTAGTGAGTTCTGCTGCCAATCTGGCCTTTTTGTTTTCTAGTTGGATAGGTGCATTTACAGCATTAACATCAACACCCATATTGGGGTTGTCCTCAGGAGGTGGCTGATTGTCATTTCCAGCTTCTTCATCCTCCTCATTCCCCATCGCCTGCTGCTCAAGTACAACTAAACGATCTCTTGTGTCTAATAGGGCAGCAAGGATCTCATCAAGTTTCTGGGTTGTTGCCACCCCTCCTTCAGGTGGAGCATTATTCGCAACGTTCCCCCTTGTTCTAACCATTTTCTGTTACAAGAAAATTCAGGTTTTTATCAGATTATGGACACAATAGGTCCAAGAGCTGCAACCTTCAGCTCTGATACCAAGATGTAACATCCTCATTTTAGACAATAGAACAAGTCAAATTTTTTTTTTTTTGATAATTGCATCCTGGTTCTAAATACATAATTTAGAACTCACAAATCAAATAACCATTCATATAACAGATAACCATATGCAGCTGTAATGACTCGGAGTACCTCCGATCTATTCATTCCATGACTCGGTAATCTACCGATCTATTCATGAGTAATAAGAGTTGGCGTTATTATTTAACACTTCACTCTTGCGGTTCTCTTCCCTATTCTGGGATTCAGATGCTCTGTCCCGAGGAACCTAATTGAATAATTGTTACCATTATTCATCAGCATCTCATCCCTTAGACTAGGTGAATTAGGACAACGCAATCAGCAGCTTGCGATACTTTGGCCAAAGATTTGAAACATACTGCTTATGTCTCGTATTCCTTAACGACATACTCGTCAATCTGGAATACGTCCTTCACCCCATTCCCATGTTATGTAGAATGTCTTATACCGACTTACATCGGTCCCTTTTATCCCGATTAATCACTCGAGAATGGATTAGTAAGGTAACCACGTTATATGGATGCTCCCGAAGACTAGGGATAATGATGACATGGGTCAATCCTAATTAAACCAAAGTGTGTCAAGATACCCCGAGTCTCTAGGCAGCATATAATGTGACCACATACCTAATCGGTCCAAAAGTAACTTGTGCGAGATCAAAGTGTAAATCTTAGTGATCAATGCAAAGGGTGTCATCATAAGTCACTGCATTGTTGTAACTTCAAGAAGATCCTAATATTCTCGGAGGTACAACCTGCGCATTGACTTGTGCCATCAACCTTTAAATCCACCTCGAAAAGATCTACTTAATACAATGCGTTACGCACGTTGAGTTTAAATTACAATAAAGACGTTCCCTTAAGGTTAGCCTTTCCCAAACCTAGGATTCCTCATCCAAGTATGATCTTTCTCAATAAAACTCACTACACAGATGATTTATTAAGACCAAGGTCTCATCACGGAGCTCTTAGAATATATATGATTCTAAAACAACGGAATTGGTCGATATCTCATAAATTTCACATGAGATAGCCATCTGAACCCCATTAGATTTATATCAGTTCTCATAACTGAATTTATATCATACTTATTAGCATCAAATATAAATGATTCAGAATCCAATTAAATGTTGTCCTGTCATAATCAGGACTAGGGATTAATAATTTAATTCAGTTTGTTTAGCGTTCTGTTTAGGTATATTTTAACCCTATCTTCCAAAAAGACAGTTACCTAAATTTCAATTTAGCTTATGATAGAACATACCAGAACTGCTAAATAATCATAAGAATTCAGTCTTATATTCTTGCAAAGCTTACATTGATAATCACAAAAGTCTCCAAATTATATAATAATAACAATGCTCTTTAGATCATTTGAACCGAAGAAGGTCAAACTATCAAGATAAGAATATAGACACATAAGTAACAATATCAATTTCCATTCCTTCAGAACTAATCAAATACATTGTATGCATTCCGCATACTTGATACATTACTCAACTGAAAAAGGAACATCTTTCCTTATATGGTACATTTAGAAAATCAAGATGTAATTCACTTATAAATCAAATTTAATCAATCTGATTATCCTATCAGATCTGCATGCTTTTACCACTTACGGCAACCATCTACAAAAATAGTCAACATGAGTCAGTTCGATGAACTGAGCATGATAAGCACTAACTTTTAAAACAATTGCAATCCATCAATTGTTTTCATTAAACACCCTGTTTAAATGATATAAAATCACCAATCAAATAAACATGACTCAGACTATACGTTAAGAATATATCATGTCTATAACGTGTAACAATAATTTTCGTTACGGAGTAGTCCTATATACTTCTCAAATATTTCATCAAAATATTAGGGATCAAGAAGAACAAAAGTGTCCTAAGAAATTATTCATTGTAAATCCAAGTTGAACAAACATCAGACAGTCATTATATTCAACTTAAAAAGAGGAATATCATATCAATCCAGTTACCGTCATTATGTAAAATCAATTACAGATGTTAGTTAAACAATTATATCAACTTATAATTTACAACAGAAAAGAAATAAACAAATTGTACATGTTTCCCTCTGAACTAGCTCATGTCTATACCATCTTTCCAAAAGCAAGGCATTCACTTAATACGCATGCAAATAAATCAGTCGAGTCCATCAACAGCACTCTGTTCTATTAAAACTTAAAGTAAAGCAACTACAGTACAGTAACCCTCTTGCCAAACACGGTGTCTATCTACCTAGCGGACTCCGTATGACCTTACGCGAAAGCGACAAATAAGAAGATTAGCACTGAAAGGATTTTAGACACAAGGTCGAAATCAAAGAATTCTATTGTTATCGTAGTCAACCAAAGACTCATGATAATTTAAGCAATGACATCTCCCTATGACTATGCGAAGGGATTTTTAAATGAAATCCAAGCGGCATGCACGACCACATCAAATCGGAATCTATCGGAAGAAAAACATAACATAGAATATCGTAATCACCCCTGAACGCAATCAGAGTTGAAGGTATGGTATTCACGACCTACTTAAAAGGCCATAATTCATGTTATCAAGCTTAATAAAGAAAACCAACAAAGCCAAGAACATTACATGTTCATACTCAGGCTTATACGGAAAACAGTGACATAGATTACCATTCGAGGAATTAAAACTAAGTCCATAAACAGTATTCACAGTTTAGCTTATCCAGAAGCCGACATACAAGATATCTTCCCATACTCACAGAACCCAACAAGTCAAAAACAAAGTAAACCCAACAGTTATAATCTGAAGCAGTTACACTGTTTAACTATTAAGAATTCAACTGAGTCCCAACAACAGTAAACAAAATACATAGAAGATAATGACTCCATCCGTGCCAACATTGGTAAGCCTTTAAAATCAGGTTTATACAAAAGCTATATAACGATTTTGTAACAAGAAACCCAACAGAGCCCGTATAACTATATTTGCTCCAAGCTTACATAGAGTGGAATACATATTTAAATGCCCAACTGAGTCTGAACCACAAATTCCTTGTAAAACGAAAGTATTCATTACCAAATAACAGAAGTCGCCTTACCTGTTACTCCAACAAGACTCAGACAAAGCAATTTTCAACATTCAAATATATATTTATATTTATAGCTTCCACAAAGTGGTCCAATATATACGAATCATTCAAAGGACTCTCTGAGAGTCGTTCAAATAAAATACCTATATCCATATTGTATACTGTCAACGCGGGTTGAATCCCATTACCACAATAAAAAGGAAAACAACTTCCACAGGGTCGTAATGACTACTGAACACAATAGTTACCTCTTCCCAACAACTTTAAAAGACACAACGAAACCCAACAAGTATCAATAACCACCCCATCAATAACCACGACAGAGCTTACAAGGTTCTCTTAAAACTGAATAATCAAACAAATGTCCAGCAGTTTCCCTTCCAACAAGTATTCATAACATGCATCAACTACAAAATCGACAAGCATAACAGTGGCCTGTACCCATCACAAGAATAATTTATGGGCTCTCGCCGAGCAGGCCGAGCATACATTCCCTTCATAAATTTCGCATATTTAAGCCAGAATGCAAAACACAAAGAAATAAAGCCACAGTTCGAATTTAATAAACACCCATCAAGGGATAAATGAAAAATCAAACCAGCATGAAGATACAGTGCCAAAATCACACAAGACATCCAAAGAAAATCCTCTATTACCATAAATCATTTGAACAGAGTTGTTCTAATGAAATCACTTGAAAGACAACAAGATTTTTAAAGGTTAGGGCCTAACATGCCTGGATTTTTGCTCAAAATTCCGAAGCAGACCACTGAAAGAGCTTGGACTTCCTTTTCCTTTTCCAAGTTAGAGCGACCAACAAAATTTTGCTATCTCCATGACATATATATCTTCCTTGCCAGAGAAAAGAGCTAGATACGCTCATACTCGCCATGCAACACAAAGAAGGCCCAGTGCGAAAGAACCACCGGTGAGCAGCGAAAGAAAACATAAATTCACGATAAGCCAAACAAAACAACTTTCCAATTTGCATGCCTTCTCGCGAATTCCGAGCTCGACTACCAAGCTCATTAATTGCATTTACTCCAAATTTCCCGCTCAAACTCCACTGCCACCGACCGCCAAAGTTGGCGATAGACAAATAGACTTTCAACACCATTTTCAGTTTTGGCGACCTGCCACGTCGGCTCAGCTAGCCGTTTCTAAAACCTCCGCCAATACCTGTCCTTCATACTTATCCTTTGCATTAAATAACATAGAAAAAGCCGCCCATGGTTCACACCCCTCCATAGGTCCCCATAATCCTTGCCCAATAGTTAGGTTAGTAACTTAGGTTAGAATTTAGGATAACACCTAGTCTAACTTCATAGAACATAGATACTAACTTAGGACATTAGCTCTTAGCCTAGGTCTAGGTTAGATTAATACTAACCCCTAGGTTAAGTTTAGTTTTAGGTTACTAACATTAATAATTCCAGTTGGGTCTACATTCCGTACACTCAGAAAAAGACCTACAACATGCATTCTTGAACAGGGTTAGCTCCTGTTCTGCTTTTAGGCTTACAAAATTGTATGAAACCGAATTATTACCTGGTCCACGATCGAGACCTTCCAGATATACCTCGATATTGGGAACCAATCCATTTCACATGATCAACCCGAGTTATACTCCGGACTAGCTTATTCAATGCTTCTAGACCTTGCAACCTGTTCAAGGTCTGTAATTTTAATTCATCACGAACAAACTTAAAGCAATACTTGGATCAATTCCACTGATCCAAGGCTAGGTCTTATAGATGGATAACTCTATGATTCATTCCGAGATTAGATTAAACTCAGATACAAAATGAAAGAAATAAAAGAGTCCAATCATATTCCGACTCAGTCAAAAATCTACAATCTGCAAAGAAGATTCAGTACATATCAAGCATGATTTCTCAATCAAGGAACACATCCTTTTTACAAAGAAATCACATATCAACACTTGTATGCTCAGGAGGAAGTAACAACAGTTCAGGGTGTTACACCTCTCGATCTTTGGTAGGTGATTTCCTTATGATCACCTCATTTTCCGATGATACACTTGTATTCTTAAGGTTATTAAATGACTATTGAGGTACCTTTTATAATAAGAACCTCACTCGATATTTACACTATATGCTTCATTGATCTATATATTTAGCACACACTATCAAACCATTTCCCAATGATGCACTTTTATTCAATGGTCCATTCATGATGTAGAGGAGTATTTTATAAATGAAGCTAATTTTGTTCCTACACATACACTGGGAGCATCGCTATTCTCCTACCTCTTCATCATACTCACACACAATTACCTACATCATTTTCATCCTACAACTAGTAAGGAATCAATCTTATACTATTTCATATCATTTCATTCACATTGTTATTATTCATTACACACATCACATACATCTATTACTATTTTCTACATACTCTCTACATTCAAATACATTCTTTATCTATTTCTATTTAAATTATCCATTTACACCATACTGATCACACAACAAAATCCAAATCACAATACAATTATCACATCATACATCAATACACATCAACACAACATAATGATACCAATAATCCATCTATATATATATCATCAAAAATCATAGTCTCAAAATAAAATCACCTGGGGAAAAGTCCCCATCCATCACTACATACATATACATCATATCTCATCCTCACTATTACTATATACAACCACAGGATCCCTAGAACTAGATGCTTCACTACTCAATCTACATTGTTGGTCATGACCTCTATATCTCTCCACTGCTTCCATAATAAGGCCACCTCGATTGATCGCTCCATGAATCGGCCTTGTAACTCCACATATTTCATGAATACATCTTAAGCTAGGGATCCTACCCCTGGCCTCCCTAACTCACTAAGTCTCCACATGAGCCTCATCACACTCACTCAATAGTATAATACATGTGGTTTCCGCTATCACCATTAGCTCAAAAAAATGGGCATGCTCGCCCGTAATGGCATCAAGTGATGTAACGTCCCACCTCCCACGAGCACATATGGTGGCACATTTTACATCAATGTACGGATCAATGAATCAAATATCAATGACCAATATGCATCACCTACAACCATACCACACCACATTAGTTACTTTAATATACAAAAATTCATTTATAATTAACAAGTAACAAAAAACAATACTTACGCTCACTCCTCTACTCGTCCCCATGTTCCTTCCCCTCTATTCCTTCAACTAGCTGTCCACCCACCACATTTATGACAACTAGAAATAATAGCACCCATTTATGTGCTACCCACCACTCATTATAGGCTTGGGTACATCTTACATCATCCACCTTGTAATGGCTTTATGCCCCCATCCGCCTCATCTGGACTAGGATGCACTAGTTGTGCTTCTATCGAGCCCGGCCTCACTTTGGTCCTCGATGATTTAGTTACTCTCACCCATACATATGGCTCTGGAGGCATGTCCTGGGCCATACCAAACTACATTGACATACACTCTACCGAAATAACTTGGTCACTCTATGAAATCGGTCCGCTAACGACATGGTGTGTCGAATGCACCAGTACTATATTCCATCCTCAATCCTACCACCATAGTCTCTTTATGGAATCCATCTGATGGCCCCTAGACCCATCTGATCAAACATCAACCTATAGGTTATCATGTCTAGTATCCTATTATGTGTACCTATCCACCTCATTACAAAATCTCTCTGTCCTCCTCGCCCAATCGGCTCGTGGCCCACCGAGTGGCCTCAATATTGCAATATGTTCATAGGCCCATACATGTAATAATGTGGTGGATCCTAGTCCACCCCCATGGTCCTCCTATGTGAATCTATATAGATATCTATATAAATGGGCCAACATACACCTCACCCATGTAAATATGGTCCCATACTCCTCTATGCATTGAAAATCTCATGCATCTTATACAAGATGCCCACTTCGCCACCCTCTACTACCACAGATGAAGCAATCACAATTGTAATAAACTTCCACAACCATAAAACACCTGATCTCAATATGGCATCTAGACTAATATGGGTCTCTTTAAGTAGTTTTGTCCCTATAAAGTATTGCCTAGCTGCTCTCGTCTCCTCTCGAGAATCCATTATGGCTATCACTTGGACTCTCTCGCCAATAATCGTAATCGTAATATACAACATACATCCTCTAGGGTCATTATCATCTCCCTAGTAGGAAACCAAAAAGTACATGTATCCACACACCACTACTTGCACAATGTAGTCACCATAGGCATATTATGGGGTACCTCCCCCAATCTCGCTATGTGCCACAAGATGACATGGTCTAGTATATCCCACTTAACATCAGATAATCCCAAAGTCAATAATGTGCTCAAATTTCAACCTCCGCAAAACTCCCTCAAGTGTATATATCTCTACACAACACAAACACATAAAAAAATCTCAACATTATTACCTCATATATATGCAAAAACAACCACTCATACTACAAAAAGTCATCAAAATACTCTCTTGGGTTACTAAAGACTTAGGCGCGCAGATGCTTTGACACCTAGAAATAGGTCACCAATGCCTGGAACTAGGTGTTGGCATCCCAATGGATGTTAACACCTTAGTCGCTCTCACCCGGATCAAAAACACCCGAAATTTGAAAATCTAAAATTTTGCAAAAATCGACAAAATTAGGAAATTTTCACAATTTTTTTTTGAAAATTATCATACGTACTCAACTTATCCATCATCTATGACGCCACGATTGCCTCTACCTTCTCAAACCTATTCAACCTCACTGCCCTAATTTTTGGCATCCTTAAACTCCCGAGAGCTCAAATTCTAACTCAATCATGGTTCCAATAAAGTTAGTATTCACTTTTTAATATCACTTTTAAATTTTTCATCTACTATAGTTATTATTCATTCTCATTCTTCCAATTAATACACAAAGACATGGTTTTGCTCATATCTTAATCTTTGTTACTTTATTTTCTTTCCCATTCATGTCATTCATTCGAAACTATTCTACCACCGTCTTTATGCAGATTGTATAATGATATATTCTAATCTCATGTATATATTATTCAACATATACACAATTTTATAACTTCTTATATACTACCTCATGGTCATCCTTATGTTTGTCCACTTCTACTTTCAGCTCAGTGCTCATTAACTCCACCACTCACTCTTTCACCGAAAGGGGGCATACAATCAAGATCACCCTACGATCCCTCTCAGGCTACTATATGATCATTTAATACTCCTAGTACATCATTATCAAAAAAATTCTCTCACACTATCCAAACAAAGGAACAAATTGATCTATTCAAATAATTTATATCTATTCTCCGAATGACCTAATTTGGGAGTAAAAAATGTAAAAACCTTGTCATGAGTAATATATCACATACATCCAATCTCAAAGAAATATTTTACTATTTGAATCAAATAAATAATACTTTACTATCTCTCTTAGATGACCTAACTTGGGAACTATATTGCTTACTATCTTTCCTAGATGACCTAACATGGAAGCTAGCTAGCACTATAAAAGTTGGAACACCCATGGAGTGGGGAAACAAGACGTTATTACCTTACCTATATTGATCTTATATGGGTTATTCATTATGGAAATAAATGTGGCCTTTATCCATCTGTAGTGTTTGGATCTTTTGAGGATGTATTCATATATGGATAGTAAAACTAGACGTATCTCCCCAACACTCTTCCTATGGTACCGAAATCCCAAATCCTCCCTTGATTGAAATTTTACAAAATTAGGTTGGGAATTGATCACTCCCTACCCCTTCAAATCTCCATCAAAATAATTCAAAATCTCCAAATTCTCCAAATCAAATCATAAATTTCTCCAAGTGCTCCTTACAATGGTTCATTGTCTCTATTTATGCCACATGGATTGACACGCTAATCCATGGTTCACCATACTATATGTTCTTATATTTTGTGTGTACTTCTATAACAAGGCTTCTTCAGAATTCTCACAGTATGTTCCTTACTTCCTTTACACTACTTAAATTTCATTCAAATAGCATAAAGGGGGAAAATGTAGACACAAAATCACACACATATTACTATTTTACTATACTACCAAGTATGTTGTTATATGCATGGATCTTGAGTAAGAAAATTATTCATTGGTGACACATTCCCTAGTCCATCCACTTTTTTTGGTTATTTCTATTGTCTTTATCTCTCACATCTGTCACTTTTGCACCCAGTTTTGGTCAAGTCACAAGGATCCCTATATGTCAGTCTTCTCACATTTTTCATTAGCTATCCTAGGAAACCAAAGGTCTAGTTTGGATACTAAAGCACCTAGGAATTCTTGTCCACCTTGGGCACTCCTTTCCTCTTTGTTCTTGTTCACATTTTTGACATTTTTGGTCATCATTTTCATTTTTATTACTCTTATTGCAAGTTCCTAATCAACATGTCATGTCATTAGTGTCAAAATTCAAACAAGATATCCATATATATACACAACATACATACCATTATAAGGGAAGGAAATTCTAAAGGGAAAACATATCTACATACTATCAAAGGGATTATATTTTTGGATGATTACTCTGCATACACTGCATAGGAAGGGGATGTTCTGAATTCTATCCTACATATTTACATTTTATCTAGCTTTATCTTGCTATCTTGGCGTCATTGGCATGAGGGAAACCTAAGGACACTATTTCACATGTAAGAAAATTGAACTACATGGATTTTGAAATATAGTGCATCTCTCGATCATAAGTTCATCTTTCAAATGACCACTAAGGTCAGCCCGACTTCACATATTGCATTTTTAATTCCAATTTGATGTGTTTATGATATTGTGTAGGTAGTTAGGGTTTGTGTTATAGATTATAGGTACCTTGGAAATCTAAGTGTGACATACAACCAATGAAAATCTAACAAGTGTAAAACCCTATATGACATAAGAAAAAACATATTCCAAGAATTTGGACTATCACTAGTGCCTATAAGTGGTCTCTCGGTGCCCAAATGCCCTCGCCCTATCCTAGGTGCATGTGTCCATCTCTGTCTATAGCTTCCAAAATTTATATCAAGCATTTTTGACATTTTCCTATCCTTTTCATCAGTTGTTCTAGTTCAAATCTATTCTAGGATAAGTGAAAATTAGATAAGTGCCTTATCTCTCTCATTTTCTTACACGATTGCATCTTTAGAGTGCTTAGCAATTATATTTTGTTGTATATTATCATAGTAACTCTGAAATTAGATTTATTAATTCATATTTTATTAAATAACAAGAAATTAATCAATGGAAATAAAAAACAAAATCATAACCCTACATCAACTAAGAAAATAATCACCATCCATTTACAAAATATCAAAAGTTAAATAGCCTAACAATTAGTTCATGAAAATTATATTTAACACAAATAGAGTAATTTTCATAGATAAACATCATTAAGCCACCTAAATATATAAATATCAAAGAAAATATGTGAAAACCAGTGTTATAAACATTTTCCAATGAAATAAAACTCTACAAATTTTGTGTTGATGTTAAACTTTCAAAGCTAATTAAAATAGACTAAAACCTAGTAGTCTAAAGATTAAGCCAAATCAAATAATAACCATCAAGATAAGAGCTTATAGGAACTAACTTCTTCAAATAAATGAAACATCAATGAATCATACTAATACACTAAGCCATTCCTACTCTTTAGATTGCTAACTAAACACAAACCTAGTTAGATCATTTAGCAATCGAAGTTGATTGTTGTTCACCTCAAGAATTAAGGATGGAATCTCACCAAGAAATAGATACAAGGCCATTTTTAGATCTTCCTGTACTACTCAAAATTTGGGTGAATGAATGCAAGATGAAGAGGCTAATCCAAATCAATGGAGAATGTTCAAGATCAAAATGCCTATAGTTTCACTAATGCAAAATGAGGTGTGTGTTCGAGATGAAGGAGCTTGTTCCTTTATATATCTTACATATTTGAGAGATATTTGCATCTTAGTGTATGTGGGATAAGGGTAAAGCAAGATTAGAAGTGGATAAGCATGCCTTGGAAAAGGTAAGTTTGATTTAGAAGAGTTTAATTTTTCATTATTAACTCATGGGAGTTGAGGGATGATTTAATTAATCAAGTGTGATTATTTAATTTGTAGATGTAAGCTTATAGAAGCTAATTAGAGTAAAATTAGTATGATTTGTGGAATGTAAGAGGAATTTAATCCAATAAACGGTGATTTATTGATTTAGAGTAGCGAGTGTAATTAATTAATAATAATTAATTAACCCAAGTAGAAGTGGAAATTAATTAACGAAAGGTCGTTAATTGACATCCTAAATGATAGGAAGGATAATTAATTAATGAAATTTAATTAATTAATGAAAATTAAAGGGAAGGTTAGATAATTAGCGGAAAGTGCTAATTATTATGAAAATGAAGAGAAGGAGGGTAATTAGTTCAATTTAAGTATTAAAACTGCGTAAGTAGATTTTAGGTGTTTACATTTGCCCCTCTTTGGGGTGGCATAAGCAAAGCCACTTAAAATATAGTAGACAAGTTATAGACATGTAAATTTTTTGAAGGGATAGAAGAAAAAATAGTAGAATGAAGGATGCCCCCTTGAGCATCGACGGGGTGATGGAAGAATTCGATCAACAATAAAAAAAAGATGAAAGAAATGGATAAAGGATTGAGGAGCGGGAGGGCGGGATAAAAGGTGATCTCCATTTGCCCAAGTGATTTGGAAGAATAGTGTTGATAGAAGAAAATGATAGGGAAGAAAAATGAAGATGAAGAGAATGGAAATAACTTTCATCCAACTGATGTAAAAATAACTTTATTTCATCATTTTACTTTTTTGATCTATGTCATCGGTCCTTATTAAAATATATGCATACAACAAAAGTGTATAATGACATGAAAAGCCATAATACGAACATTTGTTCATTGCCAAAACACTAACTCAATGTAACATACATAATGCAATGCAATACAAGAAAGTAAACAAGCTAACCTAACAAGGAAACAAGTACAAATACACACATTCAAATAAACAACATTCAAGAAGGTTGAACAAACATTGTTGTTATCAAACTTCAATTTTGACCTGTGTAAATTAACGATAAGGGTTAATAATGAAACCCCAAGCAAGGAAACATGTGAGGTGAATAAATTAATGATGTAGAAGTACCATGAAAAAGAAATCATGCACTATAAAACTTGCCTAAGCAATGGATTCGTGTGAAGGAAGACAAATATAAAAATCGAACTTTATTTTGTTGATGGAAGGTAGATCCAAATGATCTGTGAGTCACACACAAGAATAGGTGAGAATCAAAGAAATATGTTTTGTAGGAAAATTTTTGATGTTTGAGTATGATGCATTTGACATAGGCTTCAGTTGCGTGCATGCTTGTTACCAATTTTTGAAATTATTTTGAATTTTACAATTTTTGGATTTTCTCATGATTTTACCATTTTTTAATTATTGAATGTTTTACCAATTTATTTTGAGTTTTTTAAAATATTTTTGACAATTTTATCGTGGTTTTTGAAATTTTTCAGAGCTATGTACATGAAAAATTAAGATGCAAATATGCCCCTAATGAGAGATGGGAATTTACAAGGGCAAAACGCCAAAAGTATGTGCAAGAAAGTGAAGATGCGAAGATGCCCCCAGTGTTAGATGGGAATGTACAAAGGAAAACTCTTCACATATATATAAGAATAAGATGGGTCAGATCAAGACCATGAATGATAGGTTCAACATTATAATGAACTAATACCAATGAAGGGCTAAGAAGGAGTGAGCACACCCATAGTGTAAGTTGGCCAAGAAACATATGATAGAAAAGAAGTAGAAGATTGTGTTATTAAAAGGGGACAAAGGTTCACGTAAATATGGTAAAAAGGAAATATTATACACATGAATGTTATGAAAAGAGAAGAAGAATAGTGTGAATGTTATGGAAGGATATGGAAAATGTAGCTAGAAGCCTTGCAATGAAAAGGTGATTAACCAAAGGTAAAATTCATGAGTCAAAATAAGGACAAAGTACAAGTTTGAACAAGGTCCAAACAACACCTAATAACATACTAATCCTATTTTCTCACAGAGACCCAGTGTGTGCTCATGGAAATTAATTACCTCTTGAGGTGAACATTTGATAGGAAATAAGTGAATAGAAAATAGCCAATGTGTAGGAATGATTTATTTTGATAGCTGATTTGTGAATGGATGGTGGAAGGAAAGTCGTAAATTGCTATATCGCTAACCAAACATCCATATCCATGGTAGATATACTCGAAATACCCTAATAAAAAATTATATATGTCTTTTCTTTTTCTTTTTGATTTTTTTGATTGATTTTTTTCTTTCTAAAAATTATTTCATCTCTCTTGATTGTTTTTATAAGGGGTTAAAACCATTGACGACTTGCTGGAAAGATGTGGAAGTGATTGTGATGATGACATTGGCTAGTGTCAAAAATATGCCCAAAACTTCTTTGCAACAAGTTTATTAGATGTAGACATGTGATAGGATCTCTAAGGGTTAGTCATTCTTTAATTTAGGTGATAAAATACCGATTTCAAACGGATACCATAGAGATAAATGCCGCATAATGAGTGTGAATAGACTAACCAAAAGAATACTTAAGGGATGAAAATGTTTGGTGGTTTGCGGTAAGAATATGAAGAAAGGAAGGAAAGAACATTCATGTGTATGTAATACCTGATTTCAATGTTTGATCTTTGTACCTTTGATAATTTTGTAATGTTTTTCTTTTTGTATTTTTGAAAATTTTACAATTTTTTTGAGTTTTTTAATGCTTTTGTGAAGCTGGGACCAACAATGTCACTTTGTGTGATAAGATCCAACAAAAATGTTTTTGATTTATTTTATAAGGAGACTAGGAGTTTTTGCTTATCAAGAGTGATATTGTCTACAATATCAATGACTCAGTATCGATGATTGCTTTGAAATCATACTCGATAAGTGACTATGATTTATCTTGTAACATTGATTGTGTATGTGGAGCTTGAGTTCCCTATCCATAGCTTTATGTACTTCACACCATACTTGATGGTTGCATTGGTGTGCATTCTTGAATCACGTTTATTTTTAGACTTGTGCTTGGATCTTAAGATATCTTCATATTTTTATCTTATCTAGATGAATAAATTATTGGTGTTTCCTGTGAAGCTAATGTGTCATTTTTTGATCCTGAGAAGTGGGAGAAAAAATTGGATGTTTGGGATCGATGATAAGAACATTAGACATGATGGTGGGCTTGCCATAGTTATTGATAAAAGGATGATAATATGGAAAAAGATATGGTCGAAGGATTGAAGAGGATGGGATACCGAGAGGTGAGCCACAGAAAAAGGATGAAGGGATATTAGAATGTGGCCCAAGGATATAAGATAATGGGCTACCATGAGGTGTCCCATAAATGGAAGACAATGGGCTACCAGGAGGTGTCTCATAGATGGAAGTTGAAGGGCTACTAGGGCATGGAAAAAGTATAGAAGATGATGGGATACAGGAGGTTTCCCATAAATGGGATATGAAGGGCTAATAATATGTGGACCAAGTATAGAAGATGAAGGGCTACTAGGATGTGGCCCAAGTATAGAAGATAATGGACTACCTTGAGGCAAACCACAAATAGAAGATGATTGAATACTAGGAGGTGACACACACATAGAAGAAGATGAAGGGCTACTCAAAGGTGACACAATGAGATATTTTTATTAAGGATTAGTGATGTGTGAGGAATGATGGGATGATGAGAAGATAGGCCATGGATTAGGATAGACCCGGCATTTCTCCATGTAATGGGAATGTGAAGATGTAGGAATAAGAGGAAGATAAAAATTGATAATCTTAGGAACTTCCTCTATTTTATGACAAAAGGAATCAAATTCTTCCCTACAATATGTGAATTCATAAAGGTCAAAAGCTATTCCTTTCTCATGATCATCTAGAGGAATTTCATCATATAGCAGATCTTCATAAAGGTCAAAAGCTATTCCTTTCTCATGATCATCTAGAGGAATTTCGCGATTTTTTTTCATTCTAAAAGAAATTGATTAGAAGAAAGATGTTTCGCATGGAATGTTTCAACTTTTGGGAATAGAGTTTCTTCTCCTTTTTGTCCTTTGAGAAACAGACTAGGAATACCCGTTGAATGTCGAGAGGGTGTGCGCGTACCGTAAGAGATACAAGAACCACTACCTACAGAAGAATTTTTTAATTAGACAATAAATGAGGGAACTGCCTTGGGCCCAGGAAATATAAAACTTCCTTTCGAAGGTGGTCAGTTCCCTTGCTAATATGAATTAACACAAATTCTAACAAATAAGCTATTGTCCAATTACAATTTGTTTACCTTGTTAGAACAATAGAGAAAGGGCTGGTCTTGGTTTAGAATCACGGTGACCGATGCTGGTCACTGTAACCGGTACCGGTTGTTGGTAACCGATATCGGTAGGGGCAATGTTTTAGGGGCTTTTGGTGAAGGTTGGTTGTAAGGTGGTTGTGTTGTTTTATAAGGCTGATAAATGGGTGGGGTTAGGTAATGGGGTGATGAGAAGGACTCAGAGAATATGGGGGGTGTTCTTGGGGTAACGTAAGGGTGGAGGAATGACAGTTAGATGTAGTGTGTTGCTGGGTAGTAGATCTAGGAATAGACTTATGATGGTTGTGATTCAGAAGTTCAAGAAATGTTATTAAAAGGACATACAAGATATTACTTATTGATTATTGATGAGGATGCAGGTCCAAGAACTGTGATGATGATGGCAGAACTTAGGTAGGATGACCTGACAATCAGGAGATGAGCTATCTTCCCTCCCAACGAATAGATGAGTGTCACAAGGCTCTGGTTACTCAGTTGCAGTTTTTGGGCTTGATGTCCTTCTCTGCAAACTCTTCTTGTTTCTTTTTCACTTGTCTCTGTTCAGCCAAGTAAATTCGGATCCTTCCAATGACTTCTGATTTTGGATCCACGAAAATCCAACCCTTTGTTTTTGGTTGGGAGTGGTCATTTACAGGGAACCGATGGCGATTACGCAACCGATGGCGGTCGAGTAGGAACCGGTATCGGTCAGGTCAAAGCGGGCTATTTTTGGTAAAATAGCCAACTTTCCCTCCTTTTCTCCCGAGGGATTAGTTGCGGGCTTGGTCAAGTCATTATGAGGTTGGTTTTAGGTGCGGGTGAGGAGTAATTAGTCATGGGTGTGGATGTGGACCAAGTTATAGGTCTTAATTAGGTTAGTTTAGGGTTAAGACTAGGTCATGATGAGGTGGCAGGTATGGCGATGTGGATTTATTAATTATAAGGTAATTAATAAATAATTGTGTAAGGTTTAGGTGATGAGGTTAGGTTGCGAAATGAGATGCGGGGCACAGGGGGTCGTAAGACACAAATTTGGTGTCTACATTAGCCCCTTGTTGTCGTGTAGCTTGTCTTTGTTAAAGCTGCACGGACAATAATAAGAAGTGGTTACCCCTGTTAAGGGTATAGGTAATCCCCCTCAAATCTATCACAGATTGAGGTAGCGTGAAATCAGGGATAGGGTTGATAAAGGGAAATGGTGTTGAGATGATGGTAAGATGGTGGGGTAGGTCCAAGGAAGCAGACGCACGTTGAAATGCAGTAGTGCGACCAGGGTACATGATTTGAAGAGCAAACAAGCAATTCATAGGCAAAGGTCGATAGTTTATCCAAACAAGGGTGATATAATCCTAGTATCCAAGGCATAGGAAGTAGCTCCAGGGGATATAACGGGTAAGGTACAGGAACGGTTAGGCATGTTCGGCAGTACCAAATGGTTGGTTTGGTTGAGATAAACGTCACGGTCTTGGTCTAGGCAAAGTTGGTCGACTGATCAAGTCAAGGACCCTAATCATGCTAAAACACGAACAGGTGAGCTCGATTGAACAAAAAGCTACATGATGGGTGGATAAAATTGTAATTTGTTGATTTTGGGTGAGGTATTTAATTGGTGCGGCCTTGGGTCGGGCCAAATGGTTGGGTGCGGCCTTGGGTCGGGCCAAATGGGTTGGTTGCGGCCTTGGGTCGGGCCAAATTGGTTGGTTGGCGGCCTTGGGTCGGGCCAAATGGTTGGTTGTGGCCTTGGGTCGGGCCAAATGGTTGGTTGCGGCCTTGGGTCGGGCCAAATGGTTGGTTGCAGCCTTGGGTCGGGCCAAATGGTTGGTTACGGCCTTGGGTCGGGCCAAATTGGTTGGTTGCGGCCTTGGGTCGGGCCAAATTGGTTGGTTGCGGCCTTGAAGTGGGCCAATGAAGTTAAGTGAAAAAGGTTTTTGAGGTGAAGGAGGATATAGGCAATGTTGTGAGAAAGGGCGATTAGTAAATAAGGGCAGAAATTGGGGAAAAGGTGGGATTAAACCGATATCGATTGTCTATGACCGGTATCGGTTAGATGACCGATACCGGTTCTTTAGGGCATAATATAACCGGTATCGGTTATAGGTCGAAAACCTATAAAAAGAAAAATACGGCCTGTCATTGTCATATTGTCAATTTGAAAACCAATTTTAGTTGTCTGAGGTCTTTTGGTGAGATTGTTGAGTTTTTCGGCTGAGGTGGCACTATTTGAGTGGAGAAGTGAGTGATTGGTAGGCCCTAGTGAGGAGGAGGAGGCAACATTTGATTGGTGGAGGACCCGTGAGAGGAGTTTGAGAGCCATGGCATAGCCGGAGAGGAGGCTGGAGAGTCTTTGGACCAGGTGACCACCACCACCTATCCCACCACGGCGTGTCGTCATGCCCGTGGTTCGAAACCTCTCATTGTGTGAATTTGATGTTGTTAAACTATATTGGGGTTTGGGGTAGGAATCCATGTTTTTAATAAAAGAATTAATAAATGGAAGTGGTTTGGAAAAGGGAGAGGGTAGGTAGGTTAGTTAGGCTAAAACGGTAGGGTGGGTAGGTTTTAGGATTTTTAATGGGTAAAATGGGAGTAATAGGTCAAAGAAGGGTTTGGGGGGCCGCGTCGGGTTTGGGTCCATGATTTTATAGTGACCGATGCCGATCACTAAGCGACCGGCATCGTCACAAAGTTTTCGGGCAAGGTGGGTTTGTGGTGGACCGGTGTCGGTCGTACGTCGACCGGCGTCGGTGGAGAGGGGACCGGTGGCGGTCATGGGTGACCGGTACCGGTCCCTAGTTAGGATTTTCTATTTTGTTGCTTGGTTTTGTTGTGGTTTTGGGTGTTTGGTTGTTATTTGGGTGTTTTGGTTATTGTTTGGGAGTTGTGGTTATTGTTTGGGGGTTTTGTGTTTATGGGGGTGAAGAGGGAAGGGGTAGAGGTTGATAGGAAGGTTGGTTGGTGGGTGGGGGGAAAATGGGGTGGTTGTGTGGTCGGGTGGGTAAAAGGGGGTATAGAAGGTTAAAGGAGTTGTTGTGATAAAGAGTAGGGCTAATGCAGTGAGTTGGTTTTGCAGGCACGTCAGCAGCTGACGATGTGGGATAGGATGCCCCGTTGTTGAGACGGATGCGGCCACACGTGTCCGCAGCGCAGTGGGCCATCATGCGCGAGGTGGGACTCGGCGGAGTCCAGCGTTATAGGGTGATAGATAGGGATCACAGTCTGATGGTTGCCCTCATCGAGAGATGGGATCCGGCGACCAATGTGTTCCATCTCCCGACGGAGAGATGACGATTACACTGGAGGATGTGTATCGCATCCTTAGACTACCGATCGATGGAGAGGCAGTCTTCCAAGTGGATGCAGAGACAGCCATGGACAGCATTTTATAGGTATTTGGGGATGCAGCCACGCTATTGACTTATCACAGCGAGCATTGCCTATGGGGACATGTATCGTGCCCATAGACATGAGACACGACTTGCCGTGTTGATGATGATCGGCATCACATGCTTCGCCCTCCCGGACTCAGAGGGAGGCCGCTTTCCATGGCGCTGATGGGGGTACTACACGAGATGGTGGAGGAGCATACGTGTTATGCTTGGGCACCAGTATACCTGGTGCAGTTATACAGAGAGCTGTGGGGCTACCGCCGGATGAGGTGATTCGGGATTTGTTCTACATTCTTGTTACATTGTTGGGCATATGAGCATATCATATGCATTCGACCAGTAGGGCTGCCCCAGCAGCCAGGGCCACAGGTGATTTATAGATATGGCTTTCAGAGGTGGTTGGGGGTCGTGGGCCAGCCACGAGTAGTTCTCACCGGACGGGATGTAGCGTATTACCGGCATGTATTAGAGGGCGTGACTACCTTGGATATTGTATGGAGGCCTTACAGAGGTCATCCGCCCGTGGAGGAGCCGATCACGATTGCACGTGGATCCAGTATACATTCTGGATAGCGGGACGGAGGCCGGAGAGCATGAGCGGATACCCCTGGAGAGGGTATGATGGCAGATGGGGCTACGACAGGATGAGCCACCTCCCTTCCCTCAGTACTGGAGGGATGATGTAGAGGCCCCACTTGCACTGCACCACCAGCCCATGGACCCAGTTGGGTAGCGAGAGGCCAGCGGAGATAATCTTATGATAGCGATGATGCAGCTGCACATGAGCATTTTGGTATATGTGGGCGGGGAGAGAGCCGCGAGGAGAGCACAGCCCACACAGCCAGACTTAGCGCGGCTATTAGAGTAGAGGGACCAGCTCGGGGGCGAGTACAGTTATTCTACGAGGGTAGCTTGCTGCTGCTGCACAGCACGAATAGGTGTCCTACGAGGCGATTAGCCTAGCACGCGTGTACGAGCACGACAGCACGACAGGCACCACCAAGCACCACCACAAGCACGCACACCACCACGTGCACAGGCAGTGCACAGCACGTACGAGCACAGGTACCACCGGCACCAGCACAGCACAGTACGCCATGCCACGGCACGCACCACGTCACAACCACAGCACACGGTGTACCATGGTAGGATAGGGGCCATTGGTATTAGGAGTCGGGGGACCAGCCCCAGCAGCTATGGTGGCACGGGCCCGTTATATGGAGGCGAGAGTGGAGGCCCAGTACTATCAGGACGTCCTTGATGGTACCGGGCTGACTATCAGCCGTATGCGGCGCATAGAGCGGAGACCTCGCGGAGTCAGAGATCCCAGGGTGGTGCAGCTACAGCCGGTGGGTCGGTGATAGGGAGGAGGCGGGAGCCAGGGCCAGGACCCGAGGAGAGTGCGAGGGTGGTGGGGAGAGTTGAGACATCCCGGGTCAGAGTTAGATGTTTTTGTGTGTACATTGGATATAGGCACTTTGACTGCGAACCGGTTATGTTTATAGAGGCCTGCGTGCCCACATATGATGTATCCATTCATTTATTCATTCATTTATATATATACGGCTGCGAGCCGAGTGCGGTTGTATATTGATACCGACTGCTACGAGCCGAGTATATTTTGATATGAGAGACCGGCCTGCGAGCCGAGTCGAGATGTTTGACAGTTATTGCGGCCTGCGTGCCGGCTTTGTATTATTATGAGATCACAGAGGCCCCTATGCAGGGTAAGTTGTATATTTGAAACCTTTGATATATAGATATATATATGATTTTTGATCCATATGGTGTTTAAAATGTTTTAAGTATTTTGTTGATGGTTTGTGAAATTGAATGTATGATGAGTTTGATCCACATGGTTTATATATTGATGGTGTTGATGTCTTTTGTTGATGGCTTTTTGAAATGGAATGTATGTATATATAGATGATGAGTTTAATTCACATGTTGTGTATGCTGATGGGTTTGATGTATATATGATGTCGTATGTATGTTGTCGATGGTTGTTATAATGTAGATGGATGATGTTGCTGAAATTATGAGGATATATATATGTGATTTGGATGACAAATATTGATAATGGTGTTGTTATGCAGGAAAAAGAGGCGGGCGCCACAAAAATTTGCAAAAATGAAGAAACGGCTTAGGTTTAAGCAAAAAGGGGACACATGACCGATATCGGTTATGTAACCGATGTCGGTAGCTATACGACCGATAACGGTTATGTAACCGATATCGGTTATTTCAAAATTATATTTCCTAAAAATAGAACTGCTTGGTTGGCAACTTAAGTTCTTATTTTTAGCATTCTTATTTTTAGAGTCATGCAACAAGTTAAATACGTGAATGTGGCTATTGTTTGACGACTGATACAGGTAATTGCATGAAAGAATTTGAGTGATAAGGAGGAAAGAGACAGGTGAAGTGAGTGTGGGCTGAGATTCAGAAGGCAGAAAGACAAGTTATATTTGAAGAGGGTGGTGAACATGGCTGAACGAGGAGAAGCATCCGGCAGGGACGAGGGGGAAGACAAGTTCCACCTCAAGCTGCTGCATCCCGAGAGGTAAACTGTTTGGTTGTAATTTGATTCTTGCATGTTTTGTGTGAATAGGATGAGAGAGAGTAAGTGGGTAAAGATGAGAAAGAAAAGGTGATAGGCAAGGGTTTGGGATGGGGTGAGTGCTATGGGGTAGGTAAGCAGGGTGGTCACGTATGTTTTTAGGTATAGATAGGAGTAAACGGGCAAAATAATTATCGTAGGTGTATGTTTTTAAGCAGGGTGTATATTTTTGACAGTGACCGGTATCGTTTAGAGATAACTGGTATCGGTTAGCAAACCGGTATCGGTTATCTATAACCGATATCGGTTACTGTAGGAGTTTCCAGAATTTGAGAAAAAACCCGTGGAGATTTGTTTTATTGAATAATTATGTGTCGTTTTGATGTATGCAGGCGGAAGCAGGGTTAAGGATGAATGATACTGTGCCAGCGTTGTTGTCACGAATCCGAGCGGATGTAACACCAGCTGAATGGGCATTGATAAATCATTTGGGGTTAAGTGGAATCCGCTATTATTCATGAATCGCGCGTAACCATGCTATGTTGCAGGCGTTGATTGAGAGATGGAATCCAGAAAAGAATACCTTCTATCTACCAACAGGGGAGATGACAGTGACATTGGAAGATGTGTTCCATATTTTGAGACTCCCAATGATAGGAAAAATAGTGTATCAGGCATTGCCTAGCGCGGGGCGGGCAGCGATAACAACAGTATTTGGTTCAGCTGCACGAGATTTGACACAGCGAGGTTTAACATTTACGTATGGTACAATGTATGCAACACACCCTGAGGAAACAAGGTTGGCCGTGCTATTAATGATAGCGGTGGGGTATTATGCATTACCGAGGTGGAGGGTGGAAGATTTCCAAAAGCATTGATGAGTGTTATTTGGGAAATGATAGAAATGAGCGTGACTTTCGCATGGGCACCCGCATATCTGGCAGAGTTATATAGGGGTTTATGGGCTGCAAGTGAAAACACGGGGCGACGACACTTTGGATTGTTCATACTTATTACATTGTTGGGCCTATGAGCACATTGTTTGTGTGTGTCCAATAGGCCGACCCATCGAGTCGGGAGAGGCAGGAGTGCAGAGGTTGGGATTCAGATGATGGGTCCAGACAGAACAAGAAGCGAGATCCCAGGCCGTGATAGATGACATCGAGTATTATAGACAGGTATGGGAGATGGTGATGATTGCGGATATTTGTTGGAGGCCTTACGGGAACTATATGGTGACAGAGAACATAGCTGAGGAGTTAAGGGGTGTGGAGCGATTGAGGTGGATCGCAGGGCACAGGCCGGGTGAGTACGAGAGGATTCCTCTAGATCGCGTGCGGCGACAATTTGGGTTCGTTCAGGATATACCTATGACATATAGACCATACATGAGGATCGACACCGAGGCAGCATTCTCACCTCCCGGCCTACACCTCCAGAAGGGCCAGAAGAGATAGCAGCCGATCGTAGGGTAATGGATGCGGGAACGACAGAGGCCTATAGAGTATGGTGGGTAGCAGAGCTGCGAGGTGCACGTGAGCGCCCTGACATAGCTGTGATTACAGCGGAGAGAGATCGTCTGCAGGATTTAGTTCACCAGCTTCAAACACAGGTGAATGAGACAACGAGATTGTTAGAGGTTTCACAGTTACGAGTGGAGAGACTGGAGGCAAGATTCCTCCACGCGAGAGGACGTATTCGTATGTTACAGGAGATGTTGGCGGATCAGTGGGAGGAACCAATGGCAGTGGCACCTTTGAGGATGGAGAGGCCAAGTGAGGGGCATCGACGATCACGATCACCACCTGATTCGGGAGGAGGTGCAAGGGTCTAAGTGAATTTCATAGGAATATAAGAATAAATAAGGATGCCGACCTGCGAGTCGATGATAGAGAAGGTGTATTTGTTTAACATCTAAAATAAAACTAAATATGTATGTTGTTTTGAGTGATGATAATAATAAGAATGGTTGTGTTTTGGATGTTGTTTTTGTTTGTTTTGAAAAAGGATAAAGATGAATGTTGGCAAATAGAAATACACAAAAACTATTTATATTTACAACACATGATAGGGTATGGTAGGGGATGGTCGAGCTAACCTTGGGAGACCCCATGTCTCCTAAGTGCTGCCTACATAGCCCATTGCACAAAGCAAGGAGGGGCCTCAGACCGATGTAGTTCTCCCTTAGGACCAGGGAGAGGTGAATTCAGGCAATTTGGTTGTGGTTAGGCAATTTGTCGGTTGGTAAAAATTTGATGTTGGTAGGGTAATGTTGTTGGTGTAGGTATAGGTGAAGTGAAAGTTAGCATACCCAAGTAGTAGGGAATCGTGTCCTGATTAAGGTCAACACACAATCCTAGAGTCGAGAAAAAGAGGCCAGAGTGTCCCGTAGTTGAGAAGAGCTAAACAAACCACATATTAATGTAGGATGAGCTTGAATCCCTAGGTACCTTGCATAGGCGAGAAGTCGATAGGTGAAAAGAGTTGTATAATCACAATATATCGGATATACGTCACGTCCCTTGAGTTTTGTTGTTTTGACGAATGGTGAGGTGAGGTGGCCGGTATAGTTGGGGTGTAGAGAACTTATTATAAGATGATTATTCTAACGAAAGAGAACCAAACCTAAATAGACAAGTCCATGACTCAAAAGTGCTTTGAAATACTACTTTTATTTTTATTTTATTTTTCTGGATATAGACTGATCGATGCGGGAAGTCTACATGGGATATGTATTTTGTTGTTCTTGAGGTCTTCACGAAGCTGATCAATGTGAGAAGCTTCTGATAAAAGGATAACTGTGTATAGTTGTCCTTCAAGGGAGAAGTCTATTTATAGTAGCAGATGCGGTGTTTATGTATAGCTTTGTCCTTCGGGAGCAGTCTATATATAAGAGCAGCAATAGTTTGGCATATAGCTGTCCTTCAAGGGAGTAGTCTATGTATAATTTTAGAGGTCTAGATGTCCGTTGGGCATAAAGCATCTAGTTTTGTAGGAAGTTTGACTCAAGAAAATCCCATAAGTGTTTAATTAAGAATGTGTCATTTTGATACTTTGAAGTCATGGACTAGACTAAAAAGGGAAGGCATCTTTAAGGGGAGGTGATAATCAAACCATGTGAGCTTGATTTGATTTTGAGATGTAAGAAACAAAGTGTATGCGGTGGTAAATGAGCTCAAGGGATGAGCGCAAGGTAGATAAGAAGTGATATAACACTGAATTCAATAGTAGAATGGTCGAAGATGCAAGGCATTAAGGGGCTCAGGCTCAGGTTTACCATTAAGTGAAGCTAAACGATAAGTGCCTGATCCATAAGTGTGAGTGATAATGTAAGGCCCAATCCAATTAGGAGCAAATTTTCCACGTTTGCTCTTTTCTAGTTTGGTTACATGTTGATTCTCTTTGAGGACAAGATCACCAACCTTAAAGGTACGCTCATGAAGTCACTTATCATAAGCACGCTTGATGCGTTTTTGGTAGATTTGAAGGTGGTCAAGAGCCGTAAGACGTCACTCGTCAAGAAGCTCTAATTGGGCTAACCGCTCTTGGCGGAAATCATCGTTGGTGAGAATATCCTGAAGAGATATTCTGAGGGAGGGTATTTGTATTTCGAGAGGCAAGACAGCCTCGGTACCATATACCAAAGAAAATGGTGTGGCATTAGTGGAGGTACGAATGCTAGTACGATAAGCCCAAAGGGAAAAGGGAATGTGATCATGCCAATTTCTTCCAGAATCATTAACAACTTTCATGAGGATTTTGGTTAGGGTTTTATTAGAAGATTCACGACCATTGGCTTTGTGGATAGTAAGGTGATGAGAAACTAAGTTTGATACCAAAGTTGTCACAAAGGTCTTGTAACAACTTATTTTTGAAATATTTACCATTATCTTATTAGGCGATGAGGAATACCAAAGCGATAGATAATGTGATGGTTAACGAATTCGATAATTTTTTCTTTTTGGTTGAAATGAGTGGAATGGCCTCCACCCATTTTGTGTAATATTCGATTCTTGTGATTATCCAACGGTGACGTTGCGAAGAGGGAGGGTGAATCTCACCAATAAGGTCTAAACCCCATTGTGAGAAAGGCCAAAGATCTCGTGCGACACATGTAGCGGATGGCTAGGAGTATGTTGAAGGTTGGCATGTTGTTGACACATAACACAACACTTAACATATTAATAGCGATCGTTATTAAGAGTAGGCCAATAATAGCCTAGGTGAAGGATCATTTAGCCATGGCAAGGCCACTAAAATGTCCACCACAAATACCGTCATGGACTTTTGGATGGTATAGGTGACCTCCGTGCCGGTTAGACATCGAAGGAGGATGCCATCAAAGCCACGTTTATAAAGGAGTCCCCCCATGATGACATAACAAGAAACACATTTAAGAAAAGCACGTTTTCCGGTACTAGTAAGGTCAGGTGGGAGAACGGAGGTTGTAAGGTAGTCGTGAAATTGGTGATACCAGGTATCCTGCGAATTAGCAGACACATTATTTATCATACAAACAATCGGGGCTGAGTAAGATGGGGCAAAGAGTTGTTGGACCAAGATGAATATGTCGAGTCGATTGGTGAGGAGGAATTTGTGAGGCTAAGCAAGCCATAGTATCGGAAATTTGTTAGTGGAGCGGGAATGGTGCTGGATAGAATAACGAGTAAATGAGGTCAAAAGTGAATCCACGTAATGTTTGTACTTTTGAAGTTCCTCATTTTACATTGGTAGATGCCCATAACTTGATTGACTACCAATTGAGAGTCACCAAAAATATTAATAGATTTGACACCTAAGTGTAACGCAACCTGGAGACCCAAAACAAGGGCCTCGTATTCCGCTATATTATTAGTGCAGGGGAAATCAAGTCGGAATGAAAGAGGCATAGGCTCAGCATCAAGAGGAATGAGAACAACGCCGGCCCCTCCGCCACGCGCGGCATTTGGATCCATCGAAGAAGAGGGTCATTGGATATGACTCTTCCCTGAGTGAAAGAGTGGCGATGAGTTCGTCGGGAAATTAAAATTGGTAAATTGTGCCCCAGGTAAAGGGGCTTCTGCGAGTTGGTAGGAAATGGTTTGTCCTTTGATTGACTTCTGGTGTATAAATTCAAGGTCGAGGTCAGCAAGGAGCATAAGCCATCGGGCGATGCATTGGTTTAGATGTGGTTTGGCATACATATAATGGATGGGGTCCATGTTGGTGATGACGAAAGTTTTGTGATTCAGGAGGTAGTGTCGGAGTTTGGTGGCTACAAATGATAGGGCTAGGCACAATTTTTCTACATGTGTATACCTAGTCTCATAATCCACGAGAGTACGACTTATATAATAAACGGCTTGTTCTCGATACGTGCGAGTCACGATGTGTGAGCATGGCTCCTATAGCATGGTCAGTGGCAGAAAGGTAAAGGTAGAAAGGGCGATCATCCTGAGGTGGGATAAGCACGGGTGGCTGCAAGAGATAGGCTTTGAGAGCTTCAAAGGCTTGGTGACACTCTTCACTCCATTGAAAGGCAATGTCCTTTTTAAGAAGGTGATGGAAAGGTTGACATCGATCCGAGAGTTGGGAGATGAAACGCCGGATGGATTGAAGTTTACCTTGTAAACTACGCAATTGTTTGAGGTTTTTGGGTGGGGGAATTTCTAGGATAGCTTTGACTTTAGATGGATCGACCTCAATGCCACGCAAAGAGACAATAAAGCCAAGAAGTTTTCCCGAAAGAACACCAAAGACACATTTCTTTGGTTGAAGCGGACAAATATTGTAACAGTGATCGAAAATAATGGTTAAAACATCGAGATGTTCACTACGATGTTTAGATTTGCCAAGAAGATCATCGACATAATCCTCAAGGATAGTGTGCATAATGTCATGAAAAATGTAAGTCATAGCCCATTGATAGGTTGCACCAGCATTCTTAAGGCCAAACGGCATGACACGATAACAAAAGGTTCCCCAAGGAGTGATGAAGGTAGTTTTATGTTGATCGGCGGGGCTACCAAAATTTGATTGTATCCCGAAAAGCCATCCATGAGAAAAGCATCTCATGGCCCGTGAGTGAGATCAACAAGTTGATCAATACTTGGGAGGAAGTCATCCTTGGGGCAAGAGAGGTTAAGGTCTCGGAAATCCGTGCATATCAGAAGTCCCCCGTCACTTTAGTAGCGAGTGCGATGTTAGAAATCCATTGAGGATAGTCAATAGGCAAGATGAAGGAAACAGAAAGAAGTCATTGAAGCTCTTCTTTGACCAAGAGGGCAATGCGTGGATGCATTTTTCTCAGTTTCTGTTTGACTGGTTTGGAATCGGGTTTTAGGGTAATGTTATGGACAACAATGTCAGGATCAATTCCTGGCATGTCAGCGTAGGACCAAGCGAAAGCTTGGTTGCGGGTACGGAGAAAGGTAGTAAAGGCAGACTTGTTCTGATGCGTTAAGGGATTGTCCGATCTTCACAATGTGAGGATCCTCCTCTGTGTGGATGTTAATTTCTATAGTAGACTCATTCAACATGGTTTGAGTTTCAGATGGTAATGCGCGTTGAATATAGGAGTCGTCCGCACCAAGGTAAGTGAGGATGGAGTCGTCATCTTGGCACTCAACAACATTAATTGAAGGTGAATCCTCTTTGATCATGTCTAGATACAGAAAGGGAAGAGAAGACGGGTCCTCATTATCACGTTGATAAGTGAGAGGACCTAGGAAGATAGCATTTATGAAAAAAAAAAAGTTAGGAGGGATAGATTCAGGATCTATCGACTCTGTGGGTGATGATGGCAAAATGGGTGATGATGGTTTGGTAGGGGTGATGTCATCATCTTCCAGGAGACAACTGACATGAGGTTTCTCCGGTGTAAGTGTTTCAGGAAATCCGAGACCACTACGATCATTGTGTTTGCGTGTAGTCACGGGAATGAGTGTATGTCGGCCTTGTTCATAAAGACCAAAACCAAAGCCTTTCCAAGCACAGCGAGTCAAGAAGGTGAGGGCGAAATGACGATTTGTCAGTATTGAAAATCGGATTGGAAGGGAACCACCCCAAGAGGAGGTTCAGGGGTAACGGAGGATGCGTCGACACCCCCATACGTTAGGTTGGTGCGGCAATTAGGTGGTCCATAAGAGATTACCTCCCCCACGCGACGGTCGTAGGTAGGATGCGCATGTAACTGTCCGTACTCCTGTGGGGTATGGAAAGAACTAACGTTATATAGGTGGTACTCCCCCAGCGTAAGGCATTGAAAAACATCTACTAAGGGGTCGGAGGTTGGGATGTTATCTGCGGGAAAGGAAGTGGTATTTGCGATGGCGGTTTCATTGGTTGAAGGTGTAGGTGCGGTTGAAGTGGATGGTAGAGGTGTGGTTGAAGTGGATGGTTGGGTTGGATGAATGGGTGTCTTGACTGGTACAAGCACATCATTAGGGTGATATAACATATTATAGGTTTTGAAGGGGGGAGGATCAGCTTTTACGGTGTAGGACTTCCCCTCGTATTCAAATTTTATGCATCTATGTAAGGTGGAGGAATGCATCCCATAGCCCGAATCCAGGGTGGCCTAACAACATATTGTATTGGAACTCTCCCTCGAGGACATAGAAGATTTCGGGTAAAGTGCGTGGTCCTACACGAATGTTAAGGATCACGGTGCCTAAGGTAAAGTAATAGCATCATTGAATGACCGCAACATGATGGGGTTGCACACATGCGGCTAGAAGGGATATTCATTTGTTGGAAGGCTTTTGAAGAGATGATGTTTAGGCTAGTGCCCCGTCAATCATAACACGCGTACCCAATGTCCCGAGACGTAAGATGAGATGAAAAGAAGCGAGTCGGTCGATCTTCACACCAAAGTTGATAATTTCGTCTTCGGAGAAACCGATGCAGCGGCTTGTTGTATACAGAGAGGCGTAGTGGTTGGGGAGATGGGTTGTTTGGTGAGTGAAGCAACGTGATTGGGTGTGAGAATGGAGGTAACGGGAAAGGTTTCATTAGGTAAGACCTCTATCCCTTGAAGGATTTCAACAAGAGCTTGTCGATGAGATTGAAATCTGAATGAGATCATGGTGTCATTTTACGGGTGAACTATCATGGTTCGGTGGGCACTCCATTAGAGGCGGGGTAGGCGGGTCCACGAATAACCACTTTAGGTGGTGGTGTGATCGGGATGGTGGACGGAGAAAGAGAGGCCGCAGGTGTGCTTTCTTTCACTTTCCCATTGTTTTTACGCCTCGAGTAGCAACACTAATCATATTGATCTCGTGAATACGAGAGGAGGAAGACAGTATGGATAAGTCCTGGTCTTCGAGAGGTGGAGTTGTAATAATGATAGATTTTGGTGAGGTGGGGACAGGTAGTATAGGAGAGGGAATTGAAGCAAAAGGTTTCTCCCTTCGTAAGTTGTCTTTCTTAAATTTTCTATCTAAGGGAGGTGACTTACGAAGTAGGTCTTTCAACACTTTACATCCCTCTACATCATGTCCTGGTGTGCGGTGGTAAGCGCAGATTTTAGACTCATCATAACCTATTGGTCGAGGTTTAGATGGGTCATAAGGTCTAAGTGGGGATAGGGAAATGGTCGCATTCTCCACCAACATAGCAAGGATTTTGGCATAAGACCCTTTGAGTGGGTCAGTCGAGAGGAAGATGAGGCTATTAATGGGGTAGATTCAGTAATGACGGGGTATGGTTGATTTCTATGGGTGGTGGTTTAGCCAGGGCTTTTGATAATGGGTTTTAACTAAACGTGGCTTCTTTGGCGTAGAAGCTATGTTTAGTTGGTTAGATGATGAGGCCACAGATGATGTGGTATCAGAAAACAACCACGGAGAAATAGGAGTGACAAAAAACAAATCTTTTGATGATGGAATTTTTTAGAGTTGATAGGTGGACAGGATACGCGGGGTGACGGTGTTGATATACCCTTGGATCTCTGTATGGGTGCCAAAGGCGTAGGTCGTTTTAAAGAAAACGCGGGGAGATATGATATATTGATGCATGGTGTAGGGATGAGGTCCCAATATGGAAGGTAGTTGTGACGACGATGGTTTTAGTCGTGATAGAGACATAGGTTGAGGAGATTGAGTCTGTCTCCTAAGTGGATGGACGACTTTATTTTTAGATAAATCAAGCCTCTTAGGTGGGTGTGTTAGACTGGGTATTGGTGAGGTCCCAAGCATAGGGGAAGATTTGGTTAGGCTAATAGAGGTGGATAATGTATTTGGTAGAGATGAGGGGGGTGAAGATGAGGACATAGGCATTTTAAGCTTCTGTAAACACTTCGGGTATATGGTAGAGGCATCTGGATCGGTCATCTGCATTTGAGTAGAATATGGCATACTCAAACGTTCCCGTAGGACCTTTCTATCTTCTAGGGAATGACAGTCCTCATGTGTGAATAGGAAATTTTGTATGGAAGAAAGGTGGGTTGTGATTCCGGTCCACTGTGGGTGTGATACAGGGGGTAGATGAGGCACTTTATATCAATGGGCATTAAGAGGTCAACCGGTTATTTGAAAAGATTTAGGCGATGAAGAACTAATAGGTAGGAGGTGTGTTTGAGAGGATCCGTCATGTTTAAAGAATGTGGTGATGTCGGTGCAAGAGGTTTCTCATTTAAGGATGACAAAAGAAGTGGTGAACCTTCCTCTTGTATGCAAGCAAGAATGGTAGAAGGAGACGTTTGGGAAATAGATAAATTAGATAACATCCACTCACAGGTCTTGCGAGGATGTGGTGTAAGAAGGCTCATTTGTGGAAGAGAACTCAGGCGGTTAATTCCTTGATGGGTAAAGAAACGGCAAGGATTTCGTCTTGTCTTGATGGTGATGAAGGGGGTTCGGGTTCTGCGTTAGTGAAGAGGCTTGATTCGAGAATTTGTTTGATAGAGGTTTTGGTGGGAGTCAAGACGGCATGGATCTCATGAACACTCTCCTCGGCTAAGATATCTTGGTTTATGTTACTGTTAGAAGAGTGATTCGGGAATGGTTTGTTGAAGATTTTCAAATTTCGGTTTGCAGGGGCATTAGGATTATCGAGGGCTATATCCCCTGCATCAACCATTTCCTGCACTATGTTTTTCAACATCTTGCAGTTTTCATGACTGTGTCCCTTCATGTGGTGGAAGTTACAGAAGTCATTTTCTTTGTACCAAGAAGGTATGGCGCGAGTGGAATCAAACCCGAAGTGAGGTTTAACAGGAGGTAAGGTAATGGCTCCTGCTTTAAGCAATTTTTCCAATATCACACCATAAGTTTCTCCCAAGGGGGTGTAATTGATGGGCTCAGCTTTATACTTATAGGTGGTTTTTGGTGGGGTATTAAATGGTGGTTGGGATTTGACCATCACCGCGTGCACAGCTCTTTTTGATTTCGAAGTAGTCGATGGGTGAGGATTGGTGGTGTTAGGTTTGTTGGTAGAATCTTGGGTTCGGAAATTGGGGTTTTTGTTGCGCAACCACAATTTCTCTTCCTCTAAGGCTCGAATCTCTAGTTTTCGAGCCATAGTAAAGGCCTCGTCAAATGTGTGGAAAGTTTGAATTTGGAGGGTAGGAGAGATGTGTTTAGCGCAGGCCCGCGTAAAAAGTTCGATAAGTTCACTTGAGGCAAGGCATACGTAAGTTGGTTGATAAGGCCCCGCCATCGTCCAACGAAATCTACGATAGATTCATCTTCAAATTGTCGGATGGCATAGAGGTCGGTGATAGATACTTTCTTGGCAATGTTAATGGAGAAATGATCCAAGAAAGATTGGGCTAGTTGGTTAAAAGAGAAGATTGAGTCTTTGGTTAAAGCAACTGTACCACTCCAGGTGGGTCCTGATAAAGACATGGGAAAGGTGCGGAGTAGTAAGGCATCGTCGTGAGCAATTAGATAGCAGGCATGTCTAAATGAGTGCAAGTGTTGTTGAGGATCCTCCTTACTATTAAAACGAGTAAATTTTGGTAATTCCCATTGAGGAGGATATGAATGAAGGGGATAGAAGGGTGGATAGGCTCCCGAAAAACTTGCTCGTATGTCAAAGCGCTACAACTTCTTGAAATAGAAGCCTCAGATTTTGCATTTTGTCCATCATTTATTTAATTAAATGAGTAGTTGGATGAGATGATGGTGTGGTTGTGGTAAACGGAGAGCGAGATTGGGCCAAGGGCCACCACTAGACAATGGTGGGGTTAAATGTTGATAAGGTATGGAGGACGAATGTGTTGAGGTGACCGAATAGGGATGTCCTATATAAGAAGTTGAGGTTACCTGGATACATGTGTGGGAATGAAAATGTGAGCGGAGCTTGACTAGGAAAGCTCATGTGGATAGGTGGCAGAGAGCAAGTCATGAACTGAACAGTCTGCAAGAGAGACGAGGTAGGAGCAGTCAGCGGTAATGACATGTGGGGCTCAAGATTAACCAAAGGAAAGCCAATTTGTGTCGTATGAATCTCTGAAGCTGCTGGATTGGGAGATGGGGCTAAGGATGTAGCGAGGTAAAGTAGAGTTATCAGGTGGAGAAGGAGCTAAATGAGCGGCTATACTAATAGGAATGCCAACAAGGAGTTGACCGTCGAGTGTACGGTCAGGGGCATGAGACAAATAGTATTTTATAGTGCTAGGATTAGCATCTAGAAATTTGGCAAATTCCTTATCTAATACAGGAATTTTAGGAACCTCACTGGTATCCGTAGGATTCCCTATAGAATGTGAAGGGGTGATTCGAGGCAAAGGCACGGAGAGCGAGGCATGTGAAACCATGGCGGCGCTTGCTTCCGAGTGATAACAACCATGGACAAGAGTACACAAGTAGGGTTTCAATCTATCGAGAACAAAACACCCTCAGAATGTTGAAATTGGTAGGTTGCTGGTTTGTCAAGAACTGTAAAAGACAGTAACCAATATTGGTCTGCTAACCGATGTCGGTTAGACTATAGCCGATGTCGGTCAGTTAACCGATGTCGGTATAATAAGACTGGTATAAGAAAATATAAGAAGTTGCTGATTTGATTTTTAACAACGCTTAGTACATCTATCAAATTTTTCTCAAGTGATAAGCGAAACAGATGTATGTGAGAGAAAGCAGAACGAAAACAAACAAGATACATAAGCAAATTAACAAACTAACCCTAGGATTAGTGTTTATCAATTTGATCTTATGCCCTTAGACGCAGAATGATGTTAGAATCCTAAACACAAGACTTAGGGAAATGTCAAGTTTTTTTGGCTTATAAGGTTACCTCAATTAGGCGGAGGAATACCGCATGGAAAAGGGGGATGTTTTGAGCTGTTGTGTTAATTATGAAGTGATTTGATATGTGTTGTGCAGTGAAAGTAAGATTAATTTCCTGTCAATACCGTGGAAATCACCCCCACGTGTACGACCTGTTACTTAGTCTATGTTCACTAGAATTGAAAATAGCAAGCAAGAATGTAATGCACGTGTTTTAAACCCAAATCAAAAATGATATTCGATGAAGCAAAGAAGATGACTTTCACCAATGCAAAACGGGAAAGCAAGACAAATTCTTTACTAAATATAACAAAATACCGTGTGAAATTTTTAAAATAAGAAAACAGCAAGTATGCTCCTATGTGAAAGAAAGCAAGAAAAAAAGAAACTGAAATGGGTCCCACTGAAGTGTGCCAAATGTTTCGCATAGAATGTTTCAACTTTTGGGAATAGAGTTGCTTCTATCCTTTCATTCCTTTGAGAAACAGATATAGGGTTAGGGCTAGGAGGAATACACGACAATCAAGAGATGAGAGCTATCTTCCCTCCCGACAAATAGATGAATGTCATAAGGCTCTTGATACTCGAAGTAGTTTTTGGGCTTGATGTCCTTCTCTCGCAAACTCTTGTTGTTTCTTTTTCACTTGTCTCTGTTTAGCCAAGTAAATTCCGGATCCTTCAAATGATTTCTGATTTGGATGCACGAAAATCCAACCCTTTTTTTTTGGTTAGGAGTGGTCATTTACAGGGAACCGATGGCGATTCTGTGGCAAGCCGACGGTGGTCGTGTAGAAACCGGTATTGGTCAGGTCAAAGCGGGCTATTTTTGGTAAAATAGCCAGTTTTCCCTCCTTTTCTCCTGAGGGATTAGTTGCAGGCTTGGTCAAGTCATTATGAGGTTGGTTTTAGGTGTGGGTGAGGAGTAATTAGTCATGGGTGTGGATGTGGACAAAGTTATAGGTCTTAATTAGGTTAGTTTAGGGTTAAGACTAGGTCATGATGAGGTGGCAAAATGAGGTGGCAGGTATGGCGATGTGGATTTATTAATTATAAGGTAATTAATAAATAATTGTGTAAGGTTAAGGTGATGAGGTTAGGTTGTGAAATGAGATGCGAGGCACAGGGGGTCGTAAGAGACAAATTTTGTGTCTACATCCCCATTGTTGAGAGAGATGCGGCCACACGTGTCCGCAGCCAGCGTAGTGGCCATCATGCACGAGGTGGGACTTGGCGAGAGTCCAAAGCATTATAGGGCTATAGATAGGGATCACGGTGTGATGGTTGCACTCATCGAGAGATGGGATCCGGCGACCAATGTGTTCCATCTCCCGACTGGAGAGATGATGATTACACTGGAGGATTTGTATCGCATCCTTGACTACCGATCGATGGAGAGGTAGTCTTCTAGATGGATGTAGAGACAGCCATGGACGATTTTCGGGTATTCGGGGATGCAGCCGTGCTATTGAATTATCACAGTGTGAGCATTGCCTATGGGTACATGTATCGTGCCCATAGACATGAGACACGGCTTGCCGTGTTGATGATGATCGGCATCACATGCTTCGCCCTCCTAGACTCAGAGGGAGGCCGCTTTCCATGGGTGCTGATGGGGGTACTACACGAGAGGGTGCAGGAGCATACGTGTTATGCTTAAGCACTAGTATACATGGTGCAGTTATACAGAGAGATGTGGGGCTACTGCCAGATGAGGTGATTCGGGATTTGTTCTACATTCTTGTTACATTGCTGGGCATATGAGCATATCATATGCATTTGACCAGTAGGGCTGCCCCAGCAGCCAGGGCCACAGGTTATCTATAGATATGGCTTTCAGAGGTGGTTGGGGGTCGTGGGTCAGCCATGAGCAGTTCTTGCTGGATGGGATGTAGTGTATTACCGGCATGTATTAGAGGGCGTGACTACCTTGGATATTGTATGGAGGCCTTACAGAGGTCATCAACCCCGTGAAGGAGCCCGATCACAGTTGCGGTGGATCCAGTATACATTCTGGATAGCAGGACGGAGGCCGGAGAGCATGAGTGGATACCCCTGGAGAGGGTACGACGGCAGATGGGGCTACGACAGGATGAGCCACCTCCCTTCCCTCAGTACGAGGGATGATGTAGAGGCCCCACTGCCTACACCATAGCCCATGGACCCAGATTGGGTAGCCGAGAGGCCAGCAGATGATACTATAGATGACGCCGGCTGCACAGGAGCATTTTTGGTATGGTGGGCAGGGGAGAGAGCCACGAGGAGACCTGATCACTCTACAGCCAGACTTAAGCGGTGTTAGAGAGTAGAGAGGACCAGCTCAGGGGACAGGTACAATTATTATAGGGGTAGCTTGCTGCTGCACAGGCACAGATAGGTGTCCTACAGGGGCAGTTAGCCCAGGCGCAGGTACAGGCACAGGCACAGGCACCACCACAGGCACCACCGGCGCACCAAGCACAAATACAGTACAAGTAGTGCCACTGCACACCCATGAGCATAGTGTACTGCCACCGACATAGCCACAGGCACAGGTACCGCCACCGGCACCATCACAGCCACAGGCACAGGGTGTATTGGTAGGATAGGGGCCATTGGTATTAGGAGTCGGGGGACCAGCCCCAGCAGCTATGGTGGCACGGGCCCGTTATATGGAGGCGAGAGCGGAGGCCCGGTACTATCAGGACGTCCTTGATGGTACCGGGCTGACTATCAGCCGTATGCGGCGCATAGAGTGGAGACCTCGTGGAGTCAGAGATCCCAGGGTGGTGTAGCTATAGCCGGTGGGTCGGTGACAGGGAGGAGGTGGGAGCCAGGGCCAGGACCCGCAGGGAGAGGTGCTGAGGGTGGTGGGGAGAGTTGAGACATCCCTGGGTCAGAGTTAGATGTTTTTGTGTGTACATTGGATATAGGCACTGGTCTATGAACCGGTTATGTTTATAGAGGCCTGCGTGCCCACATATGATGTATTCATTCATTTATTCATTTATTGTATATACCATCCTGCGAGCCGAGTATATTTTTGATATGAGAGACCGGCCTGCGAGCCGAGTCAAGATGTTTGACAGTTATTGTGGCCTGCGTGCCGGCTTTGTATTATTATGAGATCACAGAGGCCCCTATGTAGGGTAAGTTGTATATTTGAAACCTTTGATATATAGATATATATGATGATTTTGATCCATATGCTGTGTTTAAAATGTTTTAAGTATTTTGTTGATGGTTTGTGAAATTGAATGTATGATGAGTTTGATCCACATGGTTTATATATTGATGGTGTTGATGTATTTTGTTGATGGCTTTTTGAAATGGAATGTATGTATATATAGATGATGAGTTTAAAGCACATGTTGTGTATGCTTTGATGGGTTTAATGTATATATGATGTCGTATGTATGTTGTCAATGGTTGTTATAATGTAGATGGATGATGTTGCTGAAATTATGAGGATATATATATGTGATTTGGATGACAAATATTGATAATGGTGTTGTTATGCAGGAAAAAGAGGCGGGCGCCACAAAAATTTGTAAAAACGAAGAAACGGCTTAGGTTAAACTAAAAAAGGGGACACATGACCGATATCGGTTATGTAACCGATGTCGGTAGCTATACGACCGATAACGGTTATGTAACCGATATCGGTTATTTCGAAATTATATTTCCTAAAAATAGAACTGCTTGGTTGGCAACTTAAGTTCTTATTTTTAGCATTCTTATTTTTAGAGTCATGCAACAAGTTAAATACGTGAATGCGATGCTGTTTGACGACTGATACAGGTAATTGCATGAAAGAATTTGAGTGATAAGGAGGAAAGAGACAGGTGAAGTGAGTGTGGGCTGAGATTCAGAAGGTAGAAAGACAAGTTATATTTGAAGAGGGTGGTGAACATGGCTGAACGAGGAGAAGCATCCAGCAGGCAGGGACGAGGGGGAAGACAAGTTCCACCCCAAGCTGCTGCATCCCGAGAGGTAAACTGTTTGGTTGTAATTTGATTCTTGCATGTTTTGTGTGAATAGGATGAGAGAGAGTAAGTGGGTAAAGATGAGAAAGAAAAGGTGATAGGCAAGGGTTTGGGATGGGGTGAGTGCTATAGGGTAGGTAAGCAAGGTGGTCATGTATGTTTTTAGGTATAGATAGGAGTAAACGGGCAAAATAATTATCGTAGGTGTATGTTTTTAAGCAGGGTAGGTATATTTTTGACAGTGACCGGTATCGTTTAGAGATAACCGGTATTGGTTAGAAAACCGGTATCGGTTATCCATAACCGATATCGGTTACTGTAGGAGTTTCCAGAATTTGAGAAAAAACCCATGGAGATTTGTTCTCATTCAATAATTATGTGTTGTTTTGATGTATGCAGGTGGAAACAGGGTTAAGGATGAATGATACGCTAGCGTTGTTGTCACGAATCCGAGCGGATGTAACACCAACTGAATGGGCATTGATAAATCATTTGGGGTTAAGTAGAATCTGTTATTATTCACGAATCATGTGTAACCATGTTATGTTGCAGGCGTTGATTGAGAGATGGAATCCAGAAAAGAATACCTTATGTCTACCAACAAAGTGGAGATGACAAAGACATTAGAAGATGTGTTCTGTATTTTGAGACTCCCAATGATAGGAAAAATAGTGTATCAAGCATTGCCTAGCGCGGGGTGGGCAGCGATAATAGCAGTATTTGGTTCAGCTGCACGAGATTTGACACAGCGAGGTTTAACATTTACGTATGGTACAATGTATGCAACACACCCTGAGGAAACAAGGTTGGCCGTGCTATTAATGATAGCGGTGGGGTATTATGCATTACCGAGGGTGGAGGGTGGAAGATTTCCAAAAGTATTGATGAGTGTTATTTGGGAAATGATAGAAATGAGCGTGACTTTCGCATGGGCACCCGCATATCTGGCAGAGTTATATAGGGGTTTATGGGCCTGCAAGCGAAAACACAGGACGACACTGGATTGTTCGTACTTATTACATTGTTGGGCCTATGAGCACATTGTTTGTGTGCATCCAATAGGTGACCCATTGAGTCGGGAGAGGCAGGAGTGCAAAGGTTGGGATTCAGACGATGGGTCCAGACAGAACAAGAAGCGAGATCCCAGGCCGTGATAGATGACATCGAGTATTATAGACAGTCATGGGAGATGGTGACGATTGCGGATATTTGTTGGAGGCCTTATGGGAACTATATGGTGACAGAGAACATAGCTGAGGAGTTAAGGGGTGTGGAGTGATTGAGGTGGATCGCAGGGCACAGGCCGGGTGAGTACGAGAGGATTCCTCTAGATCGTGTGCAGCGACAATTTGGGTTCGTTCAGGATATACCTATGATATATAGACTATACATGAAGATCGACACCGAGGCAGCCTTCTCACCTCCCGGCCTACACCTCCGTAAGGACCAGAAGAGATAGCAGCCAATCGTAGGGTAATGGATGCGGGAATGACCAAGGCCTATAGGGTATGGTGGGTAGCAGAGCTGCGAGGTGCACATGAGCACCATGACATAGCTGTGATTACAGCGGAGAGAGATCGTCTGCAAGATTTAGTTCACCAGCTTCAAACATAGGTGAATGAGACAACGAGATTGTTAGAGGTTTCACAGTTATGAGTGGAGAGACTGGAGGCAAGATTCCTCCACGCGAGAGGACGTATTTGTATGTTACAGGAGATGTTGGCGGATCAGTGGGAGGAACCAATGGCAGTGGCACCTTTGAGGATGGAGAGGCCAACTGAGGGGCATCGACGATCATGATCACCACCTGATTCGGGAGGAGGTGCAAGGGTCTAAGTGAATTTCATAGGAATATAAGAATAAATAAGGATGCCGACTGCTGAGTCGATGATAGAGAAGGTGTTTTTGTTTAACATCTAAAATAAAACTAAATATGTATGTTGTTTTGAGTGACGATAATAATAAGAATTGTTGTGTTTTAGATGTTGTTTTTGTTTCTTTTGAAAACGGATAAAGATGAATGTTGGCGAGATAGAAATACTCAAAAACTATTTATATTTACAACACATGATAGGGTATGGTAGGGGATGGTCGAGCTAACCTTGGGAGACCCCATGTCTCCTAACTACTTGCCTACATAGCCCATTGTACAAAGCAAGGAGGGGCCTTAGATCGATGTAGTTCTCCTTAGGACCGGGGAGAGGTGAATTCGAGCAATTTGGTTGTGGTTAGGTAATTTGTCGGTTGGTAAAAATTTGATGTTGGTAGGGTAATGTTGTTGGTATAGGTATAGGTGAAGCAAAAGTTAGCATACCCAAGTAGTAGGGAATCGTGTCCCGATTAAGGTCAACACACACAATCCTAGAGTCGAGCAAAAGAGGCAAGAGTGTCCCGTAGTTGAGAAGAGCTAAACAAACCACATATTAATGTAGGATGAGCTTGAACCCTAGGTACCATGCATAGGTGAGAAGTCGATAGGTGAAAAGAGTTGTATAATCACAATATATTGGATATACGTCACGTCCCTTGAGTTTTGTTGTTTTGACGAATGGTGAGGTGAGGTGGCCGGTATAGCTGGGGTGCAGAGAACTTATTATAAGATGATTATTCTGACGAAAGAGAACCAAACCTAAATAGACAAGTCCATGACTCAAAAGTGCTTTGAAATACTGCTTTTATTTTTATTTTATTTTTCTGGATATAGACTGATCGATGTGGGAAGTCTACATGGGATATGTATTTTGTTGTTCTTGAGGTCTTCACGAAGCTGATCAATGCGAGAAGCTTCGATAAAAGGTTGACTGTGTATAGCTGTCCTTCAGGAGCGATCTATTTATAGGAGCTCCAGGTTTACCATTAAGTGAAGCTAAATGATAAGTGCTTGATCCATAAGTGTGAGTGATAATGTAAGGCCCAATCCAATTAGGAGTAAATTTTCCACGTTTTCTTTTTTCTAGTTTGGTTACATGTTGATTCTCTTTGAGGACAAGATCACCAACCTTAAAGGTACGCTCATGAAGTCACTTATCATAAGCACGCTTGATGCGTTTTGGTATATTTGAAGGTGGTCAAGAGCCGTAAGACGTCGCTTGTCGGGAAGCTCTAATTGGGCTAACCGCTCTTGGTGGAAATCATCGTTGGTGAGAATATCTTGAAGAGATATTCTGAGGGAGGGTATTTTTATTTCGAGAGGCAAGACAGCCTCGGTACCATATATAAAAGAAAATGGTGTGGCATTAGTGGAGGTACGAATGCTAGTACGATAAGCCCAAAGGGCAAAGGGAATGTGATAGAGGCAAAGGGAAGATGAGGACATAGGCATTTTAAGCTTTTGTAAACACTTCGGTATATGGTACAGCATCTGGATCGGTCATCTGCATTTGAGTAGAATATGGCGTACTCAAACATTCCAATAGGACCTTTCTATCTTCTGGGGAATGACAGTCCTCACGTGTGAATAGGAACTTTTGTATGGAAGAAAGGTGGGTTGTGATTCCGGTCCACTGTGGGTGTGATATAGGGGGTAGATGAGGCACTGTATCAATGGGCATTAAGAGGTCAACCGATCGCTGAAAAGATTTAGGCGATGAAGAACTAATAGGTAGGAGGGCGTGTTTGAGAGGATCCATCATGTTTAAAGAATGTGGTGATGTTGGTGCAAGAGGTTTCTCGTCTAAGGATGACAAAAGAAGTGGTGAACCTTCCTCTTGTACAATAAGAATGGTAGAAGGAGACGTTTGGGAAATAGATAAATTAGATAACATCCGCTCACAGTCTTGCAAGGATGTGGTGTAAGAAGGCTCATTTGTGAGAAGGGAACTCTGGGCGGTTAATTCTTTGATGGGTAAAGGAACGGCAAGGATTTTGTCTTGTCTTGATGGTGATGAAGGGGGTTCGGGTTCCTGCGTTAGTGAAGAGGCTTGATTCAGAATTTGTTCGATAGAGGTTTTGGGCTGGGAGTCGAAGACTACATGGATCTCGTGAACACTCTCCTCGGCTAAGATATCTTAGTTTATGTTACTGTTAGAAGAGTGATTCGGGAATGGTTTGTTGAAGATTTTCAAATTTTGGTTAGTAGGGGCATTAGGATTATCGATGACTATATCCCCTGCATCAATTTCGGTTTTCATGACTGTGTCCCTTCATGCGGTGGAAGTTACAGAAGTCATTTTCTTTGTACCAAGAAGGTATGGCGCAAGTGGAATCAAACCCGGAGTGAGGTTTAACAGGAGGTAAGGTAATGGCTCCTGCTTTAAGCAATTTTTCCAATATCACACCATAAGTTTCTCCCAAGGGGTGTAATTGATGGGCTCAGCTTTATACTTATAGGTGGTTTTTGGTGGGGTATTAGACGGTGGTTGGGATTTGACCATCACCACGTGCACAGCTCCTTTTGATTTCGAAGTAGTCGATGGGTGAGGATTGGTGGTGTTAGGTTTGTTGGTGGAATCTTGGGTTCGGAAATTGGGGTTTTTGTTGCGCAACCGCAATTTCTCTTCCTCTAAGGCTCGAATCTCTAGTTTTCGAGCCGCAGTAAAACCTCGTCAAATGTGTGGAAAGTTTGAATTTGGAGGGTAGGAGAGATGTGCTTAGCGCAGGCCCACGTAAAAATTTTGATAAGTTCGGCCTAAGGCAAGGCATATGTAAGTTGGTTGATAAGGCCCCGCCATCGTCCAACGAAATCTGCGATAGATTCATCTTCAAATTGTCGGATGGTAGAGGGTTGGTGATAGATAATTTCTTGGCAATGTTAATGGAGAAATGATCCAAGAAAGATTGGGCTAGTTGGTTAAAAGAGAAGATTGAGTCTTGGGTTAAAGCACTTTGTACCACTCAAGGCGGGTCCCGACAAGGACATGGGAAACGTGCGGAGTAGTAAGGCATCATCGTAAGCAATTAGATAACAGGCATGTCTAAATGAGCGCAAGTGTTGTTGAGGATCCTCCTTACTATTAAAACAAGTAAATTTTGGTAATTCCCATTGAGGAGGATATGAATGAAGGGGAGAAAAGGGTGGATAGGCTCCCAAAAAACTTGCTTGTATGTCAAGTGCTACGACTTCCTGAAACGGAAGCCTCCAGTTTTGCATTTTGTCCATCATTTGTTTAATTAAATGAGTAGTTGGATGAGATGATGGTGTGGTTGTGGTAAACGGAGGCGAGATTGGGCCAAGGGCCACCACTAGACAATGGTGGGGTTAAATGTTGATAAGGTATGGAGGACGAATGTGTTGAGGCGGCCCGAATAGGGATGTCCTATATAAGATTTTTAGGTTACCGATACGTGTGTGGGAATGAAAATGTGGGCGGAGCTTGAGAAGGAAAGCTCTTTTGGATAGGTGGTAGAGAGCAAGTCATGAACAAACAGTCTGCAAGAGAGACGAGGTAGGAGTAGTTGGCGGTAATGACATGTGGGGCCCAAGATTAACCAAAGGAAAGCCAATCTGTGTCGTATGAACCTCTGAAGCCGCTGGATTGGGAGATGGGGCTAAGGATGCAGCAGGCAAAGTGGAGTTATCAGGTAGAGAAGGAGCTAAATGAGTAGCTATACTAATAGGCATGCCAACAAGGAGTTGACCGTCGGGTGTATGGTCAGGGGCATGAGACAAATAGTATTGTACAGTGCTAGGATTAGCATCTAGAAATTTGGCAAATTCCTTATCTCCTACAGGAATTTTAGGAACCTCGCTGGTATCTGTAGGATTCCCTATAGAATGTGAAGGGGGTGATTCAGGCAAAGGCACAGAGCAGGCATGTGAAACCATGGCGGCGGCTTGCTTCCGAGTGATAACAACCATGGACAAGAGTACATAGTAGGGTTTCAATCTATCAGGAACAGAAACAACCTCAGAATGTTGAAATCGGTAGATTGCTGGTTTGTCGGGAAGCCGTAAAAGATGAACTGGAATCGATATCGGTCTGCTAACCGATGTCGGTTAGACTATAGCCGACGTCGGTCAGTTAACCAATGTCGGTATAATAAGACTGGTATAAGAAAATATAAGAAGCTGCTGATTTGAGTTTTTAACAATGCTTAGTACATCTATCAAATTGTTCTGAAGTGATAACTGAAACAGTGTATGACAGAGAAACAGAACTGAAAACAAACAAGATACACAAGCAAATTAACAGACTAACCCTAGGATTAGTGTTTATCAATTTGAGCTTATGCCCTTAGATGCAGAATGATGTCAGAATCCTAAACACAAGACTTAGGGGAAATGTCAAGTTTGTTTTGGCTTATAAGGTTACCTCAATCGGGTGGAGGAATACCGCGGAAAAGGGGGGATGTTTTGAGCTGTTGTGTTAATTATGAAGTGATTCGGTATGTGTTGTGTAGTGAAAGTAAGATTAATTTCCTGTCAATACCATGGAAATCACCCCCACGTGTACGACCTGTTACTTAGTCTACGTTCACTAGAATTGAAAATAGCAAGCAAGAATGTAATGCACGTGTTTTAAACCCAAATCGAAAATGATATTCGATGAAGCAAAGAAGATGACTTTCACTAATGCAAAACTGGGAAAGCAAGACAAATTCTTTTACTAAATATAACAAAATACCATGTGAAATTTTTAAAAGAAGAAAACAGCAAGTATGCTCCCTATGTGAAAGCAAGCAAGAAAGAAAGAAACCCGAAATGGGTCCCACCGGGCGTGCCAAAATGTTTCGCACGGAATGTTTCAACTTTTGGGAATAGAGTTGCTTCTATCCTTTCATTCCTTTGAGAAACAGATAAGGGTTAGGGCTAGGAGGAATACCTGTTGAATGTCGAGAGGGTGTGCACGTACCGTAGAGAGAGAGAGATCAGTCGATGACGAAGAACTCCTTTTTGTCTTGGAAGGACTACCTGCAAGTAAGAATACAAGACCACCAGATTTTAATTAGACAATAAATGAGGGAACTACCTTGGGCCCAAGAAATATAAAACTTCCTTTCGAAGGTGGTCAGTTCCCCTGCTAATATGAATTAACACAAATTCTAACAAATAAGCTATTGTCCAATTACAATTTGTTTACCTTGTTAGAACAATAGAGAAAGGGCTGGTCTTGGTTTAGAATCACGGTGACCGATGCCGGTCAGTAATCCTAACCGACTGTTGGTAACTGATATCGGTAGGGGCAATGTTTTAGGGGCTTTTGGTGAAGGTTGGTTGTAAGGTGGTTGTGTTGTTTTATAATGCCGATAAATGCGTGGGGTTAGGTAATGGGGTGATGAGAAGGACTCAGAGAATACGGGGGTGTTCTTGGGGTAACGTAAGGGTGGAGGAATGAAAGTTAGACGTAGTGTGTTCTTTGGGTAGTAAATCTTGGAATAGACTTATGATGGTCGTGATTCAAAAGTTCAAGAAATGTTATTTAAAGGACATACAAGATATTACTTACGATTATTGATGAGGATGCAGGTCCAAGAACTATGATGACGATGGCAGAACTTAGGTAGGATGACCTGACAATCAGGAGATGAGCTATCTTCCCTCCCGACGAATAGATGAATGTCACAAGGATCTGGTTACTCAGTTGCAGTTTTTGGGCTTGATGTCCTTCTCTGCAAACTCTTCTTGTTTCTTTTTCACTTGTCTCTGTTCGCCCAAGTAAATTTCGGATCCTTCCAATGACTTCTGATTTGGATCCATGAAAATCCAACCCCTTATTTTTGGTTGGGAGTGGTCATTTACATGGAACCGATGGCGGATTGCACAACCAACGATCAAGTAGAAACCGGTATCGATCGTCAAAGCAGGCTATTTTTGGTAAAAATCCAACTTTCCTCCTTTTCTCCCGAGGATTAGTTTCGGGCTTGGTCAAGTCATTATGAGGTTGGTTTTAGGTGCGGGTGAGGATTAATTAGTCATTGGTGTGGATGTGGACCAAGTTATAGGTCTTAATTAGGTTAGTTTAGGGTTAAGACTAGGTCATGATGAGGTGGTAAAATGAGGTGGCAGGTATGGCGATGTGGATTTATTAATTATAAGGTAATTAATAAATAATTGTGTAAGGTTTAGGTGATGAGGTTAGGTTGCGAAATGAGATGTGGGGCATAGCGGGTCGTAAGACACAAATTTGGGCCCATTTCAGTTTCTTTCTTTCTTGCTTGCTTTCACATAGGGAGCATACTTGCTGTTTTCTTCTTTTAAAAATTTCACACGGTATTTTGTTATATTTAGTAAAATAATTTGTCTTGCTTTCCCAGCTTTGCATTAGTGAAAGTCATCTTCTTTGCTTCATCGAATATCATTTTCGATTTGGGTTTAAAACACATGCATTACATTCTTGCTTGCTTTTTTCAATTCTAGTGAACGTAGACTAAGTAACAGGTCGTCCACGTGGGGGTGATTTCCATGGTATTGACAGGAAATTAATCTTACTTTCACTACACAACACATACCGAATCACTTCATAATTAACACAACAGCTCAAAACATCCCCCCTTTTCCACGGTATTCCTCCGCCCGATTGAGGTAACCTTATAAGCCAAAACAAACTTGACATTTCCCCTAAGTCTTGTGTTTAGGATTCTGACATCATTCTACGTCTAAGGGCATAAGCTCAAATTGATAAACACTAATCCTAGGGTTAGTCTGTTAATTTTCTTATGTATCTTGTTTGTTTTCAGCTCTGTTTCTCTGTCATACACTGCTTTTTGATTATCACTTGCCAGAACAATTTGATAGATGTACTAAGCTTGTTAAAAACTCAAATCAGCAACTTCTTATATTTTCTTATACCGATCTTATTATACCGACATCGGCTATAGTCTAACCGACATCGGTTAGCATACCGATATCGATTCTTATCTCTCTGCAGCCTCGACAAACCAGCAACCTACCAATTTCAACATTCTGAGGCTATTTCTGTTCTTGATAGATTGAAACCCTACATGTACTCTTGTCCATCGTTATTATCACTCAGAAGCAAGCCGCCACCATGGTTTCACATGCCTGCTCTGTGCCTTTGCCTGAATCACCCCCTTCACATTCTATAGGGAATCCTACGGACACTAGCGAGGTTCCTAAAATTCCTGTAGGAGATAAGGAATTTGCCAAATTTTTGGATGTTAATCCTAGCACTATACAATACTATTTGTCTCATGCCCCTGACCGTACACCCGACGGTCAACTCCTTGTTGGCATGCCTATTAGTATAGCTGCTCATTTAGCTCCTTCTCTGCCTGATAACTCCGCTTTGCCTGCTGCATCCTTAGCCCCGTCTCCCAATCCAGCGGCTTCAGAGGTTCATACGACACAGATTGGCTTTCCTTTGGTTAATCTTGGGCCCCACATGTCATTACCACCGACTGCTCCTACCTCGTCTCTCTTGCAGACTGTTCCATTCATGACTTGCTCTCTGCCACCTATCCACACGAGCTTTCCTTCTCAAGCTCCGCCCACATTTTCATTCCCACACACGTATCCGGTAACCTCAACGTCTTATATAGGACATCCCTATTCGGTCGCCTCAACACATTCGTCCTCCATACCTTATCAACATTTAACCCCACCATTGTCTAGTGGTGGCCCTTGGCCCAATCTGCCTCCGTTTACCACAACCACACCATCATCTCATCCAACTACTGATTTAATTAAACAAATGATGGACAAAATGCAAAATCTGGAGGCTTCTGTTTCAGGAAGTCGTAGCGCCTTGACATACGAGCAAGTTTGTCGGGAGCCTATCCACCCTTCTGTCCCCCTTCATTCATATCCTCCTCAATGGGAATTACCAAAATTTACTCGTTTTAATAGTAAGGAGGATCCTCAACAACACTTGCGCTCATTTAGACATGCCTGCTATCTAATTGCTCACGACGATGCCTTACTACTCCGCACCTTTCCCATGTCCTTATCAGGACCCGCCTTGGAGTGGTACAGTGCTTTAACCCAGCACTCAATCTTCTCTTTTAACCAACTAGCCCAATCTTTCTTAGATCATTTCTCCATTAACATTTCGAAGAAAGTATCTATCACCGACCTCTCTCGCCATCCAACAATTTGAAGATGAATCTATCGCAGATTTCGTTGGACGATGGCGGGGCCTTATCAACCAACTTACGTATGCCTTGCCTTAGGTCGAACTTATCAAAAAATTTACGTGGGCCTACGCTAAGCACATCTCTCCTACCCTCCAAATTCAAACTTTCCACACATTTGACAAGGCCTTTACTATGGCTCGAAAAATAGAGATTCGAGCCTTAGAGGAAGAGAAATTGCAGTTGCGCAACAAAAACCCCAATTTCCGAACCCAAGATTCCACCAACAAACCTAACACCACCAATCCTCACCCATCGACTGCTTCAAAATCAAAAGGAGCTGTGCACGTAGTGATGGTCAAATCCCAACCACCGTCTAATACCCCACCAAAAACCACCTATAAGTATAAAGCTGAGCCCATCAATTACACCCCCTTGGGAGAAACTTATGGTGTGATATTGGAAAATTTTCTTAAAGCAGGAGCCATTACCTTACCTCCTGTTAAACCTCACTCCGGGTTTGATTCCACTTGCACGATACCTTCTTGGTACAAAGAAAATGACTTCTGTAACTTCCACCGCGTGAAGGGACACAGACATGAAAACTGCAAGATGTTGAAAAACATAGTGCAGGAAATGGTTGATGTAGGGATATAGCCCTCGATAATCCTAACGCCCTGCTAACCGAAATTTGAAAATTTTCAACAAACCATTCCCGAATCACTCTTCTAACAGTAACATAAACCAAGATATCTTAGCCGAGGAGAGTGTTCATGAGATCCATGCAGTCTTCGACTCCCAGCCAAAAACCTCTATCGAAAAAATTCTGAATCAAGCCTCTTCACTAACGCAGGAACCCGAACCCCCTTCATCACCATCAAGACAAGACGAAATCCTTGCCATTCCTTTACCCATCAAGGAATTAACCACCCAGAGTTCTCTTCTCACAAATGAGCCTTCTTACACCACATCCTTGCAAGACTGTGAGCGAGATGTTATCTAATTTATCTATTTCCCAAACGTCTCCTTCTACCATTCTTTTTGTACACAGAGGAAGGTTCACCACTTCTTTTGTCATCCTTAGACGAGAAAATTCTTGCACCGACATCACCACATTCTTTAAACATGATGGATCCTCTCCAACACGCCCTCCTACCTATTATTTCTTCATCACCTAAATCTTTTCAGCGATCGGTTGACCTCTTAATGCCCATTGATACAATGCCTCATCTACCCCATGTATCACACCCACAGTGGACCGGAATCACAACCCACCTTTCTTCCATACAAAAGCTCCTATTCACACATGAGGACTGTCATTCCCCAGAAGATAGAAAGGTCCTATGGGAACGTTTGAGTACTCCATATTCTACTCAAATGCGATGACCGATCCAGATGCCTCTACCGTATACCAAGTGTTTATAGAATCTTAAAATGCCTATGTCCTCATCTTCATCCCCCTCATCTCTACCAAATACCTTATCCACCTCTATTAGCCTAACCAAATCTTCCCCTACGCTTGGGACCTCACCAATACCCAGTCTAACACACCCACCTAAGCGGCTTGATTTATCTAAAAATAAAGCCGTCCATCCACTTAGGAGACAGACTCAATCTCCTCAACCTATGTCTCTATCATGACTAAAACCATCGTCGTCACACCTACCTTCCATATTGGGACCTCATCCCTCCACCTTGCATCAATATATCATACCTCCTGCGTTTTCTTTAAAACGACCTACGCCTTCTGCACCCATACAGAGATCCAAGGGTATATCAACACCATCACCCCGTGTATCCTGTCCACCTATCAACTCTAAACAAATTCCATCATCAAAAGATTTGTTTGCTGTCACTCCTATTTCTCCGTGGTTGTTTTCTGATACCACATCATTTGTGGCCTCATCATCTAACCAGCTAAACATAGCTTCTGCGCCAAAGAAGCCACGTTTAGTTAAAACCCATTATCAAAACCCCTTGGCTAAACCGCCACCCATACAAATCAACCATACCCCGTCATTACCAGAATCTACCCAGTCAATAGCCTCATCTTCCTCTGACTCTGACCCACTCAAAGGGTCTTATGCCAAAATCCTTGCTATGTTGGTGGAGAATGCGACCATTTCCCTACCCCCACTTAGACCTTATGACCCATCTAAACCTCGACCAATAGGTTATGATGAGTCTAAAATCTGCGCTTACCACCGCACACCAGACATGACATAGAGGGATGCCGATAACCATACCGAAAATTTTGTTCCGATCCCTCGTTAGGGATCCCTTGCATTCGAAACATTGCAAAATCCCTTCCCGGGAAATCTGGTTTTTCGAACTTAGTCTTTTTGGTCTTTTTTGGCTGGGCGCATGGAATTACTATGTAACACCAACTTTTGGTGCACCCCCTTTAAAGCCTTTGGCGCATATTTTTCAGTGTCAACACGCCTTTTGGTGCGCCTTGTATGTTGAGTCTTCTCTACGTGCGCCAAGGCGCATGCGCCTTCATGTTAGCACAACTTTTGTTGCGCCACTTTTTCGGCGCCAAAGGGCGCACATAATCTAATGACAACACAACTTTTGGTGCGCCAAAGGCGCGCTTAGTTTCATGCTGAAAATGCTTTCATGCGCCAAAGGGCGCATGCCTTCCCATGTCGACAGCAACTTTGGTGCGCCCTTTCTAAAGTTGGTGGCGCATTTATGACTTGCTCACCTATATATATGTGTTTTCGCACCCACAAATGTCATTTTCACCAGATGCATCACGTGATTATTTTCTCCGAGCCTGTCACCCTCGCCTCGCGCTTTCAACGCGCTTGTGGACCCGCTTGCGATTCTCACTATTTATCCGGGTAAGTGTTCTTGTCTCTTCCATGCGTTTTGCGTTTTGGTTCTTTGTGCTTGGTGGTCTGGTTTTAGTTTGTGTTTGGGGATATCAAAATGTTGATCTAGCCTCCTCCTTTTGCTATCTTCCCATATCCCTCCCCCTCTGTCCAGATCTGCTGGTAGGGGAACTTGTCTGAAAAACATGGTTTTATTTCCTTTTAAATGAGCCATTTCATTGCCCAATAACCCTGCTAAAACAAATGAAGAGAGAAATGAAGATGACTATTTTTCCCTTTGGCGCACCGGCGCGTCTTGCAACATCAAAAATAGTTGCGCCCCTTTGCGCATCTGTCACCCCTGCAACATGACTAAAATCCGCGCCAATGGCGCACCCATCTTGCCTACTACAAAAACACTAGCCTCAAGCGCCTCAATGGCGCACCAACCTTCCTTGTTGCATCGCATAAACATGCGCCCTTTGCGCACCCCATCATCTGCACAACACCGCTTAATCCGCGCCAGCCAAGTGCAAGACTTTGAAAGCGCAGGTGCATTCTTCATTGCAAAAGCATTATGTCGTGTAAACCCTCCATGCGCTGCGCCAAGTTAGCTTTGGCGCACGAGAAGTTTATGTAACACAAAAGATACATGCGCCAAAGGGCGCACCAAATCCCCATGTAACATGAAAAAGCCATGCGCCTTCGGCGCATCCTGTCTCCATGCAACACGATGTTTTTATGCGCCCTTTTGTAAAATGCATCCTGCAGTATTCATGCGCCATGCGCCTTTGGCGCCAGTTTAACCCTTGCAACACACTTTCCCCGTGCGCCTTACCTATTTAGCCCTGTAAGCTGCAGCTTTCATGCGCCATGCGCCCTGAGTCTCAAAATCTCTAACTCTTTCCTCTGCTAACATTTCAATGGAAGATCAAATGGCTAATACAACCTTTTCGGATTGGGTCTCGCTTCTTCTTCATGCAGATCAGCAACTGAGTTCGAAAGAACATATGTCTACATCCAGCAAGAGACCCACCAAATCCAAAGGAAAGGCCAAACTTACGGAAGAAGAGATGAAATATAAATATCAAAGGGTCAGGATGCCCGAGTCCCAGGCCGAGTGTAGCATGGACGTCAGAGACTCAGAATTGGGACATATTGATATGGAGGAATTCTGGGCTAGAACTCAGAAAGTCACAAGGAGTCCATGGATGGACAAACTGATAGGCAAGGCTGCCCTCGCACTTCACGGTGGAATCCCACCAAACATGCCAACAATGAATTCTTGATGGTGATTGCCCAATGTTACAACAAAGACACAAGGTGTGTCGTAAACAGCAAGGGCGAGGTAGTCATTAACCTCACTACCTGTCACTTTGAGGGAATACTCAGCATACCCCACCACCGGCACTTTGTGGCCATCAGTCAAGCAGATTGCATTAAGGCCTGGGATGACAATGCAGATCAGTGTATGCAACTAATGAACGAGGTTTACTTAAAAACAAAAAGGTAGTAACCCGGTGGCCCCAAATCATCCACCGCAGCGACTTCTCAGAGGAGCTCAGCGACACCATTACGTTCCTGAGCAGGGTCTTCGGCTTTCTGATGCCCATTATTTCCATAAATGGATGTTGCGGTACTTAGAGACCATGAACAAGAATATGCCTGATCAGCGCTTTTGCTGGGGAGAAATTATAAGCAGCACAATCTCTGAGCAGCTACAACAATTTAGCACAACGGGGACATTCCATATGAACTCCTACGTGGTCTACGCTGCAGCATCAGAGAGGGACTATCCAGGCCTGACGCGGAGTGGAGTTTGGCCTCAGGTCAAGATATACGAGTACTACCCGAATTGAGGCTGGAGAATAGCATCTCCCAATTCACAAAAATTAACGATGTGTTTTTCTATCACATCATCTGCCTATTGAGGCCGAATATGACTTATGGTCGCACGACCAAAAGCATAGTAGCAGCCACTGAGAAATGGGGGGCCTTGTTCACCCAGTTTCCCACATTCACCTATCTAAGGGCTGCCAACTTTTTAGGGGAGAGCCAACCAGGCTACCGAGGTATGCTGGACCTAAACTGATTCTGCTGGAGCTATCAAGGCAGCTGATCACATACCACGAGAAATGCCTGAAAAGAAAGAAGGGTGGAACTCCTTTCCCCTCACAAAGGGGCCGATATATGCTCTACCCACCACAAGGCGAAGGAAATGTTCGCAGAGCCGAGTTACTCAATTTAAGACATGATTTCCCAAACTGTGCCTACCTTCGACCCAAGGAGCTATCTCCGCCAAGGGCGAAACTTGATCCAATCCATGTCCCTCGATCGAGGACATTTACATCGACGCATCCATGAGGTGGAGCTCAGGAGAAAGGATCATTCTCACCTAGCATTGGCGGAAATCATCCAATACGGGATAGCCATTGTCCCCAAAGGCTTCCAAACTACGGAAGATGAAATAGACAAGGTATATACTGACACAGATGGGGAAAATTGGCCCTTTCCAGCCATTGATAGAACTAAGGCCCCTCAGACAATTGAGGAGAGGGTCAAGGAGACTCTGCGTAGGACAGAGCATTGGTGCCGTATGAACGGACTAATCTACCTTGGGGTTGATTTCACAACCTCCCCGATTGGGCAACGCACCTCCACGATCCAAAAAGCAGCCTAAAGGCAAAGGCAAAGGCGTAGAAGGTGAATCCAACACCATTCAGGAAGAAGCCCCTGAGAGTCCTCCTTCCGCGGCACCCGAGCAGGTAATATCTCTGGTCACACCAGAGAAAGAAGCAGAAGAGGATATTCCCATTGGCCCATCCACTCAGGATGTCGGCATTGCTACAACAACTGAGGTCCCTTCTATCCTTTCTTCTTCTCTTCCTTCCCCTCCTCGAGCGACTCAAGCGACCATCCCTTTGGTCGTGTCTTCTGTCCCTTCTTCTACTGTTTCCCCCGCTTCTTCGTCTATCTTCTCTTCCCTCGCTGATCTATCCTCCTCCATTTCTTCCCTTATCTCCGAGCTCCCTTCCTTCCTATGTCTTCCGCAGCTGCAGCTTTCCTTCCTTCCTTCCGTGGGCACTTCTTCGGCTATTCTCTCAATGCCGCCACCCACGTGTCTCCACCTTTTTCCCTCTACTACCGCAGCTGCCCCCTCCTCTCGCTTCCCGGTCCTTCTACCATGGGTCCACTTGATCTCTCAAGAAAGCCTAAGTCAAAAAAGAGGAAAGTTCCCATCGCTCCGATGGACTTTTCCGTGATCCCATCTAAGGGGGCAAAGAAGCGTAAGCCTATCACGCGCTTCTCTCAAAGTGTCAGTAGGGGAGAGAGTTATGGAAATCGCATACCCCAATCCCCTCAAAGAGAAAAAGGATCTGCCTCTCCTATAGATTTTACCGTGACCCAAGTCACAATGGGGACATCTTCCAAAGTCTTCAGGGGAGGCTCTTTCAGCTTGACGCCCTCGCAAGAAGCTTAAAGAGATAAAGGAAGAGAAAAGGCAATCAAGGAGCAAAACAAATATCTCGCTCCAAGCCTTACGTAAGATGGGTAGTGCGCCCCACAACTACGCCGAGACTTCGAGCTTCTCACCAGAGAAAATTAATGAGTATGCCAAGATCGGTGAGCAGGTGGTATGGCCGCTTTCCGCTGAGGAGGAGCCAAATCCTCAAAGACAAGTGAAAAGTGATCGCCGAGTTCTCCGACTTGTACCTGAACATCAGTAAGGCGAATAAAGAGCTCCAAGTGTTAGCAGGGCCCCATATCGAAAGAGCTGAACATGCCGATCGCAGCACGAGACCTTCCAACAAATGTTCGACTGCTCACCAAGATCCGGTCAAGTTCGGCATCTCGCCATCCAAGGCCCTCAACAAAATCATGTCCACTCTGGACTACCAGGTGGATCAGCTAGAATTTATTCTAGAAAAGATTGACAAAGTCAAGGAAGAAGCCCTGGATGCGATGCACCAAATGGAACGAATTGTTCTTAATATGTCGCCAGGGTTACTTACTCCTTCCTTCACTTTAAGGAAAGCTGATGAAACCACCCGGATCTTCAAGGAGATCGCTTCTCAAGGAACGGGGCCAGAGGTCACATTTGACACAGAATCTATCAACAACCTGCTGGCCTGTAGGGACTTCATCGGGTTCCTCATTGAGGTGGAAAAGGACTATTCCAAACTCCCAGAGAAGCTCATAGATGAGCGGGAGACTTGTGAGGCGATAAGTGATAGGCACAAGGATCCTTCCCAGGATCAACTAGGGCCAATAATCAACAAGTTCATGGAATACCGCTCTCAGTTCCATATCTCGTCACCTGAGGAGCAACAAAAGCAGTCCACCCTTTCGGCGCAAGATGATGATGACGAATAGCTTCTTCTTCTTCTTTCTTCTTCTTCTTCTTCTTCTTCTTCTTCTTCGCTTTCTTTTGGAAATATCTAGAGTATGTTGATACAAATGATGACGTCATCCATGTTGCATCATGGGATGATGTCATCCATCAAGTTGTAAAAAGTCAACATGACTTTTAGATATTTTGTAAATATCTTTGTAAATAGTTGTTGGCTCCTTTTTGCCTTCTTTTCTTTCTTCTTCTATATACCCCAATACTTGTTGTATTGTGGGATGGATGGATGATATCTTCGATGAAAAATAGAAGTGAAGAAAAAGACTTTGAGCTTTCTTGTAATGTAAGAAAACAAGAATACAAATATTGAGACTTTGTGTCAATAGTCAGTGTTATGCATCGACCTTTCTTATGTTAGATCTCGTATGTGTTTATTCTGTTAGATTCATATCTACTTTTTTGTCATTTATTCATCATCGCATTGCTTTGCTCTGCTTTTATGCAAGTAGGTTTGGCTCTCATTACTACCAATCCCAAAACATAAACCTTCCGACCTTTCTCGCTTTGGAATTCATTTCTTTTCTTCCTTCTGACCGCTCTTTCTTCATCCCCTCTTCCTTTCCTTTCTTTTCGCAATGGAACACACCCCTACCGGGATGAGATCCCAAACCCCGAAGGTAGAATCTGTGAGACTTGCATAGATTCCTCGCTAGTAGAATAGCAATAAACCGCCGCTTTGCCGACTCAAAGAGGGGCTATGCCCCGCACACTGGCTGGCTCGCTATCCATAGATCTCGTCCAAGCGATGATTTTCGACCAACAGCTTTTGACTCACTGGGAAACGAATGATCTATCGATCTATGATAGTGATAGATAGAAAATCGTAAAAAAATCAAAAATCACTATCTCTGCTTTGTAAATCAACTTTTTGTTAAAAATCCAAAATTTTGCAAAAGTGCTCCAAATTGAAAATTTTCTTCTGAGATCCATAGATCTGGCCTAGTTACAAATCTTTAGTTCGCTGAGTTTTTATAAAAATCAGTATTTTGCCGTAGATCTGAATTTTTGACTGTTTGCTAAAAGTTTGAAACCCTCTTAAAAAGTCAAAATTAGATCCGAAAATCAGCTTGCTATTCTTCTCTGTCATTTTATCCTCATTGTTATTTGTCATTAACCGCAATCGGTTTTCTGAAAAGGATAGTTTTTAAATATTTAGAAAAGTATTTGCTGCTGGTTTTTGACAGAAAAACCAGAAAATCAGCAAGTACAGCCAAAAAGAAATTTCAAATCTGCGCCATAACGTTGCAGATCTGGAAGGTACACTGGCGGGTGAACCTTTTACGCGTAGCAGGAGAGCCCGTGGAGAAGCTGATCCTACTTTCGATCTGCTTCAAAGGCATAATTTCAGCATAACACCGGCACACTTTTCAATGCTAAGCTCAGCTGACCGGTCATCCAGGAGTGTCTCGCCTTCACGAAGGAAGAATCTTTCGCAAGGGGCATCCACATCCCTTTGTAGTGCCTTGCTGCTCAGCGGAACCATGCTTCCAGCCCGTGTTCTTTTTCCAGCCTTTCAAATGGCGGTACCATGGGGAAATGCTATGGGTCCCTTGGCTTTACCACATCCAGTTCACGCGCTCCCTCACGGAAACCGAAAGAATTTTCCCAAATTCGACGGGAGCGGAAATCAAAGTACGGATTCCCACATATCTGCATTCATCATGTCATGCAGTATTTTGGATGTAACTCACGAGGATGTGTCGGTTTGCCTTTTTCTGGAAACTCTACAAGGACCTCGCAATTAATGGTTTCAGCATTTACCACCGGATCTATTACCAAATTGGGCCACCTTGCATGGATGCTTTCAAGACAGTATAAACCTTCAGAAGATGCATTTGCATTATTATCACGGATCACTCACCTGAAGAAAGAGGCAAATGAGACCATGCGTGATTTTATCACCCGGTTCAATGCACTAATCAACCGTGTCCCTGTTGCCATGCTTCCAACGCCGGAAAATCAAAAGTGTTTCTTCGTAAATGCTATGAGCTCAAAAGTTAGTTTCTTGCTCCTTCAGGAGCGAGTGGCTACCTTAATTCTCGCCCAAGCCGCTGCCATTCGAATAGAGGATAATTTGATAATATCTGGCGAAATGAAAAAGGAATCAGCCAAGCCTAAATCTTTGGGCCCTTCGCCCACTACTTCATCCGATCCAAATTTCAAAAGATGGCAAATGACTTGCTTGCATTGAAGAAGCAGTTGGCCCAGGCCTCCCCCAGTTCCTCATACCGGGATATTCCATGGAGGAATTTCATTCCTAACAATGTTTCACAAAGACCGCGCTTACCCGCAACCACTCCGCGGTTGGCACTTGAGGCTCCTCCGGTCAACGCTCTGGCCGAAATCAAGAAGAAGAGCAGTATATGAAGAACCTTCGCCTCAGGGCAAAAGATGATCAAGATGTCGGTGAACCGACCGCGACTCTACTATCGGGTATATGGAATTTGATGAGGAAGAATCGATGAAGAAGAGGGTACCTGTGATACGCAAGCGGACAGTCATACGCTGTTTTTACTCACTCGCAAGGAAAAGAAGTGGAAGTTGCTGCCCATGTCCAGCAGGAGAAGGCCGTGTCAAACGCGCCTCCGATCATTGCTAAAAGAGGTAATCCTCTTCCTACTCAACTCCCTGGCAAATCTTTTACAAGGAAATCCTTTCCCCCCATCTCTCCTCCAAATCAGTCCTCTCATGTTCCTACCAAGACCAGTAATCCTATTCCACCATCGCGAAGTGAGGGACTCATTCCTTCACCAACGCAACCCTTGGCCGCATTTGATATCATAGATCATGCAAAAAAGACCAAGATCCAAATGTCTGAAGCTGAGTATCTTCAGTCAAATCCCGAACAGCTTGTAAGATTGACCAAATATATTCAAAGTCAAGTCATGTTATATCTAATCGTGTTTCCCAAAAGGAATCCTTTCCACTCCCCCTGAATCCCACATAAATGTTGCTTCAACATCGCATCAGGCAAGATAGAGCCTTTCTATCTCTCCCTCCTAATCAATGGACACAAGTTGAGTAACTGCATAATTGATTCCGGGCTTCTGATAACGTCATGCCGGCAAAAAGTCACCCATGCTCGGGCCTCACTTTACCAAGCCTTTCGGAGATGTTATTCCTTGGAAACCAAGCAGGTTCCGTTGATTGGCCAAATCAAAGACGCACAATTTGCATTTGCGGCATTCCCAGATAAAAGAGTAAAGATGACAATCCTCGTTGCTGACATTCCAGCAGCCTATGGAATTTTGCTGGGAAGAAGTTTTTGCAGTGAAGTTGGTGGAGAAATTCATATGGACTGGTCTAAAGCTAGAATTCCCGTCAAAGGCGTAATGCAGACTTTGGAGCCGAATCACAAAAGAAGTACTTGGTTACTAGCTCTGAGGACCCCAAAGCTCAAATCCTTTTTGAATCATCAGGGATGGGGAACTATTTCTTGTCTACCGAGTCCGATAAAATGGTTGTCCCCATTCAAGAAGGAGATCTTAACAAGATCTGACTCGACCTCAGCTTCATGGCACTGCAACCAACGGATGTGGCGCCGGAGCCGTGCTAATATCTCCCGAGGAAGAAGTCATTCCTCTCTCTTTCAAGTTGCAGTTTTTTAACACAAATAATACTGCTGAGTATGAATCTTTGTTACTTGGCATGCAAGCCGCAAGGGAAAGAGGGATTAAAAATCTAAAAGTACAAGGTGATGCGGAGCTAGTTGTAAACCAAGTCAAGAGGATTTATCAAGTAAAGAATGAAAGGCTCAGGCATTACCGTAATGCGGTGTGGGACAACATTGAAGAGTTTGATGCTTTTTCGATTGAATCCATTCCAAGAGCTCAAAATGACATGGCCGATTCATTGGTTATTTCAGCATCCCTCATGCTTCCTCACCTAGGTTTGAAAACAAACAAATACACCATTGAGGTGGTTTTCCGCCCGAGCGTGCTAGATAATTCTCAGCATTGGCAGGTGTTCAACGATGATAATCAACTCATTGCCTTTCTAGAGAAGGCGGAAAATTTTAAAGAATTGCACTTTGAAGGATCTACTTCCACTTGCCGTGAATCAGTCACCAATCAAGGCGATGAATCTGAAGGGAACGACGGCATATGTCAGCTCAAAGGAAATAAAATCCCAAAGGGCCTGGTTTCTCTGGAGCGGTTGTTCGACAGGCATGACCGTTTTGTGAAAAAGAAGAGGCGAGATGACCCTGACTCATCCCCAGAAACCGAACCGGTCAATATAGGTTCGATAGAGCACCCGCAATTTGTGAACATTGGCAAATGTTGCACGCCTGAGGAGAAACGGAAATTTGTCAAGTTGCTAAAAAAATATATGGACGTGTTGGCATGGTCCTATGCCGATCTAAAGTCTTTTAAGCCAAAGGACGTTCAGCATGACATCCCGTTGAAAGAAGATGTCAAAGCCTTTCGCCAGAAGCAGAGGCACTATAATCCTAAGATCTCGGGTACTATCCAGGCTGAAATTCAAAAGATGCTGGATGCGAGAATCATCTTTCCTATCCATCACAGTACTTGGGTAGCAAATATTGTGCCAGTGCGCAAGAAAAATGGTGAGATACGCATATGCGTAGACTTTCGCAATTTGAATCAGGCTTCCTTGAAAGACAACTACCCACTTCCGATAATGGATCAAGTTCTGCAAGCAGTAACTGGATCAGAGATGTTGTCCATGCTTGATGGTTTTTCAGGCTATAATCAGATTGAAGTTTCACCTGAAGATCAATTTAAAACAGCATTCACTACTCCCTGGGGTACATTTGCCTACAGCAGGATGCCTTTTGGCCTAATAATGTCGCGCCACTTTTCAAATGGGCCATGGATTTCGCATTCAAAGGTATGATGGGGAAAGTCATCAGTGGTTTATTTAGATGACTTAACCGTGTTCTCTAAACAACGAAATGATCATTGTGATCATTTGGAGCAAGTATTGGCCAGATGCCGAACATGGGATTTCCCTAAATCCAAAAAGTCTGTTTTTGGAGTCACGGAAGGAAAGTTGCTAGGGCATGTGGTTAGCAAAGAAGGAACAAAGATAGATACCGAAAGAGTTAAGGCTATTCAAAGCCTTACTCTGCCTACAAGCAAGACTGGCGTTCATTCTTTCTTCGGAAAGGTGAACTTTCTCAGGCGTTTTGTTCCCGACTTTGCTGAGAAGACTCGTCACATATTGAACATGATGAAGGGGTCACCAACTTTCAGATGGAGCGAAGAGGGGAAAAGGTCATTTGAAGAAATAAAAGCTTCCGTTGCTCATGCACCAGTCCTGGTATGTCCCGATTTCTCCAAGGACTTCATCATGTATAGTTACGCATCTGAGCATACTGTGTCCGCAATATTGATGCAAAAGAATTCGAGGACGTCGAATCTCCGATTGCGTTCATGAGTTCTCCCCTCAAGCCTCACGAACTAAAAATGACTCAATTGGAAAAGCATGCCTTTTCCATTGTCAAAGCAGTGAAGAATTTCAGGTATTACATTCTAAACTCGCATACGGTGGTGCTGGTCCCTGACACGGCGGTGAAATCAATTCTAACTCAAAGAGTTAGGAAGCTTGCGAGGAAATTGGATCGCAAAGGTCCAGGAGTATGACTTGGATATTAAACCAACCAAGCTGGTGAGGGGCAAGGGCCTGTGTCAGCTTATGGCTGAAAACAAAGATTCAGAAAACCCTGATGAAAGGGGTGACTACACCGATGAAGCACAGGACCGGCTGGAAAACCCGATTCGCTACCTCTGGTCCTATTTGTTGCATGACTAGTGATGAATGGTATTCCAATATCGCTTTCTTCCTCACCTACGGCGAATGCCCAATGCACCTAACTGCAAAGGAGAAGCGCACTATAAAGCTCAGAGCAGCTAAATATGTCATCTGGGATGACGGTTTATATAAACGTGGGATAGATGGCGTCTTTTTGCGATGTGTTGACAAACCTCAGCAGGTAAAACTACTGGAAAGTTTTCACAATTCAGCCTATGGGGGGCATTTCTCTTCCTCCGTGACAGCACACAAGATCATTCGAGCTAGGTACTATCGGCCGACGCTTTTCCAAGATACAACACTGGGTGGCAAAGTGTGAACCTCACAAGAATTCCGGCAAGCCCAAGTTGGCTGCTTTTCCCCTTAGGCCTGTCATTATCAACGAACCATTCAGCAATGGGGAATTGATTTTATTGGTGCACTCAATCCTCAATCGAGTGCCGACATAGCTATGTCCTTACAGCAACGGATTACTTCACCAAGTGGGTGGAAGCCATACCTGTTAAGCATGCCACTTCTGAGGTGGTTTGTAATTTCATTAAAGAAAATATCATTGTCAGGTTTGGCGTTCCAAACAAAATCGTTGCTGATAATGCTTCTAACTTCTCCTCACGGGAAGTTATTAGTTTTTGCTATGAATATGGGATAACTTTGGCTCATGCCTCAGATTATTACCCTCAGGGAAATGGTCAGGCAGAATCCAGCAACAAGAACTTGGTGACCATCATACGGAAGTTAGTGGATGAGAATCAACGGATGTGGCACAAGTCTTTGTACGACGCTTTGTGGGCCGATCGTATTACTCCCAAGAGGTCTCTCGGCATGTCACCTTTTCAAGTGTTATATGGCACTGATGCCGAGCTTCCCATTTCTGCTGAACTTCCTGCTCTGCGCTTGGCACGAGCTATCGAAGATGAAACTTTCCAAAATTCTCTAGAAAAGAGGATCATGTATCTGGCAGAACTTGAAGAAAAGAGAGTAAGGGTGGTCGACAGGATCACCGAACATCAGAATCAAGTTAAGAGATTATTCGATAAAAAGGCAAAGCAAGAGGGATTTTCAAGTGGGAGATCTCGTCCTTTTGTGGGACAAGCGAAGAGAGCCAAAGGGCATGCACGGAAAGTTTGATTCCCTGTGGAGAGGGCCCTTCAAGATCAAGCAGCTCAATGGAGAGAATAGCTTCTATCTCTCATATCTGGATGGAACCGAGCTCCCGCTTCCTTATAGCGGGCAACATCTGAAAATTTTCAAGAAGTAGAGCTTGCTCTCTTCTTTGTACAGTTTGCTTTAGTTGTGTGTTTGTTTTCGTTGTGTGTTTGCTTTCGGTTTGTTGTGTGTTCCTTTTGCTCTCCCTCCGGTCGCCCTTGTTTTTGACTCTGTTACCCAATGGATAGGCACATGAGATCTGGGATTCTCTACCCCGAGTTTGCTCAGGGATAGTCCCCAGAAAGAGCCAGCTGTTATCCCGTAAAATTGACAAGGGCAATTTTACCGATAACCATACCGAAAATTTTGTTTCGATCCCTCGTTAGGGATCCTTGCACGTTCAAAACATTGCAAAATCCCTTCCCGGGAAATCTGGTTTTTCGAACTTAGTCTTTTTGGTCTTTTTTGGCTAGGCGCATGGAATTACTATGTAACACCAACTTTTGGTGCGCCCCCTTTAAAGCCTTTGGCGCATATTTTTCAGTGTCAACACACACCTTGGTGCGCCTCAGATATGTTGAGTCTTCTCTCGCAGCGCCAAGGCGCATGCGCTTCATGTTAGCACAACTTTTGTTGCGCCACTTTTCGGTGCGCCAAAGGGCGCACATAATCTAATGACAACACAACTTTTGGTGCACCAAAGGCGCGCTTAGTTTCATGCTGGAAAATGCTTTCATGTGCGCCAAAGGGCGCATGCTTTCCCATGTCGACAGCAACTTTCATGCGCCCTTTATAAAGTTGGTGGCGCATTTATGACTAGCTCACCTATATATATGTTTTTGCGCCCACAAATGTCATTTTCACTAATGATACATCACGTGATTTTTTTCTCCGAGCCTGTCACCCCCTCGCCTCATCAAGCTTTCAACGCGTTGTGGACCCGCTTTGCAAGATTCTCACTATTTATCCGGTAAGTGTTCTTATCTCTTCCATGCTTTTACGTTTTGGTTCTTTGTGCTTGTGGTCTGGTTTTAGTTTGTGTTTGGGGATATCAAAATGTTGATCTATCCTCCTTTTGCTATCTTCCCATATCCTCCCCCCCTCTGTCCAGATCTCGCTGGTAGGGAACTTGTCTAAAAACATGGTTTTATTTCTTTTAAATGAGCCGTTTCATTGCCCAATAACCCTTTCAAAAGAAAAAGAAGAGAGAAATGAAGATGAAAAGCTTTTTCCTTTTTCCTTTTCGCGCACCTCGTGTCCTCGCAACATCATCAAATAGTTCACACGCCTTTGCGCATCTCATCACCCCCGCAACATGACTAAAATCCATGCCAATGGCGCACCCATCTTGCCTACTGCAAACACTAGCCTCAAGCGCCCTCAATGGCGCACCAACCTTCCTTGCAGATCACATAAACATGCGCCCTTTGGCGCACCCCGCTCTCAAGCAACACCGCTTAATCTGCGCCAAGTGCAAGACTTTGAAAGCGCAGGCGCATTCTTCGTTGCAAAAGCATTATGTCGTGTAAACCCTCCATGCGCTGCGCCAAGTTAGCTTTGGCGCACGAGAAGTTTATGTAACACAAAAGATACATGCGCCAAAGGGCGCACCAAATCCCCATGTAACATGAAAAATCCATGCGCCTTTGGCGCATCCTGTCTCTATGCAACACGATGTTTTTATGCGCCCTTTTGTAAAATGCATCCTGCAGATTCATGCGCCATGCGCCTTTGGCGCCAGTTTAACCCTTGCAACACACTTTCCCCGTGCGCCTTACCTATTTAGCCCTGTAAGCTACAGCTTTCATGCGCCATGCGCCCTGAGTCTCAAAATCTCTAACTCTTTCTTCTGCTAACATTTCAATGGAAGATCAAATGGCTAATACAACCTTTTCGGATTGGGTCTCGCTTCTTCTTCATGCAGATCAACAAATAAACTTGGAAGAACATATGTCTACATCCAGCAAGAGACCCACCAAATCCAAAGGAAAGGCCAAACTTACAGAAGAAGAGATGAAATATAAATATCAAAGGGTCAGAATGCCCGAGTCCCAGGCCGAGTGTAGCATGGACGTCAGAGACTCAGAATTGGGACATATTGATATGGAGGAATTCTGGGCTAGAACTCAGAAAGTCACAAGGAGTCCATGGATGGACAAACTGATAGGCAGTGCCCTGCACTTCACCGGTGGAATCCCAGTCAGCGCCGTCAACAATGAATTCTTGATGGTGATTGCCCAATGTTACAACAAAGACACAAGGTGTGTCGTAAACAGCAAGGGCGAGGTAGTCATTAACCTCACTGCCCGTCACTTTGAGGGAATACTCGGCATACCCCACCACCGGCACTTTGTGGCCGTCAGTCAAGCAGATTGCATTAAGGCCTGGGATGACAATGCAGATCAGTGTATGCAACTAATGAATGAGGTTTACTTGAAAAACAAAAAGGTAGTAACCCGGTGGCCCCAAATCATCCACCGCAGTGACTTCTCAGAGGAGCTCAGCGACACCATTACGTTCCTGAGCAGGGTCTTCGGCTTTCTGATGCCCATTATTTCCATAAATGGATGTTGCATACTTAGAGACCATGAACAAGAATATGCCTGATCAGCGCTTTGCTGGGGAGAAATTATAAGCAGTACAATCTCTGAGCAAGCTACAACAATTTAGCACAACGGGACATTCCATATGAACTCCTACGTGGTCTACGCTGCAAAGCATCAGAGAGGGACTATCCAGGCCTGACGCGGAGTGGAGTTTGGCCTCAGGTCAAGATATACGAGTACTACCTGGAATTGAGGCTGGAGAATAGCATCTCCCAATTCACAAAAATTAACGATGTGTTTTTCTATCACATCATCTGCCTATTGAGGCCGAATATGACTTATGGTCGCACGACCAAAAGCATAGTAGAGCACCACCGAGAAATGGGGGGCCTTGTTCACCCAGCTTCCCACATTCACCTATCTAAGGGCTGCCAACTTTTTAGGAGAGCCAACCAGGCTACCGAGGTATGCTGGACCTAAACTGATTCTCTGAGCTGCACAAGGCAAACGATCACATACCACGAGAAATGCCTGAAAAGAAAGAAGGGTGGAACTCCTTTCCCCCTCACAGTGGGCCGATATACATGCTCTACCCACCACAAGGCGAAGGAAATGTTCGCAGAGCTGGAGTTACTCAATTTGAAACATGATTTCCCAGCCAGGCCTACCTTCGACCCAAGGAGCTATCTGCCAAGGGTGAAACTTGATCCAATCCACGTCCCTCAGATCGAGGACATTTACATTGACGTCATCCATGAGGTGGAGCTCAGAGAAAGGATCATTCTCGCCTAGCATTGCAGAAATCATCCAATATGGGATAGCCATTGTCCCCAAAGGCTTCCAAACTACGGAAGATGAAATAGACAAGGTATATACTGACACAGATGGGGACAATTGGCCCTTTCCGCCATTGATAGAACTAAGGCCCCTCAGACAATTGAGGAGAGGGTCAAGGAGACTCACGTAGACAGAGCATTGGTGCCGATGAACGGACTAATCTACCTTGGGGTTGATTTCACAACCTCCCCATTGGGCAACGCACCTCCACGATCCAAAAAGCAGCCTAAAGGCAAAGGCAAAGGCGTAGAAGGTGAATCCAACACCATTCAGGAAGAAGCCCCTGAGAGTCCTCCTTCCGCGGCACCCGAGCAGGTAATAACTCTGGTCACACCAGAGAAAGAAGCAGAAGAGGATATTCCCATTGGCCCATCCACTCAGGATGTCGGCATTGCTACAACAACTGAGGTCCCTTCTATCCTTTCTTCTTCTCTTCCTTCCCCTCCTCGAGTGACTCAAGCGACCATCCCTTTGGTCGTGTCCTCTTCCCTTCTTCTACTGCTTTCCCCGCCTTCTTCGTCTATCTTCTTCTTCCTCGCCGATCTGTCCTCCTCCATTTCTTCCCTCATCTCCGAGCTCCCTTCCCTTCCTATGTCTTCCGCAGCTGCAGTTTCCCTTCCTTCCGTGGGCACTTCTTCGGCTATTCTCTCAATGCCGCCGCCACGTGTCTCCACCTTTTTCCCCTCTACTACTGCAGCTGCCCCCTCCTCTGTTTCCGGTCCTTCTACCATGGGTCCAGCTTGGATCTCTCAGCAGCTAAGTCAGCAAAAGAGGAAAGTTCCCATCGCTCCGATGGACTTTTCCGTGATCCCATCTAAGGGGGCAAGAAGAAGCAGAAGCCTGTCACGCGCTTCTCTCAAAGTGCTGTAGGAGAGAGAGTTATGGAAATCGCATACCCCAATCCCCTCAAAGAGAAAAAGGATCTGTCTCCTACAGATTTTACTGTGACCCAAGTCACAATGGGGACATCTTCCGAAAGTCTTCAGGGGGAGGCTCTTTCTGCAGTTGACGCCCTCTGCAAGAAGCTTAAAGAGATAAAGGAAGAGAAAAGGCAACTGAAGGAGCAAAACAAATATCTGCTCCAAGCCTTACAGAAGATGGGTAGTGCGCCCCACAACTCGCGCGAGACTTCGAGCTTCTCACCAGGAGAAAATTAATGAGTATGCCAAGATCGGCGAGCAGGGGTATGGCTGCTTTCCGCTGAGGAGCCAAATCCTCAAAGACAAAGAAAAAGTGATCGCCGAGTTCTCCGACTTGTACCGAACATCAAGTAAGGTGAATAAAGAGCTCCAAGCGCAGCAGGGGCCCATATCGTAAGAGCTGAACATGCCGATCAGCAACACGAGACCTTCCAACAAATGTTCGACTGCTCACCAAGATCCGGTCAAGTTCGCGCCTTCGCCATCCAAGGGCCCTCAACAAAATCATGTCCACTGACTACCGGTGGATCAGCTAGAATTTATTCTAGAAAAGATTGACAAAGTCAAGGAAGAAGCCCTCGATGCGATGCACCAAATGGAACGATTGTTCTTAATATGTCGCCAGGGTTACTTACTCCTTCCTTCACTTTAAGGAAAGCTGATGAAACCACCCGGATCTTCAAGGAGATCGCTTCTCAAGGAACGGGGCCAGAGGTCACATTTGACACGAGTCTATCAACAACCTGCTGGCCTGTAGGGACTTCATCGGGTTCCTCATTGAGGCGGAAAAGGACTATTCCAAACTCCCAGAGAAGCTCATAGATGAGCGGGAGACTTGTGAGGCGATAAGTGATAGGCACAAGGATCCTTCCCAGGATCAACTAGGGCCAATAATCAACAAGTTCATGGAATACCGCTCTCGCCCATATCTCACACCCGAGGAGCAACAAAAGCACCCCACCCCCTTTTCGGCCGCAGGATGATGATGACGAATAGCTTCTTCTTCTTCTTCTTCTTCTTCTTCTTCTTCTTCTCTTCTCCGCTTTGTTTTTGGAAATATCTGGAGTATGTTGATACAAATGATGACATCATCCATGTTGCATCATGGGATGATGTCATCCATCAAGTTGTAAAAAGTCAACATGACTTTTAGATATTTTGTAAATATCTTTGTAAATAGTTGTTGGCTCCTTTTTGCCTTCTTTTCTCTTCTTCTTCTATATATACCCCAATACTTGTTGTATTGTGGGATGGATGGATATCTTTCAGATGAAAAATAGAAGTGAAGAAAAAAGACTTTGAGCTTTCTTGTAACAGAAGAAAACAGTAATACAAATATTGAGACTTTGTGCTGAATAGTTGTGTTATGCATCAGACCTTTCTTATGTTAGATCTGTATGTGTTTATTCTGTTAGATTCATATCTACTTTTTTGTCATTTATTCATCATCAGTATTGCTTTGCTTTGTTTATGCAAGTAGGTTTGGCTCTGTTTACTACCAATCCCAAAACATAAACCTTCTGACCTTTCTGCTTTGGAATTCATTTCTTTCTTCCTTCGACCTCGCTCTTTCTTCATCCCCTCTTCCTTTCCTTTCTTTTCGCAATGGAACACACCTACTGGGATGAGATCGAAAGACAACTTACGAAGGGAGAGACCTTTAGCTTCAATTCCCTCTCCTATACCACCTGTCCCCACCTCACCAAAATCTATCATTATTACAACTCCACCTCTCGAAGACCATGACTTATCCATACCGTCTTCCTCCTCTCGTATTCACGAGATCAATATGATTAGTGTTGCTACTCGAGGGCAGAAAAACAATGGGAAAGCGAAAGAAAGCACACCTGCGGCCTCTCTTTCTCCGTCCACCATCCCGATCGCACCACCACCTAAAGTGGTTATTCGTGGACCCGCCTACCCCATCTCTAATGGAGTTGCCCACCGAACCATGATCAAACAGCTTCACCAATCGCCTTTGTAAAAATGACATCGTATGATCTCATTCAGACTTGAATCTCATCGACAAGCTCTCATTGAAATCCTTCAAGGATTGAGGTCTTACCTAATGAAACCCTGCCTATTACCTCCATTCTCACGCCCAATCACGTTGCTTCGCTCACCAAACAACCCATCTCCCCAACCACTTTTGTCTCTCGTACGGCTAAAGCAAGCTGCATTGTCGCTTCTTCTCTCGAAGATGAAATTATCAACTTTGGTGCCGAAGATCCCGACCTGCTTCTTTTCATCTCAGCTTACGTTTGGGACATTCAGGTATGTCGTGTTATGATTGACGGGGGTGCTAGCCTAAACATCATCTCTTCAAAAGCCTTCCAAAAAATGAATATCCCTTCTAGCTGCATGTGTAAACCCCATCATGTTGCGGTCATTCAATGATGCTATTACTTCTACCTTAGGCACCATGATCCTTAACATTCATGTAGAACCACGTACTTTACCCGAACTCTTCTATGTCCTTGAGGGAGAGTTCCAATACAATATGTTGTTAGGCCGCCTTGGATCCAGCTATGGGATGCGTTCCTCCACCTTACATAGATGCATAAAATTTGAATACGAGGGGAAGTCTTACACCGTAAAAGTTGATCCTCCCCCCTTCAAAACCTGTAATATGTTATATCGCCCTAATGATGTGCTTGTACCAGTCAAGACACCCATTCATCCAACCCAACCATCAACTTCAACCGCACCTCTATCACTCACTTCAACCGCACCTACACCTTCAACCAATGAAACCGCCATCGCAAATACCACTTCCTTTCCCGTAGCTAACATCCCAACCTTAGACCCCTTAGTAGATGTTTTTCAATGCCTTATGTTGGGGGAGTACCACCTATATAACGTTAGTTCTTTCCATACCCCACAGAGTACGGACAGCTTATATGCGCATCCTACCCACGACCGTCGCGTGGGGAGGTAACTGCTACGGACCACCTAATTGCCGCACCAACCTAACGTATGGGGTGTCGATGCATCCTCCGTTACCCCTGAACCTCCTCTTGGGGTGGTTCCCTTCCAATCCGATTTTCAATACCGACAAATCGCCGTTTCACCTCACCTTCTTGACTCATTTGTTTGGAAAGGCTTTGGTTTTGGTCTTTATGAACAAGGCCGACATATACTCATTCCCGTGACTACATGCAAACACAATGATCATAGTGGTCTTGGTTTTCCCCAAACACTTACACCGGAGAAACCTTGTGTCGGGCTTGTATCCTCGGAAGATGACGACGTCACCCCTACCAAACCATCATCACCCATTTTGCCATCATCACCCACAGAGTCGATAGATCCTGAATCTATCCCTCCTAACTTTTTTTTTAATAAATGCTATCTTCCTAGGTCCTCTCACTTATCAACATGATAATGAGGACTGTCTTCTCTTCCCTTTCTATATCCAGACATGATCGAAGAGGATTCACCTTCAATTAATGTTGTTGAGTGCCAAGATGACGACTCCATCCTCACTTACCTTGGTGCGGACGACTCCTATATTCAATGCGCATTACCGTCTGAAACTCAAACCATGTTGAATGAGTCTACTATAGAAATTAACATCCACACGAGGAGGATCCTCACATTTTGAAGATCGGACAATCCCTTAACGTATCTCGAACAAGCGCCTTTACTACCTTTCTCCGTACCCGTAACCAAGCTTTCGCTTGGTCCTACGCTGACATGCCAGGAATTGATCCTGACATTGTTGTCCATAACATTACCCTAAAACCTGATTCCAAACCAGTCAAACAGAAACTGAGAAAAATGCATCCACACATTGCCCTCTTGGTCAAAGAAGAGCTTCAATGACTTCTTTTTGTTTCCTTCATCTTGCCTATTGACTATCCTCAATGGATTTCTAACATCGTACCTATCACTAAAGTGACAGAGGGACTTCGAGATATGCACGAATTTCCGAGACCTTAACCTCGCTTTCCCTAAGGATGACTTCCCCCTCCCAAGTATTGATCAATTTTTTGATCTCACCGCGGACCATGAGATGCTTTCTCTCATGGATGGCTTTTCGGGATACAATCAAATTTTGGTATCCCGGTGATCAACATAAAATTGCCTTCATCACTCCTTGGGAACCTTTTGTTATTGTGTCATGCCGTTTGGCCTTAAGAATGCTTTGGTGTAACCTATCGGTGGGATATGACTTACATTTTTCATGACATTATGCACACTATCCTTGAGGATTATGTCGATGATATTCTTGGAAAATCTAAACATCGCAGTGAACATCTCGATGTTTTAACCATTATTTTCGATCACCTGTTACAATATTATGTCCATCTTCAACCAAAGAAATGTGTCTTTGGTGTCCTTTCAGGAAAACTTCTTGGTTTTATCGTCTCTTTATGTGGCATTGAGGTCAATCCATCTAAAGTCAAAGCTATCCTAGAAATGCCCCCACCTACTAACCTCAAACAATTGCGTAGTTTACAAGGTAAACTCCAATCTATCCGGCGTTTCATCTCCCAACTCTCATATCAATGTCAACCTTTCCATCACCTCCTTAAAAAGGATATGGCCTTTCAATGGAGCGAAGAATGCCACCAAGCCTTTGACGCTCTCAAAGCCTATCTCTTGCAGCCACCCGTGCTTATCCCACCTCAGGACGATCGCCCTTTCTACCTTTACCTTTTCGCCACTGATCACGTTGTAGGGGCCATGCTCGCACATCATCACTCTGAGTATCGAGAACAAGCCATTTATTATATCACTCATGCTCTAGTGGATTATGAGACTAGGTATACACATGTAGAAAAGTTGTGCCTAGCCATATCATTTGTGGCCACCAAACTCCGACACTACCTCATGAACCATAAAACTTTCATCATCACCAACACGGACCCCATCCATTACATGTATGCCAAACCTCATCTAAACCAACACATCGCCCGATGGCTTATGCTCATTGTTGAGCTCGAACTTGAATTTATACACCAGAAGTCAATCAAAGGACAAACCATTGCCGACCAACTCGCGGAAACCCCTTTACCTGGGGCGTAATTTACCAATTTTAATTTCCCCGATGAACTTATTGCCACTCTTTCACTCAGGGAGGAGTTGTATCCAATGACCCTCTTCTTCAATGGATCCAAATGCCAACGCAGCGAGAGAGTCGGCATTGTTCTCATTCCTCTTGACGCTTAGCCTATGCCTCTTTCATTCCGACTTGATTTTCCCTGCACTAATAATACAGCGGAATACGAGACCCTTGTTTTGGGTCTCCAGGTTGTATTACACTTAGGTGTCAAATCTATTAATATTTTCGGCGACTCTCAATTGGTAGTCAATCAACTTATGGGCATCTACCAATGTAAAATGAGGAACTTCAAAAGTACAAACACTACATGGATTCACTTTTGACCTCATTTACTCGTTATTCTATCCAGAGACCATTCCCGCTCCACTAAAAATTTGCGGATACTATGGCTTTCTTAGCCTCACAAATTCCCTGCCTCACCAATCGACTCGACATATTCATCTTGGTCCAACAACTCTTTGCCCCATCTTACTCAAATTTCGCCCCGGTTGTTTGTATGATAAATAATGTGTCTACTAATTAGCAGGATATCTGGTATCACCAATTTCACGACTACCTTACAAACTCTGTTCTCCCACCTGACCTTACTAGTACCAAAGAAACGTGCTTTTCTTAAACGTGTTTCTCATTATGTCATCATGGGGGGACTCCTTTACAAACGTGGCTTTGATGGCATCCTCCTTCGATGTCTAACCGGCGTGGAGGTCACCTATACCATCCAACGAGTCCATGACGGTATTTGTGGTGGACATTTTAGTGGCCTTTGCCATTGTGGCTAAACGAATCCTTCACCTAGGCTATTATTGGCCTACTTTAATAACAATCTGCTACGAATATGTTAAGCATTGTGTTATGTGTCAACAACATGCCAACCTTCAACATACTCCTAGCCATCTCGCTACGTGTCACACGAGATCTTTGGCCTTTCTCACAATGGGGTTTAGACATTATTGGTGAGATTCACCCTCCCTCTTCGCAACGTCACCGTTGAATAATCACAATGAACTAAATATTACACAAAATGGGTGGAGGCCATTCCACTCATTTCAACCAAAAAAGAAAAAATCGTCAAATTCATTAACCATCACATTATCTGTCGTTTTGGTATTCCTCATCGCCTAATAACAGATAATGGTAAATATTTCAAAAATAAGTTGTTACAAGACCTTTGTGACAACTTTGGTATCAAACTTAGTTTCTCATCACCTTACTATCCACAGGCCAATGGTCAGGCTGAATCTTCTAATAAAACCCTAACCAAAATCCTCATGAAAGTTGTTAATGATTCTGGAAGAAATTGGCATGATCACATTCCCTTTGCCCTTTGGGCTTATCATACTAGCATTCGTACCTCCACTAATGCCACACCATTTTCTTTGGTATATGGTACCGAGGTTGTCTTGCCTCTCGAAATACAAATACCCTCCCTCAGAATATCTCTTCAGGATATTCTCACCAACGATGATTTCCGCCAAGAGCGGTTAGCCCAATTAGAGCTTCTTGACGAGCGACGTCTTACGGCTCTTGACCACCTTCAAATCTACCAAAAACACATCAAGTGTGCTTATGATAAGCGAATTCATGAGCGTACCTTTAAGGTTGGTGATCTTGTCCTCAAAGAGAATCAACATGTAACCAAACTAGAAAAGAGCAAACGTGGAAAATTTACTCCTAATTGGATTGGGCCTTACATTATCACTCACACTTATGGATCAGGCACTTATCGTTTAGCTTTACTTAATGGTAAACCTGAGCCTGAGCCCCTTAATGCCTTGCGTCTTGATCTTCGACCATTCTACCGTTGAATTCAAAGGTGTTATATCACTTCTTATCTACCTTGCGCTTGTCCCTTGAGCTCATTTACCACCGCATACACTTTGTTTCTTACATCTCAAAATCAAATCAAGCTCACATGGTTTGATTATCACCTCCCCTAAAGATGCCTTCCCCTTTTTAGTCTAGTCCATGACTTCAAAGTATCAAAATGACACATTCTTAATTAAAACTTATGGGATTTTCTTGAGTCAAACTTCCTACAAAACTAGATGCTTTATGCCCAACGGACATCTAGACCTCTAAAATTATACATAGACTACTCCTCAAGGACAACTATATGCCAAACTATTGCTGCTCTTATATATAGACTGCTCCCCCCCAGAAGGACAAATATACATAAACACCGCATCTCTGCTACTATAAATAGATCGCTCCTCAAGGACAGCTATACATAGTTAGCCTTTTATCGAAGCTTCTCACATTGATCAGCTTTGTGAAGACCTCAAGAACAACAAAATACATATCCCATGTAGACTTCCCGCATCGATCAGTCTATATCCAGAAAAATAAAATAAAAATAAAAGCAGTATTTCAAAGCACTTTTGAGTCATGGACTTGTCTATTTAGGTTTGGTTCTCTTTCGTCAGAATAATCATCTTATAATAAGTTCTCTGCACCCCAGCTATACCGGCCACCTCACCTCACCATTCGTCAAAACAACAAAACTCAAGGGACGTGACGTATATCCGATATATTGTGATTATACAACTCTTTTCACCTATCGACTTCTCGCCTATGCAAGGTACCTAGGGATTCAAGCTCATCCTACATTAATATGTGGTTTGTTTAGCTCTTCTCAACTACGGGACACTCTAGCCTCTTTTGCTCGACTCTAGGATTGTGTGTTGACCTTAATCAGGACACGATTCCCTACTACTTGGGTATGCTAACTTTCGCTTCACCTATACCTACACCAACAACATTACCCTACCAACATCAAATTTTTACCAACCGAAAAATTGCCTAACCACAACCAAATTGCCTGAATTCACCTCTCCCTGGTCCTAAGGGAGAACTACATCGGTCTCGAGGCCCCTCCTTGCTTGTGCAATGGGCTATGTAGGTAGCACTTAGAAGACATGGGGTCTCCCAAGGTTAGCTCGACCATCCCCTACCATACCCTATCATGTGTTGTAAATATAAATAGTTTTTGATCGTGATCGTCGATGCCCCTCGCCTTGGCCTCTCCATCCTCAAAGGTGCCACTGCCATTGGTTCCTCCCACTGATCCGCCAACATCTCCTGTAACATACGAATACGTCCTCTCGCGTGGAGGAATCTTGCCTCCAGTCTCTCCACTCGTAACTGTGAAACCTCTAACAATCTCATTGTCTCATTCACCTGTGTTTGAAGCTAGTGAACTAAATCCTGCAGACGATCTCTCTCTGTTGTAATCACAGCTATGTCAGGGCACTCACGTGCACCTCGTAGCTCTGCTACCCACCATACTCTATAGGCCTCTGTCGTTCCCGCATCCATTACCCTACGATCGGTTATCTCTTCTGGCCCTTCTGGAGGTGTAGGCCGGGGAGGTGAGAAGGCTGCCTCAAAGATCAATCCTCATGTATGGTCCATATGTCATGGGTATATCCCGAATGAACCCAAATTGTCGTCGCACACGATCTAGAGGAATCCTCTCGTACTCACTCGGCTTGTGCCTGCGATCCACCTCAATCGCTCCACACCCCTTAACTCGGCTATGTTCTCTCACCATATAGTTCCCATAAGGCCTCCAACAAATATCCGCAATCGTCACCATCTCCCATACCTGTCTATAATACTCGATGTCATCTATCATGGCCTGGGATCTCGCTTCTTGTTCTGTCTAGACCCATCGTCTGAATCCCAACCTTTGCACTCCTGCCTCTCCCGACTCGATGGGTCGGCCTATTGATGCACACAAACAATGTGCTCATAGGCCCAACAATGTAATAAGTACGAACAATCCAGTGTCGTCCTGTGTTTTCACTTGCAGGCCCATAAACCCCTATATAACTCTGCCAGATATGCGGGTGCCCATGCGAAAGTCACGCTCATTTCTATCATTTCCCAAATAACACTCATCAATGCTTTTGGAAATCTTCCACCCTCCACCCTTGGTAATGCATAATACCCCACCGCTATCATTAATAGCACGGCCAACCTTGTTTCCTTAGGGTGTGTTGCATACATTATACCATACGTAAATGTTAAACCTCGCTGTGTCAAATCTCGTGCAGCTGAACCAAATACTACATTATTGCTTCACCGCCCGCGCTAGACAACACCTGATACACTATTTTTCCTTTCATTAGGAGTCTCAAAATATGGAACACATCTTCCAATGTCACCGCTATCTCCCCCCGTTGGCGGATAGAAGGTATTCTTTCTGGATTCCATCTCTCAATCAACAACTACAACATAGCATTGTTACGTGCGATTCGTGAATAATAGCGGATTCCACTTAACCCCAAATGATTTATCAATGCCCATTCAGCTGGTGTTACATCCGCTCGGATTTGTGACAACAATGTTGGCACAGTATCATTCATCCTTAACCTTGCTTCCGCCTGCATACATCAAAATGACACATAATTATTCAATAAGAACAAATCTCCACGGGTTTTTTCTCAAATTCTAGAAACTCCTACAGTAACCGATATCGGTTATGGATAACCGATATTGGTTTTCTAACCGATACCGATTATCTATAAACGATACCGGTCACTGTCAAAAATATACCTACCCTGCTTAAAAACATACACCTACGATAATTATTTTACCCGTTTACTCCTATCTATACCTAAAAACATACGTGACCACCCTGCTTACCTACCCCATAGCACTCACCCCATCCCAAACCCTTGCCTATCACCTTTTCTTTCTCATCTTTACCCACTTACTCTCTCTCATCCTATTCACACAAAACATGCAAGAATCAAATTACAACCAAACAGTTTACCTCTCGGGATGCAGCAGCTTGGGGTGGAACTAGTCTTCCCCCTCATCCCTGCCTGATGGATGCTTCTCCTCGTTTAGCCATGTTCACCACCCTCTTGAAATATAACTTGTCTTTCTGCCTTCTGAATCTCAACCCACACTCACTTCACCTATCTCTTTCCTCCTTATCACTCAAATTCTTTCATGCAATTCCTCGATCATCAAACAGCGCCGCATTCACGTATTTAACTTGTTGCATGACTCTAAAAATAAGAATGCTAAAAATAAGAACTTAAGTTGTCAACCAAGCAGTTCTATTTTTAGGAAATATAATTTTGAAATAACTGATATCGGTTACATAACCGTTATCGGTCGTATAGCTACTCGACATTGTTTACATAACCGATATCGGTCATGTGTCCCCTTTTTTGCTTAAACGTAAGTCGTTTCTTCGTTTTTGCAAATTTTTGTGGCACCCGCCTCTTTTTCCTGCATAACAACACCATTATCAATATTTGTCATCCAAATCACATATATATATCCTCATAATTTCAGCAACATCATCCATCTACATTATAACAACCATCGACAACATACATACGACATCATATATACATCAAACCCATCAGCATACACAACATGTGAATTAAACTCATCATCTATATATACATACATTCCATTTCAAAAATCCATCAACAAAAGACATCAACACCATCAATATATAAACCATGTGGATCAAACTCATCATACATTCAATTTCACAAACCATCAACAAAATACTTAAAACATTTTAAACACAACATATGGATCAAAATCATCATATATATCTATATATCAAAGGTTTCAAATATACAACTTACCCTGCATAGGGGCCTCTGTGATCTCATAATAATACAAAGCCGGCACGCAGGCCGCAATAACTGTCAAACATCTCGACTCGGCTCGCAGGCCGGTCTCTCATATCAAAAATATACTCGGCTCGCAGGCCGGTATCAACTGTACAACCCGTACTCAGCTCGCAGGCCGGTATATACAATAAATGAATAAATGAATGGATACATCATATGTGGGCACGCAGGCCTCTATAAACATAACCGGTTCGCAGACCAGTGCCTATATCCAATGTACACACAAAAACATCTAACTCTGCACCAGGATGTCTCAACTCTCCCCAGGGGATGTCTCAACTCTCCCCACCCGCAATCAAGCACCTCTCTCCTCGCGGGTCCTAGCCCCGGCTCCCGCCTCCTCGTCACCCAACCCACCGGCTGTAGCTGCACCACCCTGGGATCTCTGACTCCATGAGGTCTCCACTCTATGCACCACATATGGCTGATAGTCAGCCCCGGTACCATCAAGGACATCCTGATAGTACCGGGCCTCCGCTCTCGCCTCCATATAACGGGCCCGTGCCACCATAGCTGCTGGGGCTAGTCCCCCGACTCCTAATACCAATGGCCCCTATCCTACCAATACACCCTGTGCTGTGGCTGTGATGGTACCGGTGGCGGTACACATGCTGTGGCTGTGCCGTGTAGCGGTGCTTCTCAGTCATGGCTGGTGGCACTACTTACCTGCACGCATGGCCGTGTGGTGCACCGTGGTGGTGCCTGGTGGTGGTGCCTGTGCCTATGCACATCTGTACTCGTACTGCACTCAAGCTACCGCTCCTGTAGGACACCTATTCGTGCTCAGTGCAGCAGCAAGTTGCCCCTGTAACAACCGTACTGCCCCTAAGCTGGTCCCTCTCTGCTCTAACAGCTGCTAAGTCTCTGGGCAGTGCGGGCTATGCTCTCTCAGCTCTCTCCCCTACCCACCATACCAAAAATGCTCTGTGCAGGCATCCGGTGTCATCTATAGATCATCCGCTGGCCACTCGCTACCCAATCTGGGTCCATGGGCTGTGGTGCAGGTAGTGGGGCCTCTACATCATCCCTCCTCAGATCGAGGGAAGGGAGGTGGCTCATCTCTGTCCGTAGCCCCATCTCGCCATCGTACCTTCCGTGGGTATCCGCCATGCTCTCCCCTGGGCTCGTCCCGCTATCCAATGTATACTGGATCCACCACAATCGTGATCGGGCTCCTTCACGGAGGCTGATGACCTCTGTAAGGCCTCCATATAATATCCAAGGCGGTCACGCCCTCTAATACATGCTGGTAATACGCTACATCCCGCCCGACGAGAATCGCTGCTCATGGCTGGCCCGCGACCCCCAACCACCTCACGAAGCCATATCTATAGATAACTCAGGCCCTGCCGCTGGGGCAGCCCTCTTCGTCAAATGCATATGATATGCTCATATGCCCAGCAATGTAACAAGAATGTAGAACAAATCCCGAATCGCCTCATCCGGCGGTAGCCCCACAGCTCTCTGTATAACTACACTAGGTATACTGGTGCCCAAGAATAACACGTATGCTCCTCCACCATCTCATGTAGTACCCCCATCAATGCACTGTGGAAAGCGGCCTCCCTCTGAGTCTAGGAGGGAAAAGCATGTGATGCCAATCATCATCAACACGGCAAGCCGTGTCTCATGTCTATGGGCATGATACATGTCCCCATAGGCAATGCTCGCGCTGTGATAAGTCAATAGCGCGGCTACATCCCCGAATACCTGTAAAATGTTGTCCATGGTTGTCTCTGCATCCACCTAGAAGACTGCCTCTCCATCGATCGGTAGTCTAAGGATGCGATACACATCCTCCAGTGTAATCATCATCTCTCCAGTCGGAGATGGAACACATTGGTCACCGGATCCCATCTCTCGATGAGGGCAACCATCTGCTGGGACTCAACAACGGGGCATCCTATCTCGCATCATCAGCCACGACGTGCCTACAAAACCAACTCACTGCATTAGCCCTACTCTTTATCACAACTCCTTTAACCTTCTATACCCCCTTTTACCCACCCGACCACACAACCACCCCATTTTCCCCCCCACCCACCAACCAACCTTCCTATCAACCTCTACCCCTTCCCTCTTCACCCCCATAAACACAAAACTCCCAAACAATAACCACAACTCCCAAACAATAACCAAAACACCCAAATAACAACCAAACACCCAAAACCACAACAAAACCAAGCAACAAAATAGAAAATCCTAACTAGGGACCAGTACCGGTCACCCATGACCGCCACCGGTCCCCTCTCCACCGACGCCGGTCGACGTACGACCGACACCGGTCCACCACAAACCCACCTTGCCTGAAAACTTTGTGACCGACACCGGCCGCTTAGTGACCGGCATCGGTCACTGTAAAATCGTGGACCCGAACCCGACGCGGCCCCCCAAACCCTTCTTTGACCTATTACTCCCATTTTACCCATTAAAAAATCCTAAAAACCTACCCACCCTACCGTTTTAGCCTAACTAACCTACCTACCCTCTCCCTTTTCCAAACCACTTCCATTTATTAATTCTTTTATTAAAAACATGGATTCCTACCCCAAACCCCAATATAGTTTAACAACATCAAATTCACACAATGAGAGGTTTCGAACCTACTCGCACGATGCGACATTTATTACACGTCGTCGTGGTGGGATAAAGGCGGTCGTGGTCCGGTTGGTCTAGCACCTCTAGCTCCTCCTGGCCGCCATGGCTCTCAAACCGCTCTGCTAGGTCCTCCACTAATCAAATGCTGCCTCCTCGCTAGGGCCTACCAATCACTCACTTCTCCACTCAAATAGTGCCACCTCAGCCGACAAACTCAACAATCTCGCCAAAAGACCTCAGACAACTAAAATTGGTTTTCAAATTGACAATATGACAATGACAAGCCGTATTTTTCTTTTTATAGGTTTTCGACCTATAACCGATACCGGTTATATTATGCCCTAAAGAACCGGTATCGGTCATCTAACCGATACCGGTCATAGACAATCGATATCGGTTTAATCCCACCTTTTCCCCAATTTCTGCCCTTATTTACTAATCGCCCTTTCTCACAACATTGCCTATATCCTCCTTCGCTGAAAACCCTTTGTTAACTTCATTGGCCCACTTCACGGCCGCAACCAACCAATTTGGCCCGACCCAAGGCCGTAACCAACCATTTGGCCTGACCCGAGGCCGCACCCAACCATTTGGCCCGACCCAAGGCCGCACCCAACCATTTGGCTTGACCCAAGGCCACAACCAACCATTTGGCCCGACCCAAGGCCACCACTAACCAATTTGGCTCGACCCAAGGTCGAACCAACCCATTTGGCCCGAACCAAGGCCACACTCCAACCATTTGCCCACCCAAGGCCGCACCAATTAAATACCTCACCCAAAATCAACAAATTACAATTTTATCCACCCATTATGTAGCTTTTTATTCAATCGAGCTCACGTGTTCGTGTTTTAGCATGATTAGTGTCCTTGACTTGATCAGTCGACCAACTTTGCCTAGACCAAGTCCATGACGTTTATCTCAACCAAACCAACCATTTGGTACTACCGAACATGCCTAACCGTTCTTGTACCTTACCCGTTATATCCCCTAGAGCTACTTCCTATGCCTTGGATACCAGGATTATATCACCCTTGTTTGGATAAACTATCGACCTTTGCCTATGAATTGCTTGTTTGCTCTTCAAATCATGTACCCTGGTCACACTACTGCATTTCAACGTGCATCTGCTTCCTTGGACCTACCCCACCATCTTACCATCATCTCAACACCATTTCCCTTTATCAACCCTATCCCTGATTTCATGCTACCTCAATCTATGATAGATTTGAGGGGGATTACCTATACCCTTAACAGGGGTAACCACTTCTTATTATTGTCCGTGCAGCTTTAACAAAGACAAGCTACACGACAACAAGGGGCTAATGTAGACACCAAATTTGTGTCTTACGACCCCCTATGCCCCGCATCTCATTTCGCAACCTAACCTCATCACCTAAACCTTACACAATTATTTATTAATTACCTTATAATTAATAAATCCACATCGCCATACCTGCCACCTCATTTTGCCACCTCATCATGACCTAGTCTTAACCCTAAACTAACCTAATTAAGACCTATAACTTGGTCCACATCCACACCCATGACTAATTACTCCTCACCCGCACCTAAAACCAACCTCATAATGACTTGACCAAGCCCACAACTAATCCCTTGGGAGAAAAGGAGGGAAAGCTGGCTATTTTACCAAAAATAGCCCGCTTTGACCTGACCGATACCGGTTTCTACTCGACCGCCGTCGGTTGCGTAACCGCCATCGGTTCCCTGTAAATGACCACTCCCAACCAAAAACAAGGGGTTGGATTTTCGTGGATCCAAATCAGAAGTCATTGGAAGGATCTGAAATTTACTTGGCTGAATAGAGATAAGTGAAAAAGAAACAAGAAGAGTTTGCAGAGAAGGACATCAAGCCCAAAAACTACAACTGAGTAACCAGAGCCTTGTGACATTCATCTATTCGTCGGGAGGGAAGATAGCTCATCTCTTGATTGTCAGGTCATCCTACCTAAGTTCTGCCATCGTCATCACAGTTCTTGGACCTGCATCCTCATCAATAATTAGTAAGTAATATCTTGTATGTCCTTTTAATAACATTTCTTGAACTTCTAAATCACAGCCATCATAAGTCTATTCCTAGATCTACTACCCAGCAACACACTACATCTAACTGTCATTCCTCCACCCTTACGTTACCCCAAGAACACCCCCCGTATTCTCTGAGTCCTTCTCATCACCCCATTACATAACCCTACCCATTTATCAGCCTTATAAAACAACACAACCACCTTACAACCAACCTTCACCAAAAGCCCTAAAACATTGCCCCTACCGATATCGGTTACCAATAACGTGTCGATTCTGGTTACAGAAAGACCGGCATTGGTCACCGTGATTCTAAACCAAGACCATCCCTTTCTCTATTGTTCTAACAAGGTAAACAAATTGTAATTGACAATAGCTTATTTGTTATAATTTGTGTTAATTCATATTAGTAGGGGAACTGACCACCTTCGAAAGGAAGTTTTATATTTCCTGGGCCCAAGGCAGTTCCCTCATTTATTGTCTAATTAAAATCTGGTGGTCTTGTATTCTTACTTGTAGGTAGTCCTTCCAAGACAAAAAGGAGTTCTTCGCAGTCGACCTGATCTCTCTCTCTACGGTACGCGCACACCCTCTCGACATTCAACAGGTATTCCTCCTAGCCCTAACCCTTATTTGTTTCTCAAAGGAATGAAAGGATAGAAGCAACTCTATTCCCAAAAGTTGAAACATTCCATGCAAACACCCCTTTCTTCTAATCAATTTCTTTTGGAATGAAGAAGAAATCAGAGAATTCATGGGGCTATATGATGAAATTCCTCTAGATGATCATGAGAAAGGAATATCTTTTGACCTTTATGAATTCACATAGTGTAGGGAAGAATTTGATTCCTTTTGTCATAAAATAGAGGAAGTTCCTAAGATTATCAATTTTTATCTTCCTCTTATTCCTACATCTTCACATTCCCCATTACATGGAGAAATACCTAGGTCTATCATAATCCATGGCCTATCTTCTCATCATCCCATCATTCCTCACACATCACTAATCCTCAATAAAAATATCTCATTGTGTCACCTTTGAGTAGCCCTTCATCTTCTTCTATGTGTGTGTCACCTCCTAGTATTCAATCATCTTCTATTTGTGGTTTGCCTCAAGGTAGTCCATTATCTTCTATACTTGGGCCACATTCTAGTAGCCCTTCATTGTCTATACTTGGTCCACATATTATTAGCCCTTCATATCCCATTTATGGGAAACCTCCCGGTATCCCATCATCTTCTATAATTTTTCCATGCCCTAGTAGCCCTTCAACTTCCATCTATGAGACACCTCCTGGTAGCCCATTGTCTTCCATTTATGGGACACCTCATGGTAGCCCATTATCTTATATCCTTGGGCCACATTCTAATATCCCTTCATCTTTTTCTATGGCTCACCTCTCGGTATCCCATCCTCTTCAATCCTTCGACCATATCCTTTTTCCATATTATCATCCTTTTATCAACAACTATGGCAAGCCCACCATCATGTCTAATGTTCTTATCATCGATCCCAAACATCCAATTTTTTCTCCCACTTCTCGGGATCAAAAATGACACATTAGCTTGCAGGAAACACCAATAATTTATTCATCTAGATAAGATAAAAATATGAAGATATCTTAAGATCCAAGCACAAGTCTAAAAATCAAACATGATTCAAGAATGCACACCAATGCAACCATCAAGTATGGTGTGAAGTACATAAAGCTATGGATAGGGAACTCAAGCTCCCACATACACAATCAATGTTACAAGATAAATCACAGTCACTTATCGAGTATGATTTCAAAACAGTCATCGATACAGATCATTGATATTGGAGACAATATCACTCTTGATAAGCAAAAACTCCTAGTCTCCCTTATAAAATAAATCGCAAACATTTTTGTTGGATCTTATCACACAAAGTGACATTGTTGGTCCCAACTTCACAAAAAGCATTAAAAACTCAAAAAAATTGTGAAATTTTCAAAAATACAAAAAGAGAAAACATTACAAAATTATCAAAGGTACAAAGATCAAACATTGAAATCAGGTATTACATACACATGAATGTTCTTTCCTTCCTTTCTTCATATTCTTCTTCTGCAAACCACCAAACATTTTCATCCCTTAAGTAATCTTTTGGTTAGTCTATTCACACTCATTATGCGGCATTTATCTCTATGGTATCCGTTTGAAATCGGTATTTTATCACCTAAATTAAAGAATGACTAACCCCTTAGAGATCCTATCACTGTCTACATCTAATAAACTTGTTGCAAAGAAGTTTTGGGCATATTTTTGAGACTAGCCAATGTCATCATCACAATCACTTCCACATCTTTCCATCAAGTCGTCAATGGTTTTAACCCCTTATAAAAACAATCAAGAGAGATGAAATAATTTTTAGAAAGAAAAAATCAATCAAAAAAATCAAAAAGAAAAAGAAAATACATATATAATTTTTTATTAGGTATTTCGAGTATATCTACCATGGATATGGATGTTTGGTTAGCAAAGATCAACAATTTATGACTTTCCTTCCACCATCCATTCACAAATCAGCTATCAAAATAAATCATTCCTACACATTGGCTATTTTCTATTCACCGATTTCCTATCAAATGTTGACCTCAAGAGGTAATTAATTTCCATGAGCACACACTGGGTCTCTATGAGAAAATAGGATTAGTATGTTATTAGGTGTTGTTTGGACCTTGTTCAAACTCGTACTTTGTCCTTATTTTGACTCATGAATTTTACTTTTGGTTAATCACCTTTTCATTGCAAGGCTTCTAGCTACATTTTCCATATCCTTCCATAACATTCACACTATTCTTCTTCTCTTTTCATAACATTCATGTGTATAATATTTCCTTTTTACCATATTTACGTGAACCTTTGTCCCCTTTTAATAACACAATCTTCTACTTCTTTTCTATCATATGTTTCTTGGCCAACTTACACTACGGGTGTGCTCACTCCTTCTTAGCACTTCATTGGTATTAGTTCATTATCATGTTGAACCTATCATTCATGGCCTTGATCTGACCCATCTTATTCTTGTATATATGTGAAGAGTTTTCCTTTGTACATTCCCATCTAACACTGAGGGCGTCTTTGCATCTTCACTTTCTTGCACATACTTTTGGCGTTTTACCCTTGTAAATTCCCATCTCTCGTTAGGGGCATATTTGCATCTTCATTTTTCATGTACATAGCTCCTGAAAAATTTCAAAAACCCTGATAAAATTGTCAAAAATATTTTAAAAACTCAAAATAAATTGGTAAAACATTCAAAAATTTAAAAAATGGTAAAATCATCAAAAATCCAAAAAATTGTAAAATTCAAAATTTTAAAAAAATTGGTAACAAGCATGCACACAGTTGAATCCTATGTCAAATGAATCATACTCAAACATCAAAAATTTTCCTACAAAACATATTTCTTTGATTCTCACCTATTCTTGTGCGTGACTCGCGGATCATTTGGATCTACCCTCCATCAACAAAATATAGTTCGATTTTTATATTTGTCTTCCTTCACACGAATCCATTGCTTAGGCAAGTTTTATAGTGCATGATTCCTTTTTCATGGCACTTCTACATCATTAATTTATTCACCTCACATGTTTCCTTTGCTTGGGGTTTCATTCTTAACCCTTATCGTTAATTTACACAGGTCAAAATTGAAGTTTGATAACAAAAATGACTGTGACTCAAGAGTTGAATTAGAGGAATTATGGGGAGACTTTGTGGTGACACAAACCCTTGGAGGAGGAAAACATTGTTTAGAAGACTGGTTATTCCTTAGAAGAAATTCGATTGGATGAGGCTCATGAGACTGAGGGGAATCCAAATAATTGTTTGGATTGGAATAATTAGGAGATTAAGAGGAATTAGAAGAATATTTTGGATTAGAATCATCTGAATCATACCACCGACCATGAGATGAAGGTGGGGAAAGGTGTAACTGAATGGGTTCTCTATCATGAATAACTAAATGAGGTTTAGTCATGATAGGCAGATTTCTATGTGAATTCTTAAAGCTAGGTTCCCTATTCTCGTAATTCTGAGCAACCATGTGATATTCAATCATGGTTATAATTTTTGGGTTGAAATTCCTAGACCTAGATTTTATGATTGAACTCCTTCAAATGAAAAGACCTTCCATGTCGATTCGAAAGCAAGATAACGACAACAAACTATACATTTTGCAAACAAATAGGGGATTCTTGTGTGATTTTTCAAAGGGGGTCTAAGGAATAAAAACATATCGATGATACTAATTTGACAATTCATCAAGGTTTAGACAATAAGTTTCAAGTGCAAATGTTAAAAGGGTTGATCAAAATTTAGCAACATAAAGGCTGCAAAGGAAAATTCCTAATGCTCAAATTGATTCAAGAGTTTATTGATAAGAAAAATTATTACTAAGCTTTGAAAAATATGTTTAAAGATGATACTGAACTCGATTAAACACAAATAGAGTAAGAACTTGCAAAGGTTTCTATGAATTTTCAAACAATCAAGGTAAAGATTCCAAATAATAAGGCACCAAAGAATACAAGACTCAAAGGATTATCCAAGGAAACAAATCTACAAGATGAAAGTTCATAAGGAACAATCACGCAATTTTGGAAAACCAATCCAATCTAAAGGAAACTACTCCTATGCAAAATGTATCCTAATGGTAGTTCGACGCAAGATGATCAACACAATGTCAACACTTAAGTCAAGTTTAAGATAAACAAGGCCTAAATATTAACAAATGTTTGAAGTGACTTCCAATGCAAAGTATAGTATAACCAATCTAGATACAAACAAGGTGTAAATCCCACAAAGTGGAAGTTACAAACATGAGAAATGCAACAATACCACTTATATACATTAATCAACCATTATAGAAATAGAAAGATATTAACATCAAAATAATATTGATATGACACGAACAATGTAACAACAACACTTTTCAAGGTTGAGGAAATGTTTGGAAGGAGACAAGGTCAAATTATACCAAGGATTTGTTAAGGTGCAAGCAACGTAATGGTACAATCTAGACACTTAAATCAAGTTTACAAGAAATAAGATGTAAGTATCAAAATTTTATCAAGACAATGCAAGAAAAGTAACACCTCAAGGGAAGATTGATGATGAAGAAATCCTAACTACGATGAAATGTATTAATGTGGGTATCAAGACAAGGCTATTAAATATTTGAAGATGTACCAACACACTTTCAATGCTTATTATCACAGTCACAATAAGGAAGGATGTAAGCAGGTGTAAAAGTGGTGGACACAATCTTAAGTAACACTACATATGTATGATTTCTTTTGTCCCAAAATGGAAATAAGGAAAAAAGGAGTAAACCAAGTGGAGGTGAAAATACTTGGCATAACTCCAAAATATTTTCACCTTGTCTTGGGACAAGTAAAAACTAAAACAGAGTAGCAATTCAAAATTTCATGATGAATAACTCTAGCCTCAAACTTCAATAAACTCTCCCCTTGATCAACTAACTCGTTTTATCCAATTATTGTTCATTACCTTAACTCTAAATTTAATGAAGTGTTTGTAAATAAAAGAAGGCTTAGAATTGTTTCGATTCCCAAGATCACCTAAAAGTTGTGAAGGAAGAGTAGACACATCTCTATCCTAAGACATGAAAGCACAACATTCATTTAAATATCATTAAAAATATAGACAAGAAAATGATCAAACACCTGAAAAAATAAGTTATCATCAAAAACCTAAAAGATGTTAGAAATAACCAAGATCAAAACCTTGTAAATCTCAAAAAATAGATCCAAATTTCAATACAACACACCAAAGGGCCTCTCGCAGTAACGCTCCCAAAGTAAAAACAACATGACCCTAATGACATACGTACTTCCCTCAACATAGAAACACGGGTCTAATAGAAAAAATAGGCTTACAACATAGAGACTAACACTAGTGTGGCCAGAGAGACATATGTTCACCCTAGGTTAGCAATTGTGTGGGGTAGGGTGCATGTTGGCACGAGATCTATAACAAAAACAAGAAACACCATAAAACAAAGTCACAATAGTGAGGCCAAAAATGCAATAGCGATCCCTAGGCTAACAAAGAGAATTTATAGGGAAGCGATGGCGTGCCCTTAATAATAGTAGTGTGGGTCCAGTAGAAAATAAAAACTTACATAACACGAGCTACACATACACAAGCAGAGAAGCATCTATGTGGGGGTCACACCAAAGGTGGTAGGAGACAAAAATAAACCGCAGATAAAAGGAAAACAAGATTAAAGCGAGAATGACATATACGTGGGTCTATTAATAGTTACGCACCCCTTTCAACATATCAGTAGTAGCATAGGGCGGGGTGCACACCGGCATGATTTTCCTATGTGACATGATAAACATGCAGATCTGTCATCATCAAACTCAAAAAGGTCATTTTTGTCATCTTAGCCTAAAATTAACAACCCATCTCCTTTAAACCAACAAAGGAGACTCAACACATGTAAAGTTAGAAAAAGACATCAAGGAATTCAATTTATTTAACATGTGCATAATAAGGGTTATCCAAAATTGAGACAAAAGTAACAAAACTTGAAATCAAATTCTAAAGACAATGGAGTAGTGTCCCACTGGGTGTGCCAAATGTGTTCATGTTACACTTGCAAATCTAATTACAATAGACTAAAACCTAGTAATATAAATATAAAGCCAAATAAAATAAGAACCATCAAGATAAGAGCTTATAAAAATAGCTTTTTCAAATGCATGAAACATGAATGAATCAAACTAACATACTAAGTCATTCCTACTCTTTAGATTGCTAACTAAACATGAACCTAGTTAGATCATTTAGCAATAAAATTTGATTTTTGTTTGCCTCAAGAATTGAGGATGGAATCTCACCAAGAAATGGCTATAAGGCCATTTTTGGATCTTCCCATACTACTCAAATTAGAGTGAATGGATGCAAGATGAAAAGGCTAATTCAAATCAATGGAGAATTCTCAAGATCAAAATGCCTATAGTTTTCACTAATGCAAAATGAGGTGTGTGTTTGAGATGAAGGAGATTAGTCCTTTATATAGCTTTCATATTTGAGAGATCTTTGCATCTTAGTGCATGTGGGATAAGGGTAAAACAAGATTAGAAGTGGATAATCATGCTTTGGAAAAGGTAAATTCGATTTATAAGAGTTTAATTTGTCATTAGTAACTCATGGGAGTTGATGGATGTTTTAATTAATCATGTTTGAATAATTAATAGTTAGATGTAAGCTTATAGAATCTATCTAGAGGAAAGTCAATATGATTTCTATGATGTATGAGAAGTTTAATCCAATAAACGATGATTTATTGATTTAGAGTAGAAAGTGTAATTAATTAATAATAATTAATTAACACAAGTAGAAGCAAACATTAATTAACAAAAATTCATTAATTGACATCCCGAATGATGGGATGGCTAATTAATTAATGGAAATGAAAGGGAATTGTAGCGAATTAATGGAAAAGCGCTAATTAAAATGGAAATGATGAGAAAGAGGGTAATTAGTGCAATTTAAGTATTAAAATTGTGTAAACAGATTTTAGGTGTCTAAAAATTTAGCTAAGATTCAATGTGTAAACTCTACTTAATAGATCAAAAGAGATTAGTGTCCGTGTTTCGAATACATGAACAAACAATTAAGAAACAATTTATAAGTACTCACAAAACTTGTTAAAAGCTTAAAAATTGATTCTTCATTATTGAATTCGACTTCAAATGATTTTACAATGAAATTACACATATTTATAGAGTCATGGATTTCTCCCTATTCTCTACATGTTTTTGTAACTCCCAAAATAAAAATATAATCCTATGCACTTAAAATTAAAATAATTAGCTAATTAAATCTAAAAAAGACTGAAAAGTTTAATATGAGAACATAATCCCATTTTAAATTAATTTTATCTCAAAATGGACCCATTTGATCCCAAAATAGATTTTCTCTGTTTTTGAATGAATTTTATCTCCTGTTGACTTATTTAGCATTCACAATAAGCTCAAAAAATAACCAACTCCAAAACTTTACATGACTCTTTAAAAATAAAAAAATTATTGTTTTATCTCTATTTTTGGTTGCATGATTTTCAAAATTAGAGCTCCGGATAAGTTTAATCAATCTAAAAATAACTTTTTTGTCTCCTATGCACTTGATCAACATATTGTTCACCAAAAATAAACTCAATTTGTCTTCAATAATTTATTCCATTTATTTATTTTGTCCATGGGTTGTTCTCTATTTATTTTATCTCGGTCCCTTTCGAAATTTATTGACTCAATAATGTTTTGGATAAACTTTATATTAAAGTTTTTAATATTTCCTTTTTAAGCTTTAGCTTTATTACTATTATTATCTCCACATGTATACTCGTGATTTAATATAAACCGAGTTAAACTTTATTTCTAAGTAACTAATACAACAAATGATATTCAACCGGTAAAAAACAATAATATACAAGAAATGAGCATTCAATAATATAAAACCATACACAATTGAGAGAATGAAGACAATTTAGCTGATATCAAGTGATTTGGAATTGATTGCAATCATTAGAATGTTGGATCTGTCTAGAAATGATGTCACCATGGCTTGTAGAGAGTTATGGGACCGTGAATCATGTTGTATAGAAGTGCCTGGCAGGAGGACATGAACACCCAGTGCTAATGTTTGTTTTGGGTGCTAGCGATCTATTTATATATTTAGGATCCGGTCTTTTCTAGGTCTAAAGGTTCTCACTCCAATATTGTCTTCATCACTCTAACTTCATTGTAAGGGTTCGATTGCACTGTAACCTATAAAAAAATCCTATCTATATTCACAAGCTCACAAACACATTATGTATAAATAAAAATATGCAATATGTAAAGTCAAAAAAACCCACTATCACTTGATGAGTGAATTTAGTAATAAGCGGTGCACTACATCTCGAGAATCTATGTAGTTCTTTGTTCTTATGTGTGAAATAGTATCCTTATCTTTTCCCTCGCGCCAATGATTGCAAGATGGTGGGTTATAGCTAGCTTAGATACAAATTTGTGGTATGGAGTTCAGCACTTCCCCTTTCTTATGCAATGTATACAGCTAAAAAATGCATTCCCTTATAATAGTAGTGCTAGTATGTAGATATTATATCCCCTTTATAATTGCCAACTGAATAATAATAAGTATGTTGTTTATATGTATGAGTCTCTTGTTTGAATTTCAACACTAGTGACACCAAAGGCTAACTAAAAATGCGGGATAAGGATAAGAAAAGTACCAAGGCTGACCAAAAATGTCAAAAAATGTGTAAAAATAAAAAAGAGGATAGGAGATCCTAGAATGGACACAAGATCCTGGGCATTAGTTTCCAAAGTGGGAACTTGTGTTCGAGAGACAAACAACAATAGATGTGTAAAGACAGATATAGACAAGGATCCCCGTGATTCAACCAAAAGGTCATAAAAAATGAGAGATGTATCAAAGAGTCACAATATAAATAAATAAATAAATGTAGATGGACAAGGGATGATGTCACTAATGAATGCTTTTCTTACTTAATATTCATGCATATAAAACCATACCGATGGCATAGTAAATTAATGATATGTGCATAGTTTTATATCTACATTTCCCCCAACCCTTATTCTATTTGATGTAAATTCAAGAAGTGCAAAGGAAGTAAGGAACATACATGTATAGGGTCTAGAGAATCCATATTGTAGAGTGCACATAGAATATAGAAACTTGTAGCGTGGTGAACCATGGATCAACATTTTGACCCATGTGGTGTAAGTGGAGATAACAATCCATCATTAGGAGAAACTTGGATAAATTAGTGTGATGATGTTGGAGATTTCATATTGTTTTCGAAGGTGATAAAAGAGGTAGGGAGTGATCAATTCCCAAACCGATTTATTTATAATTGAATTTGGGTGCCTCGTCACCAAAGGAAGAGTTTTGGGGAGAAAGGTATGTTTTGTCAAAAATTAGGACACGAGAAGGGGAGTGAATCGGTGTCTGTTTAGATTTTAATTCACAATTCAATTTTATTAATTTATGAAAAAAATCCATAACAACATCCACAAGCAGCTAATAAGAAAGAAAATACACAGAGATAAGATTTAATGTGGGAAATCTAAAGCTGGGAGAAAGTCCACTAAAATCAAGAACTAGCTTAGGACATGAATTCCCTGTTAATGTTATATTGATTTCATGGTTGAGATTCAATTCAACCTGGAACTTCAACTCATTGGTCATCAAAAGAAGATCCTAATGAGAGCAACAGTCAGGGGACAAGAAGTCCCTCCTCTTTGATGGGAGAGGTTCCCTTATTTAAAAGAAAAACTTATTTACAAATGTACAATGCATAACTTTGAGGTGGAACTTGGGTATCATGAAAGCTTTGTGAAATGAAATAGATTATCAATCACAAAAGCATAGAAGAATGAAGACAAGGAAATGAGCAGAAAAGCATTTTCCAAAATTATAGCTGACAAAATAATTCCTTATGCGTGCCAGAATACAATGAATTGGAATTGGACCATTTGTATTTGAATTACTAAGATGCAATTTGGAGGGACACACAGTTCCATAAATAACATTTACAAGAATACAAAGCTTCTTGGTATTATGCAGACAAATGATCTAATAATATTTAACAGATAGCTGCGAAATAAAGGAATCAGATGAACAAAGAAAGAAGATCCTTTTGTATTGATTGTCGTATTATTTCTTACACTTTCAGAAATAAGCCAAGCTTTTTCCTCCTCAAAAATGGTGAGGAGAGGCTATTATATAGTTTACAAATCAGTTACCCTTGGTAACTACTTCTTTTAGTTAAAGGACTGCTTAACGCAAAAACCCCAACTGATTACCATAAATCCGAGATGAGGAAAGAAAGAAAGGAGAAAAGTCAGGAGAAGAAGACAGGCGTTCATGATTGAGAGGGACCCACTGATTTGAGGATCCGCTACCTAAATATTTTTAACACCTCTGCTATGTCTCTGCCACGTGGAACTGATGTATTGGTAGTGGACTGAGTCCAAAATCTGAGACACTTCTCCATCTCTTTTTCGAATTTGACATGTGTGTGGTAATCTTTACTTGCTTCTTCAATAGCAGACTGGAGAGAGTAGATTTCTTTCATCTTCTCCTTGGTGATGGAATCCTCTTTGAACAAATTTCCTTTGACAAAAGCTCTGAATTGAGTTTTAATCTCCTGCAAGGAGAGAGGCACACCTGAGGTTTCATCTTGGAGGTGACAATGGATATCCTTAAAAGCAGATACCACCAAAGTCTTGAAGGCCTCACCCTTCTGCCAGCTATTTTTCAATTCTCCCAAAGCCTCCTCCAGCACCTTGATTTTCCATTCCACACTGTATACCCACGATTTTGACAAATTATATTTTGCATCATCTAAGACTTTTCTCAACATTAAAATATTTTCATTAGCCTCGCCCCATAAGGTAAAGGTCTACTATACATTTGCTCCAGAGTTTGAGCTCTTTATCTATATTTCCAATAGTGGAGGAGAGTTTCTGTTGCAGATCATTCACCTTCTCATTGAGTTTGAAGGCTTCACTAATGAAATTCAACCCTGCAATGAGCATATCATCCACCATGGCCTCCATATCCCTTCCATAGATGGAATATCTGTGTATATCTTTGATACTCTGGACTTCATCTTGACTGAGGATTATAGGTGGTGGAAGAGTGGTCAGTGGGGTGGGGTCTAAAACTTTGTCCTTGGACAACAGTGACTTGATGAAACCTGCAAGAACCTGAGCCTGCTCTTCCAGCTGCTCTATAGTTTGTTGCCATTTCTTCACTCTCCCAATGACCCTGGTGACTATCTCTTAGAGATTGTGAATCTCACCTAGGGATCCTCGAGAGCTCTAGATCAGTCATCTGCAAATCTTGTTCTGGCTTATCAACCTTGGGCTTGGCTATCTCCAGGAATTTCTAGCCCTAAGCATCGGATACTATTCATGAGGTAGTCCTAGCCTTCTTGGTGGAAGTATGAGGAGTAGTGCCTAATAAGGCCACCACAGCATCAAAATTAGGTCCTGAGATTTAGGAGGAAGACTTTCTCTTCCTACTATCGACAAATGGTTTTACCCATGCAAAAGAGGAGGAGGAAGAAGAAGGTGGGGCAAGAGGGCCAAGAGAAAGGGAACTCATGGCACTCAAAGTGTGCACTGATGTTGCCTCCAGTTGAGATATGAGTGGAGTGCTCAAGGCTTCTGGTACAGAGGATTCAATGGTGCGTGGAAGCTCAATGCTTTGGAATTCTTTGTCTTTATCCATTGGGGCTTCTGGAGCACTTATGGAGGATGGAACTTCACTCTCTTTGCTTTCACTAAGAACAATAATTCTCTCGGACCGGAGGGAAATTTTGAATGCTTCATCATGGGATCTTCTTCAACAAGCTCTTTTTTACCTCCTTGATTTTCTTCTGATATACTTGAGTGGACGAGGAAGGAATGGATGATGTAGGACCTTTAGTTGATGAGGCAGAGGAGTCCGCATATAGTGCTTCAAGTAGGTGTCAATTTTTCCTTCCTTGGTGTTGAAGTATCCTCGGAGGAGGACCACACCGAATGCCTTCTAAGCTCACGGACTTTCCTATCAAACCAGATCTTGGTTCTTACTAAGACAGGGGCTAAGATTTCAGCCAGATCATCTTTCTCCTTTTTAAACCAATCCAAATCCTCCAAGGGAGTGTGTTTGATCAAGGTGTCATACTCATATGAAAATAGGTCGGAATTATCATCCTGAAGCCCTTCCTAGGGACTTTCAACTTTTGGGAATAGAGTTTCTTCTATCCTTTCATTCCTTTTAGAAATAGATAAGGGTTAGGGCTAGGAGGAATACCTGTTGAATGTCGAGATGGTGTGCGCGTACCGTAGAGAGAGATCAGGTTGATTGCGAAGAACTCCTTTTTGTCTTGGAAGGACTACCTGCAAATAAGAATACAAGACCACAAGATTTTAATTAGACAATAAATGAGGGAACTACCTTGGGCCCAGGAAATATAAAACTTCCTTTCGAAGGTGGTCAGTTCCCCTGCTAATATGAATTAACACAAAATATTGTAAAATAACAATTTAATTGCCTCGTTGAAACAAGTAGGGGGAAAGGCTGGTTTTTGGTTTTGAGTCAAGGTAACCGATACCGGTTGCTGCTAACCGATATCGGTAGGTTCTATGTTTTAGGGGCTTTTGGTGAGGGTCAGTTGTAGGGTGGTTGTGTTGTTTGTAAGGCTAGTAAATGAGTGGGATTAGGTAACGGGGTGATGAGAGGGTAGAAGAATGATAGTTAGATGTAATGTGTTGCTGGGTAGTAGATCTGGGAATAGATTTATGATGGCTGTGATTCAAAAGTCTAAGAAATGTTATCAAAGAGAACATACAAGATTCTACTTACTAGTTTATTGACGAGAATGCAGGTCCAAGAACTGTGATGACAAAGGCAGAACTCAGATAGGACGTCCTGACGATCAGAAGATGAGATGTCTTCCCTCACGATGATCAGCTGAGTGTCACAGGGCTCTGGTTGTGCAGTTGCAGTCTTGGGCTTGATGTCCTTCTCTGCAAACTCTTCTTGTTTCTTCACTTATCTATGCTTTGCCAAGTAAAAAAATCTGGATTCTCTCGATCGCTTCTGATGATCTCGATTGATCAAAAATCCTTCGACCTTTGTTTCTGGTTAGGGGAGCCCATTTACAGGGAACCGATGGCGGTTAGGTAACCGACGGCGGTCGAGTAGGAACCGCTATCGGTCAGGTCAAAGTGGGCTATTTTTAGTAAAATAGCCAACTTTCCCTCCTTTTCTCCCGAGGGATTAGTTGCGGGCTTGGTCAAGTAACTACAAGGTCGGTTTTGGGTGCGAGTAAGGAGTCATTAGTCATGGGTGTGGATGTAGACTAAGTTATAGGTCTTAATTAGGTTAGTTTAGGGTTAGGACTTGGTCATGATGAGGTGGCAAAATGAGGTGGCAGGTAAGGCGATGTGGATTTATTAATTATAAGGTAATTAATAAATAATTGTGTAAGGTTTAGGTGATGAGGTTAGGTTGCGAAATGAGATGCGGGTCACAAGGGGTCGTAAGACACAAATTTGGTGTCTACATTAGCCCCTTATTGTCGTGTAGTTTGTTTTGTAAAGCTGCACGGACAATAATATGAAGTGGTTTCCCCTATTAAGGGTATAGGTAATCCCCCTCAAATCTATCACAGATTGAGATAGCGTGAAATCAGGGATAGAGTTGATAAAGGGTAAATGGTGTGGAGATGATGGTGAGATGGTGGGGTAGGTCCAAGAGAAGCAGACGCACGTTGAAATGCAGTAGTGCGACCAGGGTACATGATTTGAAGAGCAAACCAGCAATTCATAGGCAAAGGTCGATAGTTTATCCAAACAAGGGTGATATAATCCTGGTATCCAAGGCATAGGAAGTAGCTCCAGGGGATATAACGGGTAAGGTACAGGAACGTTTAGGCATGTTCAAGCGATGCAAATGGTTGGTTTGGTTGAGATAAATGTCACGGTCTAGGTCTAGGCAAAGTTGGTCGACCATCAAGTCAAGACCTAATCATGCTAAAACACGAACAAGTGAGCTCGATTGAACAAAAAGTGACATGATGAGTGGATAAAATTGTAATTTGTTGGTTTGGGGTGAGGTATTTAAGTGGTACGGCCTTGGGTCGGGCTGATTGATTAGTGAGGGCCGTGGGTCGGGCCGATGGGTTGAGTGCGGCCTTGGGTCGGGCCAAGTGGTTGGGTTGCGGCCTTGGGTCGGGCCAAATGGGTGGGGATCGGCCTTGGGTCGGGCCAAATGGTTGGGGTGAGGCCTTGGGTCGGGCCAATTAGTTGGTTGCGGCCTTGGGTCGGGCCAAATGGGTGGGTTGCGGCCTTGGGTTGGGCCAAATAGTTATTTGCGGCCTTGGGTCGGGCCAAATGGGTGGGTTGCGGCCTTGGGTCGGGCCAAATGGTTGGGGTGAGGCCTTGGGTCGGGCCAATTAGTTGGTTGCGGCCTTGGGTCGGGCCAAATGGGTGGGTTGCGGCCTTGGGTCGGGCCAAATAGTTGTTTGCGGCCTTGGGTCGGGCCAAATGGGTGGGTTGCGGCCTTGGGTCGGGCCAATTAGTTGGTTGCGGCCTTGGGTCGGGCCAAATGGGTGGGTTGCGACCTTGGGTCGAGCCAAATGATGTTAACAAAGGGTTTTCAGCAAAGGTTGATATAGGCGATGTTGTGAAAAAGGGCGATTAGTAAATAAGGGCAGAGGTGGGATAAAACCGATATCGATTGTCTATGACCGATACCGGTTAGGTGACCGATACCGGTTCCTTAGGGCACAATAAAACCGATATCGGTTATAGGTCAAAAACCTATAAAAAGAAAAATACGGCCTGTCATTGTCACATTGTCAATTTGAAAACCAATTTGAGTTGTCTGAGGTGGAGTGTTGAGATTGGAGCATTTGTTGGTTGAGGTGGCGCTATTTGAGTGGAGGAGTGAGTGATTAGTGGGCCCGAGTGAGTAGGAGGCAGCAGTTGATTGGTGGAGGACCCAGCAGAGGAGAGTTAGAGCCATGGCACAGCCAGGAGGAGCAGGAGGTGCTGGACCAGCTGGACCACCACCACCCATCCCACCACGACGACGTGTCGTCGTACCGGTAGGTTCGAAACCCCTCATTGTGTGGATTTGAGTGTATTATGTTGTATTTGGGTTTTGGGTAGGAATGCTAGATTTTGATAAAATAATTAATAAATGGAAGTTATTTGAAAAAAGGAGAGGGTAGATAGGTTAAATAGGCCAAGGCGGCTGGGTGGGTAGGTTTTTAGGGTGTTTGGGTGGGTATAGAGGGAGAAATAGGAAAAAAAAGGAATGGGGTAGCCGCGTCGGGTTCGGCTCGGGTATTTTCCAGTGACCGATGCCGGTCACTAAGCGACCGGCATCGGTCACGAAAATTCTTGGGTAGGTCGGGTTTGTGGGTGACCGGTGTCGGTCGGGAGTTGACCGGCGTCGGTGGAAAGGGGACCGGGGTCGGTTAAGGGTGACCGGTACCGGTCCCTAGGTAGGATTTTCTATTTTGTTGCGTCGTTTTGTGGTGGTTTTGGGTGTTAAGTTCTTGTTGGGGATGGCGTGTTGGGTTGTGTGGTGTTGTTTATGATTGGGTTTTGTGTGTTGGGTGTGAAGATGTTGGGGGATATTGTAGAAGATAGGTGGGTAGAGGGGTTTGTTAGAGAGTCGGGGTGTGGTCGGGGGGATAAAAAAGGGGGTATAGAGGGTATAAGTAGATGTTGTGATAAAGAGTAGGGCTAATGTAGTGAGTTGGTTTTGCAGGCACGTCAGCAGCTGACGATGCGGGACAGGATGCCCCACTGTTGAGACGGATGCGGCCACACGTGTCCGCAGCGCAGTGGGGTATCATGCGCGAGGTGGGACTCGGCGGAGTCCAGCGGTACAGAGCGATCGATAGGGATCACAGTTTGATGGTCGCCCTCATCGAGAGATGGGATCCGGCGACCAATGTGTTCCATCTCCCGACTGGAGAGATGACCATTACATTGGAGGATGTGTATCGCATCCTTCGATTACCGATTGATGGAGAGGCAGTCTTTCAGGTGGATGCAGAGACAGCCATGGACAGCATCCTACACGTATTCGGGGATGCAGCCGCGCTACTGACGTATCACAGCGAGCATCGCGTATGGGGATATGTACCGGGCCCACCGACATGAGACACGGCTTGCCATGTTGATGATGATCGGGATCACCTGCTTCGCCCTCCCGGACTCAGAGGGAGGCCGCTTTCCACGGGCGCTGATGGGGGTTTTACATGAGATGGTCGAGGAGCATACGTGTTATGCTTGGGCACCCGATATACAGTGCGATTATCTGCAAGAGCTATGGGGCTATCGCCGGATGAGGTGATTCGGGATTTTCTCTACGTTTTTGCTACACTGTTGGGCATATGAGCATATCATATGCATTAGACCAGTAGGGCTGCCCCAGCAGCCAGGGCCACAGGTGATCTACAGATATGGCTTTCAGAGGTGGTTGGGGGTCGTGGGCGACCACGGCGAGTTCTTTCCGGACAGATGTGGCATATTACCGGCATGTATTAGAGGGCTTGACAGCGTTAGACATTGTATGGAGACCTTATAGAGGTCATCACCCCGCGGAGGAGCCCGATCACAGTTGCAGTGGATCCAGTATACATTCTGGATAGCGGGACGGAGGCGAGGGAAGCATGGCGGATACCCACAGGAGAAATGTACGCGCAGCGAGTGGGGCTACGACAGATGAGCCACCTCCCTTCCCTCGGTACTGGAGGGATGATGTAGAGCCCCACTTGCTGCACCACAGCCCCATGGACCCAGTTGGGTAGCGAGAGGCTGTAGATGATACTGGTGGATGAGCCTTGGTTGTGCAGGGAGCATTTTGGTATGGTGGGCGGGAGAGAGAGCGCGAGAGAGCACAGCCCACAGCCCAGACTTAGCGGGTGATGAGCGAGAGGACAGCTCGGGGCGAGTATAGTTATTACGAGGGGCGGCTTGCTTGCTGCTGCACAGCACGAATAGGTGTCTTACGAGGCGGTGCTTGAGCTCGAGTACGCAGTAGCAGCTCGAGCTCGGCACCACCAGCTGCAGTACCACAGGCCAGCACCACCACAGTACCATGCAGCCGCCACCACCACACCACCACCACCACGGCAGCACAGCACGAGGGGGCACTATTATTAGGAGTCGAGGACCAGGCCCAGCAGCGATATGGTGGCACGGGCCCGCTATATGGAAAGTAGAGCGGAGGCCGTACTATCGAGATATTCTTGATAGTACAGGGGCTGACTTCTCAACCATATGCGGCACATAGAGCGAGAGACCTCTCGGAGTCGAGAGATCTCGAGGAGAGTGCAGCCACCCCGGTGGAGTGCATTACGGGCGGAGGCGAGAGCGGCACGAGGGACCAGCGAGGAGAGGCGAGGGCGGTGGAGAGGCGAGGATCCTGCATATTTTTGTATTTGTATATTGGATATGGGCACCGGTCTGCGAACCGGTTATGTTTATAGAGGCCTGCGTGCCTACATATTATTATTCATTCATTTATTCATTCATTTATTGTATATACCGCACTGCGAGCGAGTACGGGTTATCTGATTGATACGGCTGCTTGAGCCAGTATGTTTTTGATATGAGAGACCGGCTGCGAGCCGAGTCAGATTATTGATGCGATTATTGCGGCTGCGTGCGGCTTTGTTGTATTATGAGATCACAGAGGCCCCGATGTAGGGCACATTGTATATTTGCAACTTTGTATATATAGATATGATGATTTGATCCACATGCTGTGCGTAAAATGTGTTAAGTGTTTTGTCGATGGTTTGTGATATTTAATGTATGATGAGTTTGATCCACATGGTTTATATATTAATGGTGTTGATGTCTTTTGTTGATGGGATGTATGTATATATATAGATGATGAGTTTAATTGACATGTTGTGTTATGAAATGTTGTATGTTTTGTCGCTGGTTTGTGAAATTGAATGTATGTAGCTTGTTGAGTTGGATCCAAATGGTGTATAGATTGATGGTTTTTGATATCGTTTGTTGATGGCTTGTTTATTTTTGTAATATAGATAGATGATGTTGATGAAATTGTAATGAGATGTGGATTTGATGAAAAATTATAGATAATGGTGTTGTTATGCAGGAAAAAGGGACGGCGCCACAAAAATTAGGTAGAAAATAAAGAAAAGAACTATGTTTAAAAAAGGTAGGTATATGACCGATATCGGTTAGGTAACCGATGTCGGTAGTCAATAGACCGATATCGGTTAGATAACCGATACCGGTTATTATTAAATATGAGCTTTTCTAAAAATAGAAAAGTTTTTGGCTTACTTTTAATTCTTATTTTGAGAGTAGGGCAAGAGTTAAATATGCGAATGCGAGTTTTTATTTTTGAGCCATGACGAGGTAATTGCATGAGTGAATTGAGTGATAAGGAGAAAAGAGACAAGGGAAAGTGATGTGAGCGGAGATTCAAAAGCGTAGAAAGGCAAAATTAGATTGAAGAGGGTGGTGAACATGGCGAGACAGGAGAGAAGCATCCATCGAGGCGGGGACGAGAGGAAGACAAGTTCCACCTCAAGTCAGTGCTGCCCCAAGAGGTAAACGTCTTGGTTGTAATTTGATTCTTGCATGTTTTGTGAATAGGATGAGGGAGATTAAGTAGATAAAGATGAGAAAGAAAAGGTGATAGGAAATGAATCGGGATAGGGTGAATGTAATGGGGTAGGTAGTCAGGGGTTTCGGGTATGTTTGTATGTACAGAGAGGGATAAATGATCAAATTATTGTCATAGGTGGTGTTTTTAGGCAGGGTGTGTAAAGTTGATATTGACCGATATCGGCTTAAGATAACCGGTATCGGTTATGGAACCGCTCGGTTATCATCTAAAACGATGCCGATTCTCTGTAGGAATTTCCAGAATGTGAAAAAAAAAAAAAAACCCTTGGGATTTGATTTATTGAATGGTTGTGTGTCGTTTTGATGTGTGCGGCGCGAGCGGGGTTAGGATGAACGATCTTTGCTGCAGCCAGCGTTGTTGTCACGAATCCGAGCGGATGTAACACCAGCTGAATGGACATTGATAAATCGTTTGGGGTTAAGTGGAATCCGCTATTATTCATGAATCGCACGTAACCATGCTATGTTACAGGCGTTGATTGAGAGATGGAATCCAGAAAGGAATACCTTTTATCTGCCAACAGGGGAGATGACAGTGACATTGGAAGATGTGTTCCGTATTTTGAGACTCCCAATTACAGGAAGACCAGTATATCAGGCATTGCCTAGCGCAGCACGGGGAGCGATAACAGCAGTATTTGGTCCATACGCACGAGATTTGACACAGCGAGGTTTGACATTCACGTATGGTATAATGTATACACACACACCAGAGCAAGGTTAGCAGTGATGATATTAATGATAGCGGTAGGGTATTATGCGTTACCGAGGGCGGATGGGGGAAGATTTCCAAAAGCATTGATGTGTGTTATTTGGGAAATGATAGAAAGGAACGTGACTTTTGCATGGGCACCTGCATATTTGGCGGAGCTATACAGGGGTTTATGGGCTTGTAGACGAAATCACAGGATGACACTGGATTGTTCATTTTTATTACATTGTTGGGCCTATGAGCACATTGTTTGTGTGCGACCAATAGGCCCGACCCATCCAATCGAGAGAGCCGGAGTGCGAGAGGTTGGGATTGAGGATGGGTCGAGACGAACAAGAGCAAGATCCCGAGCCGTGATGGGTGACATCGAGTATTATAGGCAGGTATGGGAGATGGTGACGATTGCGGATATCTGTTGGAGGCCTTACGGGAACTATATGGTAACAGAGAATATAGCTGAGGAGTTGAGGGGTGTAGAGCGATTGAGGTGGATTACGGGGCAGGCCGGGGAGTATGAGAGGATTCCTCTAGATCGTGTGCGGTGACAATTTGGATTTGTGCGGATATACCCACAGCTTATAGACCATATATGAGGATCGGCAGAGGCAGGCATTCTCACCTCCCGGCCAACACCTCCCGAGAAGGGCGAGAGGAGGTAGCGGCCGATCGCGAGGTGATGGATGCGAGGAGCAGCGAGAGGCCTATAGATTATGGTGGGTAACGAGCTACGAGGGTGCGTGATCATCGACATGCATAGCTATGATTACAGCGGAGAGAGATCGTCTGCAGAGATTAGTTCATCAGCTCCAAACGCAGGTGAATGAGACAAGAGGATTGTTAGCGGTTGCGGAGTCACGAGCGGAGGGACTAGAGGTGAGATACCTCCATGCGAGGGAGCGTATTCAGATGTTACAGGAGAGATTGGTAGATCAGTGGGCTGGTACCAATAGCCGTGGTACCTTTGAGGACAGAGAGGCCCGGCGAGAGGCGTCGACGATCACGATCATCACCTGGTTCGGGATGAGGCGTGAGGGTCTAAGTAAATTGTATCGAGGTATAAGAATAAATAAGGATGCCGACCTGCGTGTCGATGATAGAGAAGATGTATTTGTTTAACATCTAAATAAAACTGAATATGTATGTTGATTTGAGTTATGATAATAATAAGAATGTTTGTGTTTGAACCTTTTTGTGTTTTGAAAAAGGATAAAGAGGAATGTGATTAAATAGAAATACACAAAAATATTTATATTTACCACACATGATAGGTTATGGTAGGGGATGGTCGAGCTAACCTTGGGAGACCCCATGTCTCAAAGTCTTTGCCTACATAGCCCATTGCACAAAGCAAGGGGGGCTCGGACCGATGTAGTTCTCCCTTAGGACCAGGGAGAGATGAATTCAGGCAATTTAGGTATGGTTAGGCAATTTGTTGGTTGGTAAAAATATTGATATTTGATATTGGTAGGGTAATGTTGTTGGTGTTGGTAATGAATTGGTGATGTTGGAATAGGTATAAGTGAAGCGAAAGTTAGCCTACCCAAGTGGTAGGGAACCATGTCCTGATTAAGATCAACACATAATCCTAGATTCGAGTCAAAGAGGAAAAAGCGGTCCCGTGGTTGAGAAGAGCTAAACAAACCACATATTAATGTAGAATGAGCTTGAATCCCTAGGTACCGTGCATAGACGAGAAGTCAATAGGTGAAAAGAGTTGTATAATCACAATATATCGGGTGTACGTCACGTCCCTTGAGTTGTGTTGTTTTAACAAATGGTGAGGTGAGGTGGATGGTATAGCTGAGGCATGGAGAACTTGTTATAAAGTGAGTGTTCTGACGAAAGAGAACCTAACCTAAATAGACAAGTCCATGACTTCAAAGTTCTTTTGAATGCGGCTTTTATTTTACTGAATATAGACTGATCGATGCGGGAAGTCTACAAGGGATATTGATTGTATTATTCTTGAGGTCTTCACGAAGCTGATCAATGCGAGAAGCTTCGATAAAGGCTTTGTGTATATAGCTGTCCTTGAGGAGCGATCTATTTATAGTAGCAGATGCAGTTTTAGTGCATAGCTGTCCTTCGGGGAGCAGTCTATATATAATAGCAGCAATAGTTTGGCATATAGCTGTCCTTCGAGGGAGCAGTCTATATGTAATTTATAGAGCCAGATGTCTGTTTGGCGAAAAGCATCGAGTTTGGTAGGAAGTTTGACTCAAGAAAATCTCATAAGAATGTGTTATTTTACTACTTTGAAGTCATGGACTAGACTAAAAAAGGGGAAGGCATCGTTAAGGGGAGGTGAGAAGCAAACTATGTGAGCTTGATTTTATTTTGAGATGTAGGAAACAAAGTGTATGTGGTGGTAAGTGAGCTCAAGGGACGAGCGGTAGGTAGATAAGAAGTGATATAACACTAAATTCAACAGTAGAAAGGTCGAAGATGCAAGGCATTAAGGGGTTCAGGCTCAGGTTTACCATTAAGCGAAGCTAAGCGATAATGCACGATCCATAAGTATGAGTGATTATGTAAGGCCCAATCCAATTGGGAGCAAATTTTCCACGTTTGCTCTTTTCTAGTTTGGTTACATGTTGATTCTCTTTGAGGACAAGATCACCAACCTTAAAGGTACGCTCATGAAGTCGCTTATCATAAGCACGCTTGATGCGTTTTTGATAGATTTGAAGGTGATCAAGAGCGTAAGAGACGGCTCGTCAAAGCTCCAATTGGGCTAACCGCTCTTGGCGGAAATCATCGTTGGTAAGAATATCCTGAAGAGATATTACGAGGAGAGGTATTTGTATTTCGAGAGGCAAGACAGCCTCGGTACCATATACCAAAGAAAAAGGTGTGGCATTAGTGGAGGTACGAATGCTAGTACGATAAGCCCAAAGGGCAAAGGGGATGTGATCATGCCAATTTCTTCCGGACTCATTGACAACTTTCATAAGAATTTTGGTTAGGGTTTTATTAGAAGATTCAGCTTGTCCATTTGCTTGTGGATAGTAGGGTGATGAGAAACTAAGTTTGATACCAAAGTTGTCACAAAGGTCTTGCAACAACTTATTTTTGAAAGATTTTCCATTATCTGTTATCAGGCGATGAGGAACACCAAAACGAAGATAATGTGGTGGTTAATGAACTCTACAATTTTTTCTTTTTTAGTTGAAATGAGCGGAATAGCCTCCACCCATTTTGTGTAATATTCGGTTGCTGTGATTATCCATCGGTGACGTTGCGAAGAAGGTGGATGAATCTCACCAATAAGGTCTAAACCCCATTGTGAGAAAGGCCAAAGATCTCGTGCGACCTGTAGCGGATGGCTAGGAGTATGTTGAAGGTTGGCATGTTGTTGACACATAACACAACGCTTAACATATTCATAGCAGTCGTTATTGAGAGTAGGCCAATAATAACCTAGGCGAAGGATTCGTTTGGCCACGGCAAGGCCACTAAAATGTCCACCACAAATACCGTCATGGACCTGTTGGATGGTATAGGTGACTTCCGGGCCGGTTAGACATCGAAGGAGGATGCCATCAAAGCCACGTTTATAAAGGAGTCCCCCCATAACGACATAACGAGAAACACGTTTAAGAAAAGCGCGTTTTCCGGTACTTGTAAGGTCAGATGGGAGAACGGAGGTTGTAAGGTAGTCGTGAAATTGGTGATACCAGGTATCCTGCGAATTAGCAGTCACATTATTTATCATACAAACAACCGGGGCTGAGTAAGATGGGGCAAAGAGTTGTTGGACCAAGACAAAAATGTCAGAGTCAGTTGATGAAGCTGGAATTTGCGAGGCTAAGCAAGCCATAGTATCCACAAATTTGTTAGTGGAGCGGGGAATGGTTTGGATAGAATAATGAGTAAATAAGGTTAGAAGAGAATCCACGTAATGTTTGTACTTTTGAAGTTCCTCATTTTTGCATTGGTAGATGCCCATAACTTGATTGACTACCAATTGAGAGTCACCGAAAATATTGATAGATTTGACACCTAAGTGTAACGCAACATGGAGACCCAAAACAAGGGCCTCGTATTCCACTATGTTATTAGTGCAGGGGAAATCGAGTCGGAATGAAAGAGGCATAGGCTCAGCGTTGAGAGGAATGAGAACAACGCCGGCTCCTCCGCCGTGCTGGCATTTGGATCCATCGAAGAAGAGGGTCATTGGATACGACTCCTCCCTGAGGGAAAGAGTGGCGATGAGTTCGTCAGGGAAATTAAAATTAGTAAATTGTTCCCCAGGTAAAGGGGCTTCCGCAAGTTGGTCTGCGATGGTTTGTCCTTTGATTGATTTCTGGTGGACAAACTCAAGGTCGAGGTCGCGAGGAGCATAAGCCATCGGGCGATGCGTTGGTTTAGATGAGGTTTGGCATACATATAATGGATGGGGTCCGTGTTGGTGATGATGAAAGTTTTGTGATTCAGGAGGTAGTGTCGGAGTTTGGTGGCCACGAATGATAGGGCTAGGCACAACTTTTCTACATGTGTATACCTAGTCTCATAGTCTACCAAAGTACGACTTATATAATAAACTGCTTGTTCTCGATTCTCGGAGTCACGATGTGCAAGCATGGCCCCTACAGCGTGGTCGGTGGCGGAAAGGTAAAGGTAGAAGGGGCGATCGTCCTGAGGTGGGATAAGCACGGGTGGCTGCAAGAGATAAGCTTTGAGAGCTTCAAAGGCTTGGTGGCACTCTTCGCTCCATTGAAAGTCAATGTCCTTTTTAAGGAGGTGATGAAAAGGTTGACATCGATCCGAGAGTTGAGAGATGAAATGCCGGATAGATTGGAGCTTACCTTGTAAACTACGCAATTGTTTGAGGTTAGTAGGTGGGGGCATTTCTAGGATAGCTTTGACTTTAGATGGATCGACCTCAATGCCATGCAAAGAGACGATAAAACCAAGAAGTTTTCCCGAAAGGACACCAAAGACACATTTCTTTGGTTGAAGACGACAGAATATTGTAACAGGTGATCAAAAATAATGGTTAAAACATCGAGATGTTCACTGCGATGTTTAGATTTGCCAAGATCATCGGCGTAATCCTCGAGGATAGTGTGCATAATGTCATGAAAAATGTAGGTCATAGCCCCATTGATAGGTTGCACCAGCATTCTTAAGGCCAAATGGCATTACACGATAACGAAGGTTCCCCAAGGAGTTATGAAGGTAGTTTTATGTTGATCGGCAGGGGCAACCAAAATTTGGTTATATCTGAAAAGCCATCCATGAGAGAGCATCTCATGGCTGCAGTGAGATCAACAAGTTGGTCAATACTAGGTAGGGGGAAGTCATCCTTAGGGCAAGCGAGGTTAAGATCTCGAGAAATCCGTGCATATCCGAAGTCCCCCATCGCTTTAGTGATCGGTACGATGTTAGAAATCCATTGAGGATAGTCAATAGGCAGGATGAAGGAAACAGAAAGGAGTCGTTGAAGCTCTTCTTTGACCAAGAGGGCAATGCGTGGATGCATTTTTCTCAGTTTCTATTTAATTGGCTTGGAATCGGGTTTCAGGGTAATGTTATGGACAGCAATGTCAGGATCAATTCCTGGCATGTCAGCGTAGGACCAAGCGAAAGCTTGGTTGCGAGCACGGAGAAAGGTAGTAAAGGTGACTTGTTCTGATGCGTTAAGGGATTGTCTGATCTTCACAATGTGAGGATCTTCCTCTGTGTGGATGTTGATTTCTATAGTAGACTCGTTCAACATGGTTTGAGTTTCAGATGGTAAGGCGCGTTGAATATAAGAGTCATCCGCACCAAGGTAAGTGAGGATGGAGTCATCATCCTGGCACTCAACAACATTAATTGAAGGCGAGTCCTCTTCAATCATGTCTGGATATAGAAGGGGGATAGAAGAGGGGTCCTCATTATCGCGTTGATAAGTGAGAGGACCTAGGAAGATAGCATTTATGAAAAAAAAAAAAAAAAAAAGTTAGGAGGGATAGATTCAGGATCTATCGACTCTGTGGGTGATGAAGGCAAAATGGGTGATGATGGTTCGGTAGGGGTGATGTCATCATCTTCCAGGAGACAACTGACATGAGGTTCCTTCGGTGTAAGTGTTCCAGGAAATCTGAGACCACTACGATCATTGTGCTTGCGTGTAGTTACGGGGATGATTGTATGTCGGCCTTGTTCATAAAGACCAAAACCAAAGCCTTTCCAAGCACAGCGAGTCAAGAAGGTAAGGGCGAAATGACGATTTGTCAGGTATTGAAAATCGGATTGGAAAGGAACCACACCAAGAGGAGGTTCAGGGGTTACGGAAGGTGCGTCGACACCCCCATATGTTAGGTTGGTGCGGCAATGAGGTGGTCCGTAGGGGATTACTTCCCCCACACGACGGTCATAGGTAGGATGTGCATGTACCTGTCCGTACTCCTGTGGGGTATGGAAAGAACTAACGTTATATAGGTGATACTCCCCCAGCGTAAGGCGCTGAAAAACATCTACTAAGGGGTCTGCGGTTGGGATGTTAGCTGCGGGAAGGGAAGTGGTTTTTACGACGGTGGTTTCATGGGTTGAAGGTGTAGGTGCTGTTGAAATGAATGGTAGAGGTGTGGTTGAAGTAGATGGTTGGGTTGAATGAATGGGTGTCTTGATTGGCACAAGCACATCATTAGGGCGATATAACATATTGCAGGTTTTGAAGGGGGGAGGATCAGCTTTTACGGTGTAGGACTTCCCCTCGTACTCAAATTTTATGCATCTATGTAAGGTTGAGGGAACACATCCCATAGCCCGGATCCAAGGGCGGCCTAACAACATATTGTATTGGAACTCTCCCTCAAGGACATAGAAGAGTTCGGGTAAAGTACGTGGTCCTACACGAATGTTAAGGATCACGGTGCCTAAGGTAGAGGTAATAGCATCATTGAATGACCACAACATGATGGGGTTGGCACACATGTAGCTAGAAGGGATATTCATTTGTTGGAAGGCTTTTGAAGAGATGATGTTTAGACTAGCGCCCCCGTCGATCATGACACGACGTACCCGAATATCCCGGACGTAAGCTGAGATGAAAAGAGCAGGGTCAGGATCTTCCATGTACCAAAGTCAACAATTTCATCTTGGGCCAGCGTGGCAATGACGACTTGTTGTATAGAGAGACAGAAGTGGTTGGGGCGGTAGATTGTTTAGTGAGGGAAGCAACGTGATTGGGTGTTAGAATGGAGGTAACAGGCAGGGTTTCATTAGGTAAGACCTCAATCCCTTGAAGGATTTCAACGAGAGCTTGTCGATGAGATTCAGAAGTCTGAATGAGATCATATAGTGTCATTTTTACAGGTGATTGGTGAAGCTGTTTGATCATGGCTCGGTGGGCAACTCCATTAGAGACGGGGTAAGCGGGTCCACGAATAACCACTTTAGGTGGTGGTGCGATCGGGATGGTGGACGGAGAAAGAGAAGATGCGGTGTGTGTTTCTTTCGCTTTCTCGTTGTTTTTCTGCGCTCGAGTAGCAACACTGATCATATTGATCTCGTGAACACAAGAGGAGGAAGATGGTAGGGATGACTCATGGGCTTCGATAGGTGGGGTTGTAATAACGACAGATATTGGTGAGGCGGGGACAGGTGGTATAGGAGAGGGAATTGAAGCCAAAGGTCTCTCCCTTCGTAAGTTGTCTTTCTTAACCTTTCTATCTGAGAGAGGTGACTGACGAAGGATGGCTTTTAAGGCTTTGCATCCCTCCACATCGTGTCCTGGTGTGCGGTGGTAAGCGCAGATTTTAGACTCATCATAACCTATAGGTCGAGGTTTAGACGGGTCATAGGGTCTAAGTGGGGGTAGGGAAATGGTCGTATTCTCCACCAACATAGCAAGGATTTTAGCGTAAGATCCTTTGAGTGGGTCAAAATCGGAGGAGGATGAGGGTATTGATTGAGCGGGTTTCGGTAATGTTTGGGCGTGGTTGGTTCGTACGGGTGGTGGTTTAGCCAAGGGGTGTTGACACGTGGTTTTAACTAAACGTGGTTTCTTTGTCGCAGGAGCTACGTTTAGCCGGTTAGATGATGAGGCTCCAGATAACGTGGTATCCGGAAACAATGGCGGTAAAAGAGGAGTGACGGAAAACAAGTCCTTTGATGATGAAATTTGTTTAGGGTTGATGGGTGGACAGGATACGTGGGATGACAGTGTTGATATACCCTTAGATCTCTGTATGTGTGCAGAAGGTGTAGGTGGTTTTAAAGAAAATGCAGGAGGTATGATATATTGATGCAAGGTGGAGGGATGAGGTCCCAATATGGAAGGTAGGTGTGACGATGATGGTTTTAATTGTGATAGAGGCACGGATTGAGTTTGTCTCCTAAGTGGAGGGGCGGCTTTATTTTTAGATAAATCTAGTCGCTTAGGCGGGTGTGTTAGACTGGGTATTGGTGCGGTCCCAAGTGTAGGGGAAGATTTGGTTAGGCTAATAGAGGTGGATGAGATACTTGGTAGAGATGCGGGGGATGGAGATGAGGACATAGGCATTTTGAGTTTCTGTAAACACTTCGGGTATATGGTAGAGGTGTCTGGATCGGTCATCTGCATTTGAGTAGAATAGGGGGTACTCAAACGTTCCCATAGGACTCGTCTATCTTCTGGAGAATGACAGTCTTCAGGTGTGAATTGGAACTCTTGTATGGAAGAAAGGTGGGTTGTGATTCCGGTCCACTGTGGGTGTGATATAGAAGGTAGATGAGGCACTGTATCAATAGGTGTTAAGAGGTCAACCGGTCACTGAAAAGATTTAGGCGATGAAGAACTAATAGGTAGGAGGGCATGTTTGAGAGGATCCGTCATGGTTAAAGAATTTGGTGATGTCGGTGCAAGAGGTTTCTCGTCTAAGGATGACAAAAGGAGTGGCGAGCCTTCCTCTTGTGCAGCAAGAGTGGTAGAAGAAGATGTTTGGGAAATAGATAAGTTAGATAACATCCGTTCGCAGTCTTGTAGGGATGTGGTGTAAGAAGACTCATCTATGAGAAGAGAACTCTGGGCGGTTAACTCCTGTATGGGTAAAGGAATGATTTCACCTTGTCTTGATGGTGGTGAAGGAGGTTCGGGCCCCTGTGTTAGTGAAGAGTCTTGATTCAAAATTTTCTCGATAGAGGCTTTTGGCTGGGAGTCGAAGACTGCATGGATCTCATGAACACTCTCCTCGGCTAAGATATCTTGGTTTATGTTACTGTTAGAAGAGTGATTCGGGAATGGTTTGTTGAAGATTTTCAAATTTCGGTTGGCAGGGGCATTAGGATTATCGAGGGTTATATCCCCACATCAACCATTTCCTGCACTATGTTTTTCAACATCTTGCAGTTTTCATGACTATGTCCTTTTACGCGGTGAAAGTTACAGAAGTCATTTTCTTTGTACCAAGAAGGTATAGCGCGGGTGGAGTCAAACCCGGAGTGAGGTTTAACAGGAGGCAAGGTGATAGCTCCGGCTTTGAGCAATTTTTCCAAGATGACACCATAAGTTTCTCCCAAGGGAGTGTAATTGATGGGCTCGGCTTTATATTTATAGGTGGTTTTTGGTGGGGTATTAGATGGTGCTTGAGATTTGACCATCACCGCGTGGACAGCTCCTTTTGATTTTGAAGAAGTGGATGTGTGAGAAGTGGTGGTGTTTGGTTTATTGGTGGAATCTGGAGTTCGGAAATTGGGGTTTTTGTTGCGCAACCGCAATTTCTCTTCTTCTAAGGCTCGAATTTCTAGTTTCCGAGCCATGGTAAAGGCCTCGTCAAATGTGCGGAAAGTTTGAATTTGAAGGGTAGGAGAGATGTGCTTAGCGCATGCCCGTAAAAAGTTTGATAAGTTCGGCCTGAGGCAAGGCATATGTAAGTTGGTTGATAAGGCCCCGCCATCGTCCAATGAAATCTGCGATAGATTCGTCTTCAAATTGTCGGATGGCATAGAGGTCGGTGATAGATACTTTCTTGGCAATGTTAATGGAGAAATGATCCAAGAAAGATTGGGCTAGTTGGTTAAAAGAGAAGATTGAGTCTTTGGGTTAAAGCAACTTTGTACCACTCAAGGTGGGTCTGATAAGGACATGGGAAAGGTGCGGAGTAGCGAGGCATCATCATGAGCAATCAAATAACAAGCATGTCTAAAAGATCGCAAGTGTTGTTGAGGATCCTCTTTACTTATTAAAAGCGAGTAAATTTCGGCAATTCCCATTGAGGAGGATATGAATGAAGGGGACGAAGGGTGAATAGGCTCTGAAAAACTTGCTCGTATGTCAAGGCTTACGACTTCACGAAAGCAAAGCCTCAGATTTTGCATTTTGTCCATCATTTGTTTGATGAAATCCGTGGTTGGATGAGATGATGGTGCGGTTGTGTGTAAACGGAGGCAAAATTGGGCCAAGGGCCTCCATTGAGACAATGGTGGGGTTAAGTGTTGATAAGGTATGGAGGATGAATATGTTGAGGTGACCGAATAGGGATGTCCTATATAAGATGTTGAGGTCACTTTGGATACGTGTATGGGAATGAAAAGGTAGGCGGAGCTTGAGAAGGAAAGCTCGTGTGGATAGGTGGCGGAGAAGCAAGTCATGAGCGGAGCGATCTGCAGGAGATGAGGTAGGAGCGATCGGCGGTAATGATATGTGGGGTCAAGATTAACAAAGGAAAGCCAATCATGTCGTATGAACCTCGAAGCGTCGGATTGGGAGGCGGGGCTAAAGATGCGAGAAATCAAGCGGTGTGTTATCGGGCGGAGTGGGAGCTAAATGAGCAGCTATACTAATAGGCATGCCAACAAGGAGTTGACCATCGGGTGTACGGTCGGGGCATGAGACAAATAGTATTGTGCGGTGCTAGGATTAGCATCCGAGAAATTTGGCAAATTCCTTATCTCCTACGGGAATTTTGGGGATCTCACTTTGTGTCAGTAGGGTTCCCTATAGAATGTGAAGGGGTGATTCGAGGTAAAGGCACGAGCGAGGCATGTGAAACCATGGCGGTGGCTTGCTTCAGTGATAACAACCATGGACAAGAGTACACAGTAGGGCTTCAATCTATCGGGAATAGAAACAGCCTCAGAATGGTGAAATTGGTAGGTTCTTTGGTTTGTCGAGAAGCTGTAAAAAAATAACGATATCGGTCTGATAACCGATGTCGGTTAGACTATAGCCGGCGTCGGTCACTTAACCGATGTCGGTGTAATAAGACTGGTATGAGAAAATATAAGAAGCTGCTGATTTGATCTTAACAATGCTTAGTACATTTATCAATTTGTTCTAAGGTGATCACAGAAGACAGTGTATAACAGAGAAAACAGAACTGAAAACAAGCAAGATGCACACGCAAATCCAGAGACTAACCCTAGGGTTAATTTAAATTATCGTGGGCTTATGCCTTTAGACGTAGAATGATGTCAGAATCCTAAAAAAAGACTTAGAGGAAATGTCAAGTTTGTTTTGGCTTATAAGGTTACCTCAATCGGGCGGAGGAATACCGCGGAAAAAAGGGGGATGTTTGAGCTGTTGTGTTAATTGTGAAGTGATTCGGTATGTGTTGTGCAGTGAAAGTAAGATTAATTTCTTGTCAATACCATGGATATCACCCCCACGTGTACGACCTGTTACTTAATCTATGTTCACTAGAATTGAAAACAACAAGCAAGAATGTGATGCACGTGTTTTAAACCCAAATCGAAAATGATATTCGATGAAGCAAAAGAGATGACTTTCACTAATACAAAGATGTAAAAGCAAAGCAAGTTCTTTTACCAAAATAACAAAATACCTTGTGAATATCTTTAGAAGAAGAAAACAGCAAGTATGCTCCCTATATGAAAGCAAGCAAGAAAGAAAGAAACCCGAAATGGGTCCCACCGGGCGTGCCAAAATGTTTCGCGTGGAATGTTTCAACTTTTGGGAATAGAGTTGCTTCTATCCTTTCATTCCTTTTAGAAACAGATAAGGGTTAGGGCTAGGAGGAATACCTGTTGAATGTCGAGATGGTGTGCGCGTACCGTAGAGAGATCAGGTTGATTGCGAAGAACTCCTTTTTGTCTTGGAAGGACTACCTGCAAATAAGAATACAAGACCACAAGATTTTAATTAGACAATAAATGAGGGAACTGCCTTGGGCCCAGGAAATATAAAACTTCCTTTCGAAGGTGGTCAGTTCCCCTGCTAATATGAATTAACACAAAAGATTGTAAAATAACAATTTAATTGCCTCGTTGAAACAAGTAGGGGGAAAGGCTGGTTTTTGGTTTTGAGTCAAGGTAACCGATACCGGTTGCTGCTAACCGATATCGGTAGGTTCTATGTTTTAGGGGCTTTTGGTGAGGGTCGGTTGTAGGGTGGTTGTGTTGTTTGTAAGGCTAGTAAATGAGTGGGATTAGGTAACGGGGTGATGAGAGGGTAGAAGAATGATAGTTAGATGTAATGTGTTGCTGGGTAGTAGATCTAGGAATAGATTTATGACGGCTGTGATTCAAAAGTCTAAGAAATGTTATCAAAGAGAACATACAAGATTCTACTTACTGTTTATTGACGAGAATGCGGTCCAAGAAGCTGTGATGACAGCGAGAACTTCGAGATAGGACGTCTGATGATCGAGAAGATGAGATGTCTTCCCTCACGATGATCAGCTGAGTGTCACAGGGCTCTGGTTGTGCAGTTGCAGTCTTGGGCTTGATGTCCTTCTCTGCAAACTCTTCTTGTTTCTTCACTTGTCTATGCTTTGCCAAGTAAAAATCCGGATTCTCTCGATCGCTTCTGATGATCTCGATTGATCAAAAATCCTTCGACCTTTGTTTCTGGTTAGGGAGCCATTTACAGGGAACCGATGGCGGTTACGTAACCGACGGCGGTCGAGTAGGAACCGGTATCGGTCAGGTCAAAGTGGGCTATTTTTAGTAAAATAGCCAACTTTCCCTCCTTTTCTCCCGAGGGATTAGTTGCGGGCTTGGTCAAGTAACTACAAGGTCGGTTTTGGGTGCGAGTAAGGAGTCATTAGTCATGGGTGTGGATGTAGACTAAGTTATAGGTCTTAATTAGGTTAGTTTAGGGTTAGGACTAGGTCATGATGAGGTGGCAAAATGAGGTGGCAGGTATGGCGATGTGGATTTATTAATTATAAGGTAATTAATAAATAATTGTGTAAGGTTTAGGTGATGAGGTTAGGTTGCGAAATGAGATGCGGGTCACAAGGGGTCGTAAGACACAAATTTAGTTAGTAGAGGGTAATCCCATGACTTGAGCCATCGATTATAAAATTTGATAGCTCCTCATTGAAATCAGCACGAAACAGAACCTTGGATAAACGGACGCCCCCTTTTTAGGGTTTTTAAGCCAAGACTTCGCCACCCTCACCTTGTATTTCTCACTTTCTGGTCGAAGAGGGCCTGTTCCTGGTTCTGAGAGATTACTATAGAATTTTCCATCTCAGGAATCCTTAGGGCAGTGCCAATGGTGGCAGCATCAAGCTTGTAATGAGTTCCCCATGCACATTCGTTAGCTCACTCGAGTCGGGATTGAAATGAGCACCACAGGTGAGTATTGTATCTGCACATTGTATTGAGATTGGGAAACCAGATGGCAAATGCCAAGCCACTATCATGAATCATTTGTGCCATAGGAGAGGGGTTCGAGTCTGTCATCCTAGTCCAGAAATATTTGAAGTCCAGGTGATGAACTTCACTGTCCCTGATATCGGGAATGACAAACTCGAGCGGTGAAATTTGCTCCTGACCTTGGAATTTGATCTTCATGTTGATAGCAATCTGAAAAATTCACAATCTGTACTCTTGATGAAATTGCAGGGGGAATGGGTATGCACATAGAAATTTTGATTGCGAGGGTATGAGAAATTGATAAGAAAGCAGTGTGCAAAAATGCATAGCGGGAAGCTTATTAAATAGCCGTTTCGGAGAGAAAGGTAATAAATGTGCATTAAATACACATCTACCAACTTGAAAAGAAAGATATTTGGGAAGAGTGGGAAAAATTAGCTGGATGGCCTTTGGTTCATTTGGAACACGCGGGACACGAAAGCACGATTCGACTAATGCGCGGCGGCGGGAAAAAATGCACAAATGCTTTCGGGACATGAGGGACGAAAGTACACGAAGTGCGTGATTCGGCTAATGTGGGTGAAAGGTGAACATTGAGCCTAGGTGAACTTGTGTTACTTGGGAAAAAATGTTGTGACGGGCCCGAACGCAAAGCGGACTTTGGGTAAAGCAATCGATCGGCGAATAGGAGCTGAATGAACTTGGGACATCTGGGACAAAAATGTCTGACAAACCCGTAAATCACACAAAATGACCCAAAAACGTAGATTCTTTCCAAATTTTTGACTTTTTCCCTTACCAAAACAACAGAAAAGGTGATTAACCTCAAAATTATGATTTTGAACTTCTCAAAAGAGGGGGACAATTTTGAGAGGACAACAAATGGCTCCTTCTGGGGATGACTTGGCTAAAGTCTAAAGAAATAAGACAAGGCAAGAACTCTCAAAAAATATAGGGAAATCATACTAGTGCCTTATCCATTGGGCCATGGAGTCAAAAGCAAACCAACACAGAAGACAACACACAAAATGAACAAAACAACAAAAACAAGAGGGGGAAACACACGCACACGCTATACAGAATATACAAAGGACTTCCTAATCACCTAAGACTTAAAAAATTTCAGGTACTACCCACTATAAGGAAGTGGGAGGGAAGAACCATCCATATAATCAAGGTAAAAATAATTCTCACCAGCAAAGTGCCTGATCTTGAAAGGTCCGAGCCAAAGAGAATCAAACTTGCCATGGCTGCCACGAGGTTCATGCCTTTTATCCCACAACAAAACAATGTCTCCAACTTTGAAATCCCTGAACCTGGCCTTTTTATCAAACAAGACCTTTACTTTATGTTGGTGAGTAGATATTCTATCAGCAACCTTTAACCTGTCCTCATTCAATTTGTAAAGGTACATGATCCTTTTATCCAAAGAATCATTGAAACTGGTGTCTTCAATGGCCTTCATTAAATGCAAGGCTGGTAGTTCCACTATTACGGGAAATTGATCTTCCACTCCATTTACTACCTGAAAAGGAGACATCCCAATGGATCTCTTAGGTGTCATCCTATCTGCCCAAAGAGCATCATAGCATTTCTTGTGTTAGTTCCCCAGGACTCATTAACTAATTTCCTTATTATGGCCACCGATTTTTGTTTGTTGATTCTACTTGTCCATTCCCCGAGGATAATAATCTGAGTGAGCCGAGGAGATGCCATATCCATAAAAAAATTCATCATCTCGAGTTGAAGAAAAATTTGAAGCATTATCTCATCTGTCACTATCTTGTTTGGCACACCAAACCTCACCAAGATGTTCTCTTTGATAAAACCGCACACTACTTCAAGTAGTACTCTTTCTTGGAATGGCTTTTACCCACTTAGTAAAATAATCTATGGCAATTAATACGTGGGTGTGACCAGCACTAGAAGAGGGATTAAGTGTTCCAATGAAATCTAAACCCCATTGTTGAAAAGTCTCTTCGATCACAACTGGTTTAAGGGGCAAAGAGGCCAATTTGGGTCTACCCACGAAGGTCTGACAAGCTTCACATTTATCAATCCACTTTGATGCATCTCTGAACAAGGTAGGCCAGTAATATCCTGCATGAAGAATCTTATGAGTAGTGACAGTTGATGAGTAGTGCCCTCCACATGCTTGGTTATGAAAATCTGAAAGTAGCTTCCTCTATTGTTCCTTATCCACACATTTTAGAAACCTTCCATCCAACCCACGCTTAAACAAGGAATTCTCCCACAACACATATTGGGCTGATCTTAGCTTAACAGCTCTCCTCTCTTTGGTAGTCAAATGAGAGGGACATTCTCCATATGTGAGAAAGTGTGCGATATTGGCATACCATTCATCAATTGAGCCAAGAAACAGAATGGTAGGAAGATCAACTTTATCCTCTAGTAACTCATGTCTAGCTCCCTCAGCGATGAGTTCACACAGGCCTTTTCCATGGATGAGCTTGGTTGGTCTGATGTCAATGTCATATTCTTGGACCTTGGCCACCCAGTTCCCTCTCTTGGATCCAAACTCCTGTTGTGTGAGAATGGACTTGATGGTTGTATCTGGTACAAATACTTTGTGGAGTGAGAGTTAAGAATGTAAAAATGAAACTGCTTGACAGCTTTAACCACTGCGAAAGCATGTTTCTCCATTATGGTGTATTTTAACTCATGATTTTTTAGAATGTAGCTCATAAATGCAATTGGGAGTTTGTGATCATTAGAATCTTCTTGAGTCAAAACAGCAGCCAGGGTGTTATCTGTGGCATAACAATAGATAATAAATTCTTTGCTGAAATCTGGACATGCTAAGATGGGAGTTCTAGCAATAGCCTTTTTAATACCTTCAAAGGCTCTTTTACCTTTAGGAGACTAGCCAAATGTCTATTTTACCTTCATCATTTGGGAGATATTCAAGGTTAGCTCTGCAAAATCAGGGATGAATCTTATCAGAAGTTAATCTTACCAAAAAAGAATGCACTCCCTTTTTGCTTTGGTTGGAAGGGAATCTCTTGAATAGCTTTGAACTCGCTCAAGATCAATTTTAATACCATCTTTAGAGACAACATGCCCTAACAATTTTCCCTATGTGACACAAAAGATAGATTTTTAGGATTTAAAGAGATCCCATGTTCTCTACATTTCAAAAGAACTATTTCTAGATGCTGAAAATGATCGCCTTGTTTTGGAAAATACGGTCAAGTCATCAAGGTACACGACAATAAAACTTTCCTTTCAAACTTCCAAAGGCAAAAGCCATAGCTCTCTAGAAAGTAGCATCAGCATTAATGAGCCCAAAAGGCATCCTCTTGTAGGCAAGGGGTAGTGAAGGCCGTTTGTGTTGATCTACGGTATTAACTTCTACCTAATTATATCACGAGAAGCCATCAAGCATAGAAAACATTTCAGATCCTATTACGGCTTGTAAGACTTGATCCATCATGGGCAAAGGATAGTTGTCCTTTAAAGAAGCTTGATTGATTCCTGAAGTCGACACAAATACGAATCTCACCATTTTTCTTTCTAACAGGCACAATGTTGGCAATCCATGTTGAATGGTGGATAGGGAAAATGATCTTGGCTTTTAATAACTTTTGTATTTCCTAAAAGATGGTGTCACTATCGAGGATTGTATTGCCTTTGTTTCTATCTAAAAGGCTTAATCCCAGGTTTGAGAGGGATGAAATGTTGCATCTCCTTTGGTTAAAAAGCTTTTAAATCCTCATAGGAATAAGCAAGAACATATTTATACTTCCTTAAAAGATTAATTACTTTCTTCTTTTCTTCTGGTGTGCAACATTTTCCAATGTTCATGAGTTTAGGGTCAATAGAACTCCCAATATTAGTTTTATCATATTTAGCTGATTGTTGTGATCCAGTAGAAGCTTTAAACTTCACATACCTATCATGTTTGTCAAACAATTCTTCTAAACTCACTAGTCCCTTCGGAATCTTGTTCCCTTTGAGTTTGATACATCCATCTTGATCTGTCTCTTCTTCTTTGACATCTTCTTTGTTGAAGGGCACACTTTCACGAGGCAAATTGTCACTTCCTTCAAAGTAAAATTGTTCAAAGTTATCCCCGAGTTCTAAGAAAGAAAGAAAATGTTGATCATCATTGAAAACTTGCCAGTTACTTGCATTATCAGGTACACTGGGCCTATGGATCATCTCGATGGTAAACCTATCTTGAGAAAAGTCAGGATGAGGTATCAGCAATGATCCTGAGACTGCTAGTGAATCAGCCCTAGTGTTCTCCTCCCTAGGCACTGCTTTGATGGAGAAGGCATCAAGAAATTCAATAGAGTCCCAAACCTGATTCCTATAATGTTTCAATCTTCTATTTTTACCTGGAAAAGGTTTCTAACTTGCTTGACAATCAGCTCTGCATCTCCACGAGCTAGAAGATTCTTCACACCCTTTTCTTTTGCCACATGAAGCCCAAGAATGAGAGCTTCATACTCTATTGTATTATTAGTATTTTCAAATTGTAACTTGAATGAGAAAGGGCAGACCTTTCCCTTGGGAGACACCAATATTACACCAGCTCCAGAACCAGCTGAGGAACAGCTTCCATCAAACTCTAATATCCAAACACCATTAGGATCCTCAGGTGATATTTTGGGGAGTTGGGTTTCTTTTGGAGACATAATCATATAGTTGTCATGCCCCATATCCTCATAAAGTATTTGTGCTTTGGGATCATCTATTTTTGTACATACTTAGACTACTTCTCAGGCAGTAAATTTTTCATTTTCCCATTAATAGGTATGAGGGCATGTGACTAATCCATTTAAATTTCTCCACCCACATCCTTACAAAAGTTCCTACTTATCAGCATCCCATATGAAGGAGGAATGCCTACTACTAGGATAGTAGCCAAAAAATTCTTCTTAGGAAAAGTAGCAAAAGCTACTTGTGCATCTTTAATTCTTCCGATTAGGGGCACTTCCTTACTCTCCATAGAATAGCAAGACCCATAAGTGCATGTGAGAGTTAAGCCTAAGGCATGGGCTACTTTAGCAGGCATTACATTGTCTGATGCCCCTGAGTCTATGACCAGCTATAAGGAGGGTTACATAGAATGGTTTGATCTTGTCATTAGGTGAGGTGATAGAGGCTACCAGATTGGGTTGTGGTGCAGAAGATGGAGTGGGTAAAAGACCTTTAGAGGTGGTTTTGGAATGAGAATTGAAAAAGTGTACCATTTTAGCGAAAGCCTTGGGATGGGTTTGATAATACTCAGCCTCTGAGATTTGAACCTTGGTCCTTTTCAGGTGATCAATGATATCGAAAGACCCAGAAGTGGATGAGCTATCCTCACTTGGAACCTTGGGCTTATCAATCTTAGGAGTTGAAAAAGAAGTAACTTTAGTAGTAGAATTGACAGGACTCACCTTGGGTGTGGACGCAATGGGGATAGGAAATCCTCTTTTTGCAATTACAGGAATAGTCGTTGGATGTTCCTTGGATCTTTTGGCCAGCTGCATCACTTTCTCCTTTTTGTTTGTCTGCTCTTGAGTCATGACAGTGTATGATTCGCTATTCATGTCTACCACTACCTCGTCATAATCATCTTCTTCATCAATGCCTTCAGTAGTGAAGAAATTAACTCGAGATCCCTCAAGTTCTTCTGTTTCTTCATCAACCTCTTCAACAAATTCTTCACAATCTTCACTAACTTCTTCATCCTCCGGCTCTTCAACTTCACAGGTTGCATTAACAGGGACTTTAATAGGAGGTCCTTCAAGTGCTAGCCTTGTTTGAGAAGTAGGTAAATGATTTCTGGGCTGAAAATTCCTCCTTGGAATGTCTGCATAGGGGCATGCTGAGCCAATTGTTTCTTAATGGCGATGAGATCATTTGCAAGTTTTTGTACTAATGGATCAGTATTAGGCCTAGGAGTGGAAGAGGAGGAAGGGAAAGACCTAGATTTAGAAGGATCTCTTCTCAACTTCCCTGACATGATTAAATCATCTTCGACACTAACAACAAGAGTTTGATCTTCAGCCAACGTTGCAAGATTAGCTCTTCTCAATGCATAACTAACTTAAGGAAATTGGGCATTCAGGAAGAAGCATTTTTGAATTTGATCTACAGGTTGAGTGTCTGGTGGAATTTTGTTAATCAACTTGTTGAATCGAGCCACAAATTCTCTCATGGGCTCTTGTGATTCTTTCTTTATTTGAGAAATTTGGGCCAGTAAAGCATGCATGTCTTCTACCGGTTTGAAATGATTCTCAAAATTTTCTCTCATCGTGTTCCAGCTAGTGATAGCTCTAGCCGGAAGGTGATAGAACCAATCAGCCACATTATCTTGTAAAGTCTTAACAAAAATCCTTACAAAGACATCTTCATGTTCAACTCCTAGAACTCCACATGCAACTATGAAGGTTGCGATATGTTCATCAGGATGTACCTTGCCATCACCTTTGAACTTGGGAAATTTCTTCCGGTTACCTCTGGGTAACTCATGCAAAGGTTGAGGAAGGGCGAGAGGCCCAACACAATGGCCCTAAGGCAATAATATCACCATTCTTGGAAAAATGGCTTGAAGGGGAACTAAAACACCGGCAAGAATCGAGCTCGGAGATTAGGGGACTGAGTTTGCTGCAAGGAATACCACTGTATGGGTTCTATTTTTGACAAGAGTGCTTATTGAAAAATCTTTTCTATTTCTTCTACTTTGAAGGAAAGGAAAACCACGATGTTCCAAAAGCTGAAACGAGAATCTTCAATACCAAGGGCCCTTCTCCCTCGAGTAAAATGTGGAGTCACCAGATCAAAATGATCTATAAATGGTTATGGAACTGGAAAATGATTCCCCAGTGGAGTCACCAAAAACTATTGGTCATCAAAAGAAGATCCTAATGAGAGCAACAGTCAGGGGACAAGAAGTCCCTCCTCTTTGATGGGAGAGGTTCCCTTATTTAAAAGCAAAACTTATTTACAAATTTACAATGCATAACTTTTAGGTGGAACTTGGGTATCATGAAAGCTTTGTGAAATGAAATAGATTATCAATCACAAAAGCATAGACGAATGAAGACAAGGAAATGAGCAGAAAAGCATTTTCAAGAATTATAGCTAACAAAATAATTCCTTATGTGTGCCAAAATACAATGAATTGGAATTGGACCATTTGTATTTGAACTACTAAGATGCTATTTAGAGGGACACATAGTTCCATAAATAACATTTACTGAGAATACAAAGCATCTTGGTATTATGCGGACAAATGATCTAATAATATATATCGGATATAGTTGCGAAATAAAGGAATCGGACGAACAAAGAAAGAAAATCCTTTTGTATTGACTTCCGTATTATTTCTTACACTTTTAGAAATAAGCCAAGTTTTTTCCTCCTCAAAATGGCGAGAGAGGCTATTATATAGTTTACAAATCGGTTACTCTTGGTAACTACTTCTTTTAGTTAAAGGACTCGCTTAACACAAAAACCCCAACCGATTACCATAAATGCGAGATGAGGAAAGAAAGAAAGGAGAAAATTCGGAGAGAAGAAAACGGCGTTCATGATTGAGAGGACCCACCGATTTGAGGATCCACTTTGCTAAAATATTTTTAATGCCTCTACTATGTCTCGCCATGTGGAATTGATGTATTGGCGGTGGACTAAGTCAAAAATTTGAGACACTTCTCCATCTCTTTGTCGAATTTGACATGCGTGTGGTAATCTTTACTTGCTTCTTGATATAGAAAAGCTGGAGAGTATATTTCTTTCATCTTCTCCTTGGTGATGGAATCTTCTTTGAACAGATTTCCTTTGACAAAAGCTTTGAATTGAGCCTTAATCTCCTGCAAGGAGAGAGGCACACCTGAGGTTTCATCTTGGAGGTGACAATGGATATCCTTAAAAGTAGATACCACCAAAGTCTTGAAGGCCTCACCCTTACGCTTGCTATTTTTCAATTCTCCCAAAGCCTCCTCCAGCACCTTGATTTTCCATTCCACACTTGTATACCCACGATTTTGACAAATTATCTTTTGCATCATCAAATAATTTTCTCACCATTAAAATATTTTCATCAACCTGCCCCATAAGGTGAAGGTCTACTATATAACTGCTCCAGAGTTTGAGCTCTTTATCTATATTTCTAATAGTGGAGGAGAGTTTCTATTGCAGATCATTCACCTTCTCATTGAGTTTGAAGGCTTCACTAATGAAATTCAACCCTGCAACGAGCATTATCATCCACCATGGCCTCCATAGCCCTTCTATAGATGCAATATCTGTGTATATCTTTGATACTCTAGACTTCATCTTGACTGAGGATTACAGGTGGTGGAAGAGTGGTCAGTGGGGTGGGGTCTAAAACTTTGTCCTTGGACAACAGTGACTTGATGAAACCTACAAGAACACCGAGCTCTGCTCTTCCAGGCTGCTCTATAGTTTGTTGCCCTTTCTCCACTCTCCCAATGACCACAGTGACTGTCTCTTGGATATTGTGAATCTCACCTTCAGGGGTGGACTCCTCCATAGGGATTCTCAAGAGCTCTAAATCAGTCATCTACAAATCCTGTTCTAGCTTATCAACCTTGGGCTTGGCTATCTCTAGGAATTGTTGGCCCTGAGCATCAGATACTATTCATGAGGTAGTCCTGGCCTTCTTGGCTTGAGTAGGAGGAGTAGTGCCTAACTAGGCCGCCACATCATCAAAATTGGGTCCTGAGATTCGGGAGGAAGACTTTATCTTCCTACTATCGATGAATGGTTGTACCCATGTAAAAGAGGAGGAGGAAGAAGAAGGTGGGGTAAGAGGGCTGAGAGAAAGGGAACTCATGGCACTCAAAGTGTGCACTGTTGTTGCCTTCAGTTGAGATATGATTGGAGCACTCGAGGCTTCTGGTATAGAGGAGTCAATGGTGCTTGGAGGCTCAGTGCTTTGGACGTCTTTGTCTTTATCCATTGGGGCTTCTGGAGCACTTATGGAGGCTGGCACTTCACTCTCTTCACTTTCACTAAGAACAATAATGTTCTTTGGACCGGAGAGAAATTTTGAATGCTTCATCATGGGATCTTCTTTAACAAGCTCTTTTTTGACCTCCTCGATTTTCTTCTGATATACTTGAGTGGACGAGGAAGGAGTGGAGGATGTAGGACCTTTAGTTGATGAGGCAGGAGGAGTCTGCATAGGTGCTTCCAAACTGGGTGTCAATGTTTCCTTCCTTGGTGTTGAAGTATCCTTGGAGGAGGACTCACCTGAATGCCTTCTAAGCTCACGGACTTTCCTATCAAACCAGATCTTGGTTCTTACTAAGACAGGGGCTAAGATTTCAGCCAGATCATCTTTCTCCTTTTTGAACCAATCCAAATCCTCCAAGGGAGTGTGTTTGATCAAGGTGTCATACTCATATGAAAACAGGTCAGAATTATCATCCTGAAGCCCTTCCAAGAACTTGATACAAATTAAGCTCCTAAATCAGTTGAAGAGAAAACCTGCCGTAATGTCTCCTTCTTGCCTCAAAATCATCAGCACAGTCAGCCCAATAGTCTTTTGTGTCTACCCTATGATAGTAATTGATTTTTATGTTTTGTTCAATAAATTTCTTCAAATCAAAACAAGTTCTTGGCTTGAAGAAATGGACAGTGATGGGAGCTAGGGCTCTTTCTATGTTTTGTGCATCTAGAGCCGTCTTACAGGTGTAGTTTCCCAAAGATATGGGGAAGTGCGGCAGTAATTTTCTTATCCCTGTAGGTTCTGTGTAACTTGTCTAATTGCCTACATATCTCTATCAAGGCCATTTTATCATTGCAGAACATAGGGAGCTTAAGAGGGGTGCTCTCATAGCCTACAAGCCTGATATAGGAGAATTTTCTGAATTGGATGAAGTAAGCACCGTACTTCGCTATTAGGCTCATGGCTTCATCCGAGAACCTCCTTGTAGTTTCGCTCTCCAGAAGCCTCACAATGTACATGGTGAAAGCATCATTCACCCTCCTGAAGTTGTGATTGCTAGTGTCTAGGGTGAATTGAGGGTAGTAGGCATATACAGGGTCACCCTTATGAGCATCAATGTATGTGAATCCAAACCATTGCCTTGATGCTGCTAGGGTATACATTAGGTATGAAGTCATGTAGAACTTCTTGGTTTGTTGTACATTAGACAGCTGCTCTACTAAGTTCATGTTGATGATTTCTGCCCAGTTGATGTTCTAAGTTCCTTCACACACCATGTTGATAAAGGGGCACATCCAGAAATGGAACTCATTGGTAGAGGGTAAGCCCATGACCCGAGCTAGTAGGATTATAAAATCTGATAGCTCCTCATTGAAATTGGCATGAAACAGAACCTTGGATAAATGGGATGCCCCCTTTTTAGGGTTTTTAAGCCAAGACTTCGCCACCCTCGCCTTGTATTTCTCACTTGTCCTGGTTGAAGAGGGCCTATGCCTGGTTCTGAGAGATTACTATAGAATTTTCCATCTCAGAATCCTTAGGGCAGTGCCAATGGCAGCAACATCAAGCTTGGCAATGAGTTCCCCATGCACATTCGTTAGCTCACTTGAGTCGGGATTGAAATGAGCACCGTAGGCAAGTACTGTATCTGCACATTGTACTGAGATTGGGAAACCAGCGGTGAATGCCAAGCCACTATCATGAATCATTTTTGCCATAGGAGAGGGGTTCGAATCTTTCATCCTAGTATAGAAATATCCAAAGTCCAGGTGACGAACTTCATTGTCCCCGATATCGGAAACGACAGACTCGAGCGGTGAAATTTGCTCCTGACCTTGGAATTTGATCTTCATGTTGATAGCAATCTGAAAAAGTCACAATCTGTACTCTTGATGAAATTACAGGGGGAATGGGTATGCACACAGAAATTTCAATTGTGAGGGTATGAGCAATTGATAAGAAAGCAGTGTGTAAAAATGTGTAGTGGGGTAGCTTATTAAATAGCCATTTAGGAGAGAGAAAGGTAATAAATGTGCATTAAATACACATCTACCAACTTAAAAAGAAAGATATTTGGAAAGAGTGGGAAAAAATAGCCCAGATGGCCTTTGGTTCATTTGGAACATGTGGGATGCGAAAGCATGATTCAACCGATCGCGGGCGACGCGGAAAAAAAAATGCACAAATGCTTCCAGGGACATGGGGGACGAAAGTACACGAAGTGCGTGATTCACCGATGCGGTGAAAGGTGAACACTGAGCACAGGTGAACTTGTGTTACTTGGGACAAAAAGTTCCGACGGGCCCGAAAGAAACGGACTTCGGGTAAAGTGACCGATCGATGAAAAGGGAGCCCGAATGAACTTGGGACATCTGGGACAAAAATGTTTGACAGACCCGCAAATCACACAAAATGACCCAAAAACGTAGATTCTTTCCAAATTTTTGACTTTTTTCCCTACCAAAATAATAGAAAAGGAAATTAACCTCAAAATCATGATTTTGAACTTCTCAAAAGAGGGGGAAAATTTTTAGAGGCCAAAAACTCCAAATATTTAACCAAGAAACCACTCATTCTTTTACAAGATTCAACTTACATGGAAGCTTCAACTCCCAAATGTCAATCAGGATTTTACTTGTATCTTATGTGAGAAACAACTAACAAGGAAGCTACTACTCCCTGTTTCTAAACTACAACATATAATTATGAAATATCCCGATCACACTATATTTATTATCTCAAACAACTGATGGTGACCCCTAAATCAGTTCACTTCTCTTCTCAGTTCTTCCCCCAAATAACCTCTCTTCTACTCATCAAATCAGCACCCTATTTCAGTCATACAAGGCTCACAATCATTGGTACTTTCATATCATTTTATCATTCACTGAATTACTCATTCCTACTGCAATAGTTTAGTCATGAAGACATTACTTGTTCATCTCATACAGTTCATGGTTTCAAGCTCCTCTTTAGCTCTCCTTTCAAAACACTTGTCTGCCCCTAGTCTTGAGTCATCTCAGTGCTTGATTATTCTTTCACTTTAACCCTTAATTTCTCACTTATCTCAGTTCATTTCATGTATGCCAAGGTATAATCAACTATCTATGAAACATCTTCAACTCACAAATTACTCCAACCTCTCGTAGCTTATATAACTCATTTGATACTTACATTTGAACTCTTATCTTGATCTTTCAAAAAGAACAAATTTTGCACTACTTACTCCTTTATATTCTCAAACCTCGATATTCCAAACCTTTTGTGTTTTCCTACATGATTCTTCATGTTCATCACTACTTTAGCTTGAGCAATAATTAATTCCCTCACACATTGTACTCATATTGTTATCTTTTTCATATGTGTATTCACTTTTTACCTCCCGTAAACCTTCAAGGCCCTTTCATGAAACTTAGAGTTTATAGATTGTGACAAGTGGAAATTGAGCTTCATTGCACCTTTTCATTTTAGTTTACATCAAGTAAAGCTTACCCCTAGTTCATACATGTATTCTTATTTTCAAAATCATATATATCTCTACAACATAAATCATGAAACTTTTCCAAACTTTATTCCTACTTCTTTTCACCTCTTCACAGGCTTACTCTCTACTCATAAAATTTTCAACTCTAACTTCTTTAAAAAATTAGTTTTTATATGAGGATGATTTTATTTTTGATATGTTCATTCTATATTCCAAGACCCTTCACATATTTTTCACTGATGGTTTTGAGCAATATTGAGAGAAGTTTCAACGTTTGAATCGCCATGTGAGCACATTAGACCTTTTACACCCTCTCTGCCACCACGAAGTAACTACAACATAATTATAATTTTCATATACAAGTTTCGATAATGAATAATTGATTTACATTTTAGGTGCAAGCTACAACTATTCCACACTACCTTTGTTTCTTTAAAAATACTTCACCCCTTCGCTAATGATCCCATTCTTCCATTTGAACTCTAACCATAAATTAAAAAATGCAAAACTAGTTGTTAAAAGCGTGAAGAATCTGTGAACTTTGTTGAAGATTTTATGACTTGTAAACTTGTTCAAGGCACACCAAGAGTATATTTCTTCACCTCTTATCATATTCAATCCTTGCACAAGGCTTCAAGTCATCAAGAATAGAGAAGAAAATGAAATTCTCTCACCTTCTCGTATTTGCAAAACTCAACAAACAGTCCCTAAATAATGTTATGAATAATTCAATACAAGTATGTTGATTTGACATAAGGCTTAAAGAATCCTTTATACGTTTACTGCAGAGACAAAGATATACTTGAAATTTCAAGAGATTTCATTGGCCCATTCTCGAGATATGAGTGATTTTCTTGTTTAAACCCTAGGCGACCGAGGTTTCTCCACCTCTAAAGGCCTAAGAGGGCTCAAAAAGTAATTTCTTGGGCATGGGTTGATGTTTTTAAAAAATTAAACTTCCTAGGATCTTGTATAAGCATCAAACATCTTTTCCAATCTTCACATCACCTTACTGACATCCAAAATCACTCCTAACACCAAAGAAACAATGTACAATATAGTAAAATAGTGACAATGCTTTACATGTCAAGAAAAATTTTTATTTAAGTATTAATTGATGTATTTAATAGTTTACGGGAGTCATATAAATTCTTAAAATCTTGATTAAGCATCACACTTCTTCTTGGAGACCAAAATTTCACCTTTACACTTGTCAAACTATGCTTGCATAGTCCACACCATGTTTACAAATGAGCTTGACACACTTCAATAGGTCCTTTTCCCTATTTCAAACTTCTTGAAAGCATGAATAAAGAGATGTAGACCCTTATAGAATCTTTAATGCCCTAAAAACATGAGCCTATGAAATGAAGACCACATTTTGCAACCTAGAGAACACACTTCATGAGTTGGCATAAGAAGCAATTTAAGGTCAAAGAAGAAATTATGGCTTCACACTACTTATCTCAAAACAGTTTGAAATTTGATCATTGCACTAAAAATTTGAAGATGAATTCAACTCATTTTGGCAAGCTCAACATTTGATTCAACCATAACTTCAAGACTGACTCTTCCTATAAAGCACACTAAGTAGACACACAACTTACACACCCTGAGTAGAACTTGTACTGAACATGATATAATTGGGAAGAATTGATGAAAAAAAGGACTTGAAAGCAACATTAATAACCCCTGAAAATATTTAAAGTTTCTTAAACAATATATTTGAAGAAAAAAACAATTTTACTTCCATCGATTCAAGAAGGTGCTTAGGAGAGAGAAAAACAAGCTTGGAAAATTAATGAGAAATTTCTTGTTCTTCCACCTTGGACCCTTAGAATTTTTGAAAAATTTAAAACCTAGAATTATCTTTAAAAATTAATCCTATGATTTATCTGAATGAGGCTCCATAATTTTTCTTGGATGCTAAGAAGATAGGGTGCTCAATTTGCATTCCTTAAGAAACTAGTTTTAGAAAAACTTGCATAACTTCCACAAACTTCTTTAAAACTTGATGAAACTTGACATGAAGCACTAAAATACACCCCTATACACACTTCATAGGTTTATTTTCCATAAATTTTCCTGTATATCTCAAACCTATCTCATTTACCTCAACATTCACTACTAGTCCTCAAAGGCATTTTTGGTGAACATTTGAATTTTTCCTCCAGGAGATAAAATAATCCTTGTGAATACTCATACATGCCTTAGGAAATGTTCTTAGGATCCTCCCATGCTTACCTAGTATTTTCATGACCTACATTGAGCTCTTACACCTCATTAGGCTTTATAACTAGGCCTAAATGAGCCAATTACAACTGTGACTCCCAACATTTGACCTGTTGCTCAATTCAAAAGATCTTACACATGATATAATAATCATGTATACCTATAAAACACTTGGGAAAAGATTAAAAAAATCTCCATACCTCCAAAGTGGTCCCCTACCTCACTAACTAAGTAACATCCCGAAACCATCCCGAATCAACCTGAAACCTCTTTGTGAGCTCCAACTATCACTAAGAAGGCACTACCAATCAACCTTCATGCCTCTAACTGAGATTCACTTCACCATTCACACCTTTTCCATCAATGCCACTTGACATCAATGAAAACACCAATGACCAAGGTTCAACATGTTATTCTCTCATTCCATGACACTTCCCAAAAGGTCCAACCATTGTAGACAAAATAAGGACTGAATTGTTACCTATTTAGATTGCAAATTTTTGTACCTCTTGAAGAATCATGTAGGAGAAGTACAGAAAGAAAATTATGTCTCAATTCCCCACTCCTACAATAATGTGTGTTCCAATTTGAATAGTGTTAGATGGATTCTAACTTAGGTCATCCAAAGTGATGGTGATGTAATGCGAATCAGTAAGTTAATTCATATGAAAGTGATAGTGACTATGCTTATTGTATTGATTGATTTGAGTGATAGGATTTTATTTGAATAAGATGTATTTGGAAGATTATGCACATAGAGGTTTTTTTCCCTATATTAGGTCATTTGGGGGATGGATTTAAAATAACGAAAAGTATTGACTATTGTATAGAATAAATGTAACCATGTTTGAATGAGATCAGAGAAAATATGATAGTAATGTATTAGGAGTGTTGATTGATTGCGTTGTATCCTAAGAGGGATTATAAGATGATCCCAATCAGTATGCCTTCCTTTCGGTGAAAGGGAGAGGTATGGAGAAATGAGAACTAAGCCCAAAGCAAGGATGTGAAAGGTTGTAATAGTGATCGAGAGATAGTATAGGAGAGGTAGTAGTATTTGCAAATTATGTGTAGGTATTGACTAGTACATGTTATGGATTTGAAAATGGAATGATTATAATTATGTAGTATGGTGCTATATAAGACCTGATTTGGATGGTGCAAACGGGGAGGAAAACTAAGTAACGAGGCTCAAGATATGAGTTGAATCATGTGCTTGTATTAGTTGTAAAATGGCGGTGAGTAACAACTATAGTATAGATGAAAATTTGAATTATTATATATAGTAATATGAAATAAGTGAATAGTAACTTCATTTGAATTGAGAGTGATTGTAATTTTGAGCTTTGAACTGTGAGGATTCTGTATTTGGGAGGCTATTTAGACAATATTCGAGAAGGTGAATTTGGTCGTTGCTACATAAATGACCGGAGAGCTCGTATGTATGACCAAATTTGGAATTTTTGTCAAATATGCTTGTTTTTATTAGTTTTAGAAAAATTTAAAATTTTGTATAATTTGATGTTTGTAACCAAGACAAGTAGACAAGGTGTTTCTATCCTTTGGGACACTAGCGCACGCTTCTTAGCACTATTGACTCGGTATGGGCCACTAGTGCCCAACTCCTAGGTGCTTAGTAACCAAGGGTGGAGTTTTGCTACTATTTGAGTAATGAAGTTGATTTTGATGTTGTTAGTATTGATTTTTAATTATAGATGTGTGATAATATTGCATTGTGTTGGTTTTTATGTTGTGCATAGAGATATACATTTGAGGGAGTTCTGTGTGGGACGCCATCTGAGTACATTACTTGGTTTGGGGTTAAGTGATGATGAGTGGGATATATTGGACCATTTCGTCTTGCGGAACATCATTATATTGGGTGAAATACCCCATAATATGTCATTGTTGAAAGCTTTATGTGAGAGATGGTGCATAGATACTTGCACATTTTTGTTGTCAACAAGAGAGATGATGGTGACATTGGCATATGTATATAGGATATTTTGGTTACCTATCGTCAAAGATAGGGTACATGTGATGGTAGTGTGATGATATTTTACAGGATCTCGAGTGCGGGCCGAGACGTATATAAGTCTAGATGTGATTGTGAGATCCATGGTTCCATCATTGTGGAAGATCATTGTAGTAGTTATAGCTTCATCAATGGTCATGGAGGGTGGTGAAGCTGGGATTCTATATAGGATGCTTGAAATTTATCATATTATAGAGGATAATGGTACTAGATATGCATGGGAACAATGTGTTGGCCTATTTATATAGGGATGTGTATCTATTAACATGGCAGACCACCGAAGGTGGAGTAGGAGATACCACTCTATTCCATGTATGGGTGTATGAGCATATAGCTCTATAATGAGGCTACTTAGTGGGCCATGGGCCAAGTACATTTGACCAGATATTTACAAAGATGTGGGTGGTAAATCAAAGTAGTAGGATGGATAAGACCATATGTAGGTTGATGTTAGATCAGATACACCCAGGGGCCATTAAATGGAGGATGTATAGATATTATGGGGGATAGGTGGAGTATGGTGTTGAGTTGTGATGCATTAGGCACACCATGTGGTTAGAGGATCAATATCTAGGAGTAGCAGAGTTGTTCTAGGGTGAACGGGTGTCTTTAAAGTTTGGTATGGCCCAGGACATACCCCCAAAGCCATATATATGGTGTCAATCTACTAGGAAAACAAGGAAATCGGGGTCAAGGTCAAGCCCCATAGGAGTACAATTAGTTTCCCTAGGTCCAGATGAGGCATATCTAGCCATAGGACCAATACAAGTGGACATCATGGGGTGTATTGAGGCATACAGATCGGTGGTAGGTGACACACCAATGGGTGTTTCTATTTCCAATGGTTTTCGGTGTGAAAAGTGGGATGACAACTAGAGGATTTGAGGGCTAGGCAAACCCCCAAGATATAAAATGCAACAACAACATGAGCAAAGACTTTGTGCATTTGGTTAGTGAATGCAATGATGTGTAAGTGGTAATATGAGGTGTTTGTTATGTGATTCTAGGTGATGCCTATTAGACATTGATCTTAGATACATCCATATGCACATTAACTCGAAATATACCCCCAAATTTTCTCATGGGAGGAGGGATGTTAGAGCGGGTGGAAATAATTGCATGGTAACATGCCCATTTGTTTGAGCTTATGCCGATAGTGGTGGCCATGTGCATAGTTTTGTTGAGTGAGTGCAATGAGGCTCACATAGATACAACATGCGAGACAAGATATGGGAGGGGGTGGCCTATCTCAGGATGTATTTACATGATATGTGGATCTCCATGTCCAATAAGTAGAGCATACAATAGAGAATTTTGTATTTGCGGAAACATCTTGAGAGATATAGAGCTTGAGATCGATGATGTCAGGTTAGCGGTGAAGCTTCAAGTTCTAGAGATCCCACGATTATAGATAAGCGATAGTGAGGATGACAGATGATGTATTGTATAAGATGTATTAAGGCATGGGGATTTCCCCAACGATTGTAGATTGTGTAACTATGATTTTGGATTATATATATATATGCATGTTGATGTCGTATTTTTGTTGATGTTCATTGTGTAATATGTGATGATTATGATGTGTACTTGGTAGTGATCATGTGCTTGGATAGATCTATATGCATTGTTGGTATGGTTCAAGTGATAGATAATGTTGATCATTTAGAATTTGTGACGATGTGTAAAGAATTTCTAAATGAGGAATTGAATTGGAATAACAAAGAATACTTGATACAACCTAGAATTCAGTAGTACAAGCCCAATAAGACCCTAGACGCATTGACACATCACTCATCCTAGGATGAGTGCTCACCCGAAGCATGCAAAGTTACCAGGTCCCTCTTTAGGGTTATTGTTGTAGGATGTTAGCATGATGAATACTTAACACATGCAATTCCTTTACTAACACATCATTCTATAGAGCATATTAGATCCATACCTAAGGGAGAACATAATTAAGTATTAACCATGATGAGATCAAGAACATACTAGATTCAGATACATGCAGAACTAACACTTAGATTTAGCCAATATCCTCCATTATATTAAATGCAATAAGTATACGGAAGCTTCATTACAACAACAATAGTATGCACGTAATGATTTAATAGCATAATTTCCCTATGTATGTAGACATGTCTCTTTATATCTCTACTACACAGTTTACTACATACTTATAAGGGTGGGGACTTTCCCTTCACCACTTATCTAATCCCAAAATAGGTTACATGCTATTACTAGCCACGCGTCGTTACAAAAATAGCCACACATGCAAGTGCACCAACAATAGATTATTGTTAGTTGAGTGACAGTAGCAAATCTATTTTTGGCCTATGTCCATGCAAAGTGCTTCATAGTTGATCCTCCAAAAATAGCCAATGCATGATGTGCAAGTCTTTAATCGGTTTGAGTGCTCCGCACGCTATCTCTAAAAATAGATCCTTGTCATGAAAACGTCTAAGTCCCGAACCTATTTCTGTTCTTCACGCACGAGCCTTTCCAATACATCCACACCTTTGAATGCGCTCTTCTCTCCTATGTGAACCTTTTTTATTTTCTTTACTAAGTGCTAGGGTCTGACGATTAATAATACTATAACATAAGGTAAATAGATATGTATACTTCTCGACGTAATGTGGTAGATAAATAGAAATGGTAATGTGATTAGATAATGTAGGAGAATAAAATAATGATGCCATGATAATTGTATAATAATGAGATGTGGAATGACGTAGGTAATTGAGTGTGATGAGGATGAAGGGGGAAAATAACAATTTCCCCCAGTGTGAGAGTGAGGTTCATTTAAGTAACAATTCCCTCAACAATCATGTATGAACCTTGAGAACATGAGTGTGTCATCGGGTAATGAAATGGAAATGGGTATCATATAATATAGGTGAAGAGGTTTACGATGTACATTCATAGCATGTGGAACATCGCAGTAATGTATGTATAAGTGCTAAATTGTATATTAGAGGAGATGGTGCCAACAATGGGAGGTGTGATGGTGGGAAATGTGGAAGTGGGTTGGTTAGGAAGCTAACAAGGTATAGTAGCAATGTGGGTAGGGTGAGAGGATGTGGAAAAATTCAAGACATCTGGAGGAGGTGGATGACTGATGACCTTAGGAGGGAGTGAATGAGACAAGCTAATAAATGGCGAGACTCACATATTTGGAATATGAGAGAGAGACAACTCATGAGAGAAGGTGTGAAAGGAAATGACACCCTTATCTTCTAATTTTTGGAGTTGATCAGGAAGGATATAGCAATCATTTTTATGGGGCCATTGATGCGGTGAAAATTACAAACTCGGTGGTCATGATGGTAGTGCAAGCGGTGATAGGGATGATATTGGTTGGAAGGTAAATAAATCAATTGCTTATCAAGTAACGTATGCAAGACATCATTTAGCAACACGTGAGAAGTATATTGGTTCACAAGTGATAGGTGGGGAAGATCTAGGTAGGTGCCGAGCATGCTTTGTTGGAGAGGAAGGATGCTTTTGTGGAGGAGATGGAAACTGTGAAGGTGGGTCATCTTAGTGTGAGTTATCCTATGTGTCCTCCTCTCATATTGGAGGGTCATCTCACATGGGTTAGGTTTAGGGTTTCATGTGTGTCATGCACTAGGGTTACTCAGCACCCTATATGTACCCCTTTACTATTCATTTATGAGCATGCCAAGACACTCCGTTGTCTTTCCTCTATGTGTAAGCTTTGTTTCGTTGAGCAAGTTCTTCCATTACTTGATTGATTCTTTCTTGCAATTACGTTGGAGCTATCATGATTCCGTTGGAGTGTAACTACTTTGTGGTGCCTCATTTCCGATTCGATTCTCGCAAACTCTTTTCATGGTATCGAGTTGCTGACTTGCCTTCACACCAAAATCTTGAACTGATGGTGGAGAGGGATCTCATCATGTTAAATATCTGCTATGCCAACACCGTCCTGCACAATGGAGCCAGGTATACACCTAATCAGCCCAACAACATTAGGAGGCAATGACACTAGGAATTTCCCAAGATGTCACCCATCGCCACACTACTCTAGGGATGGCGCGCTTAAATACCTAGTATCAGAGCTACATGACTTGCCGTCACACCAAAATCTCAAACTAATGGTGGAGAGGGATATCATCATGTTAATTAGTTGCTACACCAATACCCTCCCACACGATGGAGCTGGGTATACACCCAATCAGGCCCAACAACATTAGGAGGAAGTGACACCGGGAATTTCTCGGAGGTCACCCAACCCAGAATTACTCTAGGGGTGGCACACTTAACGGGCTGGTATCAAAGATGTGTGACTTGTTGTCACACCAAAAGCTTGAATCTGATGGTGGAGAGGTATCTCATCGTGTTAAGCAGTAACTACGCCAACATGTCAATAGATGGAAGAGTAGAGGATTTAGTAGGCGAGGGAGAAGTAGAAGAAGTAGAAGTAGGTATTATAACATGATCCACAATTAATTCCTTTTCTAAATGAATAACCTTATATAATAGCTTTTATTTTAATGGAGGAATTAAGTGACAAAAAAGATATATTGCATTTATAGGTCAATAGGCTGAAATAGTAAATGGTGCATTTAAAAATAAAGTGAAAAATGTAATCTAAAATTGATTATGTCTTTCCTTAATCTAAAGAAGGTAAACGTTAATATGTAACTTTAGGCCCATTATTATCTAAATAAAACATCTAAGGAAAGCATCCTCCATGTCATAATAAGTGCTTATAGATTAACTAGGTGAATTAATATACCAATGAAGAGAAATATCAATAAGACTATGGAAAAAATCTTTTAATAACAACCTATCATTGGAATATGAAGCCATGACTAGTTGTAAATATTTTAGATGTAAATAGGGATTTCTCGTGCCATTGAAACATGAGAAAGTAGGCATAATGAAACCTTTGGGAGGGAAAATTGTGAATCTTCTTAGGAATGGGATTTCGGGAAGGTTATTATGGTCAACAAAAGCATAGGAAGATTTGATTTATAAGGTAAGGGTGTGGACCTTGCTTTTTAAATCATGAACAACATGCATGAGGGATAAGATGTCTTGTGAAGGAATGGTTTGGGCAGTGAGAGGTACATTGAGGGGTTGAATCTTGCCATTATGAGTGATCATAGGAGCTTGTGAAAGGGATGGGATGTGAAAGAAGGAGATGAATGTGGAAGCTCTATAGATGTACTAGGTGTAGGATCATTAGGCATAGTAAGAGGTGCACTAGGAGTAGCATTGGTGTCAACATGGCCATCATTGGAAATAATTTCAAAAGTAGAAGAGAGATGAGGTGTAGATTCACATTCAATAATATTAATGGAAGAAATCATCATTAACATGTGCATTATCATTATCATAATCAGAGTCACTATCATCCATATTTTTGCAAGAAAGAATTTCATGAAGACTAGCATCAATATACAAAGAATCTACATTAGTGCTATCATTTACTATAGTACAAGGAGGAGAGGTTGGAGCAATGGTCATGTCGGTAGTGGGTGGTGAGGAATATTCATGATCTAATTTTTTTATAATCTAAAGGTACTCGCTCCAATATTTTTGTCACCCAGACTTTGGTGTTAGGGTTTCGAGCACACCTATAACCTGTAAAAAACCCTATCTATCTACACAAGCCCAAAAACACTTTAGGTCTGAATAAAAATGTGTAATATGTGAATCCGTAATGACCCCGGTGCTCGGCGAATGAAGGAATTTAGTATCGAGTGTTGAACTACATCTCGAGACTCCATGTAGTTCTTTGTGCTTGTGCATGAAATAGTGTCCTTAGGTTTACCCTCATGTCAATGATGCCAAGATAGTAGGTTATAGCTAGCTTTGATGCAAATGTGTGGTATGGAATTCAACACTTCCCTTCCTATGCAATGTATGTAACCCAAAAATGTAGTCCCTTTGAATAGTAGTGGTAGTATGTAGATATGATAGCCCCTTTTGAATTTTCAGCCAGAATAATAGTGAGTATATTGTGTATATATATTAGTCTCTTTTTTAAATTTCAGCACTAGTGACACCAAAGGCCAATTACAAATGTGGGATAAGGATAATAAAAGAAAAAAGGATGACCAAAAATGTCAAAAAATGTGTAAAAAGAACAAAGAGGATAGGAGCACCCATAATGGACACAATAGCTTGGGCACTAATGTCCAAAGTGGGTTTTAGTGTCCAAAGACAAATAACAACAAATGTGAAAAGAAAGTTAGACATGGATCCTTGTTACTTGACAAGAAATGCATAAAGAAATGAGAGATGTAGCAAAGAGTCCGAATATAAATTAATCAAAGAGAGCAGATGGAAAAGGGACAATGTCACTAGTGAATATTTTTATTACTTAAGATTCATGGATATAACAACATACCAATGGCATAGTAAAGTGATGATATGTGAATAATTTTGTGTCTACAACTTGACCATTCTCTATTATTGAAAAATTGTGTCTTTGTCGATGTCTAGCAAGTGTACCAAATTATTGATCGTGTATATTCTCGAATCTTTCCATATTTTCCATCCCCAAGACTACATCAATGATAGAAATGTGTGGCAAATGCGTGCTTTTGACTGTTTTCACATTATTTTATCTATTAGCCTTCATAAAACATGAAATAATCAAAGCATGAACATTATTTACACATGCCTCCAAATGTCTTGAAACTAGTATTAATGGAAGTTTCTTTCTAAGAGATTTTCAAAAATCCTAATTCTTTGAAAAATGAATATCCTCATCGAAGTTATGAGATTTTGAAAATCTTTTATTTTTCCTTGTGTGTGTGACGCTCATTTAGGCATCAAATTTATGCCCGTCACTTTTTGCACTAAAATCCACCAATTTGTGACACTTCGCAACCATCGGTTCATTATGGCTACACATAAAATACAAAAATATATAATTAAAAATCCAAATGCATCGATTTTTGCCACTTGGCGAGCATGAGTGTCTGTCGCTTATTAAACAAAAATGTCAAAACCAAATGCATGATTTTTTTCAAGTTTGTCATAATTCGATTAACTTGCATGTAAAAAAAAATCATGTAGCATGTAACCTCCAATCTATGTAACATTTCATTAATTGGTGCATTCAAATTTTTTGATTAAAACTATAGTCTATGTAAAAAAATTAGTTTATAGTTTTTTATTTTTTTTATCATTTTTTTGTTTTATTGCAATTTTTCATTTTTTTAAAACTTTTATGATTTTTTAATGATTTTTTATTTAATTCTTAAATTTTTAATGATTTAAAATTTACGAAGGGTCCGAATGAAGAACTTTAAATGTGCACAACTTCCTCTACTAGACTCGGATTTGGGAAAATTAGTATCATTGGAAAGATATCAAAGAGATCTTCAAATCACGCAATGAATCGAAAGTGTTATAATGGCTTTGGTGATGAACGATAGATGGCGAAGGTTTCAAGAGTTGGGGTCACATGTTTTTTTAATTCTAAAGTGAAACTTGGGATCTTTCTAATGTAATGATTTATAAGTGATAAGTAATGGACCATAAATGACTCTAGAATATACATTAGTGAGTTGGTTGATCTATTCAACATAAAAATGGGGCTTTTATATCATTTAATGGCTTGGGGGCATGTTGGTCATAATATAGATGTTAGACAAAGGTAGTAATAAGGGTCCAAGGTGACCAAAAATAGGGATAATAGTGTGAAATAAACATTAAAAAGTGAATGTAAAATACAAGTAGGCCTAATATATGTAATGTGTGAACAAGGGGAGGAAACAAGGCAATGATAAGGGAAATATGGCTTAATAGTGAAATATCTCAAATGTTGTGGTCTAGCCTATGTGACCAAGTCTCGATCACACCCGAATCCTAACAGCCACTCGGAGGAGGATGTATCAACAACCCCTACATAAGATAAATGGTTATCAAGTATAATAATGATTTGTATACATGTTCCACAACCAAATATCATCTTGTGTCATAATAGCGAAACATGAGATGGTCTTTATAAAAATACCTATGAAACATGTAAAACCATAAGTAACTATTAAAATTAAAGTAGTAATAAAGTGTTGCAATGAAATAATGAAATACGCTAAATGAAATATACCTACCTCGTACTAACTTCCTATGTCACTTAACTTGATTGTGGTGGGTACAATTGCTACTTGAAACCCCAAATAAAAAGATTAAAAAGAAACACTAGAATATAATTACTAAAATAAGGCATAAGTCACCTAGTTATGAGGGAACAATAGGGATGATAGTTAAGAGGTGGATATCAATGTTGAATATCGTAAAAAACCATTTGGTAGATGCTATAATTTTAATAGTGTTAAAAAAGGTATTAATAGAGACATAATGTTGTAGAGTTATCAGAAATTAACATATAGATAAATAGATTACCAATGTATCCAAGGTACACGAAGTAATTTTCATATAAACCAAATTGGCAAGGATAAACCCGAGTGGGATGAACTAGAGTAAAATAGTAAGTTTGTGAAGTAGATATTTTTAAAAATGTTGTTAAAGAGGTTGTTATTTAAATATTTCTTAGAGTTGAATTTTTTTATTGAAGGGCACATGGCCTATGACATCATCCTTTAGGGAAATAAAGGTAAATAATGAAGGTCTATGGTGATTTGAAAGTAGAAATAATATCATGCAATAAGGATAAACAAGTGGATATAATGAGAAAAGTAGAAATAATAGGTAAATGTGTGGGAATAAACAATACAAGATTATGGTAACTATGAAATAATTGCAACATCTCTCAACCTGTCGTAGTCTAGCCCACATGACCAAGTTTGGTTGCATCCCACTTTTGCAAACCTCTTGAGGTCCCCCATGAGAAATATGCATTAGAAACCCTTTTGTAGACACCAAAATTGGGTCACACTCCCCTTGGTCCCTTTTCAAATTGCCAACTTAAACATATTCACCTAACCATGACCCTTTTACCCCACATTAATATTAGTTTAATTATTTATAATTAAATTAATACCCATGCTCACAATATTCATTATTTAATTACCTTAATTAAAACTAATTTCCACCTCACCTAGACACCTCACCCCACCACCTCACCTAGAAACCTCATCATAAACCTATTCTTAGCATGTTTCCCTTTTACTAGGACTCAATATTCACTCACCATAACTAATTAAGACTTAGCCCTACCTACCTTAATTAACTAAGACTTATTTCAACCCTAAAATCACATGCCTATTCTCCCTCTAAACACATTCCTGCTCATTAAAATGTAACATTCTATTTTGATCAGTGAGAATAAACAGATCTGGCCCAAAAGATTACCAAGATCGGCATTTTAGTAAACTTAGGATTTCCCACCTTAACCGACGTCGATCAACTCTAAACCGACACCGGTCACCCTAAACCATCGTCGGTTACCATATATTCATTTTGGTAACCTTTTTTGAGAGGTTGGCCATATTCTTGAGTTTGGGAACAAAGGATATCTACATACAAGTAAGAACCAAAGCCCCTTCACACATCCAGAGAGCCATAACTAGCCCCAAGACTGATTCAAAGGTATTTTGCATTCACGGTAGCATTCGGGAAGCAACGTCGTAGCACTGAGCACCATTCCATAGATCAACCATCACCATCATCCATCCATCAAATCTACAAACACCAATAAGTGTATCTCTAACCTGCATCATTTCATACTTATTCGATTACAAAGTTTCTTCATCTTTGTTTATCAACATCTATTTACATTTTTCATCCCACCCTTGTTACCATTACTGTGAACCCAACCATCCCATCACCCACAATCATTTAATTGCCTATACTTGATGCTTGGATACCTCTAAGTACTCCCAAAACCTCCACAGACCTAACTATTTCCATTACCATCTCTGTTCAATCTCAGAAAAACCCCCAAAACCTAGCTTATTGAATTTCTACCATCCTACCTTAACCGTCGTTGGTTCCCTCTTAACCATCGTCGGTCACACCTCATCGATGTCAATCTCTATATTTGGTAATCCTTCCAATAACAGAAGCTTAAAAACCTACATCCAAGAAACCCAAGCTACCTAGAATCTGACCCTGACCTATCCCAGCACCTTGACCACCTACCCTACTTCCAGATCTGATCATAACCTAGCCTGTTATATTATATTTGTTTATTGTATTTGAATGAGATACCCAAATCATATCAACTATAGTAGGACATCATTTATTTACATCATTTCTTACATTAAGTTGTATTAAATGGGTTGTTGACTGCCACTAAGGAAGTACCACACTTCCTGGATCTAGCACACGCTAGGCAACCCATTGGCATATATTGTTTAATTCTCTTTTGTGGTCTTGTTTTGTATTTCAGGTAGTTCCTCCTAGCTAAAAGGAAGCTCTCATAGTCGGCATTGGATCGAAGAATTCGAATGCGCGAACAATCGACCATCGCAATAGGTATTCTGCTTGGCTCATACCCTTATCCGTTTCGTCAAATACATAAAGAAAGCGGTGAAACACCTTCATAAAATAAATGGTTAATAAACATTAAAAATGAGGTGTATACATATGCCCTAACTATATATCATCATGTTTCAAAATATTTAAACATGAGATGGTCTTCAGAAAAAGGTCTATGCAACACATAAAATCAAAAGTAAAGTAGTAATGAAATAATAAAATCCATAAAATGAAATATACCTTCCTCATGCTTACCTTCTAGTGTCACTCATATTTCATATGGCAATAAAAATAGCTTCTGCAACCCTAAGTAAGAAAGACTAAAAAGTAACACTAGAATATAATAAGTAAAATAAGTCATAAATCACTTAGCTTAGAGGTCATAGGAGGGAAGTATATGAGAGTATAAATGATATAGAAATATCGGTTTTGGATAAATTTTGTAGAGGTGTGTGCAATATATCAAAATTAATGGATAACCACTATGAGTGTGGTATAATTTATGGAATATTTGTATGGTTTTTCATTTGAAATATATGAAGGATTGAAGATTGGAAGGAATCACATTGGAACTATTTGTAATAATTTCTATAAATAATAAAGAGAGGAATTCATTTATTTGTTTGCTAATTGATACATAGATAAACTAAGCTCGATGTCACCCAAAGTAATAAAATTTTATGATTATGGTGAGACAATGAGGCATCGAACGAGGTATTTGAGATGGGACACATAGTGGCATGAATCCTATAGTAGGTGTTCTGTTTAAATTTGAAATGGGTACCTAGGAAGAAAATGGAAACCAACCAAATTACAACACATGTACTAGGAACATTACAAAACAAACTATAAGATCAAGGAAGGTGAATGAAGTAAACAATCGATGGTGTTCCTACCTATTTGTAATGACATGTACATTTTTCATGGTGTTTTACCCCAAGATGTGTTGAAAATTTAATTCATAAAACATTCACAAGAATTATTGTATATTTTTTGGCACTACGTTTTCACTCATAGTAAGAATTTTATAACTCATTGATATGGCGACATCAAAACCTTAGTCAACAGATTTACTAGTATTTCATATGTCAGTAGAATATCATCTATGGTTTTATGTATATCAAAAGAGGGTGCTATCATGTATACTAGATAGACATCGCCTACTAAATTTGCATTATAACATGTGAAATTAATTTATTTTTTATTTCAAAATCATCAAACAAGTAAATTAATTTATTTATTTTAGTCTAGTTCGAACAAGTAAGTTATAATTAAGTCAAAGCAATTTTGAGTATGTGGGTCCCAACCTAGTTTAAAAGGTTATATATTGAGTGATCCAAATTAAATCAATTATTAATTAATCAAATGTTATGTGTGTAAGTCTTAAAATCATTTAATAACAATATTTTTGATGCCTCTTTAAAACTTCCCGCTCTTACAAAAGTATCTCATTTGTTAAAGTGAAATGTGGGAGACTCTAGATGACTCAAAAGGGTCTTAGATTACATTAAAGTCAAAATAGTGACATGATGTAAGTGTTATACAAGGATGGGATGGATATTATAATATGGTTTCATATTTATTTTCATTTTTATAGGAGTTGAGATTTCATTTACACTATATTACTTTTAAGAATGTGTTAATGGAATACAAATAAATATGCCATATTGTCTTTTATTTTGTTGATTTTTTAATAGTTTTGTTTGTGAAATTTGGATTTTGATTACAAATTAAATACATATACCAAAGTATATGATATTTCATGATTATGTCTAAATTTTTAATGTCTACAAACTTTATGTTCAAGTCCTTGTAGTTGTTTTGAATCAAGCATGTAATTTGATGTTTGAGGAAATTTTATGTTTTTAGACAATATTTTATTTCATTGAATTTTTGTTCACATTTCTATTCTCATGTTGAAGGAAAGAATCTAATTATTTTATATCTATTTTAAATTTTTAAAATGGTCCTTTACATTTGTTTTGTTGTGAGTTCTCTAAATCAAAGCATATAATCATGTCCCAACTTTTACACTTTTTGTACCTTCAACAAAATATGTCCCACAACCAAAACATGAACAAACACATATAAAATGACCAAACATGTATTTTTAAGAGCTTAAATACACCAAGGTGCGGGCATAATTATCCTAATTTTTTAATTTTTTTAGTATTTTAAAAGATTTATTTACTACTAAGATCTTAAAAGATTTTGGACACCAAGTGGGACTCTTGTCTATTTATTTTTATTTTACTTTATGTTTCCTTAGAGTATTCAAGTTACAAGTGAAAAAACCCGAAATTATCCCATCTTATATGAGGGAGTTTCCCCTCTCAAGTGCAAAGGAAAATCAATCATTCCATGATGATTCATCTAATGTTGTAAGTTAATATGTTGCTACCATTGGTAAGTGTAGGAAATGATTGAAGAAAAATTATGAAATTAAATCTTGCCAACAATATTTCAAGTGATCTTGAATGTGGAAATTGCATAAACAAGTTTGACATACAAAACTTGAGATTGGTTAAAATGTAGGGAAAATGAGTGAAATAAGTTCTTATGGTGTAATTGTTAAAAAATGTGTAATAATTGAAATTGCTAAGTGTCTCAAACAAAATATCTATGTGTACATGAAATATCATCTAATTCATCTATCTAAAAATAATGTAAGTGAAAGTGCAATAATTGACATTGGTAAGTGGCTTGAAAAAATATCTATGTTTACTTGGGCTCGTTGGAAAGGTCTTGTCATGAAATTCAATTTGGTATTAACAAATGAATAAGTTTGTGGAGTTTATTGGGGGAAAAGGTGAAACAATTCCCATAATTAAACATAGTTCAAGGTAGCTCAACTACCAAATTTAATGAAGCATGGTGCCCATTCCTTCTCCTACAAGCAAAGTGACGCGGGGAATGGTCTTAACAGGGTTCCCATGCTTGTTTTTTATGATTTAATGCATGTTGTTAATGGTTGAATCTTGGAATTCGTGTTTCCCTCTCTTTTTCACACCTCTATCTCCCATTCTCTATATATTGTAAAATGGTGCCCATTTTTAAATGTTGGACCCTCTCCAAATACAAGGGCATCATTTCAAAGTGTTGCAATGTTTCTTGAGTTGTAGGCCTTGGATTTGGACCTTTATAGTGTTTCATGCCTTCTTCCTTCACTGTAATGGACTGTGAATCCATATAAGGTAATAAAATTCATGTTTTTTTGTTATTCTCTACCCTAACTTGTGTTCTATTGTATTTTCTTTCCTCATCATTCATTTACGGGTATGTTGTATGTATGTTTCCTCACTTTGTAGGGTTTATTTTTGTTGTGTTTTACATGGAAAATGGAAGGTAGGGTGTTGTTTTGATCTATGTCACTCATTTCCTCTCATTTTTCCCTCATTAAGAGTGTTTTTTCCCATTTTCTTGGTTTCATTACCTCCATTAGATTAGGATTTTCCTTTCATACATCCCCTTCTAACCTGGTCCTTGAATTCTTATATTAGGATTAGATAATTATTTTTACTAATGTAGGGGTATTTTATCATTAGGAATAGGTAGAGGAAATTGTCCTTATCTGAAGGTTGATCTCACTTTTACAAGACCCACATTGCAAAGATCATCCCATGTTGCCTCAAAATCTTGGGTTTTCCACAACTTAGGGTAGGGTGCAATTTTGAGTTCCAATAGAAACCAAATAGCTCATTTATGAGGAGATAAGACAAGGTGATAAACACATTGTTTTTATTACTTCTATAAGGTGTGTTTTAAAAATGCAATTTGATAACATGTTTTGGGAAGAGAAAAAGTAGGGTTTTTTTCTCTAAATGAAGAATAACTTGGCATAACAACAAAAAAATTACATAAAGCAAGAACAATGAAGTTGTTGAGAGGGTAAAATAAGTGAAACTTGGGAACCAAATAGTGTATCCACTAAGAGAAAGATAAAGTGATAATCACACTATGTCTATCACTAATGTAAGGTTTTTTTAAAATATGAGTTGAGAATACATTTGGGGAGAGAAAACGTGAGGTTGTTTCACTCCAAACAAAGAATAAACTAGATTGATAGTATAAAAACACAATCCTTGTGAGGGAAAAATAAGATAAATGTGGGAAGAAAAGTATATGTGGACATGATGAAGGAGAATATGAGAGACAAAATATTTGTATTACTATTGTAAGGTGTGTTTTACAAACACAAGTTGATACCATGTTTTAGGGGGAGAAAACACAAGATTCTTTCAGTCTTGACTAAGAACAAAATAGATTAATAATAATAAACCAATTTACATAGAAAGAGTGTCACAATCCTTGACAAAGTGTCGAAGAAGAGAAACATGGGAATCAAAGTGTATAAATTAGGAAAGAGTAGATGATAAATGTGTTGCATTCATCATTATTGTAAGGCGTATTTTATAAATGTAAGTTGATAACACATTGTTTGAGAATATATTGAATTTTATTTTGTGTAGATGTTGATACTTCCATAGTAATGCAAACATATGTGTTGGGAGATAAATCAAGTAGTGTATTTAATAATGTTGTATATAATTCCATGAGTGAAAGTGTCAATGATATATAAAGAGCATAAAAAATGGGATCAATGTCATGGCATAATGTGAATTATACTACAATCCCACCTTAGATATTAGTTTTTTGTATATGTGTACAAATTATAAGGAGTCTCTTTTATAGATTTAATGCAAAGCAATTAGTAAAACATTACAACTATATGTTGGAGATTTGAAGTTAAAATCACAAACATATGTGTGTTAGATGATAAACATGCAACATATATTATCAAACACACATCGTGTGTTCATAAAAAAATCATGAAAATTTGAAGAGGCATAACACATACTCTTAAACAACAAAAACATTTGAAATGGCGTGTTTTGTATATTGTGACTTATGTTATTTGAAGAATGAAAGATAAAGTGAGAGGTACTAACTATATGTTGATATCCTTGTACAATCCATCATATTCATAGAGGATGCACATTTAATTTAATACTAAATGCCCACAATATGCAAACAATTGCATTCATTTTTTAAAACATGTTATGATACAATGGTGCGGTAATGCAAACATATGTGTTGGGAGGGAAATCAAGTAGTGTATTTAATAATGTCGTATATAATTCCATGAGTGAGAGTGTCAATCATATATAAAGAGCATAAAAATGGGATCAATGTCATGGCATAATGTGAATTATACTACAATCCCACCTTAAATATTAGTTGTTTGTATATGTGTACAAATTATAAGGAGTCTCTTTTATAGATTTAATGCAAAGCAATAAGTAAACATTACGCAACTATATGTTGGAGGTTTGAAGTGAAAATCACAAACATATGTGTGTTAGATGATAAACATGCATCATATATTATCAAACACACATCGCGTGTTCATAAAAAAATCATGAAAATTCGAAGAGGCATAACACTTGCTATTAAACAACAAAACATTTGAAATGGCGTGTTTTGTATATTGTGACTTATGTTTTATGTGAAGAATGAAAGATAAAGTGAGAGGTACTAACTATACATTGATATCCTTGTACAATCCATCATATTCATAGAGGATGCACATTTAATTTAATACTAAATGCCCACAATATGCAAACAATTGGATTCATTTTTTAAAACATGTTATGATCCAATGGTGCGAGGATTTGCTGATTTTTTTACATAGTGAATAATGGCAATGTCTTCTATAATAGTAAACATGAAGGCATAATAAATATATACATGCTTTAATTCAAATAAAAATCCAATTTTTATTTTTTAGCAGAGTTGAAGGCTCTTTTATACCAAAATTCTAATTTAATTACATTAACAAGGATTCTCTTTCCAAACTTAAGTTGATTACATAGTAAAAGCCACATTAAACTAGGCACAATACAACACAAACGACAAGAATAATGAAGGTGAATGAAGTAAACAGTTGATGGTGATCATGCCTATTTGTAATGATATGAACATTTTTCATAGTGTTTTACCCCAAGATGTGTTGAACATTTAATTCATAAATCGTTCACAAGAATTAATGTAGATTTTTCGACATTGCATTTTCATTCATCATAAACATTTTGCTAACTCATTGATATCGTGATATCAAAACCTTACTCAACATATTTATTAGTAATTCAACGTAACTATTATGTATAGTCTGTATGCACATCATATGCGGGTGCTATCATGTATACTAGATAGACATGTCCTGTTAAAATTGCATTAGTACACGTGAAATTAATATAAATAAGTTAAAAAGCAATCTTAAGCAATGTGGGTCCCAATTTACTTTAAGAGGTTATATATTGAGTGATCCAAATTTCATGCGAGTCTTAAAAACATTTAACAAGTCAATTTTTTTATGCCACTTCAACAAAGTGCCTCCTATATTACAAAAGTAGCCAATTTGATAAAGTGAAATGTGGTAGAATTTAGGGTCTTAGGTTGCATTAGAGTCAAAATAGTGACATAAAAGGATAGGATGGCTATTATAATAGGGATTCTTGTTTCTTTTCATTTTAGAGGAGTTGAAATTTCATGTACACTATATTACTTTTAAGAACATGTTAATTGAATACATGTAATTATGTGATATTGTCTTTTATTTAATTGAATTTAAATAGTTTTGTTTGTGAAATTTGGATTGTCGATTATAAATTAAATAAATTTATCAAAATCTATAATATTTTATGATTATTTTTTAAGTTTTAGTGCCTACAAATTTTGTGTTCAAGCTCTTGTAGTTGTTTTGAATCAAACATGTAATTTGATGTTTGAGGAAATTTAATGTTTTTAGTTAATATTTTATTTCATTGTATCTGTTATTCACATTTCTATTCTTATGTTGAAGGAAAGAATCTAATTCTTTTATGTCCATCTTGAATTATTCAAATGGTCGTTTACATTTGTTTGGTTATGGAGTTCTCTGGTCGAGCATATAATTGTTTTCCAACTTTTTGCACTTTTTGTACTTTCAACAAAAATGTGCCCCACAACCAAAAAATGACCAAATACATTTAAATTGACCAAACATGTATTTTTAAGAGCTTAAATATACCAAGGCACAGGGCATCCAAAATTTACATTATTTTTTAATGTATTTATAATATTTATTTATTAATAAGATCTTAAAATATTTTTGGACACCAAGTGGGACTCTTGTTTATTTCCTTTTATTTTCCTTTATGTTTCCTTCTAGTATTCAAGTTACAAGTGCCCAAACCCCAAATTACCCCGTCTTATATGAGGGAGTTTCCCTCTCAAGTGCCAAGGAAAATCAACCATTCCATGATGATTCATCTAATGTTGCAAGTTCATATGTTGCTACCATTGGTAAGTATAGGAAATGATCGTAGAAACAATAACGACATTAAATCTTTCCAACAAGATTTGAAGTGATCCTCAATGTGGAAATTGCATAAATGAGGTTGACATACAAAACTTGAGACTGGTTTAAATGTACGGAAAATAAGTGAAATAAGTGCTTGTGGTCCAATTGTTAAAAAATGTGTAATAATTTACATTGCTAAGTGTCTCGAACAAACTATCTAGAGGATGACCGTAACTAGCACACACAAACTCAATGGGTCCTATGCTTTACACCAATCACAAAATCAAAGTAAATAAATGTTTTTTTTTATTAAATTGTTGATTGATGCAGAACATAAACCCACCGAATTTGTGTGTGCTGAATAAGGATCGCCAATATCTACGGGCTCTTGAAATATCATCTAATTCATCTATCTAAAGAAAAATAAGTGAAAATGTACAACCATATTTGACACCAATAGCGCTATTGATATCATCAACAAAATATCATCACAAGAATATGAGGACTGATAGAAGTTGTAACGAGCGTCGAGGTACACTAAGTGGAAACCACCTAGTGGAGCGAGGATGCTACGCCTACGATGGAATAACTCGCCACAAAATTGAAATATTCACATTTATCATACTTTAAATTTTCACCACAAGTGTCTTTCTCTTGCACCTCTTTACAGTCTGGAATATGAGGACGATAATTTCAAATGTATACGTATTGTACACGACTAAATAGACTGATACGTAGCGTACACCATCCACAACAGTAGTATAAAATAGAATGATGGGCTTGTTCTAATCATCGACTTCACTACGTTTGATTATCTGTTTTCTTGGGTAGAAATTCATACATTCTTTCGATTTTGAGGGAGTGAATCAATGGCGGCGAGTGACACGAGAGTAGGTAGAATAATGGTTGCTGTTGATGAGAGCGAGGAAAGCATGTATGCACTCCAGTGGGCTGTTGATAATCTGCTCAAACAGAAAGAGCACGAACAAATTATTGTTATGCACGCAGAGGCCCCCGCTGTTTCCAAGCTTGCATTAGCAGGACATGGTACCATTCGGAAAACATTCATTAATGCTTTCTTATAATGTCATATTATAGAGATTCATTCTCCTCATTGTGTTATAAATTTCTTTTGTTTCTGCAGCGGCAGCATACGCAGGGCATCATGTGCCGGACATAGCGGGGAGAATCGGGAACCACATCACACAAAGAGTATTGTCTCGAGCAAGAGATATTTGTGAGAAACACAAAGTGAGTGGGCAGGGCAGGGTCTTTTCTGACTACAATGATTATTTATTTTGTTAAAAAGATGAAATGGAATTGCAGATTTGAGGTTGTTTTTTTGAATGTGGTAACATTATAGAATGTTTTTGGGAATGTGATTGTATGATAATATTTAGGGTTGGGGTTCACATTGCATTGCTTCACCTTTATTTGGGTGGAAAAAATCATGGGCGAGTCTAAGACGTAGATCAGTGGGGAGTTAGCTATGTAAATATCATATATGTTTGTAATTTGATATATTGAACAAGAAGAAAAAATAGTCAATACTTAATTGGCTACTTAACATTTCAACCTTACTCACATAATATATTACATACAAGCATCAAGAATTGGCTATCAAAACATATATAATAAATAGGAATCCCTATAAAAATATGCTTCTTCTCCATGATAATGGGTACATTAGTGGACTTTGAAACTTCTTATTTTTGAGAAAAAAAACATAAGATATGCTTCTTCTTGATGATGGGTAAACTCCTAGGGAAGTTGGAAACTTCATATTATTATATTTTGTTATAGCTATTCTACAAGAAGAGACTTGTTAATTGATAGAGTTGGTGTTGCAGGTGAGTATAGAAATTAAGGTGGTGACGGGAGAAGCTCGTTATGCCATCTCGTGAGGCCGCTAACACACTAAAAGTAGATCTCTTAGTTGTTGGAACTCATGGTCATGGAGCAGGTAGGAGGTGATTTATTTCATAAACTTTATAAATGCTTATCGTGGGTTAATCGAATGTGACCTACTTGAAATATATGGATGGGCGGTGCGGGGGTCAAGCTTCAGAAGTGTGCGAGCACCGCACACGCCATCGCAAGTGCCCTGTGGCTTTGTCGTCAAGAAACCTCATCACCGAGCTATAAAAATAAAATGATACAAGGAGATTTTTCTTAAAAGTTTATAGAGTGAAGCACAAATAAGTGGAATGGGATGCACTCTTTAGTCCTTTTTGTGTAGGCATATATTCTTAAAGTTGATTTGTCATGCTCTAGTGCGTGGGGCACATAATTTCTTACACCACATGTGGGCCCTTAGTGAGAGCTTTAGGAATATATAACATTGTGAATTGACGAGTCTTGCAAATACTCCGCACTATTTTGAATGTACTTGAATAACATGACTTATAAAATATTGACTCTCTTATTTATTATATTTCTCTTATTCTACCCATAAATCTTAACCAAGTTGGTTGACACATTGAACATTTTATTGAAAAGGTACACGTAAAAATGAATAATTGTATCCTCTAGTATCGGTTATGGTTACTAACATTGACAAATGTTGAGGACCTTATACAATCGCTATTTTAGTTTCTTACCGAGTAAAAAAACTTTGGAACTTTTATTTTTTTGTTACGTTGAAGATGTTTTCCAATTTTTTTTTATTAATGGCAAATGGTTTTTTGGGAGGGACCATACCCCAGAACAAAGAGGGTCAAAACCCAGATACAACAATAGAGAACAAAGAGGAGAGGTCTAAAAACCTAGATGTTCAACAAAGCACCACAATTAAAAACAACAAACAACAGAATTGCAGCCGAGTCAACATCATGCACCCATAAGAGAAACAACTCAACAAAGAAGTGGGCCTACCACCCAGATACATCAATAAAAGCAATTGATGAGACTAGACTCAAGCCTTGCCGCAAGAGCACCCGCAGTGGTTTTGTTTGTTGTAACCTTTCTTCCTGCGTTCCACCACCGTCCAATCTTCATAACATGCATCCGTAGAGATCGGAAGGACAACTTCCAGTTTCTTGATTGGAATGTTAACCTCGGCGAGTGGTCCATCCATCTGTGTACCAGAAACAACCTCATGGGTAGAAGAAATCAGGCAATCCTTAAGAGCCCGGCGAGAATGGGATTTGACCCTTTTTGTGCACGATCGTCAGATGGGTTTGAAGAGTCTTCAACCAAGTCTAAATGAGGGCTAACTGTAAGATGTTCTGGTAATGAATCCTTCCACCAAGTAGGTTTTTCCTTGCGTTTGGAATGCACGCAGTCATCTAAGAGATGCCCAGTTTGATATCACCTACGACATCTGAAGGCTAAACCCTCATAATCAATCCTTTGGATCCAATGTCTGTCACCTATCTGTAAGTTGATTTCTGCTGGAAGGGATTGGGAAGTATCAATCTCAACCAAGATTCTGGTGTAAGTAGTATGGGTTTGACCCGTAGTTTTATCATCTACTTTCACAGATGAACCTAGGGTATCTCCAATAGCAAAAAGGCAAGTTTTATTCCAAAGCTGCAGAGGGAGCCCTGGTAATCGAATCCAGACCAGGTGGGAATCAAAAGAATCTTTGAGGGGATCAAAGGACGGGTACCATGGCTTGATCATGAGACCATGATCACCCCAAACCCGTATTTATCAAAAATTAGTTCCCTATCCTCATGGGTTTCAAAAACAACAATAAAATAGGCTTTAGCACAGGGGTAGAGTTCAATCTTACCCTTAATCACTTGCCTCCAAGTCCGTGACATTCATTCGTGGACATGTGATAGATTGGGCCAGAATTTTTGAAACCTACAAATGAGGCCAAGTTGTGCCAGATTCTTGTCCTCTATTTTCAGTACTGGAGTTTTCTGGGCTGTTATTAGTAGATTGTTATCCTGTCTTGTATTATTTTTTTTGTTGGATACCACTCCAGTGAATGATCTGGAGGAGCCTCCATTCCCAAGTATCTTTTCCTCACTGCCCTGCTTCCTCTGACTAGGTAGAGAGCCCTTTTCTACAGCAGAGAGAGCGTTCCGGTAATCAGAGTTGGCAATCTGGGTAGCGACGTCCCTTAATATGTCTGCATGCTTGGACTGAAAGTTTTTACTACCTCCTCCATTGGAAACCGCATCAGGGTGTTGAGCAGGGTTATGGGTAAAGGCCAGATCGATCCAAGAGATGGGCCCTTCGGTATCCTTGCTGCAACCATCCTTTGTTGTCAGGACAAACTGGCCGCAGCCTCCAACCTGCATAGATAGGTTAGGGTATTCATTTTCATTCCCTGTCCTGCCATGGATCTGGACGCGGTTATCCCTCCCCTGGCCACTCCAGATTCGCCACGCAGAACAGGAGAAAAAGGTGGATTGAAGTTTCTCCAGTAGTGGCCTGTGAGGTCATCGTTAACAGCTGAGCCGCCATTGCGGCCAAGGATCACATATTTTTGGCTTTTAGGGTTCGAGGAGCGGTGTCTTTTAGGGCTCGGCATTGTTACCTATATCGTGTTTTCCAAATTTTATCGGAGCAAAGGATAGCTAATTTTGAAACAAGCTACCATATCAATGACATTTTTTTTGTCATTATGTTATTGTTTGCTTAAGCTTTATCTCTTATTGTGTTATTGTCACGCTTTATTTATTATCGCATTACCATCTCCTACTTTTTAATATTATTGCTCCTGCCTTTTTCCCGGCCATCATTTTTCTCTGTGTTACCTCGCCGTAACATCGTATTTAGATCCAACATGCACGAAGTTCAAATTTGTTTGATTTATATATGGCTACTACTTCTTTTCTTCACTAATTCCACATATAAAATTGGCAAGAGCTCAATTGCTTCAAAGCAGAGTAAGTACATCTGATCTTAAATTAAGAAAACAAGGTATCTCTTTTTGACCTTGACATTACACAATGCATTTTGATGGTTTTATTAGTACAAATCGCTCATTGTAAATTAGAGAGGTGTTTGCAATCAACATTATAAGAAATCATATGAAGTCTCAATCTAAAACTTTTGATCAACAAATAAAATGTACTTGTCATTCATATGACCAACTATTAGACGAGCTCGAGAAAAGGGGCGCTACATCACACTATAAGAAACAAACATTTTCGTTGGGCTTTGAACCTAGAACCTATTGAATTTTCCCCATTTTTCATTTTGGCCACTTTAAGCACAAATTTCACCGACATGAATAATGCAAGTGAGATCAAGATGATAATGTGGAATGCATATAGCAAACACTATTTGGGTAGGAACAATGTGATTCGTGGAATAAGTGTGGGATGTGCAAGGGTTCAATTCCCACCATTTATTTTCAATTTTCCATTCATGTCATCATATTACATAACAAATTAAATGTCGTCCAATCAAAAACTTTGATGTTATAAATAATAAAATAGAAAACCAATTTTATAGTAGTCATTGTGCTATTGGCACCATAGAGCCCAACAACATGTCTAGGACAGTTGTCCTCCCCGAAATCAATATATAGATGGCCGCCATTGATGAAGGACGAGGACACCATTTCTCCCTTGGTTAGGAATTAGGAACAAGGTATGTTGTATTTAGGTTCATGGTATAAAGTCCAAAGTGTGGAGGATGTCAAATTTCATATGTGTGGAATCTATTCGTGGTCACCACAATTTTACCAATTCCATGTCCATCAAACCCATTCGTTTACTTTTTACCGCCTACGCCAACTCTATGGTTAAAGTATGGAGGGCGTTCAAGACTACCCAATAAAGCATGTTCTCACATTCCTCCTTCCACTAAAAAAATACATAAGTTTTAAAAAGAAAACATTCTTGTACTTCGTGTTGGATTTTCTTACATTAAAGAGATTGTATCTTATCCATGTTGTCACTAGTGATTATGTAATTTTATTTTCCCTTCATATTGACAATACATGAACATAATATGAGGAAGTGTTTATTCTTTAGTTTGTTTAAAAATAAGCTAGATACTTTAACCCTACAAAAATATATTTTTAGTTGGATAAGATAGTAATGTTGATCGTTGGAAAAAATCACATTTTCTACTTTTTTTAATCATCAATATAATACATATTTTAAGCCATACATCATGGCACTTTGTCTTCTTTCATCTCTCTGACACCTACTTTCATTTGATTTGTTTATCGTCATCATTAAGAGTGTATTTTCTTTATCTCGAAGTCGAACATGTGTAGTTTTTATATGTTACTGTAGAAGTTAGACAATTCAACACCATGTCAAGTGGCAAAGAAATTGTCATCCATTTTCCCGTAGCATATCCTATCCACTTTGTGCCTTCACAAACGAACAAAACATTTAAAATTGTGAAGGATTAAAACCAATATTTAGATTTTTCAAATTTGTAGCAACACTTACAATATGAGTGAAAATGTATTCCTACTATACCACGTTTTCGGTTTTGAAGTATTTTAATTTTCAATGCTTTTGTTATTATACTACATATAATAATGTAAGATGTTTTTATGAGTATTTTTTCTACGCTTTCATTATTGAAACACATAATAATGTAATTATAGTAATCACAATAAGTTACAAACCAATTAAAAAGAAAAGCTTTCTATGTCGGTAGTTTTAATGACATATTTACCATGAAACAAACATTGTAAGATAAGTCCTCGTTTTTGGCTTGATGTTTTAGATATATTTATCATATTCTTAAAAAGATTGCATATTGATTCTTATGAAATGTGTCTTATGATAGAGAAATTCTATTTTAGGTGTGGGCATATTTACTTTGTAGATTTACCTTTGGTATAGATATTAAAATGTGAAAGGCATTTTTCTAATCTAGAGCAAAGATGGGTAGTCCTTACGGGTGTCACATATGTGAACATATGTGAAGCATTCAGTTGTTGGTGCATGACCACATTGCATACATCCATGTTGGTGATGATTGAGACTACCACATCCATCGATGCCTTCCTTTCATCAATATTTCATAATATTTTCAATGTTAGACTTATCTAAATCATGCATTCTTTTTTTTCTAGACATTGAATTGGTTGGGGTCATGATGGCGAGGTGGATGGCAAAGATGGTTGCATTCTCGATATACAAGGATGTTCCTTTTGTGGGATAGAGTTGAAATTTAACATAGCCATTTATATTTTACACAAAGGAATGTACATGGGTTTAAGGAGGGGATTTTTGTGACTATAGATAGCCACATGTCGAATACCGATTTCAGCCATAAACCTAGTGTTGGTGTTTTAGAAAATGAAATTGAAGAGGGGGTTGGAATAACATGTTGTTTCCTCACATTATATGTTACACAAGTCGGATTTATGCCTATGTATTCATTATATTTCTTCTAAAATTGTGTTTCCTTTTATTTCCCTAAACTTTCCATCATTGATATTTACTTGGAGCGCTAACTTTACAAGGTAAAGGATTGAAAAGATGGTCTAGATGGAGAAAATTCTATACATGAATTGTTGCAAGAGTCGATAGTTCAACATCCTTATGTTTGTCACCCATTTATTGTTTATAGACACATTATATTTCTTGAAGAGAAAACCTAATCCACCTCTACTCAAATGGTTACACATGCTTATAGTGGGAAGAATTTAATAGGGAAACCAAATTGTGTGGTCTTGTCTACAATGACAAAGTACAACTGGTCCATAGTTGCAACACACAATCTACCTCTGACATCTTAGAATTTATATTGACCTTGATCAAATCCAATTTCATGAGATTGATGATGGGCAAAATGGGGGTGTGAAAGGTAGGGAAAAGTACATGTAGTTGTGATCTCCACATATATATGTCATTTTATGCTAACATCACCACATATTCCATTGTCTCTAAGATAATAATAATTTATTATTTGGGAATGCTTGATTTTGCATACCCCAAATTCTAAAGAGAAAATTTTATTAGGGAAATGTATTTATTTTTGTTGTTAATGATGATACTATCAATGTCACATTTTTTACCACTTCCACTTAGACATGAGATGAGCGATCCATTGTTTGCATTTTCATTTCAATTTTTTAATGGATATAATAAATAATTATCTCTCCCTCCCTAATTCATGATCCATACCACCAGACCAAACTAATAAATATCTATATGTTTGCTATTCTAAAAGCATATAGTTTAAAGAATCCAACTTACACCTAAAATTTCATTCATAATTAAACTATTCATATAATTGTAAAAACATCAAGATAAGAAATATTTAAAAAGAAGAGAAAAGACCAAGCATTTGCAAATTACAAATCTCAAACTTCTCCCATTTATATTTGTATTTTTCTTGCACCATTTTGTGGATATATTTATTGAGCTAAGTGTAAGCCACGAGTGGTTGTTTAAAGGATGGAGATTGGTGAAGTACAAAGTCCATTCAAAATGGGGAGAGACATGTTTGGATATCCTCTTTGTTATTCAACCAAGGAGGGGTTTTCTCAAAATTTCCTTGATATTTTCACAAGAAGAAAGTTATTTTCATGAGAAATAGGTGTCTTAAGAAGGGTGTAGAGGGTTACTTTTATAGCTTTCATTTTTGGGAAATGTGCAACTTGTAGTGAATGTGGGATAATAGAGATGTAGAATTAGGATTAATTAAGTAGGATCTGGATTCATTTATTAGGATTAATACTCCATGGGAGTTAGAAGAGGATAAAAGAGGCTTAATTAATCAATTAGAGATTAGTTAATATGCCTATATTATCTTGTAAAAGCTATTTGGTGATGAAATTAGAGGAATTCAATGAATTTTAGAGATGTTTGATAATGGGATTCAATTAATGAATTGTCACAAATTAAATATATGATGCGAAAAATTAATTTATTAATAATGGGTCATTAATTAATCAAAGAGAGGGTTTTAATTAATGAAATGACGTTAATTGGAATCTAAGAGGACAAAAATAGTTATTTGATGAAAGGTCATTAATTAATGGTAAAAGAGGGGAATTAGTGTCTTTTTGTGACTTATGGTTAAAATAGTATGGTGGATTTTAGGTGTCTAAATTTACACATCTTTTAAATGATGTCATGTGAGCGATGTCATTTCAAAGAATGTAGACAATTTTACTATGGGGAGGAATAAAACTATTTGGATGTAGAATTCCCCTCTAGTGATGATAGGGTGATAGAAAAAGTTGATTCATGCTTAAAAAGAGGATAAAATGAGTGTGGTGGAGAAAGAAGCCATCGTGAGCCGAAAACGACCATTACAAAGCTAAAAAAATCCCTTAAAGGTCCACATATAGAGCGGAGGGGTATAAATAAGTCACTTTTACCACCACAAATAAAAGGAAAAGAGCTCTAAGAGATAAAGGTGAGAAGAAATGGTTGTTCCAATATTCACATATCAATCGAGCTAGTAAAAGAGTACAAACCAACATCGAGACACGATGAAGTGATAAATGGTGTAATTGATATTCGTTTAATTTTTTAAAATTTGGTATTTGATAACATTAAATTCCACAAAACTAATGGCACATGAATTCACCAAAATTGACCTACATGATTTTTTTATATATCATAGCAGCTTTGTGGCATTTTTCGTGAATTGATTTTGATTAGTGAAATTTTCATAGGGGTAGAGAATTCAACATGCACACTGAAATTTCTATATAGGGCGATAAGTTTCCTTAATGGTGAACTCATGCTCCTATGTAGCAAAATCACCTTGAGAGTGACGAATTTGCAATCCCATGTGGAAAATTTGCTAAAGTTAGAAATGTTTGAACTTTACATTTTAATGTTTTTGAAGAATTGGATAAATTTGAATTTACATTGTGATTGTAGGTGAGGTTGAAAGTGGTATAGTTATAAAAGTTGTCGAATTTATTATGTGTAACCTTAATCCTCCACATATTTGAAACATGTCCTCCGTTCATCCACCAAACGTCTTTGACAAGATTATTAAATTGTTTGGCCATTGAATTGATTTGGTCATTGAAATTTTATACCCCCACCTTTGAAATGTCGATGCGACATATTTATGGGAGATTTCCCTTTCTTTTGTCCCAACGGACTTTAATGTCCCAAAATTAATTTTTTTAAGAATATTTTCCGGTCCATTTTTATAAATGGCTGCGGATTGTTATATATATAGGGACCAATATATTTTTGTTAGGAATTAGTGAAAATATGCGGAAGTAATTCCTCAAATCACAACAGTAGGAAACTATATAGGAGAATTATACTTGTAGAAATATAACAACATAAATAAATAATGCACAAAAGAAGACAAGATAAGATTTAACATGGTTCACCCAATGTGGGCTACGTCCACCAAGAACTTTCTTAGATTTTATTATCAACAATTGTAAAACAACTCTTACAGTCTTCTCTCGCTATAAACTCACAACAATTCCAAAGATGTTAAACCACATCTAAACCACAATTGACACCCAAATTCTTAACCTTGATCACTCTTGATCACCTCTTGATCACTAAGACTCAAGACCTCTTAAACACTCAAGATATCTTCAAGATACATGTTATCCAAAATAAGCCCCTGCTTATTTTTGGCTAACTTTCCTTCATTCCTTCCTTCCTTGTGCCTCAGTTAATTTTTTTCACTTTTTAGGCACTTAAAATTATCTGGAAATGGCTTCATCAGATAGAAAATTTTCTCACCTTTCTAGAAAGGTAAAATTTTCCTTCTAACTCCTTGTATTTTGCAAGTTATGGCTTGGCGGAGTTTTTGGGGAAATTTTCCCTGGGAAGGCCCGCAACCAATAGAATGCGCCACGTGTCGAGAGAGGTTGGGGTGGCGGAGATTTTTGGGGATTTTTTCCCAAAATTCAAAAAGGGGAAAATTTTCAAATTTTGGCCCACGAATCCATTTTTGCCCTAATTTTGCCTCTTTTTTCCTAAATCTTCGTGAGCGGCATAACTTTTGATCTAGAGCTCATTTTTGCGTTCTTGGTGTCATTGGAAAGCTTGTGAAACCCTCTACACGATGGACTATTCAATTCTATTTTTAGTGGATTTTGGTGGGAGAAAATTGAAAAAATGCACTTTGGCATGGGAAAAGAATAGAACCAATATTCAACCACAAGTTTTAATGCAAGATGGCTTCCATTCTTCTCCAGCATGCTTGAAAATCTTGGGGAATGGACTTTTAAGGGTACCCATGCCATTTTGATGAATTTTTTTAGTGGTTGAACATTCATTTCAACTTTCCCGCGTTTCTCCTTCCTGGACTCTGTTTTTCATCGTTAAAAGCCGATTTGGCTCATTTGTAAAGGGTTGAATGTTTTGTTTCTTGCAGACTCCCCTCTTCCCCTTGGAATATGAATTTGAGGAGTTTCAAGCCTTCCATGGAACCTGTGATACATTTTTTTCCTTTCTGCCAGTGTAATGCATTGTATCAGATTTGGGAAATGGTAATGCATGTTTTGTGAATGATCCCCCAATCCTCTCATGTGTTTATTATTATTTTCTGGTATTTCATTACATTCTAGCAATCTATGCATGCTTGGTGTTACATTTCTATGATTTGTGTTTATTTGCAAGACATAAGTTCATCACTCCTTTGGTGCATCACCATCTTTACTTAGTTTTATTTCCTTCTACATCTCTTAACTCCGTCTCCTTGAAATTTAGAGTAGGAATTAGCATTGAACCTCTAAAATAATTGCATGCATACACCTAAACAGAGGAGTAAGAACCAACTTCAATCTGGAGAGTTTTCTCACCTTACAAGGTCCCACACCTTGGAGAAAATTCAATGTTGTGCAATCACACTAAATGACCCAATTCTGGACTGCAGATCTGAAGGTCATTTAGGGGGTGCTGTAGATTTGCACTAACAGTTTTGGCATGCCCGGTGGGACCTTAGAGGTCTTCATCTTCATTACAACAAGTTGATGTGCATTTTTTGTAAGTTTCTTGCTTGAAAAGAGCCCTGATTTACACATCTGGTGACTCCAAAAGGATAGAATCAACTGGTTTTAGCAGTCCAGGTTTGAAGATTCATGAGAAGAATCCAAACAAGGTCAAGGGCCAGAGAAGAGGGATTGTCTGAGTATCTACAATTATCCCCAGGAAGAAGAGAGAGGGGAAGGAGGATTCAAAGGTCTCCATCTCCACCAAACAAAACTCTATCAACTCCTCCACCTGGTAGACCTTTCACCCAATCAACAAGGGTTCTCAGGCCAATCATAATGGCACAACCCAATCCTTATGTCAACTTTACTGGTAGCAGCCCACTTGCTCTCAATGCACAAAACCTAGTTCTAATTGTAGCATTGAAGAATATTCCATACTTTACTGGGGAAAATCATACCACTCCTGGTGATCATGTCAAAGACATTGCTAATGTTTATGCAATCCATGAGATTGTTGAGATGCAAATGCTGTCAAATTGCTGGCATCTTCATTCAAAGGTAAGGCCTTGCAATGGTTCAAGAGCCTTGAGGTAGGCTCTATTAAAAATTGGAACCAGTTGTGCATAGCTCTCCACAACCAGTTTGGAGAAAAGGGAGACAACTTGTCTCTATTGGAGCAACTGACAACTATCAAGAGAGCTCCCAATGAGTAGCTAACAAACTTCAATTTCAGATTTCAAAGGACATGGGATAGAATCCCAGTGATAGTGAGGCCAACAGCTCAAGGTGATTTCTTATACTTTCTCAAGGCTTTAAATTCTGACATTTCTATGTTAATTCAATCCATGAGAGGTGCAACTATACTTGTAGCTTACAACATCACCATTAGGGCTGAGAATTGTTTGATCCAAGCTGGTAAACTTGCACCTAGGCCTCTTATGCCCTTATATCCAGACTTGGAAAGCCCAAGTACTAGTCAAGCACCTACTTTAGCTCCTATTCCCACTCCTAGAAATTAGAGTTCAAATGAAACTTCTACTTCATCCTCTAGTGCCTCAAATGAGCTTCAAGAAGTTATGAAACAATTACAAAATTTAGGCAATGAGTTGGTTACACTCAAGAGATAGCAAGCTCAAAGTTTTAGGCCTTCTTATCAGTCTCAAACTCAACCTAATAGACAACCATATCAACCTAATAGGCCACCCAATCTAGTTGTAAATCAAAATCAAGTAAGGCCTCCTGCCAATAGACCATTCCAGCCTTATAACCCCAATGTTGCATCCACATCTAAAGCATTAGTGCCAATGAAAAATAATGTAGCTCAAGAGTATGATTGGTGTTTCCCATGTAGTGAACCTCACAACCAATCTATGTGCTTCAATAGTGCTTTGAACCAAGCTTTGATGGTGACAAAAATGGGGTAGAGAGTGAGGTGAATGAAGAAACAAACCAACAACAAGGAACATCTCAGCAAGATACAACTCCAAATGAGACTACACTTGTGAATTGGCAAGCTGAAGATTTTTGTGGTGTGAATCAAACACCTGCTCAGAGTGTAGCAGCTAACACACGGTCAAAGAAGAGGAACATTGGTGAAGGGAAGTCATTAGCCCCAGGTGATCCACAACCTTCCATCACTCCACAAGGTGTTGGCAAGCAAAATGCAGTTCCAAATATGCAAAGACAACCCAAGCCACCTTCTAGACCGGCTCAAATACCGTTACAACCCATGTACAAGAGAAGAATGTGTAGATTAACAGGAAGCAAAGGGATGTTTCATCCCCATTTAACATCATTGAGCAAATGAAGAAGACAAATGTGAACATATCGATGTGGGAGTCACTATCCATCCTAGGCCAAAGGGATCTACTACAAGCTTCCATGAAGAATTGGTCAACTTCAAACTAGTAAGCTCACATGCAAGAGAAGGTACTCACAAATGATACTCAGCCTGAGGGAAATCCTAGAGCACAACAAGGTAAAGTTTTGAAGCCCCCTCCATTCTATGTTTCATTGATCATTGGGGATAAACTAGTACATAATTGCATGATTGATTCTGGGGCAAGTAGTTATGTGATGCCCAAGAAAATAGCTGATCAGCTAGGCCTCCAATATGAAGTCATATCTAAGGGGGTGGTGCAATTAGATGGGACAGTAGTAGTAGCCACAGTTGGGGTAATTAAAGATTTGAGCCTCACTCTGCATGCATGCCCCAATGTCACTGTTTTGCAAGATGTGTCAGTGATAGATTTACCACCACTCTTCGCCATATGTTTGTCAAGGGATTTCACAGCTAAAATTAGGGGTTACTTGTCTGCTAATTGGTCACACATGTTGTTTAGGACAAGATATGGAGCCAACGCCACAATCAGGTCCGAACCTATTGCAAAATTTCACATTGAGCCTCATACTCCAAGCCCAATCAATGCCAACTGTTCAACATTTGATCAAGAGGATTATCCAAACACACATGAAGCTGATACCAAAGTTGGAAGTATCCCATATTTGACTCTTGATGAATGGGCAAGCAAGATACATGCTTTTGATCCCTACAAGGAAATAGAGGAATCTGAACTAGGAGTCTATTACATGCATGAAGAAAATCAGCCTATTCCTAGCATCACCAAGCCAGACCATAAAGATGATAATGAGGTATGGAAATTGTTCTTTGATGGATCAAGAAGTAGACAAGGTGTAGGAGGAGGAGCTATGCTTGTTTCACCTCAAGGCATTAAGTATTATTCAACCTTTAGATTTCAGTTTGCATGTTCTAACAACACTGCTGAATATGAAGCCTTGATACATGGGTTGCATTGGTCAAGGAAAAGAGGCATCAAGAACTTACAAGTCTTTGGTGATAGTGAGCTGATTGTTAATCAAGTTAAAGGAAAACATACTACCAAGAATGACCTGCTCAAGAGTTATAAGAATAGGGTGTGGGACCTCATTGAGGATTTTTAGGGATTTGGCATCAACTCCATCCCTAAGAAGGAAAACCCTTGCGATAGGATTGCAGCAAATTGGAGCAAATTTTGATGTTGTAATGAGTATCAAAAGGGATAAAATGAAGCCAAACATCCATGTAATTGTGAGGCCATCAAGCACTTAAAATAATGTAAGTTGGAAAGTGTTTGAGAGTGACCAAAAAATCATCAATTTATTGCAAGAAGAAGCTGAGTTCTCAGCCAAAATCAGAAAAGTTAGAACAACAAGATGGTGATAAGGTGGTACAGCCGAGAACCAACAAACTACCAAAAGGACTTATCACTTTGGAGTCCATCTTTAATCCTAATGATCAATTTAGGAAAGAGAAAGCAAACATCCAAGTCAAGGGAGAAGATTCAGAGCCCATCTTAGTTGGAGAAGGCAAATCACTTCAAATTGGTAAAGTGGCAACCGAGCAAGAAAGGTATGAGTTCATGCAACTTTTCCAAGAGTTCTTGGATGTATTTTCTTGGAGCTATGAAGACTTGAAAGGTTTCAATCCCAAGCTAGCTCAACACACAATTGAGTTAGATCCAAGTGCTAAACCCATCAGGCAAAAACAAGGCTAGTCAATCCACACATTGAGCCTCTAATGAAAAAGGAATTAAATAAGTTAATAGAGGCAAGTATCATATTCCCCATCAAGCATTCAAGATGGGTTACAAACTTGGTTCCAGTTAGAAGGAAGAGTGGAGAAATCAGGTTCTGTGTAGACTTTAGAGATTTGAATAGAGCATCCCTCAAGGATCACTACCCACTTCCTTCTATGGAGCATATTTTGCAAGTTGTTGCTGGCTTTGAGAGGTTTTCATTGCTAGATGGTTATTCGGGTATAATCATATCATGGTAAAGGAAGATGATCAGTTCAAAATAGCCTTCACCACCAAATGAGGGACCTATTCATATAGGAAAATGCCATTTGGGTTGTCTAACGCCGGAGCTACTTTCCAAAGGGCAATGGATATGGCATTCAAAGGATTGATCAACAAAATAGTGCTGATATACCTAGATGATATTACTATATTTTCTAAAAGTGCAGTAGATCATCTCTTTCATTTGAGACAAGTGTTCCAAAGATGTAGAAGATTTGGGGTATCCTTGAATCCCAAAAACTACATATTCCTAGCTCATGAAGGAAAGCTCCTAGGCCACATTATTTCCAAAGAGGGATTAGTAATTGATCCAGAGAGGGTTGAAGAAATAAGAGAACTGTCATTGCCAAGACATAAGAAGGCTCTTCAAATTTTCTTGGGAAGAATCAATTTTGTTCGAAGGTTTGTTCCAAACTTTGCAGCCCTTGTCAAGCCAATAACTATGATGTTGAAGAAAATTATGGCATTCAAATGGACAACTGAAGGTAAGGCAAGTTTTGAGGAAATCAAAGAGGCTATCTCACAAGCTCCAACTCTCATTAACCCAGATTTCTCTAAAGATTTCATCCTTTATGCATTTGGCGGTAATGATACAATTTCTGCAATTTTAGTACAACAGAATGAAGAAAATGTAGAGCAACCAATTGCCTTCTTTAGCCAAAGCTTGGAGGACTATGAAGTAAGGTATTCCTTCATTGAAAAGCATGTTCTCGCAATGATTATGAGCTTGAAGAAATTTAAGCATCTAGTTTCAAACAACAAGGTTCAACTGCTGGTTTCTCATGTGGGAGTTAAAGACTTCCTCCTCAACAAAGATCTAAATGAAAAATGTGCAGGGTGGATTACTCGTGTCATGGAGTATGACATTGAGATCAAAGTCACCAAGCTGGTTCGAGGAAAGGGATTGTGTGAGCAATTGGCCTTGAGCCAATCAATTGAAGAAAGCAAAGAGAAGAATGTTGTTTTGGTGTTGCAAGACAGCCAAGAACAAAGAGATGTTCAAGAAGAAAATGGTGGTATGCTCACTCCTTGCTGGACCCAAGACATAATGCACTTCTTACAAATAGGCCTATGCCCTCTAGAGATGAACAAAGCCAAAAGAAGACACTTTAGATTGCAGGCTATTCCATATGCACTTGTTGATGGCATCTTGTTCAAAAAGGATATCAATGGAGTGTTACTTGAGATGCATTGAGACAAATTAGATTGAGAGAATGTTAGAAGAGTTCCATGGTGGATCAGCTGGGGGTCATTTTTCTCTAAGAGTGACAGCTCTCAAGATTATGAAGGCTAGATATTATTGGCCCAAGATGTTTAGTGATTGTTATGCATGGATCAAGAGGTGCAAGAATTGTGCATTCTTCACAGGTAAAGAAATATTAGCAACACTTCCATTGCACCCAATCTCAGTTGACCAGCCATTCATGCAATGGGGTTTGGACTTCATTAGAGTCATTAATCCGAACTCAAGCCAAGGACACAAGTGGATTCTAACAACAACAGACTACTTCACAAAATGGACTGAGGCGGTGGCACTCAAAGAGGCAAATGAATCTAGCATTCTAGACTTCTATGAGGGGATAACAACTAGGTTTGGCATACCTGCCACTATAATATCAGATAATGCATTGGCATTCATAGGATCAAGGGTCACTGAATGGGCTATTAGAAATGGGATCTATTTGAGCACTTCATCAAATTATTACCCTTAAGGTAATGGCCAAGATGAATCTACAAACAAGAATCTATTAAGGATAATCAAGAGGACTCTTGATGAGAATCGAGGACTTGCGACTAAGCTCAAATCATCTCTATTGGCTAATAGGATAACTCCCAAGAGATCCACAGTAACTCTCCATTTAGACTTATTTATGGGAGAGTTACCTGTGGAAATTATTTGGAAATGGCTTCATTAGATAGATAATTTTCACTCATCTCTAGGGGTTTCGGAATTGTTGGAGTTTGAACCCATGGAGGTTAGATATTTAGAATTGATGGAACTCCAAGAAATCGAGAGCTTGAGCCCAAACAATGGAGAAGGACCAAGCTTTGATCAAGAGAAGCTTTGATAGGAAAGCTAAGGCTAGAACCTTCCAAGTTGGAGATCTAGTGTTGAAATGGGATGTAGACTGAGAAAAGCCAGGAAGGCATTCAAAGCTTGATGCCATTTGGAGTGGCCCCTACATGGTCACAAAATACAAGGATAGCAATGCCTTTAATTGTCTACATTGGATGGTGAAGAGTCAGCAGATTCTAGTTAATGGAATCCATCTAAAGCATTTATACTAGAAGGAAATTTCTCACCTTGTAAATATTAGCTTAGATTTTTATCCCTCCAAGTGCTTATGCACATTGTTTTGTTGTAGCTTAGTTTTACATTTCCCTAAGTGCTTTGGCATAGGTTTTGTTGTCCCAAGGATGCATCTTTTGCAGATCATGTTCCAGATCAAGTAATGTTCTACTCTCACAATATTCATTCTAGAGATTTTCTAATGGATTGAGAGTAATAAGCAGTTAAGTTCATGAATCCATTTCCCAATGGATTGCTTCAAGCAGCTGGTCACTTCATCCAACAGGCAGATGACCTCTCGGAGTCGCCAAAATTGTTATCCAAAATAAGCCCCTGCTTATTTTTGGCTAACTTTCCTTCATTCCTTCCTTCCTTGTGACTCAGTCAATTTTTTTCACTTTTTAGGTACTCAAAATTATTTGGAAATGGCTTCATTAGATAGATAATTTTCACACCTTTCCAGAAAGGTAAAATTTTCCTTCTAATTCCTCAGTATTTTGCAAGTTATGGCTTAGCGGAGTTTTTGGGGGAAATTTTCCCTGGGTAGGCTCGCAACTAATAGAATGCACCATGTGTCGTGCCGGAGGTCGGGGTGGCGGAGATTTTTGGGGATTTTTCCCCAAAAGTCAAAAAGGGGAAAAAATTCAAATTTTGGCCTCAGTGATTCATTTTTTGCCCTAATTTTGCCAATTTTTGCCTAAATCTTCAGAGGGGCATAACTTTTGATCCAGAGCTCAGTTTTTTACGTTCTTGGTGTCATTGGAAATCTTGTGAAACCCTCTACATGATGGACTATTAAATTTTGTTTTTGGTGGATTTTGGTGGGAGAAAATTGAAAAAATGCCTTTGGCATGGGAAAAAGAGTAGAACCGACATTCAACCACCAGTTTTAATGTAGTATGGCTTCCATTCTTCTCCAGCATGGTCAAAAATCTTGGGGAATGGACTTTTAAGGGTACCCATGCCATTTTGATGAATTTTGTTGGTGGTTGAACATTCATTTCAACTTTCCCACGTTTCTCCTTCCTGGACTCTGTTTTTCATTGTTAAAAGCTAGATTTGGCTCATTTGTAAAGGGTTGAACATTTTATTTCTTGCAGACTCCCCTCTTCCCCTTAGCACATGAATTTGAGGAGTTTCAAACCTTCCATGGAACCTATGACACATTTTTTTCCTTTTCTACCAGTGTAATGCATTGTATCAAATTTGGGAAATGGTAATGCATGTTTTGTGAATGATCCCCCAATCCTCTCATGCGTTTATTATTGTTTTATGGTCTTTCATTACATTCTAGAAATATGTGCATGCTTGGTGTTACATTTCTATGATTTGTGTTTATTTACAAGATAGAAGTTCATCACTCCTTTGGTGTATCACCATCTTTACTCATTTTTATTTCCTTCTGCATCTCTTAACTCTGTCTCCTTGGAATTTAGAGTAGGAAGTAGCATTGAACATCTGCAAGAATTGCATGCATACACCTAAATAGAGGATTAAGAACCAACTTCAATCTGGAGAGTTATCTCACCCTACAGTGGTCCCACACCTTAGAGAAAATTCAATGTTGTGCAATCACACTAAATGACCCAATTCTGACTACAAATCTGAAGGTCATTTATGGGGTGTTGTAGATTTGCACTAACAATACCCTAACACATCTATTTATAGGATTACAATCCTTTTAAGAAGTCCTAAACCTGACCTAGAATTTTGAAAGTCATAGCCTTTCAACTACCCATGGTTAGAAAAATTGTCACGACGTTGAGAACCATTTAACAACTTAATAGCAAAGTCACAACAGATGACTACGTAATGATCCTAAAGTCTCCAAACTTAACTGTTCAAACTCCAACACTTTAATATTGATTCTAGAAGACCAAAAATAGGCTCCACACCCAAAAAATCTCCCACTTGGAGACTATTTCCACTGAGCAAAGTTCTCAACCCTTCATTATCAACCATGAAGGCCAATCAAAGTTGAACACAACTTCAACTTCTCCCTTGTGACCGCCTTGGTCATCATATCTATAGGATTCTAACTAGTATGAATCTTTTCCAGCTTCAACTTATCTTCTTCTAAAGTTACCTTGATGAAATGATATCTCAGTTGAATGTGTTTCATCCTAGAGTGGAAAGAGGAGTTATTCTCCAAATGAATAACACTCGACTATCAATGTGGAGTCTCCCAACATCCCGCTTATGACCCAACTCATCAAGCAACCGATGTAGCCAAATCATCTCCTTGATTTCCTCTCGTGGAAGCAACATACTCAAATTTCTCTCTGTGGTTGTAAAGCCATAATCTTTTGAATCAGTGAAATTCAGCTCACCATTGTATCACCAAGCGTAAATACATAACATGTTGTGCTCTCATGTTTTCCAAATCTACATAGCCACGCAATGTAGTGTCTAATCCACCAAAACAAAATGCTTCTCCCATGGTCCCTCTCAAATACTCAAGGATCCACTTCATTACTTGCCTGCTCTCTACTCCGGATCACCATAAACCTCGCTCATTGTTCCCAATGTATGTGCAATGTTAGGCTTAGTGTATGCCATAACATACATCAACCTACTAACTACTCGATGAGTATGGTACCACTGGAAATATGGATTTTATCCTCCTCGCCTTTGGAATTTGCTTCTTTGATAATTCAAAGTGACCTCGCCAAAGGAGTACTAACTGGTTTAACATCCCGCATACTAAACCTCTCCAAGACCTTCTTTATGTACTCTTCTTGAGATAATACCAACTTCCTCTCCTTCCTGTTCTAAGTTATTCTCATACCAATGATTTATTTTTTTGCCCCCAAATCCATCATAGAAAAGGAGTCACCTAGTTTTTCTCGAGTACCTTTATTTCCTTCATGTTCTTCCTCTGTAACAAGCATATCATCCACATACATGCAAAAATAATATAACTACCATCAAGAAACTTCTTGATGTACACGTAATGGTCCTGAGTGACAAATGAGTAACCCTTCTCCTACATAAAACTGTCAAACTTCTTATACCATTGTCTGTAGTGCCCACTTTTTCTAGCCTCTATGATCTTTTGAATTCTTAAACCATAGTTATGGATTTTGGATATGTTGGTTTGTCTTCATGAACACGTATGGTGATTTGGAGCGCGTAGCACAAATTTAACTAGATTAGTAGGTTGACACCTTTTATTTGATATTGTGGACACTAACACTTTTCTCTATGATTTAGGTCAAATTGATACATGTTGGATAATTAGTTTTATCACATACCTTGTTTTTGTAACGTATTCATTTTGCTGATAAGGATACATGATGACATGGTGATATGACATTATATGTCTTGTAATACCTAACATACGATGAATTGTGTGAGATTGTGCATTCCAAATTGATAATGGTGATATCATTAAATTACATGTTTGAATCTGTCGCTTAGTGAGCAGCTAGTTTACTCTTGTATTGGATAGGTGTGGTTAATGTGTGTAATGAGTGTGCAGTGACAAGTCATAGGAGAACGTGAGATTCGTGCTAGCTACACAATTTTGCACAAGCAGCCCACGGGCCGAGTCCTAGCCATGTTCATTGTGTGAAGCCTTAGTGTAGGAGGATATTATTTTGGGCACCATGAGTGACCCCAATTTCGTAATGTATCAGTGCCTTGATTTATTAATTTTGTTTAGGGTTGCTAGTGATGTTGTAAACTTGCTTTGGGAGTTAATAATCCCACTTTCATTTAAATTTTAGATTTTGTTTAATGAGTCACTTAATCACAAGGGTTTAGGGTCACATGTGAGACCCTTGGGTGGTCCCCACACCCTCTACCCTTGTGCCAAAAATGCAAAACCCGAAATTGGGTTATTTTGGGCATTTTTGGGGACCCCTTTATAGCTTGGGAGTCCCCCTAACACAAAAATGAGCCCTTGGACCCTACCTAATGGGTAGGGGGGCTTATTTTCAAGGCTAGAGGGAGTTTTCCCTCCCTTTTTACCTCTTGTTTAGTCACATCCATGTAAGGGATGTGGATTTGTGTGTTTATCAAAAGTTCCACTAGTTTTGTCTTGCTAACATTTAGGGGAATTTGGGAGAAGAGGGAAAAAGTTAATTTTACCCTTTCTCTCTTTTGTTTTGGCATCTTTGACCTTGATAAGGGAGAGGGGTGACACATGTCACCCCCTCATTTGTGAGGATGCTTGTTTGCTCCTCTTCAAATTCCCATTCATGGGAAAAGAGAGGGACTTTTTTTTTGGTTCTTTTTTTGGGAGCTTTGGCTTGGTGCTTGAGAAATTTGGAGCTTGAGGATTTCTTGAGGAAAAAAGTTGCAAAATATTGTTTTGGAGAGCTATTAGAGGTAACCTCTTGAGCTCATTTATGTGGTATGTTTCTTTACTAAATCTTAGCTTGCTCATAGTTGATTTATTTGTTTAGTTGCTTGTATGGTTTGTTGCTTGAGTATATTCGTTGTATTGCTTTTTACTCCATCCATCATATGGTTTGATGGATGTTTGAGTTATTTGGGGGAAGAGAGAGGGATTTTCCCTCTCAAACCTCATGGCTTGATGGGCAAGCCATGTTGGTTTCTTTACTCCCCTCATATGGTTTGAGGTGGGTAAAGGGGTTCATTTGGTTTGAACCCCTTTCCCATTCTTGGAGAGGAAACCCAAGGGGTTTGAAAATCCTCCCAAGAAGGATTTTGGTGAATGGGTGGAGTAATAAGGAGGATCTTGTTGAATTCAGAGAAATAAGGTGGAGAAGGAAGTTTGATGTGTGCATTCTTTTGTTAGATCACACCTTATGTCACTTTCAGGTATCTCATCTACTCTTCCCCAAATTTAGAGGATGAATATGGTTTCTCCTCTTTTATTTTATTTCTCAATGTTGTATTTTTCCTTCATGCATGGTTTGGTCTTGTTTGTGAGTGTATTGTGTTGTTTGTCTACCTAAAGATCTTGTGCTCAAAGTTGTTGAAGCTAGCTCTCTCTCCCATGGGCTTGGGGAGGCTAGCATGTCTTCCAACCCTTGGAAAGACATGTAATGATGCCAGAAGGTTGGGAGGTTAAACAAGCCTCGTTCTCTTGAAGTTGGATCCTTGTAAAGCATTCGAAGTTGGAGCCTTGTCCTTGAGGTGTGCTGGAGTATCTTTGGTAGCATGGTCCTTTATGACCCTCTCTTGTTTAGAAATTTGTAGCTCTTGATAAACTTATGACCCTTGTAGAAATATGGATGTGAGCTCCTTTGTAAACCTTCCATTTGAGATGTGTGTATATAGTTTGAGGAAGCATGCTTTGTTCAAAGGGTGTTTATCCCTCTCTTGAATATAGTTGCAAAGTTGTATGTAATATGTAAAACTTACTACTCTCAATGAAAAGGAGAGTCTTGTTGTATTAAGAAGTGATTTCTCTTCTTGTTTGTTGAAAAGAAATTACATATATATTTAGATCTTTAGCCAAAAGGTGGAATGGAGTAAATGGTACCACATTATAGCTAGTGTTTCCTTTTCCAACCTGGTAAATAAAGTTTGTATAGTGCTCCTTTATGCATCTTAGGCATCTAGACATATGATTCTTTGTGATAATAAATTTTAGAGCTTAAACTTCATTGTTATGTAAGCTATTACCGCATGGTAAACATCATAAGAAAGTTTGCATTTGAAAAGAAATCTGGTTGTAACATGGTGCTTGAGGTTTAATATTGAATGGCTAAACACCTTTCATGTGATATATCTCCTTGTTAATTTTTTTAACATTATTGAATGGAATGAAATTAGCTTGCTTCCTTTCCATGTGAAAACTTAACAAAATGATCATATTAGGAAATCAGAATTAAAACCTATTCCATACAAGTTGTGGAAATTTTAGTACTACCCTTCAATGCTAAAATCTTACTTCAAAAAAAAATCCATTTAAAATCTCATTTAGATATAAAAATTGTGGTGACTAAAATCTATTTATTACAAATGATATTCAGATTTTAAATAGATCATTGTGTGATGTGTTTTTATAAATCATCAAACCTGGTATATATTTGTAGACTTACAAAACATAACCTATTATTTCACAACCTAAAATAGTTTTCAACATTATTTGTAATATAAGTATATTAAAAGTATATTTTAATATACTTATATTATATAATAGAACTATGTTACATTCAAACATAAATATATATTAATTAATATACGAATATATTTATATATTATAATGTAATATACTAAAATATAAATATATATATATATAAACAAATTATAAGAAGTAAAAATAATGATAAAACAAAAGGTTCGACGAAATTTGTTTAAGTTTAAAAAAAAAAACAAAAAAAAAATAAAGTTAATGGGGAGGGTCGAACCCCTCCCCGTCCTCCATTTTCCCTACACAATGGGCTGCCCCAACCACCGCCTCCACACTACCACCTCCTCCTCCCACCCCGCGCCATTCCTTCCTCCCTAGCCGCTGTCCCGGCCCCATGCTTGATCGCCCCACGACCTCCCCGGCCGCTATCGCACTTGCCGCCCCTAACCGCTGCTACCCCCTTCTCCCCTCTCAACCGGTTCCTCCACACTCTCATGCTGCTCTCTCTCGCACCTCGATCCGCCGCCCCACCCGAACAAAACAAAACAAAAATAAATATAATAACAAGAATTAAACAAAATAAATAATAAGAATAACAAGTCAATAAAGATACACACACACACACACACATATACATATACATATATACACACACACATATATATATATATATATTTCTTCTACTTCAAAAGTAAACTATATAATTCACTAGGGTTACAACAAGGAGGCTCCATAGCTATCCATTACCTTCTTTGGAAGAACTAAAGAACCTCCAAACACAAAATGAAAATCAAATGGAGAGAGAGGAGATAAAGATGTGCTAAGGAAAGTTTAGGGAAAAACTTAGATCTAAGGCTGAGATCCTTTTGATCCTAGGGTCAAAAATTAACCCTACATTCCTTAAGCCATGGATAGTTTTAATGTGAATGGGAAATAAAGTATTAGGATTGTGTGTGTGGATAAATTAAATTATAAGGGGGGGAAACTAATTAAATCTTTTAAAAAAGGGGTTAGTATCTTACTAGGGTGTTCCTAGTGGTCTTAATGGAGATCAAGTAAATAAATTTGGTTGGGGATAGGGGTTGAGAATTTGAGTAAATCAATTTAGTTAAATTAATTAATACCGACCAATCGTATGTGTATTGTTAAGCATTCACTTTCAAAAAAAAAATAAAAAAAATTTACCCTAAATTTTTGCTTTATTTCGGTCTGGTTTTCTGGTGTCCTAGGTGGGGCATTACACTGTTGTGGATCTTGTTTCGTGCCATACAAGCTCTTCTTCAATTTGCACACTAACCTCTCCTTCCCTTTGACCTCGGAACTCAGCACTGGTCAGCCGTATATACAATTCCTCCTCTAACTCACCATGAAGGAATGTAGTATTCACATCCAAATGATCTAAGTGCAGCTCTTCTACTAATACTAAACCAAGAACAGTCCTAATAGAAGTCATTTTAATAACAAGAGAAAAAATTTCATCAAAGTCTATACCTTTCTTCTGTGAAAATCCCTTGACCATAAACCGAGCCTTATATATTTTCCTACCTCCATCTTCCTCTTTGATTCTGTATACCCACTTATTCTCCGCAATGCTCTCTTTCCCTCAGGTAGCTCTACTAGATCCCAATTCTAGTTCTCCATAAGATATTTATTCTCTTCATCCATGGCCTTCTCCCACATCTTCCTGACATCTACCTACACTACTTCCTCAAATCACTCTGGCTCTCCACTATTAGTGATCAATAAATAATTCAAATATAGAGTAAAACATTCAGTTCCCTTCTTACCCTAGAAGACCTTCTCACCCTAGAAGACCTTCTCACCTTAGGAGTTTGGGGTTCCTAAACTAGTGTGCAAAAATGTTGCACCTAAACCAGCCCTTAAGACACCTTGTTATGCTCCGTAATGTCCTCTAACACTGTATTCTTTACCGAAATATCTCTAGATTGAAATATTTTCTTTTCCTTAAGACTCCAAACATGGAAGCCAAAGTCATCCTCACCATATCCAACAAAGGTGTATTTCTCGAGACTTAGCCTCTAACTTGGTCCTATCATCTTTATCAATGTGGAAAAATGCCTCACATCCAAATACTCTAAGAAATGAGTAATCAATTTTCTTACTGCACCAAGCCTCCTTAGGTATACCTCCATCCAAGGCCATAGAGGGTCCTCTCGATAATAAATAGAGGGTCCTCTATTAATCAAATAAATAGTTGTGCTTACCGCTTCTGCCCAAAACATGAGTGGCAACCCCACATGTAACCTCATGCACCTAGCACACTCTATGATTGTCTTGTTCATCCTCTTTGACACTCCAATTTCTGTTTGGAACCATCCTTTTCTTGTGGATCCCATTTACCGAAACAAGAATCAAGAAATTCATCATTGCAATACTCCTCTCCATTATCCAACCCGAGAGATTTAAACTTAAGACCTATTTCATTCTCAACCAAGGCTTTCCATCTTTTGAAAGTTTTAAACACATCATATTTCTTTCTAATGCAATATACCCAGACTTTTCTAGTTACATCATCAATGAAAGTGACATAATAACATGAACCACCAATAGAGTTTACCTTAGCTGGGCCCCATACATCTGTATGCACTAACTCCAACTTATCTCCTTCTTAGTAGATCCAACCTTAAGGAATCTTACTTGCTTCTATTTCCCATAAACACAGTCCTCACATAATTCCAAATCTAACTCCTTTAATCCGAGAAACTTTACCTTTATAATCTACATGCCCTTATGACTCATATGATCAAGTTTCTGGTGCCAAAAAGTTACATCTCCATCTGCAACAACTAAATTACAATAATGAGCACCACTAGTTAAATACAAAGTACCAGTTTTCTTACCTCTTACAACCAAAAGAGCTCCCTTGGTAACCTTCCAAGAATCTACTGTAAAACTAACCATACAACCATCACTACCCAGTTGACCTGCTGATATCAATTTTCACCTCAACTTAGGCACATGCATGATGTCCTTAAGTAGCCATGTGTTTCCATTCTTAATTTTTACCTAAACACAAACTTTCCCTATTATGCTTTTGCATGGTTCATCATCACCAAGATATACATGTCCAAAATATCCTTGAACAAAATCAGTAAAGTAATGTCTATATGGGGTGACAAGGAAAGAAGCCCCTGAATATAACACCTAAGACTCAACAATATTATCTAAAGAAATAATTAAGGCATCCTGACAAACATCACCTGCTGCCACATTTACCTCTTTAGTTTCCTCCTTTTTCTTCTTATCCCGAAGAGCCAGAATCTTTGTTAGCATGACCAAACTTCTCATAGTGCCAACATTCTAACTTGCTCTTGGACTTTAACATTCTGTGATCATTCAACTTCCCATGGTTACCTTTCCTTCTATTCTTTTGTCTCCATCTACTCTCCATCACAAAGCGTTTCTAGAAGTAGAAGAATCTCCAAAGTGCTCTTCCTTCACATTTCCTTGCTTAAGATCACACCTATTGCATCCTCAAACTTCAGCTTTGAATTATTAGAGACTTAATTACTTACAGCCATAACCAACCTATCCCAACTATCTAGAAAGGAGCAAAAATCAACAAATCCTTGACCTCATCATCAAACTCAATTTTTACCAGTTTAACATACTCATAACCATATTAAATTTATTCAAATGATCAAATGAATAGAACCATTCTCAGACATCTTCATATTAAATAAATTTTTCATCAAAAATATTTTATTAGAGGTAGAGGGTTTTTCATATAAATTCCCAATGCACTCATGAGACCTTCAAGTGGTCTTCTCTTACGATATGTTGAAAGAAACCAAAGATGCAAGGCATAATTGAATTGCCCCGACCGCCTTTCTATCCATCAACTCCCAATCCTCATCCGACATGGCTATAGGTTTCTTTGATTTTCCAACCAAAGGAGAATGGAGGTCCTTTTGATATAAGTAATCCTCCATTTACATCTTCCACAAACCAAATTTTGGCCATTGAACTTCTTAACCCTCGATCTTCCCTCATCCACCATAGTTCCCACTCAAGTTAAACTTTCCCGTGATTTACCACTTCATCTAAAAACCACCAAAGATTTGATACCAATTATTAGGAATTAGTGAAAATATGTGGAAACAATTCCTCAAATCAAAATAGTAGAAAACTATTCAACAGAATTATACTTGCAAAAATATAACAACATAAATAAATAATGCACAAAAGAAGACAAGATAAGATTTAACATGGTTCACCCAATGTGGGCTATGTCCACCAAGAAATTGCTTAGATTTTATTATCAACAAGAGTAAGTAAACAACTCTCATAGTCTTCTCTCGATTATGAACTCACAAAAGAATTCCAAAGATGTTAAACCACATCTAGACCATAATTGACACCCAATTGCTTAACTTGATCACTCTTGATCACCTCCCGATCACTAAGACTCAAGACCTCTTGAACACTCAAGATATCTTCAAGATACCCTAACAACTCTATTTATAGGATTAAAATCCCTTTAAGAAGTCCTAAAGCTGACCCTAAAAGTTTGAAATTCATAACCATTCAACTTCCCACGGTGGGAAAATTGCCATGGCGTTGACAACCAATTAATAACAACGTCACATCGTATGACCGTAGAATGCTCCTGAAGTCTCCAAACTTAACCATTTGAACTCCAACACTTTAATACTGATTCCATAAGACCAAAAACTAAAATGTTTTAAACTAAAATGGGGAATATATGTATATATATACATATATACATATATATACATATATACATACATATATGTATATATGTATACATATATGTAAAAAGAGAAACAATTGAAAAATAGAGCAAAGAACTCTAAGACTATAAAATTTATCAATTTAATATAACATATTTTGTGTATGTCTATTTTATTTGTATTTTTGGTTGTATTTCTCTTATTGGTTGCACTTGGCACTAAAATTTTCCAACAATTTGGTATCATAGCAAAAAGGAGGTCTATATTTTGTGGGTTTGTGTTTTTATTTTCTAGGTTGAGTTGTAATGGCTTCTAGCAACAAATCTTGGCAACAACCCCCAATATTTGATGGTAAAATTATGACATCTGGTGTATTAAAATGAAGACAATTTTCTCTTCTCAAGATCTTGGAAATGATTGAAGAGGCTATATAGAGGTAGTAGACCGGGCTACATTTAATGCTTTTACTCAAGCACAGAAAAGAATGCTTTTGAAGGAAAATAGAAGAAAGGATGCAAAGGCTTTAAGCTACATCTAGAATGCAGTCATAGATTCAGTATTTCTAAGGATAACAATAGCTATTAACTCCAAGAAATCTTGGGACACCTTGTAGAATGCTTATCAAGGTAGTGATAAGGTGAAATTTGTAAGATTGCAGATGCTAAGGAGAGAGTTTGAAACTCTTCTCATGAAAGACTCGAGTCTATAAATGAATTATTTACAAGGAATATGACCATTTTCAATCAATGAGGACAAATGGTGATGTGGTAGAAGAACATAGAATCATAGAAGGTATTGAGAAGCCTTCCAATCAGATTTGACCCAGTTGTGGTAGCCATAGAAGAGTCTAAGGACTTAAAACAAATGAGTGTTGATGAGATGATGGGTTCTTTGCAAACCCATGAATAGAGGATGAGTAGATCAACAAGCTCCTCCAATGAACAAGCCTTTAAAACAAATACAAATGTTAGAGGTAGGGGAGAGGATCATACAACAAAGAGGAAGAGGAAGATTTAACAACCAACAAGAAGGTGGAAGACACATGCCACAAGAGCCACAAGAAAGAGGAAGAGGTAGAGGAAGGAAAACAACACTTCTAGAGGTGGTTCTTCACAAAGGTATGATAAATCAAATGTGTAATGTTATTACTACAAAAAGTTTGGGCATTATGCCAGTGAATGTAAAAAGAAATAATATGATATGAGAAATCATAATCATAATGCAAGATTCTCTAATGCAAAAGAAGCTAACCTAGAAGAAGGAAAAGGGTGGAGCCTTCCTTTTAACTTGCAATGTAGTTGAGAAGGAAGAAAAAGCAAGTTTGGTATTTGGATAGTGCTTGTAGTAATCATATGTGTGGAAATAAGGAGATGTTTAATAATATAGATGAAGCAATCAGATCTAAAGTGAATATGGGAATAAACAATAAAGTTCCTGTGATGGGTAAAGGCATTGTATCCATTCTCACCAAGCAAGGAGACAAGAAGCATATACATAATGTTTTCTTTGTTCCAGATTGAAGTATAATCTTCTTAGTATTGGACAACTTGTCCAAAATGGATATAAGGTGAAGTTTGAGAATGGAGAATGTGTTTTATATGATAAAGGTGGAAGCAACAAGTTGATTGCAATAGTGTGAGATGACACAAAATAGAATGTTCCCTTTGAGGATGCAAAGTGTAGCAGATGTAGTAGTTCAAAACAATAACCATTGATCAATCCACTCTCTTGGCATCTCAGGTATGGGCATTTGAGTTTTGGTGGATTGATGTTCTTTATAATAAGAAAATGGTTAAAGGATTTCCTCCTATTGAACAACCAAGATAAGGTTTGTGAGGCATGCATATTGGGAAGCAACATAGAAATGTTTTTCCCTTAGGTAAATCATGGAGAGCAAGCTCACCTCTTGAGCTTATACATTCAGATTTGTGTGGTCCCATGAAAACTCCCTCCATGAATAAAATTTTATATTTCATTACTTTCATTGATGACTTCAAAGTAGAAGGACATGGGTTTATTTTTTGAAAAATAAATTAGAAACATTTGAAGTATTCAAACAGTTTAAGGCCATGGTTGAGAAGCATAGTGGCCATTATATAAAGACATTGAGAACTGATAGAGGGGAGAGTATATATCAAATGAGTTTTAAACTTCTAAAAGAGCATGGATCAAGAAACAATTCACAACTAGGTATACACCTCAACAAAATGGTGTAGCTGAGAGGAAGAATAAACCATTCAAGAAATGGCAAGAAGCATGCTAAAGCTAGAGGATTGTCCAATGAATTCTAGGCAAGAAGTAGTTGGGACAACAATATATCTATTGAATAGATGTCCTATGAAGAGTGTGAGGAATAAAATACCTCAAGAAGCATGGAGTGGAAGAAAACCAAGTGTTGAACACTTGAGATTTTTGGATGTGTGGCATATGCACATGTGCCAAAGAAAAAAAAGAAAAAAAATGGGATAACAGAGGAGAGAAGTGCATTTTCATTGGATATAGTGAGAAATCAAAAGCTTACAGATTGTATAATCTAGTTACTAAAGGAGTTGATAATCAATGATAGATGTTCAATTCATTGAGGAAGCATCTTGGGAAGATGCACAAGAAGTGGAGCAGCCACAAACAAATGTAAATGCACCTATCATTGTGCTGAACCAACAAGAAGGAAGAAAAACAATGTACCAAGTTGGACACCCATTTCACAAAGGGGTGAATCTTCAAATGGTAGTAAAAAAAGCATGCAAGGACCAACTAATGAAGCATCTTCATCATCATCAAACTCATTATAATAGCAAGGAAGAATGAGGAATGTACAAGAGATCTATGACCAATTAAGGTATGAAGAAAATGAAGATGAAATGATTAATTTTTTTATTTTCAACAAGTTGATCCTATTTATTTTGAAGAAGCAATTAAAGAAATAAATGGTGTGAAGCAATGGATGAAGAAATGCATGCAATAGAAAAGAATCAAACATGGGAGTTAGTAGATCTTCCTGAAGGAAAGACAAGTCATTGGAGTAAAGTGGGTTTATAAAACCAAACTACTCCCAAGGAAAAATTGAAAGACATAAGGAAAGATTAGTTGTCAAAGGCTATAAACAAAATCCTGGAACATGATTATAATGAGACATTTTCTCCAGTAGCAAGGTTAGAGACTGTGAGAACAATTATTTCCATAGTTGCTCATCATAAATGGAAAGTCCATCAAATGGATGTAAAATCAGATTTTTCTTAATGGAGTGCTAGAAGAAGAAGTGTATGTGGGCCAGCCACCTGTTATGAAATCCTAGGGCATGAAAGAAAAGTGTATAAGCTAAAAAGATTTGTATGGTTTGAAACAAGCACCAAGAGCTTGGTATAGTAGGATAGATTCCTATTTGATTAGTAATGGCTTTAGCAAAAGTAGTAGTGAGCCCACACTCTACATCAAAGCAAACAATGGTGAGATTTTAATTGTTGTTTTGTATGTAGATGATTTAATTTTTATTGAAATTTAGAAAAATCAATAGATGAATTTAAATCAGCCATGAAGAAGGAATTTGAGATGACTGATTTGGGATTGTTGAAGTATTTTCTTGGCATTGAAGTCAAACAAATAGAGCAGGGCATTTTTATATGTCAAGAAAAGTATGCAAAATAAGTTTTGCAAAGATTTAGAATGTTGGATTATAAACCAACATCTACACCAACAAAATTAAGTCTGAAATTGACCAAAAGAAGATTGTAGCAACAATGTGGATCCTACAAGGTACAAAAAGCATGGTAGGAAGCTTGATGTATTTAACTACAACAAGACCAGATACATTATGTATGTAGTTAGTTTAATTTCTAGATTTATGGAGACACCAAAAGAGTCTCATTGGAAGTAAGGAAAATGAATATTTTGAGGTATGTGAATGGAACAAGAAATTTTGGAATTTTATATGTTGCTAATAATTTTTCAAATTAGTTGGATATACAAATAATGATTGGGCATGTAGCCTTGATGATAGAAAGAGCACATTCTGGATATGTGTTCAATGTTGGATCAGAGCCATTTCATGGGCTTTGAAGAAACAATCAGTAGTTTCTTTATCTACTGCAAAAGCAAAGTATATTGCAGCAAACTCAGCCACTTGTTAGATGATATGGTTAAAAAGAATCCTCTCAATTTTCATGAAAAAAACAAGGAGGTTATGTGATTTTTTGTGATAATATGTCTTTGATTGCATTATCTAAAAATCCATTTTTTCATGGAAGAAGAAAGCATATTGCAATCAGATATCATTTCATTCATGAATTGGTTGAGAAAGGAGAAATTGAGCTAAAATTTTATAGGTCAAAGCAACAACTAGTTGACATTTTTACCAAACCTATGTCAAAGGAAATATTTGAGCATTTGAGAGAAATTTGGGCATCATAAATGGACCATCCAACTCCAGAGATTAATTTTTGTTTGGGTTGAGATTAAGGGGGAGTGTCAAAATTTGTTATGTGTAACCTCAAGCCCCTCCCCATATTTGAAACCTATCCTCCCGCTCATCCACCAACCACGCCGACGTGATTATTAAATTGTTTGGCCATTGAAAGTTTATACCCCCACCTTTGAAATTTCCATGTGGCATCTTTCTCGGAAATTTCCCTTTTTTTCCAAAGTGGACTTTAATGTCCCAAATTAATTTCTTTTAAGAATATTTTTGAGTCTATTTTTATAAATGGCTGCGGATTATACACACACACACACACACACATTAATTATTTCACATTTACATTTTGGGAAGTTATGAGTTCTAGTATAACCATCACCGCGTAAATTGAATGCAAGCTATTTTTAAACAAAGCAACGATCGAGTTGATATATGTGTGTGTGTGTGTGTGTGTGTGTGTGTGTGTGTGTGTGTGTGTGTGTGTGTGTGTGTGTGTGTGTGTGTATACTCTGAACATCATAATGTGGGTATGAATAGAGAAAGAGAGCAACAACTCAAAGGAGAAAAAGAGAGGAAAATAGAAGTGCAACAACACAAAATCGAAAAAGGGAAAATACATAGGAAAAAAATATAGAGCATCAACTCGAGAAAGAAGAAATTTTTGTAAGAAAAAGAAAAGGAGATTTTGACACAAGAAGAGAAACAATTGAAAAATAGAGCAACAAATTTAAGATTGTAAAATTTCTCGATTTAATATAATATTTTCTGTGTGTGTCTATTTTTTTTGTATTTCTCGGTTTTCTTTTCCTTACTTGGTTGCATTTGGCACTAAATTTTATTTATATAGGCCGAGAGATGGTACATGGAGATGAGTACTTATTAGCTCCATATGGGGGATATTATCATCACATTGGAGAACATCTATAAGATCATATTTGTTCCTTTCATTTAGGATATAATTTATTAAGACATCACAAACACTTTAGATGATATGATTCATGTTGTAGAGCCATGATGGTTTTGTTAGGATCGAAACACAAGTGAGCAATAAAAAAGGAATTAAAACATAAATAAAAGAAACATGAAATCACATGATAAACCCAAGATTTAACATGGTTCACCCAATGTGGGCTACATCCATTAGAAACAAGCCATACTTCTCCTTTATTCAGTCATAAGCAATAAAATACAATTCTCTCTTTTTCATACTACACACACATATAACTTGTGCACCTCTTTGTAAAAGTTTTCTTTAACCACAAGTAACCTAAATATCACATGCTTATAAAAATAAAAAATCTAGTCTATTAATAACAACTCCAGTCTATTAATAAGACAATACTATTTTTATCCATGGCCATGATTTCCTCCCCAAAAATAGAACAAAAATAAAACCAAACTACCACTTTAACTTGCAATCAGGCTCACAAATTCAACAATCTCCCACTTGGAACCAAACTACCACTTCAACTTGCAATCAGGCTCCACAACTTCAACAATCTCCCACTTGGAGACTGACTGTTGCAACCCACTATTACAACTCATCCTCGGACTATTCTTTGACTTGTTTCTCTTCTTCAAGATCAATATTGAAGACCTATCGAAGCTGAAAACCTTCTAGATTCTCTTTTTCACCACCTTTGTAAACATATCAACAAGATTATGACTTGTATGGATCTTCTCAAACTTCATTTGTCCATCCCCCAAAACTGATCTAATGAAGTGATACCTGAGTTGTATATGTTTGGTTCTTGAATGGAATGCTAAGTTCTTTGCAAGATGAATTGTACTATGGCTATCACTAAATAACCTACAATATTACTACTTATTTCCAAATTATTCTATGACCCATATATCCATATCATCTCCTTTCATTTTTTTGTAGCAGCAACATACTTTGCCTTTGTAGTAGACAAGGAAAAAATCTTCTACAATTTTGAAATCCAACTAATCTGGTGTGCCACCAAAAATCAATACATAACCTATGGTGCTCCTACTACCATCAAAATCTCTAGCCATGTCTGTATCAACATATCCATGTAAGGAAACCTCTGGTCCTCCATAGCACAAGTATTTGTTACTAGTCCCTCTCAAGTATCTAAGAATCTACTAGATTGGTGTTCCTTTCTGGATTACTCATGTATCTGATGAAAACTCCCACTACATGGGAAATGTTTGGTCTTGTGTATACCATATCATACATCAAACTTCCAATTGCTGAAGCATATGAAAATTTGGACATATATTCAATCTCTTCATGTATTTAGCACACGCTTCTTTACTCAACTTGAAGTGCCCTGCCAATGGTGTACTTACTAGTTTTTCCTCCTACATCCTAAACCTTTCCAACACCTTGTTCACATACTCTTCTTGAGAAAAATTCAATATTATACTCTTTCTGTCTCTATTGATTCTCATGCCAAGAATTTTCTTTGTTGTACCTAAATCCTTCATGGCAAATGTATTGGCTAACTGTCTCTTTAGCTCATTTATATCCTGCATGTTTTACCCCACCACAAGCATGTCATCCACATAAAACAACAAGATAATATATGTGCCATTATCTAGTATTTTAAAATAAACACAGTGATCATAATGACATCTAGAGTAGCCTTGTTCTATGATGAACCTGTCAAATCTCAAATACTATCTTAGAGCTTGTTTAAGGCCATACAAACTCTTTTTCAATCTGCACACTAATTTCTCTTTCCCCATGACTTCATATCCTCACATTCTTGCTCCATATAAATTTCTTCCTCCAAATCACCGTGAAGAAAATTATTTTTTACATCTAATTGTTCAAGATGCAAATCTTCCATAGCTACCAAACTTAAAATAGTTATAATGGAAGTCATTTTAACAACAATAGAGAAATTTTCATCAAATTCTATACCTTTTCCTATGCAAACCCTTCACAACAAGTCCTTCTTTGTACCTTTTTTTTGCACCTTCTTATTCTTTCAACCTATAAACCCACTTATTTTGAAATGCTCTTTTTCATGTAGGAAACTAAACCAAATCCCAAGTTTGGTTGTGTTTCAAGGAGTCCATCTCCTCATCCATGTCATGCTCCCAATTTTTTGTGTTTCTACTTGCATTGCTTACTCAAATTTTTTGGTTCTCCACCATTTGTCAATAAACAATAGGAAAGCTCATATAAAGATAATATTGCAGGAGATCTACTTACCCTAGTAGAATGTTTCACAAGACTTTATGGAGTTTGAGGATCTTATTGTTCTTATTGATATTGATCTACAAAATCAACACCAACTATGTTAGGATTGATGCCAAATTGTTGATTTTCCATCCCTTTGATCACTTCTCTCTCCTTTAATCTCATCAAGTGATACATAATCAAACTTTTCCAGCTTTTTATCATATATTTGTTCCCTGTACATAACCCTTTCATTGAAAATAACATCCTTAATCCTATTGATTTTCTTATCATCCAAACTACACCACTAGAATCCAAAATCATCGTGCCATACCCATTGAAAGTAAATTTCTTTGACTTAGCTTCTAGTTTGGTCATATTCTCTTTATCAATGTGTGCAAATGTTTCACAACTAATTTTTTTAGAAAAGAATATTTTACCTTCAGATTGGTCCAAGCCTCATCTGGTACTCCACCTTCCAAAGAACTTGATGGTCCTCTATTTATAAAGTAAACAACAATATCTACAACATCCACCCAAAATTGTAAGGTCAATCCAACATGTAATCCCATGCTCCTCGCATGCTCCATGATAGTCGTGTTCATCCTTTCTGACACACCATTCTGTTGTGGTGTTCTTCAAACTATCTTCACCATATGGATTCCATTATGTGAGAAATAGTTATTAAATTCATTGCTGTAGTACTCTCCACCATTATCTGATCTGAGACACTTCAAATTCAAACCTATTTCATTCTCAACCAGAGCTTTCCACTTCTTGAAAGTATTAAATACATCGATTTATTCTCAGTATACAATAAACCCAGACCTTCCTAGTAGCATCATCAATAGAATTAACATAATACCGTGAACCACCAAGAGAAGATACTTGAGCCGCCCCCACACATTTTTATGAACAAGCTCTAACTTATGATCCTTCTTGATTGATCCAACCATGAGAAATATCACACGCTTTTGTTTCCCATACACACAATGATAAAAAAAATCTAGGTCTATGTTTTTCAAATTTGTCAAATTTCCTTATGAATGTAAAATCTTCATCCCCTTCTCACTCATATGGCCAAGTCTATGATGTCATAGAGTTGTGTTTATACATGTAGTAGCTAAAATAGAAGAGGGATTAATACTAACAATGGATAAATACAAAGTACCTACTTTCTTACCTCTTGCAACCACAAGAGAACCCTTGGTAACTTTCCAAGAATCTACTATAAATATAACCATACAACCCTCATCTCCTAATTTCCCTGCAAAAATTAGATTCCTCCTTAGGCTAGGAACATGCCTGACATTCTTCAACACCCAAGTGTTACCATTCTGCAATTTAACTTGAACACTTCCTTTTCCAACAATGTTACATGGCTCATCATCACTAAGATATACCTACCCAAAATTCCCTTGAACATAATCTTAAAAATACTATCTATGAGGAGTTGCATGAAATGAAGCACTAGAATATAAAACCCAAGATTCTAGATTTACTATCCAAAGAAAGAATAAGAGTATCTTGTAACACATCACCTGCTACATTTTCCTCTTTGCTCCCTTCTTGTTGATATTTCCCTGATTTTAAAGACCAATAATATTTCTTTGCATGTCCTACTTTTCCACAATTCTAGCATACCATCCTTCTTCTAGATTTAGATATTCCCTTCTTAGACCTTCCACGGTGCCTTAGAGAAAATAGTACACGTTTTATCCATAAAGATAACTTCAAGAGAGGAAAATATTTTTGATTGATTATGGGATGAACGAGTGTAAAATTGATGCAAAAATTATGATTGTGATGAACAAGGTAGTTTATCTCACTATTAAGCAAGCTACCCATATAGGCAAGGTACACAAATTACATACTTTATGAAAAAGGATATCTCGGAGGATGAGAAGGATACAACACATGCAAGGTGTAACGAATGAGGAGGGAGTGAGATATATCTCACATAGCCCTATGATCCTATGTTTTAGAATATATCATAGAGATTTATCCTGATGGTAAAGGAAGCATTGTATTATAAGAATCTCTATGAGATGATTCTACCCACGATCAACACACACCTACTTTCTTATAGGGATTGAGGGATATCGAGTGTGAGATATCATATAAATGGTAGATGTTTAGAGCATCAATGGGGATACCATCATTTATGGGCCCACCAAGATCAATAGTACAACTAATCACATGAGAATATCTAGGGTATTAGGTGTAGCCATGAGGAGTAGGTTTGGGTTCTCCACCAATGGGTACCCTAGGAAATCCTCGCTAACTAAGAATCATGAAAATATCTGACTCATCCTAGGATAGGAGATTTGATGTACCATTTTGTAGCTTTATTTAACATGATTTTGATACTAATTTTAAACATTGACCGACTTATGATAAATACATATATGATGTAGATTTTGATCATATGTATTGAGTTTTCTATTGTGTTGTGTGGTAGTCACATAATTTTTTTAATATGAAGATGATGATTATGGTAGATGGATATAAACCTTATGTTAATAAATATGTAGATGTTTTGATGATTTAGATGATGATTATATAAATTTATATTTATCTCGTATATGTGATTGGTCATGTGTTCTTGTTTTAGTCAATTTATTTATTCACACCTATTTGTTGTGCCTTGATAAAGTAGAAGACTTGTGTGATTTTTGGTTATAATAATGTTAGTGTAGAATGTGAAATTTATATGATAGATGATGATAGGGGTGGATAGGTATGATGTTTAGGGAGATGGATATGAATAACATTGTAGCTTGCACACTATTATGTTTCTATATAACCTTGTATTTGATATTAACATACAACAATAAGTAATATGATATGAATAACCATATTAAAAATGTTTTTCAGATAATATATGACCCATTAAAATAAAAGTACAATGCAATTCAAATAAGTGAATAAATAAGAAAAAAATACACAAAATAAAATATTCTCAAACAGATAATTGTTTAAAAAGTGTATTTGATTTTTATTTTCCTACTCGTAGTACCCAAATGTTGTAGATTCATGAAAATGTTTATGATGTTTCCCCAAATGAGGATTCACACTTTGAGATATAGAAATCACCAATAACAAGAAATTACTGAAATTAAATTTATACCTTCTTTCATGTATCTCCTTTGCAAACCTTAGAATGGGTAGTGACTTGGATGTGCCCAGAATGCTTGAAGTGTAGGTGCTTTCTCCAACATGAGCAAGATATTTTCTTCACGAACGATCAATTCATAAACTTTGCACTAAGGGATGTGAGGATGATGGATTTATGGATGAGAAATGTAGGCTCATGTAAACATTAGGACTATATTGAAAGGATTTTTTGTGTTTCAAGAATGCAAGAGCTCTGACATGTTTTTGATTCTTTTTTTTTATTGGAGGGGGAAGGCTCTATTTATAGCCTAAAAATGGGATTAATTTGAAGGTTTTAGTTAATCATGATTTGAAAAAGTGGGAAATATTAGGTGAGTGAGGGACATGAAGAGTGGATAGGAATTAAACATGAATTTTTAATTCGTAAGTGGGGGGACATGGAGAATAATGACATGTGAGGTAGATTAATTAGGAATTGACAAGGTTTTATTAATTGACTAATTTCAATTAATTCATCATGGGTTTTATGGGAAATGGAATGGGAAAATTAATAGGAGAGGTCTGAAATTGGGTTTTCTTTATTTTCCCCTCTTTGGAAGGGTACTATGAAAGTAGTGTCATTTTTGAAAAAAATAGACAAAATGGATGAATATGCCTAGGCGGTGGGATTTATGGTTTTGAAGAGATTATTCTTAAGGAAGGTGTTCCTTCGATAAGAAATTATTAGAGGAAGAAAAGAGAAATCATTCTCTACAGAAATAATAGAATAAACTCTTGCTCATGAGAATGGGGGTCAATTCAATCTACTTTCTCTAAGAAAAAAGTAGAACATATGTTTGTTTGTGAGAATAGAAGGTGGTAGGTGATGAATGTTATGGTATCATCCAAGAAAAAAATACCATGGGAAGATGTGATTAGGGATGGATGTGATGATGCCCCCTTGAGAGGGCTAGTGAGAATGGAAGAAATAATAGATCTCTCAAAAAGTGGAGGATGAGAATGGGGTGTAATAAAATGGAGAAGTTTCAGATCGCAAATTGGGAAATATTTTAATTGGACTTGAATGCTAGGTGTGAATATGTGTTGAAGGACATAACAAGTGAGAGTAGAAAGAGAGAAAAAAGGAGTGGAAAGGAGTAGTGGTTGATTATGAGTAGGTGAAGAATGGGAAAATGTTATGAGGAAAGAAAAATCATAGGTGAAGGAGACAAGGGTATGGAATAGAAGCAGACCAAGACGAAGGAGGAGAAAAATGGAATGAAAGAGGATAAGAGAGAAGTATTATAGGGGAAGAATGGAATTAGTAAGGACGAACAAGAAGGATAAGATGAGATGAGAGAATATGACAGAGTAGAGGGTGAAATTAGAAAAAGGGAAAAAAAGATGCGAGAATGAATGAAGGTAGTGGAATATAAAAGGTAAAGTTAAGAGGTATGTGAGAGATAATGGGAGAGAAATTATGGAAAAATGAAGGATATGAGGAAGAGGAAGAATTTAAAGAAGATGAAAGAGATGATAGAATGGAGAAAAGAAAGAAAATATAAGAGATTGGGAAGATGTGGAGAAGATCATAGAAAGGAAGAGAAATTGGTACAAAATGAATGAAAAGTGTAGAGGTGGTAGAGAAAAGAAGGGGAGGGGAGGAGGAAGGTGAAAATTTTAGGGGAAGAAGAGATGACAAGGTGGATACATGGAGAAGATATATGGGAATAAGGTGTTATAATAGGTATGGAATATGAAACAGACCACATGAAGATGCATGTGGAGGGTTAAAGAATAAAAAAGATTGGATAGTGAGAAAGAGACTTGGTAGTGATGAGGAAGTAAGAGGTAATAATGAGGGAACATGGGAAGAAGATGTAAAGAAAGAGAGAGACAAGAAGGAAAAGTGGGAAGGAGGAGAGGAAAAGAGAGGAAATAGTGCAATAGAAGGGGAATCAAGAATGGGGATATTTTGTGGAGAGTGGCTACCATCAGAAATGTAAGGAGAAGAAAAAGGGGGAATGACATGGAGTGGAAAAACCATGGAAATGATTAAGATGGGGATAAGAGGATTAAGAGAAAATAAAAAAGGATGTATGATGAAGATAGTAAAGATATTGATAAGGGAGAAGGGAAGATGGAGAGGTGGGGAAGAAATGACAAGAAAGGGTGGGGGTGGAGAAAATGAAGGGGAGGAAAAATATAATGGTGGATATAATAGGATTTTTTTTTTTTTTTGAAAGAACGTTAGGGGAAGACCAACAATAATTATTGTTGGTGAAGGATGTAGAAAAGGATAAAGAGAGTGAAAAAGGTAGTGGAGAATGATGATTAGATATTTTTAGGGGGAGACCAACAATAATTATTAATGTGAAACATGAATGGTAGTATGGGGGATGATGAATGAGGAAACAAAATATGATGATGAAATAATGTTAGAGGGAGACCGACAATAATAGTGGGTGAGAATAGGTGTGGATATGTGGGAGAATTTGATAGGATGGAGTGGAAAGAGTAAAGGAAGTGTTTGTGATGATTTATGAAAAATTGAAGTTGAGGAGAGGATGCGAGAGGATGCTTTGATGAATGAGATGAAGGTATATAACTGAGATATGGAAAGAGTGGAAAAGAACATGATAATGAGAGATAGAACACAAAGTGAAAATGGGGAAAGGAACATGATTGAGTAATGAGGGATAGGATTCGTAAGTTGAAGATGATGTACACACTCTGTGATATGATAGGTTGAGAAAGGGTGATGGTAGGAGGAAAAATTGGTTAGTGGGGGAGACCATGAGGAAGAAATGATCAATGGAAGGAATGATGAGTGAGAAAAAGGTGAAGTACATAATGAAAAATCCATCTTAAGGGGAACCATAAAGTAAGATAGTCATGTGGTGGAAGTGATTAAGTAAGATTTCCAAATAGGGGATGATGGAGAAAAAGAGTGGAAAAATAGGAGGTTAATTTGGCAAGAATGGAAGGTGGTGAGAAGATGTGATGATGGGAAATGACGAGAAAAATTGAAGGGTGAGAATGTGTAGTGATAGGGGATTGCAAGATGATAGATCATCCTTAAGAGGAACTATTATGTAAGACCACCATGCCATATGAATGGTTAAGTAATGATGCCAAACCGATGTGAGGGTGAATGGGAAAAAATAGACAACAATGTAGTGTGCATCGGAATAGAATGGTTGGTTAGATCAGATGATGACGACAAGGGGAGGGATAAATAGTATGGAGGGAAGTTATATGGATTGGGATGTGCAAGATGAAAAAGCATCCTTAAGAGGGACTCTTAAGTAATATTATCATGTTGCATGAACGTAAGTAGGATTGTCGAAGCGAAATGAAGAAAAATAATGATGGGAAGAAGGTCTACCAGTAAGCGGTGACATAAGTGATTAAAGGAGGTTGGGGAATATTATACAAAAAGATGGACTGAAGAGGAACCCTTGAATCTATTTTTCATACTGCAAGAATGTGTAAGTAACATTACCAAGAAGAAGATGGATATTAGGAAGAATGAGAAAAGAGGAAGTGGTGTATGCAATAATGGAACAAGGGGTGAGAGGAGGTGATAAAAATGAAGAAGGAAGGAAACAAATGAGTGTAAAATAAATGGATTGAGGAATATATTCAGTCTAGAATGTAGATTGCGAGGGGAATCCTTAGCTAAGATGACCATGTGGTGGGAATGATGAGGAAATAATGTTAAGTGAAAGAGGTGGAGAGAAAAGACATTTTTGTGGTGATTTTTTTGATAAAAGAGGAAATGGTGGAGGAGTTTCTACAGTGGGAAGATCTTAGGAAGAATTTATACCCTCAACAAGAGTCCCACAATGTATGGATGATTAAGTAAGATTGTCAAGTTGAAAGTGGAAGAATGGAAGGGAAGGAAGATACACATATTGGTGAAAGGGGGAAATAATGGTGAGAAGTATGATGTGTGAAAAAATGATGGGAGGATAAAAATGAGAAGGGTGGATGAATGGATAAAGAACACGTTAACCATGGTGGGAGATGATGAGTTGTAGGATAGAGAATTTTTTTGAGAAAGATCCTCAAGTAGGATTCACAAACTACAACAATGATGAAGTAGGATTCCAAAAATGGAAAATGTATTAGTAAGGGTGAAAGGATGGGGTGTAAAGTAAGTGGTCGATCATGTAGAAAGATACTCACATGATGAAAGCATCTTAATTTTAATATAACACATAATAGGATGGATCATGATATAAAATATCACAATGGCTAGACTGTAATATGAAATAGAGAATAAATAGGGGCCATCAAAAGGATATGATGCCCATGTACGATATGAAATCGTATAAGATAAGTAGTGATATATAACAAAATAATATTAAAGGGAACACCGAGATACATAAATTTAAGATGCCCCTTGTAATATATCAAGACACAAGATAACAAATAATAAAATTTTAACTAATAATGCAACATAAGAGCTTTCAAACATGTCCTTAATATGTTCCACAATGATGACTAATTATTTTTTCCCTTAAGTAGGGATAAAATGATTCGAATGGATTGGGTCATCATCCTAAAACAAGGAAACAATGAGATCCAACATTTATCCCAAACAAGGATTTGCACGAGGAGAAATGATTTGGGTGTTAAAGTCATAAAGTGGTTGAAACATTTATTAGGGAAAAGAGTTCAAATTTTGAATTGTGTTGATGGTTGAACACTTAGTTTCTTTAATTAGTTGTACATTTTTAGGATTTTTTTGAGCATGTGAATGTTTTTGGGATTTGTTGGAGTTTTCAAATGTTTGTTTAGATTTTGTTGAGATCTTTCGAATGTCTTTAAATTTTTGAAATTTTGAAATGTTTTTGGATTTTTGAGATTTTTAAAATGTTTTGGATTGTTAATATTTTTCAAATGTTTTTGGATATTTGAGATTTTTAAAATGTTTTTGAGATTTTGAGATTTTTCGAATGTTTTGGATTGCTAACATTTTTAAATGTTTTTGGATGTTTTGAGATTTCATACTAGAATGTAAACTTATTATGATAGGTGAGTAGTCAGGGTATCATACATATGTACATTGTTTCTCATGGTAACTCATGCTTTGAATAATATTAAATTGTTCTATCCATTGGCAGGATATGTTGGTGATGATATGATGAAAAATAAGTCTAGCTCCATTCTTGACTCTACACAACTAGAAAGATACGAGGGCTCATCACCGAGAGTTAAGAAGGATATGAGATGCATATAATGAATATAGTGATAAGTGATAACAATGATCCATTTGGGAAATTGTGACTCAATACCTCTTAAGGTTACTGAACCAATTTCAAATGAATTTCACTTTATAGGTCACTTACTAGACTTAGAATGTTACGTGGCCTACTGAGTGGTAAGATTTAGGTGAAGGGATAGTTATCTCTTCACTTAGGAATCTAAATTAATTCTTTGGGATTTTATAATTGTAAAAATTTCATATTTATAAGGTTTTGAATTTTTTTAGTAACCCCCTATGCCTTGTCCCATGCCACTAGTAAGAGGCAAGGGTTCATCACCAAAGATAAGACGTAAGTGAGTATTATTTTTTAAAAATAATACTTTTTACGTTTTTAATTTATGAATGACCCTCTATGATTTTCCCATGCCACCAGTAAGAGGTAAGGGTTTATCACCAAAGACAAGATGTAGATGAGTAAAGGCATCTTTCTACATTCCCGCCTCACACTACTATTAAGAAGTGTGGGATCAACACCCAAGAATGTGAAGGACGAAATGTGTGATAGTTAATTATTCATAAGATATTGGATTGATTGATTTTTATTATAGTTATTTCTATTTGCGAAGGAACATCTACCCCTAATCTTATCCCCACATGACTAGTAGGATGATAGGGTTCAAAACTAAAGACTCATATGGGTGGAAAAACAAACCGAGTAAAGAAGTTTAGAGTTTTTTTGTGAAATAGACATTTTTTTTTGGAGGGAATATATTACCTCCAATAAGATTTTAGGTATGGCCATAGGTGAAAGAAGCCAAAAATGGGAGAAATTATAAGAAGTATGAGATACAAAAGACTTAATAGGATCTATATTAACACTTGTCTCATGATGATGAATATGAATATTTAATTTTTATAATGAGAATACCTACTAATGGAGTGAAAAATTTAAAATTATTTAGAGATGAGTTAAACATGAGGAATGTACAAGTGGTTTCTCCTAGGAAAGAGAGCACCTCAGGAATAAAATTTCTTTATATGGATGGAATTCATTGGTTTATCAAGTACCTAGCTCTTAGAAACATGATGTGAGGGATCTTGAGTTATAAGGGTAGGATGGGTGAGGTCAATGGTATTAATAGAAAATTTTTCAAGGAAAAGGTTTGTTTCCACAAGGTTATCAAAGAGACTATGTGTCAAACCTATGTCATTATCATAATCAATATCGTCATCACTAATTGAGACTAATAAAGGGACGGTATTTAATGTTTTGAATCCAAGACTGTGTTTACTAATATTTTCAATATAAGAAACTGATTCTAGGAGAACTTTTTCATTCTTATTGAGTCCTTTACCCTTCCATCGCATGTTTTTCATTATTCGATGAGCTTTGGTAAATTGAGGGGACTCATAATAGGAAGTGAGTTCATCATTGTATAACCAAGATCTTGAGGAACTTGGAATATGTTCTTCATCAAGATGACTGAACTTCTACCAAATCAACTTACCCATGTTATAAGGGGAGGTGTTTTGATATGGGAAGTATTGGGTTTTCCATAGTTTTGTAGGGATTTACTGATGTGAAAAGAATTCTCAATATTCTAGAATTGGTATTCACCACAGCCTTTATCGATGATTTTTAACATATGTGTCGAGGAGCCAATAGATAGCACACATGGCATACAAGAAAACTTGGTGGTTTTAAAAGATGGAGAGAATGGGTTATAAGAAGAGGAGGGAAGATTAGAGGAAGAAGCTTGATTAACAGAAGGAGATGGTATTTTAACAAAAGAGGTATTGTTAGATGAGGAAGGTCGATTAGGTGAAGAAGGTGATGGGTTAGTGGAAGAGGGAGGGTTAATAGATGAAGATGATTGATTGGTAGATGAGGTTTGATTAGTTGTCAATGGTTAATCGCCGATGATGGCTGAGTATCGATTTAGTGTTGGGTATCATAGTAATGAGGATGAATTTTATATGATTCTAGAACATGTTTTAGAAGCATATTTGGATCGAGACGTTCATTGTTATGGAAAAGGATTACTCATGGAAGAGTGGATTTTCCCACCAATGAACATCAATTGGAATTTTTATACCGTCCTTTGAGGAGTTTACAATACTTGAAGGGTTGGGTGTTATCACACAATGTGAATTCCTTATCCAATTGGAGGAAATTGATACACTGGTGATATGTGGATGGAATGGATTTCATGGCTTGAATCCATGGGTGACTGAGGAGAATTTTATACGAAACTTCTAAGTCTACCACATGTCATACCATGGCTAAGGTGATTGATCCAACCATAAGTGGCAATGTGATTGTGCATGTAGACTGCCTTTCATTATTATCATATCCATGAATGGTTATGATATCATTTTGTAAGTCTTATTTGGTGTAACCAAGACATCATAGTAGTTTCATGGAGAAAATATTCAATGCTGCTCCATTTTTGACTAATACATGCTTAATCTTGTGATGGGTTATAAAATATTCTATGTATAAGGATTGATTTTTAGTAAGGTTGGGGTTAAGAAGGTCATCGAGATTGAATGATAAGAGAGGATTGGTCATTGAAAGGTTCACAATCAAGTCTTGAAAATTTTGGAAATTAATATCATGTGGGATACATGCTTCATTCAATACTTGTGTAAGAATATGTTGTAATGTAGGAGAATATTTTAGTGATTCCATGAAAGGAAATTTGTGACATAGTTTTATGTAACTACTTGGACGATGTTGAATGAGTTGGGTGAAGACGTGGGATAAAAAGTGGAAATGGTTGTGGAATTAGATGTCGGATGAGGAGGTGGTATGGTAGAATAAGTAACATATTGTTTTGTAGTAGGGATCGAAAAATTTTCCCGCTTAGTTGTTTACCACATAGTCGAATTTGATCTTCATTGTAGCCACAAGGTCTTGATCATAATTTATAGTTGAGATGAATGAGTCATACTCAACATTGTTTGATGATTGGCCCTTGTCCTTTGTGTGATTTGAATTGTCATCATGTTTAGGAAAGAGGTTTTTAAAAAATTTAGTTTCTCATTAGGGGTTTTAGTGTCATAGGTGTTTTTGACCTCTATATCTCCATGCTCAATAAATTCTTATACATAATGGTGAAGTTACATGTATCGATCTATATGATGTCCTTTCATGCAATGGTTTCATAATGTTCATTATCTTTATACCATTTTGGTTTGGGCTGCCCTTATTTGAAGGTTCTTACGATGGGGTATGTGATCATATTAGAATTTTCCAAGTGGAGGAAGACACTAGATAAGCTCTCTCAAGCAGAGTAAATTATCTTCACTGAATTCCCAAGGAGAAACCTCCTTACTAGGAACAAAGCGATTGGTTGTTTATTGCATCTATTAATTTTGGGTAGATTATTATGAATATTTTGAACATACAGAGAATTAGTAACCCCATAATTGACTACATTTCTATTTTGATTGAAGAATTTGGATTTATATTGATTTTGAAGAACATTCCTAGAGGGTTGCTCTCTAAAGGTTATTTTAAGTAAGCCCTTAGTAATGAGGGATATCTCGATTTGTGTCCCTTTTTCAATAATTTCTTCAAAATTGGTTAAAAATGCATCTGCGCATGTGAAATGATAATTTTGTGTTAATATTTGGAATTAAGATGTTGACTAATTGAATCTCTGGTATAGAGCAAGATAAGTTGATAGTAATCCTCGCTAACATTGTAGAAAGGATGCAAATTTTTAATTTGGACTTTTCTTAGTATTTCAAAGATCGAGCATGGTCATATTGGAATTTTCCAAGTGGAGGAAGACACTGGATAAGCTTTCTCCAAGCAGTAAATTGTCTTTTCCTGAATTCCCAAGGAGAAACCTCCTTAATAGGAATAACGATTGGTTGTTTGTTGGGTTTATTAGTTTTTAGTAGATTATTATGAATATTTTGAACGTACAGAGAAGCGGTAACCCCATCATTGACTACATGTCTATTCGATAGAAGAATTCAGATTTATCTTGATTTTGAAGAAGATTCCTAGAGGGTTGGTCTCTAAATGTTGTTTTAAGTAAGCCCTTAGAAATGAGGGCTCTCTCGATTTGTGTCCCTTTTTCATTAATTTATTTAAAATTGGTTAAACAATACATCTGCATGTGAAATGATACTTCCGTGTTAATATTTGGAATTAAGATGTTGATTAATTGACCTTCGGTATAGAGTAAGGGAATTTGATAGCAATCCTCGCTAGCATTGTAGAAAGGATGAAAAAAATTCATTTGGCCTTTGATTGGTATTTCAAAGGTTGAGCATGGTCACCTTAGATTCTAAGTTAAAGGAGAAATGTTTTAAAAATTTCTCCGATAAATCTGTGAAGGTTGTGATGGACCCTTTTGGAAGATGGAGGAACCAATCTAAAGCCTGTCCTCTTAAGCTCTTACAAAAAAATGTAAAATATATACATCATGGTAAGATACTTCTTGGCATCGCATGAAGAATTCCTATACATGCCGACATGAGTTGCATTTTGATTTTTATTCATCAAACTTTGGATTTTCAAAAGATAAAGGTAATGGTAGATGTAACATTTCTTTGTGAAATGGATAGGGGAAAAGTTCTTCAAAATTGAAATGTTTTGTAGCCCCTGAATAGTTTCTTTCATAATTTTCCATTCTTTTGAAAATGGAGATTCATGTGATCGAGCATAAAGGAAATCGTTACTAGGTTGCTCTATATTGTGATTGTGTGACTTTTCAACTCTAGAAATCACTTGTGTGAGTTGTTTTGTCAACTCTTGTATTTTGGCGAATAATTTTTCGTTTGAGGCATTATTCAGGTTATTTGGTGTTTCATTTTGGTGACTTGATTCACTATTTTTGATAAGTTTGGTTAAGTTTTCTATCCCAAAATTGGGAGGAATATTTTCTCCCATGGCTAGGATGTAAAGTAGGTACTCATTTTTGTTCTATTCTAATAGTTTATCTATTTTCTCCTATTCTTCTTGAATGAGTCCATGTTGCGTAACCTCATCATCATCATTTTCATGGTCTAAGTGACTAGTCGAGAGGGCCTCTTTGATGACATGTAACTACCATGACTAGATAGGTATGTATCTGATTAAGATTAAAAGAAGCTAAGAGGTTTGGTCAAACGTGATTTAACATATTCTAGTATGGGTTTATTTTAGATTTGGCTTGAAAAATCTATTTAGTGTTGATGGAAAGAGTGAACTCAAACAAGTTAACTCAATATGGGTGTGATATAGCTCAAAACAAGATATGAGGGGATTTGTGTTGGATGTAGTTTAAATAAACTTGACAATTGATGACATATGGAGTGAGCTAAAACAAGTCAATCTATATTACTCAGGTATAACTCAAAACAAGCTATGAGGGATTCGTGTTGGATGTAGTTGAAATAAATTTGATAATTGATGACACAATGAGTGAGATCAAATAAGAAACTTGATATTAGTCGAGATATAGCTCAAAACAAGCTATGAGGGATTCATGTTAGATGTAGTTTAAATAAACTCAAGACAATTGATGACATACAAAGTGAGCTCAAACAAGTCACTCGATATTAGTCAGATATAGATCCAAACAAACTATGAGGGATTTGTGTTGGATGTAGTTTAAATAAAATTGAAAATTAATGATATACAAATTTATCTCAAACAAGTCACCCGATATTAGTTAGATATAACTATTACGAATTTTTTGTTGGCATAAGCAAGCTGATGGGTTGAAATCAATGTAAGTTTTTTTGTTGTCTTATTGATTCAATTGTTTGTTTGATATTGAGGTGGTAAATTTTTTTGTGGAACACAATTAGGACTTGAAATCTAAAACAAACATATTTGTATAATCTAAGTTTAATGATATATAAAATGATAAACTAACTTTTTTAAAGAAGCAAGTAGTCATTTTTATTTGACTTTTTGGCTCAAAAGGAGATCCGTTGGGAATAATAATAATTTTTTAGATCATGCAATAGGTAGTATGTTGTGAAATGGGTCGATGCGGGCTCTTATCACTCCTTATAGATTCGTCTTCATATATATCCTAGTATTGATATACCTAAATCTATACTAGGAACCCTTAGGATACTAGAAGAGACTCACCAATTCTTACTAACCTTTGTTTTAGAGTGACTCACCACCTCCAAGGAAGGATTTGTTAAAATGTGAAAGGTGATTAGGGAATGAAAGTGTGTATGACGTCCTTATTAATCCCTAAATATTGATAGTGACAATGCCCATAATTTTTTGTTACAACTATTTAGGCATTACTCGCATTAGTCCTAATCATGATAGCATTACCTTAAAGTGGGGACCATAGGCGAGGTATATTTTGAATACTATTTTGAGACTAGGTCTCAATGTGTAATGTAAATGTGAATACTAGTGGTGTGTGGTAATGAAGTCCACGTCAACGGTGTAGCAGTAGGTGGTGATGAAATCCACTTTCACTACGTGCTAATACAAATGATGAAGTGATTAATAACAAAGTTCTTTCCAACTTGAAATAAAATCACTAAAAGAAAATGATAGTGTACCTTAAGCATGCTATTTTTTTGTTTTTTTAGTAGTATTCAAATCTTAATTTGACCAAGGTAATCTTGTATAAAGTGTTAGAAGTTTGTTTTTTTTTTTGATAATTTTCAAGCGATGTGGTCCTTTGGAAAACAAAATAGCGGTTATCATGCATTCAAAGTTAGAAGAAAATAAACAATTGTGATTGTTTTTTATCTTCGAGATCCCTCAAAGCACAAGAAAAGTTAGCATACATAGCCATTAGTCGAGAAAAATATAAAGAATGCAAAGAAATGATCAAGAGGATTTTTAAATATGAAAAAAATCTAGTTTACAAGAAGTGATTTAATTAATCTATTTATAACAAAAGGACTAGTTAACACAAAATGTTGATTAAAAATTAAAACTTCTATTTGATCGAGAATCCTACATAAAATGTTAAGAGTTTGGTTGGTGTGATATAAAATTTTAACAATATAATCCTACACAAAAAGGTTAGTTGTTTATCTTGCATACAAAATATTAGAAAAAAACCTAAACAATCGTGGCCATTTTTTTCCAATTCGCTCAAAGGTGCAAGAAAAGAGCATACACGATCACAATCAGAAATTTGTTAGAAATGCAAATAAAATCTAGCAATTAATCAATATTATAGAAAATGAAGTTGAATCTAATAAAATGTGGTGATTAATTAAGATAATTGTAGTGGAATTATTAGATATCACAAGATATCAATAACAACATATGTGTGATTATACTGCGATTAGCCTCACAAAAGAAAAAAATGATGACAAAATGAAATCCCAAAACCGTGATAAAGCAACAATGGATGTCACAAAAAGATGAAATGTGGACAAAATGTCATGAAGAAGTGAAAGAAATAATTGAGATCATCCAAGAATCCTGTAAATGTAAGTTTCATAGTTAAACCATTATCAACAACAAGGCGACAATCGAATAATCAACAAAATGATAATTTTGAGAAAATGAAGCCATAGAATATTCGTGTAAAAGTAACTAGATTGTTTGAAATGAAGAATTATCAACATGAGATAATCTTAATAAGATTTTACAAACCGTGAATCAAGATCATTGATGTGGAAAATTTAAATGTAAGGCAAAAATATATATATTTGTTGGTAGGGATGGGGTGGTCTTGATGCTCGAAAAAGTTTCGGACTCAAAGAAACGTAAAATACATTAGTGAAAGAATGTTTTGGGTGATGTGTCATGTTGTGTGCAGAGGAATATGGTCCTACAATATCTAGAGTTATAAGTTTTCCTACATAGAAATCCACAAAAACAATTGGAAAAAATTAATCTCTAAAAGTGTTAACGAGAACACAAAAAAATCCACAAAAGGTAACCAAAATATTAGACAACCCTATAATTTATTTATATCTACTTATGTTAGAAGCATAATGGACTAAGAATGGGGGTGAATCAGTCTTTCAATTTTTTTATTATATTTCATAATAGAATAATCAAAACCACATAACCATTAAACCACAATATCCAATTCATCAATACTTAATGTATGCACATCATATACCATAAAAAATGCAAGCAACCATGAAAAAAGGAATCAACACAAGAACACGAGATGTAAGTGAGAAAACCTCGTGGAATAAAACATAGTGAAACAAAATATTATATTGATATGTTTCTAAATTTAATGAGGCACCAACCCTACAAGGAGCACCAACCCCTAGTTTAGTAGAGCACCAACCCTACAAGGAGCACCAACCCTTAATTTTGTGAAGCACCAACTCCACAAGGAGGATACAACCCCCAAAGATGATCAAGCACTAGATCAATCTCCATATGATGTTAAGAAATGTGATTTTTTCTACCACAACTGATGGATACCTCTTATTCAACTCACACTTCTTCAATCAAACCCTAGGTGATCACACTTCACAAAATAAGCTCTTCAATCACTCTAAAATTCATCAACTCTTGATCTCATGTTCTCTTATTTTTCTCCACCTACAACACACTTTAATCAGCCTTAATTCATGCTCAAACACCTGTAAACAAATTTCACCTAGGTCGCTCCACTTGCACACAACCAACTAGTTCCAAAAAGCACCCAAAAACATGTTTTTATATGCTTCTCCTCATTTCAAACTTTGGCATAAACTTTTCACTCGTTTTTGTTATATCCATAAATCAAGTAAACATTTTAAATTTGAAATATAACACTCACAAATGACCCAATTAGGTCATCCTAACTATAACCCTCATTACAAGTGCCAAAAATGGCTCAAAACCTCATAGACACATTTCTAAAAATGTCCTTACACTAAATGTATACATAATCATGACCCAAAAACATTTACATATGATTAAAATATCATTTTACAATCATACATGGTCTTACATTTTATCAATTAATCAAATTATTTCATTTACTGGGCCCAGTTCCTTTTATAATTCTCAAAATAATGATTTCTTGCACCCTTCGTAACCTCAGTAAACTATATAAGGCCACAAAATTACTTCAACAAGTGAAAACAATTCCAATAAAATTATTTTTGGAAATGGAATAACCCTTATAAAACTTATAATTAAAAAAACCTTAAAGACATAAAAATGGATTCATTTGATTCTTTATTTATCCCTCTTAACATTATAGGTGATAGGAAGCATCACCTACCCATCTCACACTTCAAATAACATCAAACTTTCACTAGAACACATGTTGTCTTGAACTACCAAAACGATTCTTATCATAATAATGCTCTAGAAATGTTGTCAAATGACATCATCATGAGGAAAACCTAATATAAATGAAAATTTATCTAAATCATATTTCTAACAAAACTTTAATCACCTTCAAACTCTACCAAGTAGCTCAAGTTATGCTCATTTTACTGAGCACTTCTATTTGAGACCCCAAAATTGCCCTTTGACTAGTCAACCTGTTTGGACCTAAAAATACCATGTACCTACATGAAACCGTATTTAAAACTCCATATAAATTAATAAAAACTACCAAAACCATGCACCATTAATTTTGAATGCTACTCCTTTGGACCATCTTATCCTAAAACATTCTTCTTTAGAAACTGTTACTTTTAGGTGGGGCCCACTCATCACCATGACATCAACCATACATTTCTAGAAATCCAAGAGATTCCTATATAACATAAAATCATCACTTTTGATGAAATAATAAAAAATGGGTCACTATACTTCATTTTCTACAAATTGCTCCTAGTTAGGGTTTAACTAGGGTTTTAGACCACTTTACCTTCTTAACATTCGTTCATAAAAACCTGAAGATCAAACAACCTAATTATTTTTTTGAAACCTTATAAACTCACCATAGAAGCATCCCTTAAATATAAAAGGTCCCATACAAATCACACTATTCACAACGAGCATCTGAAGTTCAACTTCAAGTTGGAATTTCACTTGATTTTGACCTTGTCTTACATAAAATGTCATAACTTGTAAAATTATCATCACAGAACCTGAAATATTTCTCATAAAACTATGACTCATACCTCTAACATCTGTAATAATCATAATGTAAATTCCATACATCAATCTCTCCATTCACTAAGACTTACCTATGTTTACATTCTTGTTCCTCACTATAGAAGCTAGGGTCAACAGAAATAATGCACTAAATAATCAAATAACCAATGAAAATGACCTAAAAATACCTGATATGTGATGATATACCAAAATTCATGCTTCCATGATCTCATATGGCTGCAAAACCCAATGTCACACTTTCAAGCTTTCATACCTGCTCCTAATGAGCACCTGTGACAAAGTGAAACATGTGCACCTACACCATGCCACTATTGTGAGTTCCCAAGCACCCTCAAAACATTATATCCATCATGTCAACATGATTCCCAAGCATCCAATAAGATCATAATGTCAAGCTACATTTTCTATGCACTTGTATAGGCTTGTTAAAGTAAGCACACCTCACCGTACTAACCGGTAAACATCTCGAAACACCATGTTAGCATCATATAAATCATAATACGATCACCATGCAACATTAAATTTGTCATTAATGTGGGTTTTCATCAATGATAACACCTATTATAACCACATGCCAAAAATATCCTCCTTTTTCATTGGTAGAAAACACCATGAACTTCTCCCCCTTTTTACATTAATGACAAAGGAATACCTGTAGCTCACATTATTCACCTAGCTTAGCTTCATCCCATCATTATTTAGTTATAAACATCAACAAAATATCTCAAAGTGGCATTGTTTCTTGATTTTTGGACAAAATATGATTCTTGCCTTCATTTTAGGCATGTAAGCACCATGTTCCCCTTGGAATAAGCACTTCCAACATTTAAAAACTATCAAAAGCATGAAATAAATTTAAACTCACTTTTTTAGGAGATAGAACATAATTCTTCATCTTATAGGAATGGAAAAGCATTTATTTTCTCTTTTACCCTATTTTGGCCTTCATATGAGTACTATAACATGCCTAAAATATGAGTCATCCACATCTTCAACATGCCAACAATGTTAGTTCCAATCTTATCAAGGCATTATGTCACCTTTCTTGACCAAAAACCATCATCTCTAGGTCTATTCTTAGCTATACTAGGCATAATAGTTATCTTCGTAACAAACTTGGTACCAAGGATCCTAAATAGTCATTTTAGTGTATTTTCAACCAAATTTGATGCTCTCTCAAGCTTAACCTAACTCATAACTCAAGAAACAAGAACTCCCCTTAGATTGAGAGCACAATATCTATATCCCAAGAACATAATCATGCATCCTACTATGATCATTTGGCTAGAATCCCTCTTTTGCTAGGTCTCAAATATCTTTCTCAGTCTTATCAATCATATTTGACTACCTATATGCATTTAAGAATCAAAACAATGATATGAAGTCCATACCATGCCTCAAATGCCTTTAAAATATTAATTTCACCTTCAAGAGACCCACTCATAAGCTCCCCCTATCATTTTGATCTCATGCACACCTGTAGCAGTATCCTCATACCTGTAGAAGCATGCATTTGAACCTGTAGGAACATGTTTTTGTCATTGTATCATTATAGTCATCTGTCCTCACTTGAGGGACCTCTTATTCTTTGTTTATATGCTAACTTAACTTTTCGTAGATGATCCCCTAGACTAGATGAGCTTATACACACTTTTCTACTATCAAGATCATGCATTTTTCCCTTCATACCCACTATGAGCCGTAGGTAATCAATCTTTCACTGATAGCCAAAGGGAAACTTGCATAGACTAGTCATTACAAAGAATGTCTTTGAAAAATTTCAATGTATAAATATGAATTTCCACATGTTCAAATAATATCAAAAGTTAATGTATATCATTTGTCATACCCGATAAATTGCTTAATTTACCTCTGAGACTAACACCGCAATTGTTAAATGCACTCTTTCTAAACTAAGACTTATGTAAATTTTTAATCTATTCATCAAATGAATGAACAAAAAATCAAGAACCATCACGTTAACTTAGGATTAAACACATATATACTCCAAGCATAAGAATGAATTCATATCACAGTAGGAGCAATATTTGACCTTTAGCAACATCTTTTCTTGTCTTACATACCACTGTAGAACTGAAACCTTCATATGATTAAGAATCCTTCACTTCCTTGTTCATGTATTAAGTATCAACCATTTGATTCCATATAATCTCATCTTATTTAAAAACCTTTGAGAGCATTCTCAAGCATAGTATGAGTAATCACCATGCTTCATAGCATACCTACACAGCTTGTAGGTTAATGTCTAAGGAACCCTAGTAGTCTCATGTTCATTCTCAGTCAATAGATTCCATAATCAATTCAAGGAGGTTACATGCCACATGTAGCATCATAGGAGATTTAAAATTATCTTGGAATGTACCACATTCCTATGCTCTTCCTCCCATGCCATCACGTGCTTTGTCAATATGTGAGAAAACAAAAATTAGGGTTTTAATGAGAAAACCCTTCTCAATAAGAACATCCTCTCAATATTGTTAATAAATCCATATATTTCACACATCCAAATGTCTCAAATAAACTTTTATAAGTTATACCTCACAATGTAGAAGATATGATCAAAGTTTTAGCCTCGAGACACCCACGATTTGAACCTTTAAAATCAAATTTCCATTCACCAAGTCAAAGTTACTTGTGATAGAACATAATATAAGGCATAAATATTTTTAAGTACACCATATTTTCCTTTGATGACATCAAAACCTTATCATGCCTACTTATAAACACCCCAAAATAATCTGAGAATATTTCATCATGATTCTTGATCATGAAATACTGAATTTCATACCTATAACCATCTTCATTTTTCTTGATGATACCCTGATTTTGAGGTACTTGGGTCACATATTGCCTTTCATATCACCTTTTTAATCCATTTTACTGATCATATTAACACTTGATCACACCATCCTCTTCTTCAGTAATTCTACAAAATTCTTAGAGTGAAAGGACATGTGTAAGATCCATAAAGTATGCACTTGAATACCTTCACCGAAAGAGACCCATAAAAAGACTTCTACAAACTTGAATTCATATGTAAGATGACCTTTTTCAATACATTGAACACATTTAGAGCTTCAGACACATAGAATACAATGTAATACACATGACAAGATCATTCACACTTCATGAAAACCACTTGAGTAATATTAAGGACTCATACAAGACTCTTCATCCTTCACAAAACTTGGAGAGTCAAATCCAGGACTAGAAATGATGACACAACCTCTTGTGGAATCAAGAAGACCCTTGACAATAACTTATCACATCTTAAAGGATTCAGACACATTCAACACAAGCCATGACAAATATTGACACAAATACTAATTAAAAAACTTCATAAGCTCAAAGATCATTATATTATGACTGAAATACTCAAGAACATGTATAATCAACTCACACCATGATGAAGAAAATACAAACCACAAGAGCTTCTTAAAAGTACAACTCAAGGACACAAGACTGATTATCAAGACCATTGCATAAGAACTATCAACATGAACCAAAAAAATACTGTGAAAATCATGCACACTCATAACTTGACCCTATGAAGGAGTCACACCTTGAATCGGAGACAACTACCCCTCTCCTAAATTCTTCATTTACATTGATACATATTCAAGAAGCATAGTGAAGGCATATAAGATCCATGGAGAACTAAAAGATGGCCTTGAATAGGTCCCAAGCCTTCTTGGGAACCTGTAAAACTCCTTCATCCTCTCTTCATTGATCTGAGAACTGAGAATCACTTCTCCTTTCACCAACATCTACACTTGAAGACACACCATGGTCTCCTCTAGGTTCCCAAGTCCTTCTAGGACCATTTTCATGCACTCTAGCTCTTTGAACACCATATTCTTGCACTCTAGGACCTGAATAACTTCTCATTTGGCTTGAGAAAGCTTGAAAGAAATTCTTTGCCACATGAACAACCTTGTTATAATTGTAGCATACCACTATGTTTCTTTTTTTTAGCTCATGTGAATGCCTAGATGAGTCATTCAAACAATCACTAGCAATGTGACCTATTTGGTTACACTTGAAGCATACAACCTTATTGTCATAATCATTTATGATATTTCTCCATGGATGAGTATCTCTAGGAGCTCTTCTACACTCCTTAGCTCTATGACCAAAAGCATTACATGTATAATAAAAATAATTAAAGGACATTTCATACCTTGAGGCATTAGGTTGCCTAATTTTCTTGATTTTCTCCATGTCCTTGACTTGAGGCTCCTTATTTCCTTCCTTGGTTCTTGATTCTCCCACTTCCTTGCATGAAACCAGATATGATTTCTCTTCCTTATTTCTCTTGACTTCAGATTTGAAGCCTAAACTAGTCCTATCAGTAGAAGACTTCTGATTTCTCAAGAGATCATCAAGATCTCTACTACTTTCTTAAAATTTTGATAGGTCTTAACATTTCTTGTAGCATCTGTAAGTTCCTTCTTGAGAGCCTTCACTTCTTCTTCTTTATATTGAAGACTAAGAGTCATGTTTCTCATCTACAATTCTAGCCTTCTTACCGATTCTTCAAGTTTTTCAGAGATTTCCCAATGTTTTCCCTCAAGATCTTGTATTTTTGTCTCATATTACTTGACCCAAGATATCAACATTTTGTTGTTCTTTTTAGCGTGTTCAAATTTAGTTTACACACATGACAATTCAATCCTTAAAACATCATATTCTCCTTCTTCTATTTTGCAAGAATCAGGTGAAATATCACCCCAAGAATAGACCCACCACTAGAGGATCTCATGGATTATTTTGTCATGAAGAGAACTTCATCACCAACATCATTGTGATTAGATTCTACCTCTGAATCATATCTTTCTTCTTCACTATCAAATTCCTCCTTCTTAGTGTAGAGGCTCTTCTTGTTCTTTTTCATAGATTCATTCTTCTTGAACCCTTTCTTCTTCTTATCAAATTTCTAATTTTTCTTCTCAACATCACTATCATGATCATGATTTATTTTCTTATCATGTCTATAAGGACATTTGGCAAAAAAATGACCAACTTTACCACATGAAATTTTTTTGATAGGAAGTTTAACTTTGTACTTACTATTCCCAAGTGTCAATATCCTAGCAACCATAGCAAATAGCTCTTCATCTTCAAGCTCCAAAGGAGTATATTCAGATTTTTGCTTCTTGTCCCGAGTCACCTTTTCCATTTTGAAGGTTATGTCATTATTAGTAGGTTTAGAACCCATCACCCTCATCTCATAGGCTATTAGAGTACCATGTAGTTCATCCATATTTAGCTAAGTAACATCATTTTCTTCCTCTATAACTCATACTTTTTAGTTAAATTTTGGAGTCAAGGACCTTAACACCTTTTGGAAAACAAATTCCTCTTTTATATATTCTCCTAACCCTTTCATAATATTAACAATCTTATCAACTCTAAGAAGATATGTTGCAATAGACTCATCATCATTCATCTTAAGAGATTCAAACTGATTTATAAAATTTTGAAGCTTAGAAATCCTTACCTTTGAGTCTCCTTCATAGAGAACTTGGATTTTGTCCCATGCTTCCTTTACATATTTTAAATGCATCACTTTTCCCATTTCATATTCTCCAAGACCACTTATGATTGCATTGAAGGATTTTGAGTTGTTGGTATATTCCTTCTTTTTGTCATCAGTGAGTGGAGAAGTGGTAGGAAGAGTATAACCACTCACAACAATATTCCAGACATCAAACCATTAAGCCATGATATAGGAATTCATTCTCATGAAAAATAAACTATAGTTCACACCATCAAACATTGGTGCCTTTCCAATCTGTTGGTTTGAAAATCATGGGTTGGGTGGAAAGATCTATGGATAGACGAGCCAATAGTGTGTAGGGCATCACCCTTCTTTGAGTTAGCAAAGTGAAACTAGTTTATTGCTATTCTACCATCAGGAATCTGTGCAAGTCTCACAATATTCTACCTTCGGGGTTTTGGGATCTCATCCCAGTAGAGGTGTTTCCAACCGTGAAAGGAAAGGAGAGAAGGGAAAGAACGAAGATAAGATAGATCCAAAGGGAGAAAAGAAATGAATTCCAAAGCAGAAAGATCAGAAGGTCTATGTTTTGGGATTGGTAATAAATGGAGCCAAACCTACTTGCATAGATGAACAAAGCAATACTGATGAACAAATGACAAAAGAAGTAGAAGTAGATTCAACAGAATAAACATGCAGATCTAACATAAGAAAGTTCTGATGCATAACACAGGTATTCAGTGCAAAGTCTCAATATTGTATTAATATTTTCCTTTGTTACAAAAGGTACAAAGCCTTTTATCCTTACTTCTATTTTTTATCTAAAAAGTGTCCACCCCTTGAATACAACAAGTATTCAAGTATATATAGAAGAAGGAGAAGAGATAAGGCCAAAAGAAACCAACAACTAATTACAAAATATCTACAAAATATCTAAAAGTCAATGTTGACTTTGGGCAACTTGGTGGATGATAACATCCCATGGTGCAACATGGATGATGTCATCATTTGTGCCAACATACTCTTAGATATTTACAAAAGGAAAAACCTAGAGGAAGAAAGCTATTCATCGTCTTCCTTCGTGGTTGAAAGGGGGTATCTTGCTTCTACTGTTGTTCGGGAGAGGTAATGTGGAATTGGGTCTGATATTCCATGAATTTACTGACCATCGACTGAAGTTGATCCTGAGCAGGACCCTTTGTATGATAGCCGATGACCTCGCAAGTCTCCCACTCATCTCTAAGTTTTTCAGGGAGCTTGAAATATTCATTACTGTCTCCATCAGTACCCCAAAAATCATGGCAAGCCGAAGATTATTGATGCATTCCATGTCAAAAGTGACTTGGCCTAACCCTTGTGAGACGATCTCCTTAAAGATCCAAATAGTTTCATCTCGCCTTCCTCAAGGTGAAATAAGGAGTGAGCAAGCCCAGAGACATTCTTAGAACAATTTGCTCCATTTGATGCATTACATCTAGGGCTTCCTCCTTGACCTTGTCTATCTTCTCTAGGATGAATTCCATCCGATCAACCCAAAGAGTCCAATGCAACAATGATTTTGTTGGGTAACCTAGGGTGATCGAAAATGCCAAATTTTACCAAATCATCAACCGAGCGATCCACGCATTTTCTCGAACGCGTTTCGTGTTGCAACCTAGCATGGTCTAACTCTTCGGAGATAGGTCCCAATTACCGGAGATCTTTTTCACCCGAACAATGTTTTGATATAATTCGTGAACTTGAAAATTACCTCCTCATTGTCTTTGAGGATCTGATATCTCCAGTGTGAAACTACCATATCTTGTTCACCAATTTTGGCATATTCATTTATCTTATCCCGGCTTAGGACCTCGGGAGTTTCAAAGTGGCGGTTGTAGGAGGTGCACTTTGCCCATTTTCTGCAGGGCATGGAGAAGATGCTTGTTCTAGATACACTTGATCAACTTCTTGATGGGTAGTTTGATAACCTTTTGGAACAATGGCAACACCATATTGAATAATCTCTATCAAGGCCAAAGTAGAGTGATCCTTTCTTCCGAGTTTGACCTCATGATACGAGTTCAATGTAGATATCCTTGATCCGTGGAATGTGGATTAGATCAAGTTTTTCCCTAGGAGGTAATTTCTTGGATCAAAGGTGGGCCTTCTTTGGGAAATTGTGCTTTAGATTGAGCAGTTCTAGCTCCGCGAACATTTCTTGGGCTTTGTTGTGGGAAATATAGGTGTACCTACCCACTGTAAGGGGGAAAGGAGTTCCACCCTTCTTTCTCTTCAGACACTTCTCATGGTATGTTATGAGCTGTCTGGACAGCTCCAACAGATCAACTTAGGGCTCGCATACCTTAGCAATTTTGTGGGCTCCCCAAGAAGTTAGCTGCTCTCCGAGATAGGTGAAGGTGTGGAATTGGGTAAATAGTTCACCCCACTTCTTAGTCGCTGTGACTATGCTCTTGGTTGTCCGACCATAAGTCATATTTGGCCTCAAAAGGTAGATGATACTGTAGAAGAAAGCATCATTAATCTTGGTAAACTATGAGATGCTATTTTTCAGCTTTAGCTCTAGGTAGTATTCATATATCTTCACCTGAGGCCAAACTATGCATCGGATTAGTGTTGGATAATCCCTCTCTGAGGCTACAGTGTATACTACGTAGGAGTTCATGTAGAACCTCCTGTTGTGGTGAGTTGTTAGAGATGCTCAGATATGGTGCGGCTTATGATCTCTTCCCACTCAAAGCGCTGATCAGGCACATTATTATTCATGGTTTCTAGGTACTTGAGCATCCATTTGTGAAATTAATGGGCATCAGAAATCCGAAAAAAATCTACTTAGGAAGGTGATGGTATCACTTAGTTCCGCGGAGAAGTCGCTACGGTGAATAACCTGTGGCCACCTGGTTATCACCTTCTTATTCTTTAAGTACACTTTGTTCATCAGCTGCATGCATTTGTCCTCATTATCCTCCCACGCCTTGGTGCAGTATTCTTGGCTTATAGCCACAAAATGTCGGTGGTGGGGAATGCCTAGCATGATCTCGAAGTGCTAGGAAGTGAGGTTGATTATGACCTCTCCCTTTTAATTTTCGACACACCTTGTGTCTTTGTTGTAACAGCGGGCCACCACCATCATAAAATCATTGTTTACTACACTGACGGGGATCCCCTAGAAAAATGTAGACCACTTCCCACCAGTTTGTCCATCCAAGGACTTCCTGTGACTCTCCTGGTTCTGGCCTAGAAATCTTCCATGTCGATGTGGCCGAGTTTGGAATCTCTAATGTCTAGGTCACATTCTGCCTAGGACTCGGGCATTCTGACCCTTTGATACTTGTATTTCATCTCTTCCTCTGTAAGCTTAGCCTTACCCTTTGACTTGTTTGGCCTTTTGCTTGATGTAGACATATGTGGATCTGAGTTCAGTTGCTGATCTGCAAGAAGGAGTGAAGTCCAACGTAAAAGAGTCATGTTAGCTGTCGAGATCTTCAATCAAAGCATCACATAATGAGGAGTTAGAAATTTTAAGGCTTACGGGTGCAAGGTGTAGGTACACTACAGTGCAGTAGGGTTAATAGTATGGTGCACTGAAGTAGAGTGTTACAAGGAATAAATCAGTGCCAAAGGGCATAGGGTGCAAGGATTTTACATATAACATCATTGTTATTGTAGACAAGGGTGCGCCTGCGCCACTACATGAAATTTTATACTAGGCGCAAATAAGTTTGGTGTTGCATGGGAGCAGGATGCACCAATGGCACAGGAAATTTACATGTAACATGGAATTTTGGTGTGCCGAAGGGCACAGGATTAATGCATGTAGCACTAACTTTATGTGCACAAAAAGGGGGGTCTTTGGCGCGGCACAGGAAATTATTGCATAACACTTATGTTGTTATAAGTGGGATTGCACCAGCACTGGGTTTAGGATTTACTTGGTTTATGCATGGCGCAAGGATTTTGTGTGTTGTAATTAAGGTCAGTGCACCCTCTTGGCATGACTATGTTTTCTGTAACAAGGGTGGTGATTGCACCCAGAGAAAAATGTGGCTCAGAAACAACTTTTAGGTTTTCTCTCCTTTCTTGATGGGTTTGCGGTCTTTTAGGCCTCCTTCTTCATGGATTTAGACGGTGAAGGGGGCATAGCAAAGAGATCTAGGTTCACTTTTGAGACAGAGCCCTCTTGGGTAGCAGATCTGGAAAGAGGGTGAAAATGGCTTGGGAGGGAATATTTGCAAGAATGGCAGGAGGGGTTGATGGCTTCTCAGATCCATATCATCCTACCTCACAAACAACCAATAAAACAAAAACACAAGAGGAGTAAGAACCACTTACCCGGAATATATAGAATGAGAGAGACGAAGTGGGGTCCATGAATGCAACACGAGAATGATGCACGCACTGACAGGTGCAGAGGAATAAATATTTTCACGTGTTTTTGATTGTGAAAGTGATAGGGTGGATGCGCCTATATATAGCCAAAAGCACAATAAATGTGCCAACCACTTTTTAAAGAGGTGCACCAAAACACGTGTCGACATGGAAAACCTTGCACCCTTTGGCATGGATATGTTTTTGTCAGCATGGAATTATCTGCACCTTGGTGCAAATTTAGTACTGTCAACACTAGATTTTGAGTGCCTTGGCGCACCAAAACATGGCGCAACATTTTTGTTGTTGACAAGAAGGCGCATGCGCCCTTGGCACAGAAAGAAAGGTGCATCATGAGAAGGTGCAACAATTGATGTGTCAACACTTCAAAAGGTGTGCCAAAGGAAATAAAGGGGGCGTAGGTTTACCCTGTGTTGCATAGATAAAAGGTGCACCCAGCCAAAAAAGGACCAAAATGACCAAGTTCAGAAAACTAAATTTCCCGAAAAGGGATTTTACAACATTCCGAACGCTGAGGGACCCTGATGAGGAACCAGAAAAAAATTGTGGTATGGTTACCTGTAAAATTTCCCTTGTCAATTTTACAGGATAACACAATCACAATTCTACTTTCCATATTATGCTTTAAGGATCTCTTTTCAAGTTGTCAAACTTCTACAACATGACTCACTCGATATCAATGTTAGAAGCATAATGGAATGAGATGGGGGTGGGTGAATTATTACTTAAAAAAATTCTTATTATATTTCATATCAAAATACTCAAAACCACATAACCATTAAACAACAATATCTAATTAATCAATACTTAATTTGTGCACATCATATACCATAAAAAAGCAAGCAACCATGAAACAAGGAATCAACAAAAGAACACAAGATGTAAGTGGGAAACCCTCAAGGGGAATAAAACCCACTGAAACACAATATTATATTGATATTTTTCTAAATTTAGTGAGGCACCAACCCTACAAGGAGCACTAACCCCTAGTTTAGTAGAGAACCATCCCTACAAGGAACACCAACCCCTAATTTTGTGAAGAACCTACTCCAAAAGGAGCCTACAACCCCCCAAGATGATCAAGAACCCACTCAACCATATTATGATGTTTAGATATCAAATTTTTTTCTACCAAAAATTATGGAGACCTCTTATTCAACTCACACTTATTCAACCAAATCCTAGGTAATCACAATTCACAAAACAAGCTCTTCAATCACTCTAAAATTCATCAAAATATTGATCTCATGTTATATGATTTTCTCTACCTAAAAATCACTTGAATGAGCCTCAATTCATGCCCAAACACCTTCAAACAACTTTTACCTAGGTCACTCCACTTGCACACAACCAACTAGTTCCAAAAAGCACCCAAAAACATGTTTAATATGTTTCTCCTCATTTCAAAATTAGAAACAACCGTTTCCCTCCTTTGATTTGACCCATACATCAAGTAAATATTTAAAATTTTAAATATAATAGTCACAAGTGACCCAATTAGGTCATCCTAACTAAAACCCTCATTACAAGTGCCAAAAATGGCTCAAAACCCCATAGGCACATTCTTAAAAATTCCCTTACATTAAATGTATACATAGTCATGACCCAAAACCCCTTAAATATGATTAAAATATAATTTTACAAACATAAATAGTAGTAAATTTTATCAAACTTTAGACACCTATATTTCAATCAAAGAAATTTAAATACCTAAATTGCACTATCTTCACCTCCTCTCACTCTATTTCAATAACAACACTTCATTATCTAATTGTGCTTATAATTCACTCAGGATGCCTATTTATGACATTTTGATTATTTATAATCCTTTTAATTAGATAATTACATGTTGATTAAGCCTCTTATATTTCATTTAACAAATAAACCTTCTTATTGGCTAAGTACCGTTTTAAAACTTACAAAATCCATCCAAACCTCATTCGAAACTCTCATAAAGCTTCCTAAGACTATTTAGGACCCTTAATTAATCCTAAGAGATTAATTATATCCTAATATAGTAAAAAAATTCTTTGACTTCTAAAAATTCTATTTTAGGCTTTTCCATTTGTCCCACATGCATTAGGATTTTAATCTTATCTAGGTGAAAATATATAAATAGAAGGCTAAGGCCTTCCTTTCAATTTTACACCTTGATATTGATATAATAACACTTGGAAAAGGTATTATACCTCATTTTTATTAAATTTAAGCTATAAAATATTTTATCTTGGCTAACCTCCATTGAAATAGCTTCAATCTTGCATCTTTCCTCCAAATTGGATTAGTAAGGGATTATTTAAGCATGGTTTTGTAGCCATCTTAAAGAGATCTCTTCATCTTTTTGGAGAAAAAAAAAAACCACTTTGATTGTTTAGAATCTAAATAGGTTCACACATAGATTAACAATCATAAAGAGTAAAATAAACTTAGCATGTTGTTTGTTTCATTCATATTGCATGCATTAAAGTTAATTTGTTAAGCTCTTATCTTGATGATTATTGATTGATTTATCTCAAGATTTATAATAATAGGTGTTAGTATAGGTTAATTAGTTTTACAAGTTATTCTCTAATACAAAACCAATCAAATTATTTCATTTACTTGGGCCCAATTCCTTTGTAATTCTCAAAACAATTGTTTCCTACACCCTTGAACCTTGGAAACTTTATAAGGCCAAAAATTTACCTCAACAAGAGAAAACCATGACATGTAATCACTTTATAGAAATATAATAACCTTTAGAAAACTTATAATAAAGTTATAAGTCATGAAACATCAATCTCTTCAAACAACGACTACTTTTGACTTCACCAAATCAACCTGCCAAAAATGTTGTTTCCAAATGTTAGCTCATAAAATTATTTATAAAAAAATATAAGACATAAACATTTATTAATTTTATTCCATATTAATCCCTATTAACATTCCAGGAAATAGTAAGTATGACCCAATCCATATCATTCTTAAAATAACATCAAACTTTCACCAAAACACATGTTGTCTTGAACTGCCAAAAATATTCCTGTCCAAATAATTACATAGAAACCATATATAATTAGCTCATCATTAGGAAAACCTCATGTCATTAGAAATTTATCTAAATCCCATTTCTAACAAAACTTGAATCACCTTCAAACTCCACTTGTAGCTCAAGTTATGCTCATTTTATTGAGCACTGCTATTTGAGACCCCATAACCCCTTTGACTACCAACTGTTTGAACCTCAAAACAAATTTTTCATGCTACTCCTTAAGACCATCTTGTCCTATAACCTTTTTCTTCTTCAGAAACTATTATTTTTAGGTGGGGACCAATCATCAAAATGACCTCAACCATACATTTATAGAAATACAAGAGAGTCCTCTACAATAAAAATCATAAATTTTTGTAAACAATAAAAAATGGGTCACTATACTTAACTTTATGTAAACTAATCCTAGTCGTGGTTTAACTAGGGTTTTAGACCACTTTACCTTCTTAACATTCGTTCATAAAACACTGATAATAAAAAACCTCATTATTTTTTTAACCTTATAAAATCACCATAGAATCTTCCATGAAAGCCATAAGGTCCCATACTGAGCACACTTTTCACAATGAGCATCGAAGTTCAACTTTGAGATGAAATTTCACTTGATTTTAATCTTATGTTACATTAATTGTCATAAATTTCAAAATTATCATCATGGGAACCTAATTTTTTTTTCGAGCACTATGAAACATCCCTCTAACATATCCTATCATTATAATGTCAATTTCATGCCTCAATCTCTCAAATCACTAAGACTTACCTATGCTTACATGCATATTCCTCACTGTAGAAGCTAGTGTCAACTGAAATAATACACTAACTCAAAAAAGAACCTATAAAAATGACCCAAATATACATGATATTCCATGATGTACTTGAATACATGCTTTCATGAGTTCATATGGCTCTAAACCACACTATCACACCATGAAGTTTGTCATACTTTCTCCCAATGAGCACCTATAACAAAGTAAAACACTTATACTTGCACCATGAAACTACTGTGAGTGCCCAAGAACCATAAAAAAATGATATCCATCATGTCAACATGCTTCCCAAGCATCCAAGAAGCTCATACTATCAAGCTACATCTCCTAGGCACATGTATAGGCTTGCAAGAGCAAACACACCTCATTGAATCTCACTATACCAGCTGGTAAACATCTGAAACACCATGTTAACATCATATACATCATCATAAAATCATCATGCAACATTCAATTTGTCATTAATGTGGTTTTACATCAATGAAAACACCTATTAGGACCACATTCCAACAAGTTAATGGTGATTTAACGTGATCAAATAGAGGAATATGAGTGAAGTGTTAGAGATCTAAAAGGATAAGAAGTTAAGTGAAGTGAAGTGTTAGATAAGAAGTTAATGAAAAATTGAGCCAAAACAAACTAATTAAAAATAATAAAAAAGGGACGATCCTATAAAATTGGATGGATTATTTAAATACAATAAAGTAAGAAAATATCTAATATTAACTAATCAATATTAACACAACCAACTAAGCATTCTTATGACCTAAATGTATGACTGAAATTGACTATCTAGTGATACTAATAGCTTGGTGATGAAATGATAATGAGAATTGATTTATAACAAGGTGAATTTTAAAGAGGAAGTTGATTAAAGACCTAGAGAAAACAAATAAATCAATAAGAAAACTCGAATCTACAAAAATATTGAGTGACAATTTTAATCATAAAAAGAATAAGACACTTAAGAAATAAAATACTTTAAAATATCATAACAAAGAAATACCTTAAAATATCATAGCAAAGATCGTGGCAATATTGATGGTGGGGATGAAGATCATTGGTACCGGCAAAAGGTGGATGGTAGGGTTTGATGTGAAGAAAAGGACAAACCAAAAGAGGAGTGGGAAGTTTTGATTAAAATAGTCTATGTGAATGGGACCGGAGGGTGGTATCTAAGGAGGACAAATGAAATTTTACTTTAACCTAGATATTTTACGGGAGGGTGGATACAATGTGGAATTTATGGACAAGGATACACTAAAAGGTGAATGGGAAAGTGTAACATATATATGATATGAATATGGCCTAAGTGTTGAAACTAAGGAGGGAAAATTCAAGTTGAAGTGAAAGTGTTCAAAGTGAAATAGTATGACCAAATAGAAGGTGGTGGACCTATTTTTGAGCTATTATTTAAAAAAGAGATCGATATCCTTAAGGGATGAATAATGATGTATTGGCCAACGAAGGTAGTTTGGGAGACCGAGATGATTTATTGGTGGAATTTGACCTAATTCAAGGTGAGAAAAATATGAGTGAGCCAAAGTCGATGGATTGGGAGACTGGGATCAATAAAAATAGGGGTTTGACCATTTCTTATTCGATGTCAATAGAGAGGTGGCGTGGATGGAAAATTCAGGATATGGGTTATAGTTTCAATGAATGTGAGGTCATGTGACACAATGGTGTGGGAAAATAGGATAGAGTGATGCACAAGCTCACGGGGTGCATAGATAAGAGAATTGACGAGTTTATATAGTTTTCGGTAGGGTCGAAAAGGGGATTAGGTAATAGAGAAGTGCATTGAAGCTAGGGAGTTAGAGGTCGGGGTGGAAACACCAATGGAGGAAAAGTAATTTTGGAGATTTCACAAACTAATTATGGTTATATATTTGTGTTTCATGCTAATTTTGGTTTCTAAATTGATGAGGGTCATCAATCCTTGCCATTAATAATGTCAATCTAGGTTGGTGTCCGAAGGCTGTATGCATTAAGAGAAAAAAATCTTGGAAAACAACTCCTTTAAACACAAACCAAACTTGCATAAAATAAATCACACTTGCATAAATTGAAATTTCTGAATTAGAAATAAACTTAATTAAACGAAACACTGCGAGTTCACAATTGACCGAATTTTCACAATACAAAGATAAAAATAATACAACAGAATGAATTAAAAAAATGAATAAACATAAACATAAATACATAGATCCATATTTCTTGGAATGAGTGGCCATCTCATTCCTTGGAAGAGGATTTAAATCATACTTCTGAGATCTCAAAACTATAGAATATTTGAGAGGAAAGAACATATCTTTATTTCTTGGGAGAAAAGCATTACATATTTGAGTGTGGAAGGTTGCATTTATAATTTATGCATCCAACCAACTCCTTATTTTTAGAGATACAATTTGATCTTATTTTTATTCTAATCCTAACAACTAAGATCCCCATCTCTACAAAATATGGAGAGAGATATATTATTGGAGTCAAAGTCTTATCTCACTTATTTTAGGAAGATTTGCTCGCAAATATTCTCCTTGCTTTTTTAACTAACAAGAATCATAATGATTTTATTCCTCTACATTATTGGAAGGAGGATTTTTCTCAAAATATGGTTTAGACCAAATACCTTTCTCATATTTTCCATTTGAATTTTCTATTTTTTATGGGAACTTTTAATGCTTGTCGATACGCATTTTCCTTGGAATGTAGTTCACTAAAAGTTATATTTATCTTCATTGGTAAAACCTGTTGCAAATATGAATGAGGTTTTTATTAAACACATTTCTATGAACAAAAACCTCTCTTAGATTTTCCATTTGAATTTTTTGTTTTTGTTTATGGAACTTTTAGTGCTCATTTGATACACTTTTCCTTGGATTGCAGCTCACTAAAAGTTAGATCTCTCTTTATTGGTAAAACATGTAGCAAATCTAAATGAGGTTTTGTTAAACACATTTCCATGAACAAAAAATATCTCATATTTTCTGGTTTACTTTTCTGTTAGCACTTTCGTCTGATACACTTTTCCTCGGACTGTAGCTCGCTAAAAGTTAGATCTCTCTTTATTGGTAAAACCTGTAGCAAATTTGAATGAGGTTTTTGTTAATCACATTTCTATGAGCACAAAAATATCTCATAATTTCCATTGGATTCTTTGATCTTTCACAATTCCTAAAAAATTGTCAAAATCAGTGATTTCCGAACTAATCTGCGAGTTCCTAACTAACTGTGAGTTCCGAAACTAACTTTGCTCATGAGTTCCTAACTAAGCCTCGTGAGTTCTGAAGCTAACTTAAAACAACTATAACGTTTGCATACAATCTTGGATTGAGATGATTATTTTTTTGAGAGGAATATGAATATGAAATCATATTTGATTTTAGATATACCATCCATGATCAATTCCACTTTTCCCAATACTAGCATTATCTTTCCTTTATGGCCTGCATACACAAGACTTTGCATATTTTCCCAAATAATCAATAGGATTAGTAAAAAAAAATAGATAAAAAAATATTTGTAAATAATGAACAAGATATATATCCTATATTCTATCTTAAGAAAACTATAAGTTCCTAGATTATATTTAAATCCACTTTGAAAGGTAACTTGGAAGGAAAAAATAATGGTAATTTATGGCCTCATCATAAATATGTATTGCATCTTTTCTTACTATAAGTACCTCCATTTTTTTAATATAAAAAGAAATATCAATAGGTAACACCTTCATTTTTGACTTGTGTGTGTGTTGTAAAAATAAATTATGTTATCTTTCACCTACTTCTCATTAGTAGTACCATAGGGCTGAAAATGAAAACCAAATAGTTCAATGGTTGAGTAGGATGGAGGTGGTGGATGATTTAATTTGATGGTGGATGTGGGGATTAATTCAACACAAGGTAAGGTGATTTGGATGCTTGGTTGAGGGAGTAGATTAGGAGGAGAGGAATAAAAAGGCTCGGTCATGAAGGATTAGGCTAGAGGAGGCCGAGACTTCATCAACATATTTACAAAAGTTTGTAATATGATATTACCCTTATGTTGTATAATACAATAATTTGATCCAATGGTAAATATTAACTTGAATTCTCAGAAAAATGGAGGAGTGAATCAAAATTGACAGACACATTGATTGGATGTGTAGAAGAATTTTGTGAAAAATAGACACGTAACTATTGGCACTTAATAAGTTCTTCCAAGGAAAATGAGATGCGGGTGTAACTTGTAAGCCTCTATTTGCTTCAAGTATTATATGAATCTATATTTAACTAAATTATAATAAAATAATTACATGTTTCTTGATTCTATAGACACAAAATCATGCATTTTGGGTAACTATCTAGTCTTGATTGCATACCACTATTCAAATGGCTCATAAGTAGTAAAATTACTAGTTAACCCAAGTCTTTGGCCACCTTTCTTTGCTTTCTATTGCCACTTTTGGTCTTACACCCTTACTTGCTTAGTATTCATTTTTATACTTCGGTAATTATCATCTTATACACTAGCACTTACCCAGCCGGGACACCGGCGCCGGGCACCCTCGTCCCCTCTGGGCGACCCTAACCTCAACATATTTTGGGTCCTTTATAGTTGTTTGAGCATCTTATATTTTTGGTAGTTGACCTTTTTGGGGTTGATTATGAAATTCAAGAAAGGGAATCATATAAATATAAAGTTATGTGATCATAATAAGGGACAAAAAACTAAACATTAGATATCACCACCTAAGGTTGCATCCATAAATAATCTACAAGCTCCATTGCATCCATATAGCACCATCCAAGGGAGACAAGGGATGGTTATTCTAGATACAATTTATAGGAGGAAAGTTCATTCTATTCCATGCACACATCTATTACATTTCTTTACATCTAGCTTACTTGCTCACTATTAAGTGCAACATGCACAAGAGCCACCTAGTGCACAATTCCGTACACACACACACACACACACACACACAGAACTACATTGGTTCTGCGATATAGTGCCGAAATCAGTTGTAAGATGACCATTATGATAGCTAAGAACAATCGACCCCTCATTATGCATATTTATTTATTAGGATTTGATGTCTATTTGAGGGTTTTGCAGGTCATATTTTCATTGCAGGTTTCTAGTGACTTGATGACCCTTGTGTGCCCTCATAGAGACCAAAGGTGAACAAAAATGAATACCTCATAACCATTAAAAGGTGGTTTCGTGAGTCTTTTGGTAGAAATAGACACCCAAAAATAGGCCTAGGCTACCCACGAGCACCCCGTCCCTCTCCAAGTACCACAGTCCAACATATTCCTCCATCTTTGCATTTTATCGAGCTTCGTTACAATAGTTAGTGCTCTAGATTTTCTAGTTTTCCATATTTGTAAACCTTTGAGGTCTCTAAAAATCACCTAAGGACCTTTTTCCTATTCTTTGTACTTAGGGTTTCATAATTTCTTGCTTAGCTTACTTGGCTTAATTTTTGTACTTTATTATTTATTCATTTACTTCTACAATAACAATCAGATTAGGATTATATTTCCATATTAAGCTTAATAATTTTGATGAACCTGACCTTCAAATCCACCTTCTTCTTAGGATTCTTATCCTCTTATCACTATGGATCAATCTTATGGAGAATTCACTAAATCCCACCTTAAATACCTTAATGATCATATCATTGAGCATCCATGAGGACTAAGACTTGCTTTTATTCATTGCTCGTGAGGAAGCCACCAACCTCGTGGAGCTTAATGCTTCTATTACTATCCCCACTTCCATTTCTACTCAACCACTTACTTCTACTCTTCCACCCATTTCTATCATCCCCATTTTGTCCCTACTCCAACTAACCACTTCACTCCACCTCTTGTTTCTCACACATGGCAGGTTTCTTCTACTTGGAATCAATATTTAGCCCCCTTTATTGATACCTTCAAGAATTTTTTTCAATTACAACAGGCTACTTCTCGTATGTCTCCATCTTTGGATTCCACTTTATTACTACACACTCCATTCACACCCGCCATCTCTGCTTACTCGCTTCCTCCTAATTTTGTCACCCCAAGCTTCCCATTTTCAATGGGCATGGTGACCCACAAGAGCATCATCGAAAATTCTATATGTCCTATCTAGATTTTGTGGATAATCACATTCCTCTAGCTAAGATATTTCCTCCCAATCTCCATGATTATGTGATGTGTTGGTTCTATGACCTACTGTTCACTTAGTAATATCTTTCACACATCTAGCCAATGATTTTCTCACTCATTTCTCTATCAATAACGGATCTAAGATCTCTTATCGTCAAATCACACAACTTAAACAAGGATATAATGAACATCTATTAGAATATTTCAGTTTCACGTGATTCTTAGACGTTTCTTTGAAGTGTTGATGAAATAGATAGGTAGTAACGGGCATAGGAGGAATACTTGTTCAAATGATGGTTGATGGTTTACTATGCGCGTATGACTTCCGAATCCATGGCTGGTTGTGAGAGATTCCTTTTGGCTAGGAGGAACTACCTATAATAAAAGCATGACCACCAAAAGGAATTAAACAATATGTGTAGTGAACCCACGCCTAGCGTATGCTAGATCGAGAAGTGTGATACTTCCTAGATGGATGTCGAGTTCACCGTTTTAAACAATTTAATGCGAGAAATAAAGTAAATAATATTGTAATTTTAAATGATTTAGGTATCTCACTTAAAACACAATAAGAAAGATATAATATAACATGCTAGGTTAGAATAGGATCCGAAGATCAAGTAACTGGTTCTTGGTCTCTGCAGGTTTGACAGAGGTCTCAGGTAGATCACAGGTGAATGAGGGTGAGGTAGAATTAGGTGGGTAGGTCACTGTTCTGGTTGTATGGGAAAATACAGAGACCGATGCCGGTTAAGGGTGATCGACGACGGTTGCGTGTAACCGGTGCGATTACTTATGGAAATCTAGGAATGCCACAAAATGAGCTTTGGGTCTCCTTTGTGATTGCACAAAGGACTTTGGTTGGTCGGAATGAGGTATTGGGTGGTTTGGGCAGGATTTGGTGAGGTTTTAATGGGTATATGGAGGGGTGAGTGTTGGAGGAAGTCAATGGGTGGCTAGGTGAACAATAGGTGACAATATAAGGACGGAATGAAATAAACTAGAGAAGTATAATGTTATACTTACTTGAAATCTGGTCCTGGGAGTCTGTGAGTGATGAATGAAGGTACTGGAAAGGGGTTGAATGCTGTTGAGGATCACCAAACATTAGAAAGCTCCTGCACGGGTTGCATGTGCATTCTCTTTTGCTCGGTTGGATCAAATTAGTGCTGGGGTGAATGCTGGATGGTTGTGCAAGAGAAAATGCTTGGTCTCCTTCCTTACATGTGTGTTCTTGCTGAAATTCATTCTTAGAAGACGTGATATCTCTCAGGAATGTGCCAATATTTGCCAACCTTGAAAATAAGGTTGTTTTGGGTGTTAAAAAGGTAACCGATGGTGGTTTCAACCTAACCGGAAACGGTTAGGGATAACCAAATATTGGTCAAGGTGGGATTTCCTAGGTTTACTAAACTAAGGAGATCCTTTTGATTTTCTTGGATCTCATGTTGTTAACCCACGAATTAAACTAGAAGCTTCTTGTAAGCATGCGGGAATGTGGTTAGAGGGAATGTAGGCATTGATTTTTAGGGTTTGGGTAAGTCTTAGTTAGTTATGGCAACTTACTAAGAATAGGTCTTAGGGTGAGTTGGCTTGATGAGGTGTCTAGGTGAAGTGTATGTGTGGATATTATTTAAATTAAGATATTTAAATAATAAATATGGTGAGGATAATGAATTAATTTAATTAAATTAATATTAGTGAGGTGAAGAGGGCCATGGCTAGGTGAATGTGATGAAGGGTGCTTATTTGTCGAGGGACCAAAGGGAGTGTGACCTAATTTTAGTGTCTACATTTTTCCCCTTTTGTTGTGTAGCTTGTATTGGTAAGTGACGCTAACAAAAATAAGATGTGGTTTCCCCATGTGTGGATGAAGGTGATCCCCCTCAAACTAGGAACTAACGAGGTAGAAGGTAGAAGCGGTGAGTGGTTTGATAAAAGGTAAATGTGAGGGAAAAGTTAGGTGGGCATGGGGGAAAAAGGGTTAAAGGTCTACCACGCAATCTAGGTAATGGATTAGGGTCGAGGTAGTAACATTCAAACACATGCACACGTATAAACTACAACACACTCTCCTGGGTTGAAGAGCAACAAAGTCTACATTGTCTAAGGTCGATAGGTTTATCCAAATGAGGTTGAAGTGATTCCAGTATCCAAGGTATATGATATGGTCAAGAAACACAATGTAGGTTAGGTGCAGGAACATTTAGGTATGTTCGGTACACCAAAGGTAGGGTCAGGATAAATAGTCACGGCAATAGGCTATGTAAGGTCATTAGGTCAACAACCTAGGTAACAATGCTGCAAGGTATAGCGAACACATGATGTCAAAGGTCACTAGTAATGGGCCGAGTCCAAATATCTAGGTCGTAGCACGGGTAAGGCCAAGGTAGGGGTAAAATAATGAGTCCCCAAAGGAGGAAAAAGGGAGGTAGGAAATGATGAGGTTAGGAAGGGAGGTAAATGGTGTGGGTAAAGGTGGGGTTGGTTAAATGATTAGGGTAAAGGTTGGGTGAAGGGTAGAGAATGACCGAGCTAACCTCTAAAGGCCCCATGCCCTTGTAGTGCTTCCTACTTAGTCCCGGAAAAAAGGGACCTCGGAGTCGATGTAGTTCTCCCATAAGCTTGGGAAGAATATGAGGAGGTATGGAAATGAGTTAGTAGGTTTTAGGCATGGTGTGGGTTTTAGATCTGTTAGGTGTGGGTGGATTATAGGTAAAGTGATGTAGGTGGGGTCGATTGTGGTGAAAGAAGAAGATTACCCCAAAAGTAAGCGTCGAGGACCAAGTCCTGTATAAGGTAATCAAAACGTAAACAAGGATGGCTAAAAGATAAGAGGGGGAAATAAATCCACTTGATTAGCGAGGATCATACCGAGTAGATCACACCTTGAAAGAGGTGATGAACGTAAGACCCTAAAGACATTGCATGATTGATTGTTCTATGGTGAAAAGTAGTCACATGATCACCAAATTTCATAGTTTCTAAGAAGTCCCTTGAGGAAATTAGGAAATGAGAGTGGGAATGGTAAGAAGGGTGAAAGGTAGTTAATTTTTATATGGTATAGGTAGCATGCGCTTTGGGCAAGAGAACCTAGGTCACAATGGGCAAGTCCATGACTAAAAGGTTTTCAGTTTTAACTTGTAGTTGAGATAGACTGATCGATGCGGGAAGTCTATATGGGATGAATAAAATTTAACTCCTTGAGGTCTTCGTGAAGCTGATCGATGCGAAAGCTTTGGTTGCTCTCATTTTTTAGAAGAGCTTTACATAGCTGTCCTTTGAGGGAGCAGGCTATTTATAGCAGCAATTGTTGAGAGGAAGATGTCCTTTTGAGGGAGTCATATTTTTATTAGAAGTTTGACTCAAGGAGTTATATCCCATGTGAAGGCTTTGAAGTCATGGACTAGACCAAAGTGGAGGATAGGAATCTTGTTCAAAAGGAAAGGTGGAAAAACCATGGGATCTCATCTAAAGGTAGATGAAAAGTATCCATGAGAACCATGCTATGTGTAGCGCCGGGGTACACATATTCAAGAGAAGATAATAATTAACAGGTACTCACATGATTCTTTTTTAATTGTTGGTGAGGTGTATGGAGTGGATAACGCTCAAGGGACGAGCATGGAAAGAGACAAAAGGTGAGGTAGGATGAAAAGTCAACAATAGAATGGTCAAAGATGTAAGGCGTTAAGGGGCTTAGGTTCGGGTTTACTATTGAGTGAAGATAAATGATAAGCACCTGATCCATAGGTATGAGTCATGATGTATTGTCTAAGCCAATTAGGAGAAAATTTTCCCGTTTACTTTTTTTTGATTTAGTTACATGTTGATTTTCTTTCAGGACAAGGTCACAAACTTGGAAGGTTTGAGAGCTTGACGATGGGATTTTGAAGTTTGGATGAGGTCATATAAGGAAATTTTGAGGGGAGATTAGTGTAATTGTTTGAGCATGGTGTGATGCGTGATGCCATTAGAAATGGGGTACATAGGGCCATGAGATAGTGATTTTAGGTATGGGTGCGAGATGGTATGTTGGGTATAGGATTAGTTGGTGGGTTAGTTGCCTTTTCTTTACCCTTATCCTTCCGAGAACTTTTAGTGACATGTATCATGTTTATCCGAGGAGTTGGAAAGTGAAGAAGGTGTAGGGTGAGTGGTATAATGACACGACAGAAAAAAACATACCGAGTAGAAAAACCCTATGAGGTGAGTTGGGTGCAATGACATTTGGGTGGTGGCATGGAAAGTTATCTGATGCAAACCATGTTAATTTCAAATATTGGGGGTGGCTCTAGGAGTTGTGAGGGTGGAGTTTGTGGTTGTTGAGTGGGTAGTGTGGGAATGGGTGTTGGTGAAGTAGGGTCCTCATCGAGAAGGTCGTCATCATCAAAGTTGGCTTCCGGAGGACACAACTAGATAAGGACAGTTTTCAAGGCCTTGCAGTTCTCCACATCATGCCCTGACACATGATGGTATGCATAAATTTTAGTATCATCAAACCCTTTTGGCTTGGGTTTTAGGGGGTCATAAGGCCTGAGTGGTAGTAATGTGATGATAAAAGTCTCAAGGAGGTTGGTTAAAATTATGGCATAAGACCATGCTATTGGATCATAATGGGAAGTGAACATGGGTTTGGGTGTAGGTGTGGTTGATTGTTAAGGAACGACCTTTGGAAGAGGAGGAGTGGGTCAAGCTATGGTTTTGGGTGTCGGTGTGGTTTTGGGTGTCGGTCTTGTTTGTTTAGGTAGGGGTATAGTAGACGGATGGGTAGGAGGGTGTGTGGCTATTTTGACTACCTTATTGTGAAGTAGTGGAGTTTTGTTTTTGGGTTGCACCTTCTTGGGTAAAGGTGATGTGGGTGTACGAGGTCTAGAAGGAAAGGCAGATGGGGAAGAGGATGAGTTACCCATGGGGATAACGGGGGTGTTGTGAAGGTAGAGGATGCGGGTCGTGCAGGAGGTGTAAGGGACAAAGATTGAAATGTAGTGGGTAGTGAAGTAATAGTTGAGGGTATTGGAGGTATGGGTGGTAAAGATGTTGTGGGTGTGGGTGTAAGTCATGTTGGGCGTCTGGGGAGGTTAGAGGTTTGTGTGGGAGGAATGGGTTGTTGTGTTTTTGGTTTATCGATGGGTGGAGGTTGCTTGACCATGTTGGGAAGCTGAGGTCTTAAGACAAACGAGATAGGTGAAGGTGTGATTTTACGTGGCTGGGGTATGGGTTCTATGGGTTTGGTGCTTCTATTTGGGTGTCGAGTAGGTGTGGTGTTGACTTGAGAGGATGTAGCTAAATCCAGTTTAATAGGTGGTTGAGTAATGCTAGTGCTTAGGGTGACCCCTAAGGTGGTAATAGGTTTAGTCAAGGAAAATGTTATAGGTGTGGGTTTGGGATTAGATGTAGTTTTGGTTATGGGTAAGGGTGTATTTTGAGTTATGATGGGTGTCATGGAAGGAATGGTGATAGAGGTGGTTGTATTCGGTTTGATTTATTGAAATAATTTTGGGTAGATAGTGGAAGTATCAGTAAGTGACATCTACATTTGTGTTGAGACCGGAAGTAGAAGATGCCCCCATAATAAGGCTCTATGCACATAATCTAAGTGATCAGAAAAACATGAGAATGACACGTCACTAGGTGGAGTTGATGAGGACCTAATGGTAATTCATGTAAAATGTATCTTAGAGATAGGAAATTGGCTAGCTTCAGCTTTCGTGGGTAGGAGAGCCGAAAGTAGGTATGTATGATTTTGGGTAGCTAATGGAGAATGCTCACCAAGAGGAAAAGGTATCTCAACTGGGTCTTTGATAGGAAAAGGAGATGATGGGAGCTCCTCTATAGGTGGAGGAGATGATGGGTGCTCCTCTATGGGAAGAGGAGTAATGGGTGCTCCTCTGTGAGTGGAGGAGGTTTTGTGGGTACTAGTTCTCTAAGTGGAGAAGCCAAAGGTGAAATGGTGTTGATGTTAGCAAGGGACTCCTCCGTAGGTGATGAAAGGTGTTCCTCATGGGTGGAGAAGTAGGTGCGGTGGATTCCAATACGGAAGGAGGGTTTCGTGCGAGGATCTCCTTTATGGAAGGAATATGGGGCATTTGGGAGGTGACAGTGCATTATTAAAATAGCGTAAACCTCACGGGTATGGGTATCACGAGTTGAGGTCTCACCGGTTTGATCGACAAAAGATCATGGTTGGGAAATGGCTTCTTGAAGATGTGTAGGTTTTGGTTGGTAGGTGCATTAGGATTATCCATAGTTAACTCACCTTTCTTGAGCATTTCTTGGAGAATATTTTTGAAAGTGATGCAGTTACCGTCACTATGACCCTTTGTTCGATGATAGTTATAGAAGTCATGTTCCTTATACCATGTGGGCATGGGGTGAGTAGGGTCAAAACTAGTGAGTGGTTGTATGGGTGGAAGAGTGATGGCTCTAGATTTGATAAGCTTTTCTAAGACAAAAGAGTAAGGTTCCCCAATTGGGGTGTATTTCCACTACTCTCGTCTGAATTGAAAAGTCTGGATGGGTGAGAGATTAGATGAGGGGGTAGCCTGATTTGATGGATGAGCTCAAATACCTTGAGTACCACTATGTTAGTGGTGCTCTTAGCTTTTGAATAATTGGTTTGTGGTTTGGAAGAAGAAGAGGTATCATTCAAATTGAATGCTGAATTCTTATTGCGTAATGGATTTTCTTTTCTTTGATGACCTAAATTTCTAACTTTCGTGCCATAGTGAATGCTTCATTGAATGTTCGGAAGGTTTGGACCTATAAGGTCGGTGAGATATGCCTAGCACAAGCCCGTGTGAAGAGCTTGATGAGTTCTATTTGTGGCAGTTGGAAGGTGAGTTGATTGATCAAGCTACTCCAACGAGTGAAAAAATCTACGATAGATTCATCCTCATACTGACGCGTGGAGTATAGGTCAGTCATGGTAACTTTATTGATGATATTGATAGAGAAAAGATCCAAGAAGGCTTGTGCTACTGATTGAATGAGAATATAGACTGTTTAGGTAGCCCACTATACCAATCTAATGTAGGTCCATCGAGAGACATGGGAAGGGTTCTTAAGAGCAAATAATCATCGTGAGTGATTAGATAACACCTATGTTTGAATGACTCGCAAATGATGTTGCAGTCTTCTTTGTTATTGAAATGATTGAATTTAGGCATTTCCCAATGCACGAGATATAGCGAGATAGGAATGGATGGGTGGATGGGTTCATTAAAAATTTCATCATAGGTGAGAGCGTTGTGAGAGCTAGAAACTAATTCCTCCAATGTCTACATCTTATACAACATTCATTGTATTAGGTCATTGGTAGGTTATGATGATTGGGAACCTCCTGTAGCATGATGGGGTTGGTTTTGAGCATATAATGAGGGTGGTACTCTAGTGTATGGTGCTGCCATGTTGGTTGATTGAGAAGAAGGAAGTGAAATAGGAGTACGTACCAAGAGTAAATAATAGATGAAATGGGAGGCTACGATAGTATGTATATGGAGGTGGAAGGGTCGTGGTGACCCTAGTGGCAATAGGGGCTAACGATTGTGGAATGGAAAGGACCACATTCTTAAATGGGGTAGGGGTCACCAACATTGGAGGTGGTAATGTAGCTACAGGTATCTGTGAGGAATTAGGGGTAGATGAGGTTATGTTTTGGGTAGTTATTGAGGGTATGGTGAATGTGGTGGGTGCCATGGAGGTTGAAGACGTGGTAGTCATAGTGGGTATAAGACCTAGCTACGAAATGACTGGGGGTAAGGTAGATGCGGGCAACACAGATCCAGATGGAGCTGATGTAGGAGTGGGAGTGAGAGTTGGGGGATAGATATGGGCATTCCGTATATCAACTAACCCGAGGCATCTTGAGTGGACGAGTGCGAAAGGTAAAACTATAAAGCGGCAGGGTTTTGGTCAAGGAGTCATGCAAACTCCTCATCTCCTGTAGAAATAGTGATAGGCTAGATGGGATCCATGGTTGGTAATAAAATAGAAGGTGGTGAAGGACTAGGTGGGAGTGGTTGACAATTGACGTGAAATACGAGTGTGCTTGCTTGTTTTCGGTTCAGCACCATGTGAACCAATACTGATCAGGTAAGGTTGTTTCTCTATAAATGACACAGAAAAATAGCAGGAACAGGTGAATTTGATGGTAAAAAGTGTATTTGGTACCAAATGTAGGTTGGAAAGTGAAACAGGATAACCAACGCCAGTTTGGGGAAATTGGTGCCGGTCGGGGGTAACCACTTTGCCAGGTTCATCTTTTGTAGAAAATGGTCAGTGAGTGAAAAACTAGGTAGAAAGTCGAATCTGATAGGTATGCCAAATTTGATGGTGTTTTACAATGTCAATGGGAATGATGGTAGTGACAGGGACTATGAAAAGTGGAAGAAAATGAATAAAATGTCCTTTTGGGTAGGTTAACAAAAGGACCTAGAACCGATGTTGGTTGGGTATAACTGACGACGGTCAGAGGGTACCGATGATGGTTACTGTGAAATTGAAATAGTGATGAAAGAAAAGTGGTTGTGAATTAAAATCTGATGTAGAATCAGACCCAAAATTCTGAGAATGATGATGATATGGCCCAGGCACACTCAGGTGAAGCCAGAATACACTAGCTATGATGAGGAGCGTGTAAGGATGAACAAGAAAAATGAAGAACGTGATCTCTCACCTCAAAACGCAAGCCAAGTAGAAACACTAAGAAAAATGTGATCCTAGGAGTGCCTTTTCTATTATGTTTGTTTAGCTTATGCTATTTAAGGACTAACACATGAACTGTGAAATAGAATTTTTTGGGAGGATGGCTTCCTACGAAGAAGGAGATCTAAAAGGTGAGGTTTCAAGTATGTTATGGTGGGGGTGGGCCTCGCTCTAAAGTATGACTCAACAAAGCAGTGAGCTGGGTGCCCACTGTGTCATGATCATGTGATCACCTACAACTTCTTCTAGGTAAGATGTTGTTTAAGAATGTGTGTATTTTCAATTTTTGTGAGGTTTGGTAAGACTCGAGAGAGAGAAAGAGAAAGAAAGTGCTTTCTATGGTTTGTTTGTCAACCATCAGCTGGTCATGACTTCCAGCATATAGGTTGCCCTTAATTAATGTGAGCTAATGTGATAAATCAGAATGGAATGCACTTATTTTAAAACCCAAATCAAAGTGTGAAGTTGGATGACACAATAAGATGAAGAGGAAGAGGGATGCTCTTTCACTATAATGCAGAAAACGTAAAGAAATGGTTCTTTTTAATTACACCAAAAGAAAGGTTTCCTTTAGAGAAAATAGAAAGAAAAGGTGGGTTACCAAGGAAGAAAATTAATGTGTATGCTTTTCAGAAGGGAAACAAACACACAACTTTTCCTAAGAATGAATATAATGGAAGGAACCCGGATGGGTCCCACCGAGGAATATGCCAAAATGTTTCATTTGATTCTTAGATGTTTCTTTGAAGTATTGACAAAATAGATAGGGTAACGGGCGTAGGAGGAATACCTATTTTAATGCTAGTTGATGATTTGTTGCGCGCATATGACTTCTGAATCCATAGCTGATCGTGAGAGCTTCCTTTTGGCTAGGAGGAACTACTTGTAATGAAAAGAAAGACCACCAAAAAAAGTTAAACAATATATGCAGTGAACTGCCTAGCGTGTGCTAGATCCGAGAAGTGTGATACTTCCTAGATGGCTATCAGTCCACTGTTTTAAACAATTTAATGCGGTAAATGAAGTAAATCCTATTGTAATTCAAAATGATTTAGGTATCTCACTTAAAACACAATAAGAAATATCTAATCTAACAGGCTAGGTTAGAATAGGATCCGAAGGTCAAATAATTGGTTCTGGGTCTCTGTAGGTCTAACAAAAGTCTCAGGTAGGTCACAAGTGATTAAGGGGATGAGGCGAATTAGGTGGGTAGGTCACTATTCTAAGCTGTATGGGAAAATACAAGAACTCGATACCATTCGGGGTGATCGACGGCGGTTAGATATGACTGGTGTCGATTCTTATCGAGTTACAGGAATGCCACAAAATGGGTTTTGGGTCTCCTTTGTGATTGCAAAAAGGATTTTGGTTGGTCGAGATGAGGTATTGGGTGATTTGGGAGGGATTTGGTGAGGTTTTAATGGGTATATGGAGGGGGAATGTTGAAGGAGGTCAATGGATGGCTAGGTAAACAATAGGTGATAATATAATGACAAAATGAAGTGAACCAGAGAAGTAGAATGTTTTACTTACTTGGATTCTAGTCCTGGACGCCTGTGAGTGAGGGATGGGGGTGTTGGTAAGAGGTTGAAGGTTGTAGGTGATCACTAATCATAGGAGAGATTCTGCATGGGTTGTATGTGCATTCCTCTTTGCTTGGTTAGATCAGATCATTTTGGGGTGGTTGTGTAGGGAAAATGCTTGATCTCTTTCCTTGCATGCGTGCTCTCGCTAGAATTCGATCTCAGAAGATGTGATATCTCTTAGGAAGATCTCAATGTTTTCTCCAACTTTTCTAGTATTTTTCCAACCTTGAAAATAAGGTTGTTTTGGGGTTAAAAGGGTAACCAACTGGTGGTTCGCTTAACCGGCGATGGTTAGGGGTAACCGGCATTGGTCAAGGTGGGATTTCCTAGGTTTACTAAACTAGGGAGATCCTGCTAATTTTCTTAGATCTTGTGTTGTTAACCCACAGATTAGACTGGAAGCTTATTTTAATCCTACGAGAATGTGGTTAGAGAGAATGTAGGCATTGATTTTTAGGGTTTGGGTAAGTCTTAGTTAGTTATGACAACTTACTAAGAATAGGTCTTAGGTTGAGTTGGCTTGATGAGGTGTCTAAGTGAGGTGTATGTGTGGATATTATTTAAATTAATATATTTAAATAATAAATATAGTGAGGATAATGAATTAATTTAATTAAATTAATTAAATTAATATTAGTGGGGTGAAGGGGGCCATGGCTAGGTGAATGTGATGAAGGGTGCTTATTTGTCGAGGGACCAAAGGGGAGTGTGATCTAATTTTAGTGTCTACACTCATAGTAGCGCTTAGATTTGGCCAAGAGATGCGTCCACATAATCTTCCAATATGTGATGCACGATGTCATGGAAGATGTAAGTCATAGCTCACCGATATGTGGCACCGGCATTCTTAAGGCCAAAAGGCATGACTCAATAGCGAAGGCCCCCAAGGGGTGATGAATTAGGTCTTGTGTTGATCCTCTAGGGTAAGCGAGGATTTGGTTATAACCTAAGAATCCATCCATGAGTGATAGCATCTCATGGCCAAAGTGGTAAGGTCAACCAATTTGGTCAATACCGGGTAAGGGAAATTTGTCTTTCGAACATGGTAGGTTGAGGTCATGGAAGTCTATGCAAATACGGAGTCCCCATGTCACTTTAGTGATGGGGAAAATGTTAGAAATCCAATAAGGATAATCAATGGGTAAGATGAAGGAAACAGAAAGAAGGCACTGAAGTTATTCTTTGATGAGAAGGGCAATACGAGGGTGCATTTTCCTAAGTTTTTGTTTGATGGGTTTGGCATCGGAATAGTTACAATATTGTGGACCACTATGGTGGGGTCAATACTGGTATGTCTATGTAAGACCAAGTGAAAGCATGGTTATGGTCTTTAAGGAACGAAGTGATGGCTTCTGTTTAGCAACATCTAAATATTGACCAATCTTTAGGATGTGCAGTCATCCCGAGTATGAATGTTGATCTTAATAGTTGATTCATTCAACATAGTTTGTGTCTCGTGAGGGTAACGAATGATGAATATATGAGTCTTAGGTACTAAGGTAGGTGAGTATAGAGTCATCATCTTAACATTAAATGACATTAATTGAAGGTGTATTGTCATCTATCATTTTAGGATATAGGAAGGAACAGGGAAGGGGCCTCACCCTTGTGTTAATAATTCAAAGGCCCCAAGGAAATGGTGTTTATAAAAAAAAAAAAAAGTTAGGAGGGATAGATTCAGGATCTATCGACTCTATCGGTGAGGGTGGTGATGAAGGTGGAGCGGGTGAAGAAGGTGGAGAAGGGCTAGTGTCCTTAATGAGTTCAATGTGGGCCTATTTAGTAGGTGGTTCAGGAAATCTGATATCACTACAGTCGTTATGTTTGTGGGTGGTACATGGAATAATGGTATGGTGGCCTTGCTTGTAAAATCCAAAACCAAAACCATTCCATGCACATCGGTGCAAGAAGGTGTGGGTGAAATGGTGATTGGTAAGTGATTGGAAGTCAACGGAAAATGGGCAAGTTTGTGGTGGTGATTCGGGCATGTAAGTGGCGTATCTAGTCCCCATAGGTGAGATTGGTAAGAAGATGAGGAGGACCATAAAGGAGGCATTCTCCTATACGGTGATCATACCCTGGGTGTTGGTGAAGGATTCCATACTCTTGTGGAGTAAGGAATGTGTTGACACTATATAGGTAGTACTCCCCTAGATTGAGACGTTGAAAACACCTTCCAAGGATCGAGTGGTTGGTATGTAGGTAGGTGATATGGATGAAATGTCAAAGGTCACCGTGGAGGTAGAGCTAATAGATTGGGAAGTTGATGCGTCGACCGTGGAGGTTGTGGTAGCAGTAGGAATGGAGGATGTATGTGTGCTTGAGGTAGAAGACCTTGGTAAGTGGAGGTGTAGGTGAAGCGGTGGTTGCGAGGTAGATGACTTAATAGGTATGAGCACATCATTGGGTCGGTAAAGCATGTTGCATGTTTTAAAAGGTGATGGGTTAGCTGGAATGGTATAGGTGTGTCCTTCATGTTTAAACTTTACACAATGATGCAATGTGGAAGGAACGCACCCCATGACACAAATCCAGGGTTTTCCAAGTAACATGTTATATTGGAATTCCCGTCCCAAGATGTAAAATAATCCGGAATAGTACGGGGCCCACACGAATGTGGAGGATAACGGTGCCTAGTGTAGAGGTGATAGCATCATTGAATGAATGCAACATGACAGGATGTTTATGCATGCAATTATCAGGTATGCACATTTGAGCAAATGCATGGGATGAAATGATGTTAATGCTAGCACCCCCATCAATCATCACATGACGTACCCGTATGTCATCGATGTGGACAAAGATGAAGAGGGATGGGTCCAGGTCATCATTTTGGTGTGGCGTGATCTCTTCCTCTAAGAAGCTAAGGGAGGCTACTTGGTGAATAGGGTGGGGTGAAGATGAAGGTGGTTTTTGGTGAGAGAGGCTACATGATGGGGTGTTATAATGGAGGCTACGAGTGTAGGGTAATTGGGTAAAACCTCAATAGATTGAAGAACCTCCATGAGAGCTTGACGATGGGATTCCAAGGTTTGAATGAGGTCATATAAGGACATCTTGAGGGGAGATTGGTGTAATTATTTGAGCATAGTGTGATGTGTGTCACCATTAGAAATGGGGTACATTAGGCCACATATAGTGATTTTAGGTATGGGTGCGATGGTATGTTGAGTATAGGATTTATTGGTGGGTTGGTTGAATTTTCTTTACCTTTATCCTTTTGAGCATGTGTAGTGATGTGTATCATGTTTATCCGAGGGAGTTGGAAAATGGAGAAGGTGTAGGGTGAGTGGTATAATGACACGAAGGACAAAAACCTCTGGAGGAGAAAAACCCTGTGAGCTGAACTGGGTACAACGACATTTGGGAGGTGGCATGGCAAGTTATCTGATGTGAACCCTCTTAATTTCAAATCTTGGGGTGGCTCGAGGAGCCGTGAGGGTGGAGTTTGTGGTTTTGAGTGGACAGGTGGGAGTGGGTGTCGGTGAAGTATGCTCCTTGTCGAGAAGATTGTCATCGTAAAAGTTGGCTTTCAGAGGACATAATTGGATCGACAGATTTTCAATGCCTTGCAGTTCTCCACATCATGCCCTAGCACATGATGGTAGGAGAAAATTTTACTATCATCAAACCCTTTTAGCTTAGGTTTGAGGGGGTCGTAAGGTCCGAGTGGCGTAATGTGATGAAAGAAGTCTCAAGGAGGTTGGTTATAGGACCTAGCTAGTGGATCGCAATGGGAAGTGAATGTGGGTTTGGGTGTAGGTGTGGTTGATTGTTGAGGAACGGTCTTTGGAAGAGGAGGAGTGGATCGAGCTATGGTTTTGGGTGTCGATGTGGTTTTGGGTGTCGGTCATGTTTGTTTAGGTAGGGGTATGGTGGATGAACTGGTAGGAGGGTGTGTAGTTGTTTTGACTATCTTATTGTGGGGTAGTGGAGTTTTGTTTTTGGGTTGCACCTTCTTGGGTAAAGGTGATATGGGTGTACGAGGTCTAGAAGGAAAGGCCGATGGGGGAAGAGGATGAGTTACCCATGGGGATAATGGAGGTGCTATGAAGGTAGAGGATGCGGGTCATGTAGGAGGTGTAACGAGACATGGATCGAAGTCTAGTGGGTAGTGAAGGAATTGCTGAGGGTATTGGAGGTAAGGGTGGTAGCGATGTTGTAGGTGCCGGTGTAAGTCGTGTTGGGAATTTGGGGAGGTTAGATGTTTGTGTGGGAGGAATGTGTTTTTGTGTTTTAGTTTATCTATGGGTGGAGGTTGCTTGACCATGTTGGGAAGCTGAGGTCTTAAGACAAATGGGATAGGTGAAGGTGTGATTTACGCAGCCGGGGTATGAGTTCTATGGGTTTGGAGATTTTATTTGGGTGTCGGAGTAGGTGTGGTGTTGACTTGAGAGGATGTAGCTAAATCTAGTTTAATAGGTGGATGAGTAAGGCTAGTGGTTGGGGTGACCCCTAAGGTGGTAATAGGTTTAGTCGAGGCAAATGTTTGTAGGTGTGGGTTTGGGTTTAGATGTAGTTTGGGTTATGGGTAAGGGTGTATGTGAAGTTATGATGGGTGTCGTGGAAGGAGTTGTGATAGAGGTGGTTGTGTTTGGTTTGATTGGTTGGAATACTTTTGGGTAGATAGTGGAAGTATCAGTAAGTGACATCTGCATCTGTGTTGAGACCGAAGTAGAAGACACCCCCATAATAAGGCTCTATCCACATAATCTAAGTGATCAGCCAAACATGAGAATGACACGTCTATGGGTGGATTTGATGAGGAATTAATGGAAATTCCCATAAAATGTGTCTTAGAGATGGGAAATTGGCTAGCTTTAGCTTCCATGGGTAAGAGAGCCAAAAGTAGGTCTCAGGATTTTGGGTAGTTGATGGAGAATGCTCACCAAGAGGCAAAGGTATCTCAACTGGGTCTATGATGGGTGATTCTCTATAGGTGGAGGAGATGATGGGTGCTCCTCTATGGGTGAAGGAGGTAATGGGTGCTCCTTTGTGAGTGGAGGAGGTACTGTGGGTACCGGTTCTCTAAGTGGAGAAGCCAAAGGTGAAATGGTCTCGATGTTAGCAGAAGACTCCTCCATAGGTAATGAAGGAGATGAAAGGTGTTCCTCTGTTGGTGAAAGAATAGGGGAGATTGGTTCTGATGTAGAAGGAGGACTTTGGGCTAGAATATCCTCTATGGAAGGAATATGGGGTATTTGGGAGGTGACATGTGTGTCATTAAAAATAGCGTGAACCTCACGGGTATGGGTATCATGAGTTGAGGTCTCACTAGTTTGATCAGATGAAGGAGCATGGTTGGGAAATGGTTTCTTGAAGATGTGTAGGTTTTTGTTGGTAGGTGCATTAGGATTATCCATGGTTAACTCACCTTTCTCGAGCATTTCTTGGACAATATTTTTTAAAGTGATGCAGTTTCCGTCACTATGACCTTTTACTCAATGATACTTACAAAAGTCATGTTCCTTATACTAAGCAAGCATGGGGTGAGCAGGGTCAAAACCAATGTGTGGTTTTATGGGTGGAAGAGTGATGGCATCAACTTTGATAAGATTTTCTAAGACAAAAGAGTAAGGTTCCCCAATTGGGGTGTATTTCCACTCTTCTCGTCTAAATTGAAAAGTCCGAGCGATTGAGAGATTAGATGAGAGGGTAGCTGATTTGTGAGATGAGATGGGCTGGCCTTAATACCACAACATTAGTGGTGCTCTTAGCCTTTGAATAATTTTTTGTGGTTTGGAAGAAGAAGAGGTATCATTCGAATTGAATACGAATTCTTATTACGTAATTGGATTTTCTTCTCTTTGATTGTGTAAATATCTAACTTTTGTGCCATAGTGAATGCTTCATCGAATGTTCGGAAGGTTTGGATCTACAAGGTTGGTGAGATATGTCCGACACAAGACCATGTGAAGAGCTCAATGAGTTTTATTTGTGGTAGTTAGAAGGCGAATTGATTGATCAAGCTATGCTAGCGAGAAAAAAAAATGTGATAGATTCATCCTCATCTTGACGCGTGGAGTATAGGTCACCATGGTAACCTTCTTGATGATATTGATAGATAAATGATCCAAGAAGGCTTGGGCTACCCGATTGAATGAGAATATAGAGTGTCTAGGTAACCTAATATACCAATTTAATACAGAGTTCATCAGAGACATGGGAAAGGTTTCCAATAACAAAGCGTCATTGTGAGTGATCGATAACACCCATGTTTGAATGACCGCAAATGTTGCTGCCGGTATTATTTTCTATTGAACGATTGAATTTAGGAATTTCCCAATGCATGGGGTATGGGCAAATAGGAATGGATGGGTGGATGGGTTCATTACAAATCTCATCATAGGTGAGAATGTTATGGGAGCCGAAAACCAATACCTCCAATGTCTGCATCTTTTCAAACATTAATTTGATTAGGTCATTAATAGGTTGTGATGATTGGGGGCCTCTGTGGCGTGAAAGGGTTAGTTTTGGACATATAACGAGGGTGGCGCTCCAAGTATATGGTGTTGCCATGTAGGTTGATTGGGAAGAAGGCAGAGAAATAGGGGGTACATACCTAGAGTGAATAATGGATGAAATGGGAGGCTACTGATAATATGTATATGGAGGTGGAAGGATCATGGTAACCCTAGTGGAAATGGGGCTAATGATTGTGGAATGGAAAGGACCATGTTCTGAAAAGGGGTAGGGGTCACCGACACTAGAGGTGGTAGTGTAGCTACGGGTATGTGTGAGACATTAGGGGCAGATGAGGTTGCATTTTGGGTAGTTATCGAGGGTATTGTGGTTGTGGCGGGGCCACGAAGGTGGCAGACGTGGCGGTCATAGTGGATATAGGACCTAACTATGATACGACCGGGGTAAAGTAGATGTGGGTAGCACAAGGCCAAATGGAGTTGATGCAGGAGTGGGAGCGAGAGTCGGGGGATAGATACGGGCATGCCATATATCAACTGACTTGAGGCATCTCAAGTGGATGAATGGGAAAGGTAAAATTGCAAAGTGACAGGGTTTTGGTCAAGGAGTCGTGCGAACTCCTCATCTCCAATAGAGCGATAGTGATAGGTTGGATGGGATCCATGGTTGGTGATAAAATGGAAGGTGGTGAAGGACTAGGTGGGAGTGGTTGACAACTGGTGTGAAATATGAGTGCGCTTGCTTGTTTTTGGGTCAGCACCATGTGAACCAGTACTGATCAGGTAGGGCTGCTTCTCTGTAAATGACACAGAAAAATAGCAAGAACAGGTGAATTTGGTGGTAAAAAGTGTATTAGGTACCAAATGTGGGTTGGGAAATGAAACAGGCTAACGATGCTAGTTAAGGAAAACCAACACCACTTGATCAAGGGTAACCATTTCCTATCACCGGTAACTACTATTGATCACTATATAAAATTGACAATGAGTGAAAAACAAGGTAAGGTCAAATCGATAGGTATGCCAAATCGATGATGTTTACAATATCAATGGGAATGATAATGATGATAGGACTGATAAAAGTGGAAGAAGATGAATAAAATGTCCTTTTGGGTAGGTTAATAAAAGGACACGGAATTGACAAAGATTGGGTATAATTGGCGATGACGTCGAGGGTAACTAACGATGGTCACCGACTAACATCGGTCACCGTGAAATTAAAACATAATGAAAGAATAGTGGTTGTGAATTAATATATGATGTAGAATCAAACCCATAATTCGAGAATGATGATGATATTTAAGGACACCAACTATGATGAGGAGAATGTAAGGATGAATAAGAAAAATGAAGAATGTGATCTCTCACCTCAAAACACAAGCCAAGCAGAAACACTAAGAAAAATGTGATCCTAGGAGTGCCTTTTCTATTATGTTTTTTTAGCTTATGCTATTTAAGGACTGACACATGAATTGTGAAATAGAGTTTTTGGTGAGGATGGCTTCCTACAAAGAAGGAGATCTAAAAGGTGAGGTTTCAGGTATGTTATGGTGGGGGTAGGATTCGCTCTGAAGTATGACTCGATAGAGCAACGAGTTGGGGAGTACCTGTCAATCCTCATATCAGTGCGATCATTGACAGGCATTCCTAGGAAAGATGTTGTTTAAGAATATGTGTTTGTTTTGAATTTGTGCAATTTGGAAAGACTCAGAGAGAGAAAGAGATGTGCTTTCTATGGTTTGTTTTTCAACCATCAACTGGTCATGACTTCCAGCGTATAGGTTGCCCTCAATTAATGTGAGCTAATGTGATAAATTAGAATGGAATGCACTTATTTTTAAGCCCAAATCAAAGTGTGAAGTTGGATGACACAATAAGATGAAGAGGAAGAGGGATGCTCTTTTACTACAATGTAGAAAACACGAAGAAATGGTTCTTTTTAATTACACCAAAAGAAAGGTTTCCTTTAGAGAAAATAGAAAGAAAAGGTGGGTTACCAAGGAAGAAAATTAGTGTGTATGGTTTTGAAGGGAAAAAAACACAAAACTTTTCCTAGGAATGAATGAAATGCAAGGAACCCCAGATGGGTCCCACCAAGCATGCCAAAATGTTTCACCTGATTCTTAAACGTTTCTTTGAAGTATTGACAAAATAGATAGGGTAACGGGTGTAGGAGGAATACCTGTTCAAATGTTGGTTGATGGGTTATTGCACATGTATGACTTCCAAATCCACAACTAGTTGTGAGAGCTTCCTTTTGGCTAGGAGGAACTACCTGTAATAAAAGCAAGACCACCAGAAGGAATTAAACAATATGTGCAGTGAACTGCCTAGTGTATGCTAGATCCGGGAAGTGTGATACTTCCTAGATGGCTATCAGTCCACTGTTTTAAACAATTTAATGTGAGAAATAAAGTAAATCCTATTGTAATTTGAAATTATTTAGGTATCTCACTTAAAACACAATAAGAAATATCTAATCTAACAGGCTAGGTTAGAATAGGATCTAAAGGTCGTAACGGGTTCTGGTCTCTGCAGTCTTACGGAGGTCTCAGGTAGATCACAGTGAATGAGGGTGAGGCGAATTAGGTGGGTAGGTCACTATTCTAGGTTGTATGGGAAAATACAGAGACCGATGTTGGTTAAGGGTGACCAACAATGCGATTGGGTGTAACTAGTGTCGGTTACTGTGGAAATCTGGGAATGCCATAGAATGAGCTTTGGGTCTCCTTTGTGATTGCACAAAGGACTTTGGTTGGTTGGAATGAGGTATTGGGTGGTTTGGGAAGGATCTGGTGAGGTTTTAATGGGTATATGGAGGGGTGAGTGTTGGAGGAAGTCAATGGGTGGCTAGGTGAACAATAGGTGACAATATAAGGACAAAATGAAATAAACCAGAGAAGTATAATGTTATACTTGAAATCTAGTCTTGGGTGTCCGTGAGTGTTGAATGAAGGTACTGGAAAGGGGTTAAATGCTGCTGAGGATCAAAAAATGTTAGAAATATCCTACATGGGCTGCATGTCCATTCTTTTTTGCTTGGTTGGATCAAATCAGTGTTGAGGTGAATCTTTAGATGGTCATGCAAGAGAAAATGTTTGATCTCCTTCCTTGCATGCGTGTTCTTGCTGAAATTTGTTCTCATAAGACATGATATCTCTTAGGAATGTGCCAATGTTTGCCAACCTTTTTCAATATTTTCCAACCTTGAAAATAAGGTTGTTTTGGGGGTTAAAAGGGTAACCGGCAATGCGGCCGGTTCCCGACCTAACCGCGACGGTTAGTTAGGGCTAACTCTGGCGTCGGTCAAGGCAGGATATCCTAGGTTTACTAAACTAAGGAGATCCTCTTTATTTTCTTGGATCTTGTGTCATTAACCCACAGATTAAACTAGAAGCTTCTTGTAAGCATGCGGGAATGTGGTTAGAGGGAATGTAGGCATTGATTTTTAGGGTTTGGGTAAGTCTTAGTTAGTTATGACAACTTACTAAGAATAGGTCTTAGGGTGAGTTGGCTTGATGAGGTGTCTAGGTGAAGTGTATGTGTGGATATTATTTAAATTAAGATATTTAAATAATAAATATGGTGAGGATAATGAATTAATTAAATTAAATTAATTAAATTAATATTAGTGAGGTGAAGAGGGCCATGGCTAGATGAATGTGATGAAGGGTTCTTATTTGTCAAAGGACCAAAGGGGAGTGTGACCTAATTTTAGTGTCTACAATGTCTTATGATACAAGAACAACATGGATAAGATGTCTAATGTACTTACAGACTATGATATTTAATATTTATTCATTCAAAGTATATTATTGCCTCTCTAGGAGAGTGTTCTTATTGAGACATCTCCATCATTTGATCAACTATGTCATACTCTTAAGCTATGCAAAACAAAACTCTTGTCTATAGGAAATCTGAAGTATCAATAGCAAGTGTCATATTTTACGCAATTTCAAAGTAAATAAACATTTAATCCATCAACAAACAAACCTACTAAAGAAAAAATCACTTTCAATGTTGTATCTAACACCAAAGAGATTCAACAGAATAACCTAAGAGAATGCATATAAATTTTACTATTTCTTTGCATCTTATATTACAACTTATTGAGAGAAATATTATTATGTTTCCCTCTCAACTCAACTTGGATCCCTCTCACCCTAAATGTCAAAATTAAAATGAGATATTTTGATGTGACTATCATCAATGTGTTGGAGATTCTAGAGATAGGTGTTTCAAACTCCACACTATTATCCAAGAGGTTATCGATGATAAAAATTTGAGCTTCCACAGACTATGGCTTATGCACTAGTAAACGAAAAATCATAAGCTCAAAATATTAAATAATTTTCTTCCAAAAATTACAATAAAGCGGTGATTCCTCAACTAATCATACATATCACGTAATGCCTCCTCCTTCATCAGGGGATCTTTCTTTCCTAATTACTCAAGCTAATATTTCTCCACTAATCATTTCTTTCTTTGATCATGATTATCATGATACATTCTCTTATGATCACTTGCACATCAATGCTTCTATTGGATCCATCTTTATCAATAAAAATAAATTTGATCCATTATGGCATATCAGCGTGTGTTCTATTCCACTTCTTATTACTATTGGCTATCTACTCTCATAAATTTCATATACAATACCTAACTCATATGGGGTTTTCAAGCTTTAAGTTCTTTATCGGTCCTCTTACCATGCTTGTTCCCTTTCTTATAACATAAACAATTAAAGGGCGTGACATGCTCTTAGGTCTCAATTAGATTCACGGTCTCGATCTATCATCTCTATCAATGGTGTGCCTCCATCTACTCCATGGTCGCAACCTCTTTTTGAGGTTTCTTGTGCATCACCTAGACCATCTAGTTCTTCATGTCCCATCAAACCTAAATCACAATCTGGTCCTAGCTTGCATGTTCTCTCTCGGACTACAAGGTCTCATCGATCTACTAGTCCATCACATCAATCTAGATCCATCACTAGGACAACTCCTTCATCTAGGCATACTTCACCACCTTGTTTCACTCCACATAGGTGTATATCACCTCCATGCTTTGCTCCACATAGGTGTCCATCACCTCTGCACTCTACTTCACATAGGTGTCCATTATCTTCGTGTTTTGCTTCATATAGGTCTCCATCACCTCCACACTTTTTTACACAATGGTGCCCATTGTATACTCATCGGTCACATGCATATATACTTCATTCACCCAAAAATGTATATTTCATTTCCCACCACTCTTAGAGCATGATCACATGCCTTTATCTCCACAAGCATCGGTGGAGGACCCTCCTCTTTCACTTTTATTAGATAACACATTCATCATCACATACTTGTTAGCAATTTAACTTACCTTGAAAGATAAGTTGAATGAGGTCGAACAAATTTTTTTAAGAGATCCCTGTCATAACGAATTTCCAAGCCTTAGATTCTAATTTTTAAATTTTGGATTTTGGAGTTTTCATTTTTGAATTTTTTTGAAGTCCGAAAGTCTGAAATTCTAAAATTTTGGGTTTTTAGGTTTTCAGAATTTGGAGCTTTCATTTGAACATTTGGTGTTTTGGTTTCATTTTTTCAAGTCTGAAATTCTGAATTTTTAGACTTTTGGGTTTCAGAACTTTTCATCACCAATTCACATTTTGTTTCAAATTTCCCCAAAGTCCGAAATCCTGAATTTCCAAATTTTCAAACTTTCAGTCTTTCGGGTTTGAAATTTTCACCACCAATTCACATTTTGTTTCAAATTTCCCAAAGTCCGAAATCCTGAATTTCTGAATTTTAGATTTTCGGTTTGAACTTCAGAGTTTTCTTGAGCATTTATTTCTTCACCAACCCCATACGGATCGGATTTTTTCCATAAATGCCAGGGTTTTCTATTTAAACTCGATTTTCTATGGTCATTTTCACTGACAAATATCTCTGACATCCATTTTCTTGTCTTTTTGATGTCCTTTTTCAAGGTATGTTAATTTTGTTATTTCTTTTTGGTTTTAGATTTTCTTTTTTGTTCTCGTCTCCCATTTTCTTTCCTTTTTGTTTCTTTGGTGTTTTCAAATAATGGACTTCCTATTCACCATGTTTTCATTTTTTAGTTATCTCCAGTTTCTCAGGTTATTCACAAAATCATCTCGAGGTAGATCTCAAGTTTTCGTAGAGTTTCTAGTTTGTCTTTTTCGAGAGAGCATTTTGGGGAAACTCACTTCAGAGAAGATTACTTCAAAACTTCAGGAAACTCACTTGAAAAAATCACTTGGGAATCACTCAGATTTAAGAGAAACCATTTTGGAGATTTCCATTTCGGAGAAAGTGTCTTTGGAAAATTTCTTCGGAGAAAATCATTTCGGAGAAAGTGTCTTCAGAAAATTTCTTCGAAGGAATTCACTTCGGAGTTTCGGGAAAATCATTTCGAAATTTCCATTTCGGAGAAAATTTCAGGAAAATCATTTTGGAAAACTTTCTTTTGGAGGTTTTCATTTCAGAATTTTGACATTTCTTTTGGTAATTTTCTTTTCAGACTTTCAGAGATTGTGACTTTGGAGTTTTCTTTCGAGATTTTCATCCTGCAGAATTTGAGTTTTTCCTTCTTGGCTTCCTGAAATCTAGAACTTCATGTCTACTTCTACTTCAAAAGAGAAAGAGAAGATGAAGTATTCATTCCTTGGAGTTTCTCCTCAGTCTTGCCTATCATCCGATCTAGGTAACATAGGGGATACTGACTTAGGTCAGATTGACTTCCTAGATTTCTGGAGTAGAGTGAAGGCTCCTAACAAAAATCCATGGATGTAGGCAATTTATGACAGTGGGCTTGTCCTTGTGGCTGGTTTTCCTGCTTCAATGCATTGTCCTGAGTTTGTTCTAGCTGCAGCTGCCCACTTCGATGCAGATTCTATGTCAGTTAAGGATGATGATGACAAGGTGGTCATTCACCTAGATCTTGATTTCTTTGAAGATCTTCTCAGGCTACCTGACATTCCAAACTACGCCACTATTTCACCCAAAATCACAGTAGAACATTGGAACAAGGATGTTGATTCATGTACCAAGATTGTCATGAAAAGCTACTTGGCCAAGAGCATGGCCAAGTTGCCAAAAACCTTGTACAGGGTAGACTTCATCTAGGAAGTCAATGACATAATCATACTATTGAGCCAAGTCTCAGGCCTCCCAGCTGCCAAGGAATTCCAAGAGTGGATGTTTTTATACATTTCCACTATCAAGAAGAACAAGGAGCTTATCAGGTGGGGAGAGCATATCAGTAGCTCCATCTACTATCAGCTGGGTAGAGTGTCAACCACAAAATCATTCTACATGACATCATTCTGGTCTACGCTGCCGCTTGCCATGGGATATTTTCCCGAACTAAATACCAAGGGCGTTTACAACACATCCCAGATTTATGACTTCTATCCCCAGCTCACTCTGAGTGAGGGGTGTAAGCACTTTTGAAGGGTCAAATGCTTTCTTCACAGTCATCCTCTACCGCTTTGACAAAGAGTTGTACAATTGGAGAATTTCTGATGAGGCCTTCAAAGAAGTACGGGAATGGGGAGCTATCTATCTCCAATTTCCCACTTTCACCTACATTCGAATTCCGGGTTTCGTTGGTGCCCCTAGAAAATTGCCAAGGTGTCCTACGGACAAATGGGTTCTACTGGAGCTAGTTCGAAACTGTTGGATTACCATTAGATCCAAAATAAGTGCCACAAGGTAGGAGTGAATTTTTGGTTTCGATTGGTAGGTATACTTGTCTAAACATTCACAAAGCCAAGAATGTAGATGCAGAGATGGCCGAGGTAACCTCTGGACTTTTCATCCAAGAACCAACTTCGACTACTTGGGAAAGTTCGGCGAGACAGGACGTTTGACTTCCCATACATCTCAACTAGAAGACATTTGGATTCATTGTCGGGATGAGTATATCATCCGACAAAGAGATTATGAAAGATTGGATGTAGATGAAATTTTCTAGTATGGGATAGCTGAGATCTTAGCAGATTTGTAAGATGATAGTGAAGTATTGGATGAAGCATATAAGACTAAAGGTATTGCCAATCAACCACTTCCATGGATTGATTGGTATCAAGAAGAATGCTCCAATACAAAAGATAGAGTGGGTCCCATTCTTCAAAGGACCTACAGGTGGTTGGCTACTTTTGGGATCAAACCCAAGGGAGTTGAGCAGGTTATAAGTACAACAGCCCCACCAGTCTTAAACCCAATAGTACCCACAAAGGGAAAGCGGTCGACTCAGAAGACCCCCACAGTGCCAAGGAAAATTTCATTTGTTGTTGGAAGTTCATCTCTTCCTCAAACTCCTGTTTCTCAGGAAATACCTATAGCCAAGACTAGGGTGGATGTGATTGTGGTCAGCGATTCTCCTGATTGTTCACAAGGTTCATCACTTCCTTCTTCTCTTCCATCGTCCCTTCCTCCATCAGTTCCTCCCACTTCTACCAACATTTCATCTTTCCCATCTCCTTCTATGGCCCAAGTATTCTCATCCCTTCCAACTCTCTTGGTTGGAGAGAATATTGGATCACCCTTCCCTCCTCCATTTCCTTTATCACTTCCTTTTCCTACCATTTCATCTTCCAGTACTGCTTTGTATCAATTCCCACTACTGTGTTAACATCCACCCCATCCATCATTTCCACTTCTATCCAGATGCCCATGAATGTTCCCAGTACCCTTGCCTCAACTCAGACCTTAAGTGTCACATCTACCACTCCATCTTCTTCATTATTAGCTATTCCAGAGTGGTTATTCAGAAAACCCCCAAGTAGAAAAAGAAGGTGCCTCTAGGAGATGTCATGGATCTCAGCATCTTGGAGCAAACACCCAAAAGATAGGCCAAGAGACCAAGGACCATGTCAAATCTGATAGTAAATTTATCCGGAGAATGGGTGATAGAGGTCGCTACTCCTACTGAGGGAAAAACCAAGGAAACAATCACGGCTATAGATTATCAGATTTCCAGATTTTCATTAGGGAAGGCCACTCATGAGGGGGCCAAACAGGATGTTCACACTGCTCTGGGGGCCTGATGGAAAAATACGACAAGGATAAAGCTATGAAAGATGAGCTAAAGGCTAAGGTCGAATAACTCACCTCTTTATTACAGAGAGTTACATAGCCCATTTCATCTACTGAGTCCTCATCTACTACGGCCTTAGCGGTTTCAGATTCTATTAATGACTTCTCTTATCACGAGCTTGAGAAACTTGGCCAGAAAGGGAGATCAGTAAATGGGTGGATCAAACGAATACTGCAGGAAGAAAATCCTTTGATCAAGGAAGTCTGTGAAATCTATAATGATTTGTAGGAGGCAAAGATAACTATTTAGAAGATGGATGAGGCTTTCTCTGAGGAAAGCAACAATCTGAATCTGAATCTAGCAACATGGGAAGAGGTTAGGGCAGTGGATTCCGACTTGCTTCTTTAGGAAGGGGTGATTGATGATACCTCAAATTTGTTTGAATATCAGAAGGCTATGGAGTTTAGGTGCCAGGTGTTACAAGACTTGATTAAAAAATTGGACGACAAGCGATTAGAAATCACAGATGCCTTGAATGACATATCAGAAGAATTTGATATTGCTCATTGTAAATTCTTCAATGAGAATATCGATGCCCTCCCTGAAGAATAGATTTAGGAAAACTTCAAAGACTTGGTGAAGCGGGATGATGATGTCACAAGAAATTTTAATTCTGATTCCATTGATCGAATGGTCTTGTGCCAGAACTTCATAGGAAGGATGTCCAAGGTCATTTTCAAACTGAAGAGAATACCAACCTGAATTACTAGAGAGATCAAGACAACAGACGTAGTCAATCACTATGCATGTGGACCTAAAGATGAAGAAATCCAGGAATAATCAAACATTTTTTCAAATACAATCAAAGACTGGTTGTATGGAAGGAAATCTAGGAGGAGCTCAAAAAAGGTGAACAAGTTGCAGAGCCAAATCAGGATTGAACGGCCATGGAAGGAAAAATTTGAGTTCCAGATTGGTCAGAGTTGTAGGGTTGACTCGGTCAAACCCTTACAATAGTTTTGCTATTTTCATGGGAGCTTGTTCCCTTAATTTAATGACATTTCTATTTTTAGTAAAATGTTAGTTAAGGGCCCAGCTGTAATGGCTCAGCCTAAGGAACTTATAAATAGATGAATGCTTAGAGTTCATGGATATACAATTTTCAAGATTTTGGTGATTTTACTCTTCAAGCTTGGAAGAGTATTTTCATATATTTGTGAAGTCCCTTTTAATTTTATTCAGAATTACACTCTGCCATTTGAAAGTCTAAATCATTGTGTGAAATAATTATTTATTACATGCTTTGTGAATGTGATTCCTTAGTATGTTTGAGTAACTTGCCTTTACTTCAGATTATTTACTTGTATGCCAAGATTAAGTGATGTGGTTATTTTCTCTTGCTGTGATTGTATTTTTCCTATTGTTGATTAGAAGTTACATTATCTTTATTTTGTGTAAAGTGGGTGCTTAAGATGTGCTTGTGTTAATTTTTCCAATAAAGTTATCTGTGTATCTAGAAAAAAATCGTGTTCTTTCTCTTTTGTATAAGTTTAACAAAGGAACGTGTGTTTCTAGTTTGTGGTACTCATACCCTTTTTAGTTACAATAGGTGAAAGTGATTTAGGATGCTAGCATCTCACTCACATAACCCTTCCAAAATTTGAACATCCCTACTCTTTGGTGCATCACCACTTCTAGTTTAGGATTTATTTCTTTGCAATTTCTCCTTAATCCCAGGAAGAGTCAGAGCACCTAGTTTAAACAAAGGAAGCCGGCCTCTCTCTGGAGGTTCATCTCTAGTCTAAGTCCCACAGCTTGAGAGATGATCCCATGTGTCACTATCACACCGAATGTCATGATTCATTTTCAGGCCATTAGGAGGGTGCAGTGATTTTGTGACAACAATACTTGGGGGTATGGGTGATTCACACCTATTTCTCCCCACGACATATACACATGTCTTGTATTCACATCATTTCACATCTATACTTTCGCATACACCATATACATCTTGATACACGCTCATATAATCATTTCCCGATGATGCACTCTTGTGATTTCGTCCACACTTGACATGTTGAGTGCATACTATACACACAAACCTCACACACTACACATTATACACTTGACATTAAACACTACATAATTCATATTATGCTCTATTAAACACTACATAATTTATATCTTATTTACTCAACACATTCATGACGTATCTTTCCCACCTCTACTACTATGTGTTGCACTCACTACCCTATGATGCACTCTAATTCCACTTTCCATAATCAACTATTGAGGGTCTACATCTTAAATGAGCCTCACCACACCGACATGTTCACCCACTCACTCACATACTCTACACTTTTTGCTTTGACGATCATATATTTTGAATACACATAATTCAAACCATTTCTCGATGACGCACTCTTGTTTACAGTTCATTCTTGACTCACCGAGGAGGCATAAATAAATGAACCTCATCTCATACATACAGAGATCCAATCAGGGGTATGCTACTCCTAATATTCACACTACATTCCATTATGTCTCATCCACAACATATTGCATATCTTTTTGCATTTAATCTTGCTTGCTTATGATTTTGCACATACACTTTACTACACATGCTAGATAGATATATTGTATTTCATTATATTTATCATACACACATGTACATACAATTTACTTTCTAGTTATGATCACATATTTTATAGATACATACATGCAACATGGATGTTTGGTATAGTACCTATAATTAGTCCCACAAAGGCTCCTGGGGCATCCACTTTTGTACATTACAAGTGTTATTGTTTCATTTTTTTCATAGCAAATTCCTTTATTAGATTATACACGCTTTGACATACTTTTTATCTCTCTAAAATGCTAACGGGTGCTTCATGTGTAACATTTTTATATCAGGTCTATTTGCTTCCATGGTTGTCTATTACATTTACTTTTAAAATGTTTCAATGTTTCTAGATTTTCTAGTTGTTTTGATGTTTTTCAATGATTTGACTCTTTTAAGGAAATAGATAACAATAATTTGTAGTAAGCTTACCCCAATTAAAGCTTATATATACACAAGGACGCTCTCTATACAACTATACAAGTTGTGAAAATATTGAATAAAGGCCAAGGTCACAAGTAACACGAATGGACAAAATATATGGACTCAAAGGTCGAAGGAATGGTGGAAATAAAATGGAGTGGCCATACCCCAAAGTATAAGATTATTGTGAACAACTAGACCTACACATGGAACCAAAAACTAATTTTCACTATAATATAATGCCCAAGGTGCCACAAATACTCAATTTTCACTATTAAACTAATTTACTTTTCTTTTTCTTTTTATTTTGTAGATATATATATATTGTATATTTATGTTTTTGGAAGTTGAGGAATCATCTACATCTAAGATCATGTGTATAAATGTTTAAGGTAGTCATGCACTCCTTGATATTTTTACCATCAAGATGAAAAATATTATAGACTCTTGAATCGAATTTAGTGATGATAATATATGGGCCAAACCAGTTAGGTTCAAATTTGTCATTCTTTTCTCTTTCATTTATGATGTTTTTATGATTTTACTAGAGAATAAGATCATGAATTTTGAAATATTGAAGGTGATGCATTTGTTTTATTTTTTTTGGACTCAATTTTGATACAATTTAAGGTTCTAAGCCATAAAGTATCTTCTCATTCATTAGTTATATCTCGATGATTTTGGCCACCCTATATTCTAGCTCACTTTATCAAGATAATCCTTCAAAGATATGCATAATGATGGAATATTCATATCTAGGGGATGATTAAATATTATCTAAATAAAAGGGAATAAAGTTTGGCTCACGTAGGATTTTACACGATGTGTGATATGCCCGGAGAGATGAATTTGGTGATGCTTATTTCTACCGTTTTACTAATAATTTTCTCCATTATCCTAATAAGGGGTTTTTAGTGGCCTTGGATTTCCCATTACATTGATGGTAATAGGTTTTATACTACTTTTGACATATTTTGAAGAATTGATAGAGTGTCTTCACTTGCTTATTTTTAGAGTATTTATCATTTTGAGAGTATAGAAGCTAAAATTTGAAAATTTACCTTTTGACATTGCGAGTTTGTGACAATGATCCTTTTCTAATAAAAATATGCACATTATATCCCTACTCAATACACATTATTATCTATCTCCCCACATTCTTATCCATACAACCTAATTGGTTATCAACTCGAGAGTAGAATTGTAAATGCACCTAGGTCGAACCATACCATTAGTGTAAACTAGGAATAGACTACAAGTATTTTACACAGGAATAATCTGCATTGTCTATTTTCTATACGGAAACTTTACATATTTGAAGGACCATATGCATCCTATAAAATAGGATCTTTAACAAATTACTTGCTTAACCACTAACTTAATAATACAAGTTGTTTTAACAACTCGTATAACAATATATATATTATATTATTATTAATGAGTTACTAAACTCATATAATAATATAATGAATTAATAATGTTTACAAACATTAATTCCTAACATTCACCCCCTTGGTGTGAACATTATTAATTCCCAATATTCACCCCCTTAATGTGAACACGATGAAGAACCATATTCAAAGAAGTTGAACCACCTCCTGAAAGCACTTCTTAGACCAGGTACAAACTCCATAGATTATCTCTTTACCCTCGTAAAGGCGTAGTGTCAAGCCGAATTATGTAGGAATGCTCCCTTCCTCTTTGGGTTCCTGTGGGACTTTCCCTTCCTCCTTGGGCACCCAAATTCTAAATCTCCAAGATCCACAAGCTTCACACTAGCTAGATAACCATCCCTTGATTCTACCTCAAAATATTCTCCTACTCCCAAAAGTGAGTATTATGAAAACATGACTCCTCCAAAAACTCGAAAAGGGTTTATTTAGCAAACCATCACACTGCAAATACGAACACTAAAAATGAACTAAAAATAGAAACCACACTACACACATGTCACCAAACCATCTATGTGACCCCGTTGTTGGCGACTGATGAGAGGTCACTGATTGACCTCCTTCCTCTATTTTCCTCCATCCTCCAATAATCTGAACTCAAAACAAGTAGTCTTCAGAATTATAATCAGGTTCATCAGTCACTCATTCATCTTCTAATTCAGAAGATTCTTCTACAACTATATTTGCTTCATGTGGCTTCAATTTTCCACTAAGAAGATCTTTGGCTCGAGTCATGTAAAATTTAGACATATGTCCTTTTTTTTGTAATAAAAACATTCTAAGTCGTCCTTTTAAAGAACTTTTTGTATTTATTTTTCACATACATTGCCGTTTCTTCTTCTATATCTTCTTTAGTCCTTTTTTCTTCAGACAGAAGAGCTGATATCATATCTTCCAATGAGTTGGAAGGCATCTGACCAAGAGTGAAAACAACATTACTGTATTTGGGTGGTAAACTATTCAGCAGAATAGCTTTTGCATCCTCGTCGTCTACTAGAGCTTTTACTTCTGCAAGTTGTCTCAGAAGAGATCGTAAATTGTTGATGTGACTAGACATTGTATCTCCATCACTCATTTTGAGCTTGAACAACTGAAGTTTCAGGGAAAACTTTGCATTGACTACTTTTGAACCAAATAATTTGCTCAGATTATCCCAGATGTCCTTCGAGTTTTTATCTAGATCAACATAATGTAATTCAGAATCTGAAAGGGCAAGGCCAATAATGGCTTTGGCTTTATCATCCCGTATTTCCCATTTTGGTAATCTGTTGGATCTAAAGGTGTTGTTTCTTTTCCATCTACTATCCTCCAAATATTTTTGTTCATCAATTGCATCTAGATCTTGACTTTCCATGTGTGAAAATTGAGACCATTGAATTTTTCTAGTGGAATGTCCATTATACCTTAGAGCATCGGTTTCAACCAAAAATGAACTCTTAGGGGAGTCGACTTCAACCAATATTTCTCCCAATTTACACGTATCTGAGTTTGCAATGAGCTCAAGCCACTCTAATCTAGATATTATTAAATATTACACCTTTAAAAGATAACCAATATGCTAAATCCATGGAGAATTCTGGTGTATTGATAGACGTCCTATTTTATGCTGCCAATTCAGGAATTATGAGGGATCTCCATCTGAAGTCAATGTCCCAACTAGTTGGTCGATGCAATGTGATTCATGTTAACCAAAAAATGTCTCAAACACATGGTCGATCCGCCTTTTATGATGGATGAGTGAATCAACACCAAGTATATGCAAGAGTGATTAAAGCCAGCGGACTCGTGGTAGAGAAAGCATGTGTGAGTGGAGATGAATTATCGATGTTGATTCAAGACAAAATTTGAAGCTTGAACCTGTCAAAGTTGTTTCACTCAAAATCAGATCTTCAATTGTGAGTTCCCGTCAAGAAAAGAAATGACATCCTTCCAGATGATTTACACAATACGTGGCTAGATCGATGTTGATGTCAGATATAGATACATTTATGTTCTAAATACGCAAATTTGTATAGATCGATGCATACGGATCTATTAGGTCAACTCCACACCTCAGAACAACTATGAAATCACTTCTCATGAATTCATAGCTGGTAGAGAACCAACACGTCCACAATAGATCTGATAAGATTCAAAGAATTGTATAACCGATAGAAATATGCTTGGAAATTGATGGTTTCTAATGCTCCAATGTTTTCTTATTCGATAAATAGGAATGTGCAATACTTATAGATTACGTGTATACACGGATAAAAAATGTCACCACATACAAGATTCAAGAAAAATCTGATGATAATCAATCATTAATCAGAAGATTTGAATGCAAACTTGAAGAAAAAGAGGGCGTTAGAGCAAGTTAATAATCATCAAACCGTTGATCTCTCGAGGACTCTCATGCCTACTCCAATACCAAATGTAAACTAGGAATAGACTACAAGTATTTTACATAGGAATAATTTGCATTGTATATTTTCTATACGAAAACTTTACATATTTTAAGGACCATATGTATCCTATAAAATAGGATCTTTAACAAATTACTTTAAACCAATAACTTAATAATAGAAGTTGTTTTTAAAAATAGCATAACAATATATATATATATATATATATAATTAATGAGTTACTAAACTCATATAATAATATAATGAATTAATAATGTTTAAAAACATTAATTCTTAACAATTAGGTTAGGACCATACGATATAATCTAGCCCCTTTTTTACAGTCTCATATCTACTTTGAGTTAGCCTCTCTAACTTTATGGGTTACTAACCTTCCTTGATTTTTTTCCATTATCAATCTTGGGTTATTATACATGCATCATGGCTATTTAAATGGACTTAACATGACCTCAAACACTAGCCATGGATGAAGAGTCCTACAAAGAAATATTATAATGGTTGTGGGAACCCCTATGCACCACCAACATTGGAAATAATCTGAATAGACCTCAAAATGCATGTCGTTCTCCACTTAGCATGTGATATCTAGATAGATCAACCATGTTTGAAATTTTCTTTGACCATATTTTCTTTGGCTCAAATCTAACTAAAAAACTTGGAGAAAATATTCTTATATGCTTATAGATGAGAGATATGGATGCCTTGACTGGGTTTGTAGCTTCATACCTAATGTGGGTGCTACCCTAATGACTCTAGATGTGTAATTATGATATTTAGGTATCTTTGGGTACCTTTTATAAGTGTATGAAGTGAGTGATCTTATGCATTTCCCTTATTAGTTCCAAGTTAGAAAATGAGGTAAATTTTACCTTCTTATATATGGTTCCATAGGTTATTTATCCCATAAAATCTGACCCAAGTGAATTATAAGACTAAAAAAATTAATTTAAAATGTGCAATTGGAGGACATGTTGGTTCAAGACTGTATAAGTAGGTTAGGACACTATATAGTTATGAGAAAATTGTATGGTTGTGACTGAGAGCAAGTAATGTGCTAAATGAACTTTAGATCTAGAAAACCATTGTCTCTCTATTTGTTTTGTGCATTGTATTCTCAGAGTTTTTTGATGTGTTAGTGCATTAGGATAAACAAGATAAACAGCTTAACCTAGGAAAGCGCTAAGTGGGAATGGATAAGTTGTACTTATCAAAGAAAGAGTTCATAGTAAAACCAAGGGTTGTCAAACTTTAAATTACCAAATTTGAGTGTCTATAATTTCCCCCTCTTTAAGTATGAAATTGGAAATTACATGCTTAATGGAAATTGTACCAAAGTTTGCAAACACGCATTTCCTTTTATTGAATGTTTTTTTACGGTTGTGTTTTTTTGTTTGGTGTCAACATGCTACGTGATGAAACCCGTAACACAAAGTGTAATAATTTTTTGTGATAGATAATTGATTGTAACTCAAGTAAATCATGTAATAGAAAATATATCCATTTACATATATGTGAAGTGAAAATATGTAAACAAGGAAAGAATACACATGTTTTCTCATGATTTATTATTTCTTGTAGATTTATATTTGTTAATTTTTTTAAGGATTGGGGGTGATCAATACATAATTAGTGTTGAGGAGATGCCAAATTATTAGGTGCAAGCAATCTGAGCATGATAGTGTGTAATTGAAAGAAGAAGAAAGAAGAGAAAATACATCACCGTGAAGGAAGAAGACCGTGTACCAAAGTTATTCAAAACTCGATATCTTCCCCTTTAAGTGTAATAGGAGAGGAAAGCCTACCAATGACGACCTTAACTACTTCAATGCCTTCTTTAACCCCTTAGATCACACTCCTTCAAACATATCTATACTCAATTTTACAAATGAGGGAATAAAGTACAAAAGAGAATATACACACCCAAACTCTACCCATATGCCAAACAATTGAGTATAAACTAAAACAAATGTTGAAATGTCCTAAAAATGTTGAACTAGGAAGGATACAATCGTGCCCAAGATTCTTAGAACTGAATCTAAAATTGAGTGTTGGTGAAGAAGGAATGAAAACTTTCATGACCTCTAAATTGGTTTGAATCTGGGAAATATGGATGTGAAAAATTGAAAAAAAAACTATAAACATAGGTGAAAATTTTAAAATGTTGAATAATTTGTTGAAATTGCCCCTTTTTAAAATTTGGGGGAGGTCAAGACCGCATGATATGGTCTTGACCAAAGTGAACAATTTTGACCTGTGTTATTTTACCAAATGATTACATTTTTTGGGAGTTTTTCCCCTATCTATACCTACATATGCCCTCAAAATTCTACTTTAATATATACCGAATATGTAGAATAAACCTAGATAGATGCCCCATCTTTTGAGGCATGTGTAAAAACCATGTTTAAACATGTGGCTAAAAAGAAATGGGTATATGTTGCTAAAAGAGATGTAGTAAATTATATGTATAGTCTTAAATATGTGGCTACATTTGAGAGTATGTGCATATAAAAAGAAAATTGTTTGTGTATGGTGGACACCATGGTGCACAAAAAAATGTTAGTAATAGATAATGATAGTGGACACTAAAGAAAATAATAGGAATGATGCACGTAAGAGAAAATAAGAAAAGTGACAATGCACCCCATTACAAAAAATGACACATAAGAGCATACAATAGTATTTTGACTTACAAACACAAACACCCAGGGTGTCATAAGAAAATCAAGTCCTGTATGATTATTGTTTCATCATTTTCTTTACGTTTTGAATTTGACGAAACAAATAATGTTATGGGCTAAGGAGGAATACTTGTTACAATGGTTGGTTTGGAGGTTGTGCATGCATTCTAACTTCTCGATCCGATGCTAACTGTGAGAGCTTCCTTTTGGCTAGGAGGAACTACCTGAAATAGAAAACAAGACCAAAAAATAAGAGTTAAATAATATATGACAGTGGACTACCTAGCATGTGCTAGATCCGAGAAGTGTGATACTTCCTAGAGGGGTCATCCAATCCACTATTTTTATAAAACAAATTATAAAATAACTAAAATACGTACATAAATGAATCTAGTGCTAGTATTCTAATTTGGGTACCTCAGATCACTATCAACGTTGATCCAATTAAATACTAAAAACTATGCGGGTCAAGGTATTCAAGTCAGGTTGCAGGTTGTTCATGTGGTCTGCAGGTCAAAAACAGGGTCCTAGTAGGGTTGGGTAAGGTGTTTAGGTTGTTTTGGTAGGTAGGTTGGTTGTTGGTTTACATAGTGTTGGCAGACACAAAGACTGACGTTGGTTGGGTATGACCAATCATGGTTAGGAAGAACCAACGACGGTTATGGGTAACTAGCATCGAGAGAGGGGGTGATAAAACTCAATAGGATCTAGTTATGGGGTTTTTGCTAAGGTCGGAAAAGACGATAGAGGGAATGACGAGGTATATAAGGATCTTAGGAACACTCAGAGATATGTAGAAGTCGGGTATAGGTGGTTTTATGGTGTGGGTGGAGGAATGGTTGAGTTTACAGAAAGAGGAATAGTGGGGAAAAGGGAATGCAAGTAGAAAATGATAACAGAGATGAAAAAAACCTTTAAAACAGGACAAGGATGAAATAACACAGGTGATAAACATACTTACTGATGTTGTAGGTCCAATGGCTAGGTGGTGGTGATGATTGATTGGTGGGATGGAGCTTGGTGCCATAGTGGTGCTTCCTGGAATGCTACCATGAGAGTGATACCTCTGGATCTGTCTTGATGTTGGATATGGTTGCTTGGATGTGTGAAAGAGCTTTGGTTCTTACTTGTATGCAGATCTCCTTTTGCTCCCAAATTCAAAAATGTGTCCAACCTCTCAAACAAGGTTACCAAAATGGTTATATGGTAACCAACGACGGTTTCTAGTTGACCAACATCTGTTAATGTGGGATTCCCTAGGTTTAATAAAAATGATAGATCTTGTATTCATTTGCATCAGGTCTCTCCATTTCTTTCATGGATCAAAATGGGATTTTGCACTTAGATAACTCGGGAATGTGGTTAGAGGAATAATATGCATGTGATTTTAGGGTTGAACTAAGTCTTAGTTAATTAAGGTAAGTAGGGATAAGTCTTAGTTAGTTGTAGAAACATGTTATGAATAGTTATATGGTTAGGTGTCTAGGTGAGGTGGAAATTGGTTTTTAATTAAGGTAACTAAATAATGAATGAAGTGAGGATGAGTATTGATTTAATTTTAAATAATTAAATTAATATTAATGTAAGGGGTATAAGGGTCATGGTTAGGTGAATGTGTTTTAAGTTGGTTATTTGCAAGGGGACCAAGGGGAGTGTGAACCAATTTTGGTGTCTAAATTTTGCCCATTTTTGTTACGTAGCATGTATTGGTAAGTGATGTGTTGGTTGGATATTGTGTCAAGTCAAAATATGAGGTTCAACCACAGTACATGGGATTAAATCCTCCTCAAAGACAGTGAGGTTGCCTATTTATTACTAATATAAAACACAATAGAAACAATGTGTACAATATTCACACTAATCTAACCACTGGGGTTGGGATAGAATCCTGAAATCCATATCCACACTATGTGAAGATGTTGTTTTTATAAATGGACTGGGTCGGAAATTATTACAATGGAAGAAGCACAATGGAAAGGAAATGAGAGGAACGTATTTTCTTTCGAGTAAACACAGAGCACGAAATAATCATACGAGCTTTTAGATCATAAATATAATGTTTGAAATGATTAGGATCATCAAGACGCTAAACAAAGAATAGCTTAAGATTACGAACATAAGAACAATATCTTAAGAAAAACACATCTCACAACACAAAGTTTGCAAAAATAGTATCAACTTCTATTCCTCAAATGATTAAAAGAAAACACAAATTTTTTCTTCTTCACAATAGCTCTCAATATTCCAAAATCTCAACCCTCTGGAATGTATGCACATCCCTTATTTATAATAAAAATAGTTGAGAGAAAATAGGACAAACCTTTTCTTTAAGCTCATCTCTGTTGTCCTTTGTTTCCTTCAATTTCTGGCATAGCACGTTCATAGCATCTCGTGCATCCTGTTGTGCTCCTTCCGTTCTCACTTCTCTTAGAGCCACCCTGGTTATCTAATAGTCAGAGGCCGTTATGTCCTCTTTGGTTTTGTCAGTCATGGGAGTGGCAATCTCTGCAAACTTATGCCCCAAAGCGTCCACTAAAACCCTTGAAACTATTTTGGGTTTCTTGGCTGATTTAGCAGTAGGAGCCTTGAGTGAACTAAAATTGAAGGCTGGTATCGGTACAACCACCTTCCTTTTCCTTGGGGTTTGCTCAAGTAACCATTGAGGCATATCAGAGGGAGTTTCCATTATTGTAGAAGTTGGGATCATACTTTCAGGGGGAGAGGGATCCATTGGTGGAATGGGGACAGTTACCAATGTGGTAGCAGATTCAGTGAAAAGAGGCATAGGAGGGGGCATGTTGGTAGTTACTTTGGTCCCAACAGAGAGGGGTGAGAGTCCGTAGATAAAATGCTGGCCATGACTGATGAAGTAGATGGGGAAAGAGGGGGTAGAAGTGGTTGTGAAGGAGGAAGCGTAGATCCTGATGCCAAAGCCTGAGATGCATAAGATAAGGTCACTTCAGTTGGGTAGTTAACAAATGGTGAAACCAGGGGCTGGCTTACTTCTCTTTCCAAAGAAATTTCTCCTATTTCTGGTGGTGTTGGTGATTATGGCACATTCACCATTTTAACTGGAGTAAGAATTGAAGAGGTTTCTTGTTCTCTTCTCTTCTTGACAAAATTGACCTTTATAGGTCCCTTAGAAGAAATTTTTCCTTTTCCATTTTGGAGGCCCCGCCTCTTGCAGCAACTTACTTTGAAAAATTATCCTCTTTGAAACTCATTCCCAAGAGGTGAGCCATGCCTTTGTGCATGCAAGAATTAGGGCCGATCTATCTCGTAATGGAGGCTTTTTCACCGATAGACCAATAAATAGGTGGGAAAACATATTGATCTTCATTCAATCGATCATAGGAAGGATCCAAACACTTTCATTATCACCAAGACTTTTGTGTGTCAAGTCGAAGCTCAAGTGCTCGATTCTCGCAAGTGTCAACCTCGCTATGATCTTTTCTTCGATAAAAACCTCATCACGTAAATCAATCCAGATGTCTTCTATGCTTGCACGTGTGGGTGTAGAGTTCCATATGCCTTAAGGAATCCTTAAAAATCAAACCCATCTCGGGGCTTCATGTGCTTCTTCAACTTATCTTAAAGCTCATGTACAATGTTCTTGGCTTTTACTACCGTTGAACAAGTATACCTTCTAATAGAAATTGGGAAAGATACAACGGCCTTGTGTTTACTCTGTTGGAATTTGTGAAAATCCAACAATTGCCTGACCAACTCCATCAAGATTAGTTTGTCCCCTAGATATCTGGGCAAATGGAAAGGATCCCCTGGGTACATGACTACTCGAAGATATGTGAACTTCTTAAATTACTTGAAGACACAACCCCATTTTGAAACTTCAGCCCATGCCTCATCAGAGACTCTCATTTTCCTCAGTTTGGGGTTTAACCTGTAGATGTTCTCATAAAAGAAGGCATCATTTACCCTTCTGAATTGGTCTTCAGACCCTTTTCTTGTTAGCTAAGGAAAATACCGATAAACATGCTCCACTTTCTTTGTTCCCCTTGGTGTCCAATCCAGGATAGTTCCTCATGCCGTCCACTGCATAGATGAGATACGAGGACATATAAAACTTCCCCGTAGACAGGACATTGTCATTTGAGAATCTATCTCATTACTGATAAGAGTACCCCAATCAATTCCTTGTTGATTCTTCTTAATAATGATCATGAATTGGTACATCCATCCTTGGAAAACATTTGATTCGGGGAAACCAAAACCCGACTCAACAGAGTAATGATATCATTGATTTCCTGAATGAAATCACTTCTAGGAACAAGTCTTGGGAACCTGGAAATAGCCGGTTTGGCTTTGATTAGGAACTTCTTATTCACGTGCTTGATGCAATCCTCCTGATCATTGTCCCAAGATTTTTGGGCTGACTTGAGATCCACATCTCCATATTCCTCAAAATTAGGCAGCTTGAGAAGGTCATCGAAGTAACCTCCGTCCAACTTGATTACAACTTCTCCCACCTGATTTTTCACAGAATGAGAAGTAGAGTCATAGTTCGAAGCACAAGCTAAGATGAACTCGGGGCACTGAGTGGACATAGGGAAACCTGACTGCAAGAGGTAGACCACTGCCAACTATTGATTTCATCCATGGAGTCTGGGAAGAGCTCTTGACCCTATTCCAAAAATCCTCCATATCTATGTTTCCGAGCTCTATATCTCGGATGTCATAATTACAATCAATGTAGGAGGGAGACTCCACCTTCCTAAATTTGTACTTCATCCTCCCTGATTTTTCAGTCTTATCTTGTGATGAACTAGGGTCCGACATGAGGAATTTCAAAGGAGGAGAGTGTCGAGATCAGAAGGTGTTGAACACTTCGGAAAACTCGACACACTGGAGATGCCAGAAAGATGGAAAAACCTCGACACACTATGGGGATGCTGAAAGATGGAGATGTCCAACACACACTGGGAGGATTCCGGAAAGATTGAAATGTCCGACACACTGGGAGGATGTCGGAAAGATGGAAATGTCTGACACATTGTGAGGATGCCAAAAAGATGGAAATGTCCAACACACTGGGAGGATTCCATAAAGATGGAGATTTCCAACACACTGGGAGGATGCCAGAATGTTTGAAGTTCTCGAAACCTTGAACTTTCCGATACACTATGGGTTTTGAACACTGCAAAGCACCCTGCGAAACCCAAAAAGAGGGAATCGAGTAATTGTTAGGTTGAAACATGCAATTTCTTCTTCACTGTTGATATCCCAAATATATTTTTAATTACAATGAAATTCTAGGGAATAAAACAAAGTGAGCATTCCAAAGGGGGAACCCTAAAACACAAACCTGATAGGAAACAACCCTAAAACGGAAAAGATAAAACCCCAATAACCCCAACAAGAAAAATATAGAAATTTAGAAGAATCCTTTACAAAATTATTCCACAAACAAAGAATAAAGGAAAATACCTTTAATCAGAATGAAAAATGATAAAAAAGAGCAATGCAATCAGCACAGAGGCGAGTCGGGTTTCTAGGTCGAAGATGCATGCACAAAAATCCACGAGGTAAAAAAGTACGTCTAGTAAAAATGACGTGGAAATCCAAATATTTATAAGAAATTTCACATTTAATACACTTCAGTTGACACGTGTCAACTACCCGAAAACTCGGCATTAATGCCATGTCAGCATGCTTGGGATATCCGAAACCCGACACAAAGGATTTCGTATTAATTTCAGTTTCAGAAACAAGAAACAAGTGAACAAGCAACATGAAGCATGATGCTTGATGGTCCCAGAAACCCGATACAAAGGAGTAAATTGGGCTTCGGGGATCGAAGACATGTGACATGAAGCATGTTTTGACGAAGGCATGTTCCGATGCTCGGAAGACCCAAAACCCGAAACAAAGGAGTAAATCAGGCTTCGGGATCGGAAGACATGCGACATGAAGCATGTTTTGACGAAGGCATGTTCCGATGCTCGGAAGACCCGCAAACCCGAAAGACTTACTTGATGTGGGTTTCAGGTTTCGGGAACACACAACATGAAGCATCCAAAACACATGTTGTCTTGCTATTGAAACCCGAAAACCCGATTATCTCTCTGAAAGGGCATTCTTAGAAAACCAGCTCAAAAATTTCTTAGGGTTATCTTATTTTTGGCGTAAACTCAAAAATGAGATAACAACTGGCTCTAGTTGGGGACTTTCTTTGTGATATCAAAGGAAGAGAACTCAGAATCTCTGGCTTTATCCATTGGGCTATGGAGTCAAAAAAGAAGAAAACCGAAAAACAAAACAAGGAAAGAAAGAAGACTAAAAGCAAACACACGACAAAAAAGTAAAGTATGTACAATGCAAAAGAGCATCTTGCATTAATGATGGAACAACTTTAGATGTTGGCCACTGAAAGGCAAAGGGAGTAACTCTCCATCAAGATATGATAGATGGAAACTATTTTCACCACTCAGCTGATGAATCTTAAAAGGTCCTTTCCACAAAGAATCAAACTTTCCGTGCATTCCTTTCTGCTCCCTCCTCTTATCCCAAAGCAACACCAGATCTCCAATTTGGAAATTACGTTGCCTTGATTTCTTGTCAAAAATTTCTTTACTTTTCTTTGATGATCTGCAATGTGATCAACCACCTTGCTCCATTCCTCTTCTAGCCTAGCTAGGTACATAACCCTTTTTCAATAGAATTTTGAAAGGTCACATCTTCGACTACTTTGGCCAACTGTAAGGCTAGAACTCTACTGAGATAGGTATCTCAGCATCAATCCCATACAGTACTTGGAAAGGAGACATTCCTATAGCTCACTTTGGGGTAATCCGATCAGCCCACAACGCATCATACAATGCTTTGTGCCATGTCCTCTGGTTTTCATCTACTAGCTTTCTAATTATGGTAACCAGGTTCTTGTTATTGGACTCATCTTGCCCATTGCCTTGGGATAATAATCGATCGAGTGAGTGAGCCAGGGTGATGCCGAATCCATAGAAAAATTTTGTCAACTCATGCGATGAGAAATTGGAGGCATTGTCAGCCACAATCTTGTGAGGCACACCGAATCTGAAAATTATATTTTCTTTAAGGAACTTGCACATGGCTTCTGAGGTTGCTTGCTTGATTGGCGCGGCTTCCACCCACTTGGTAAAATAGTCTAGTAGCAACACGTAATTGTGTCCAGCACTTGGAGGTAGGATTCAACATTCCAATGAAGTCAATTCCCCACTGGTGGAAAGGTTCTTCAATCACTACGGGCTTCAGGGGAAGAGCTGCTAGCTTAGGATGACCAACGAAATGTTGACAAGCTTCACACTTGGACACCCACTCTGTTGAATCCCAAAAGAGAGTAGGCCAATAGTACCTAGCCCATAGGATCTTATAAGTTGTTACAGAGGATGAGAAATGTCCTCCGCATGCTAGGCTATGGAAGGATTCTAACAACTTTAACTATTGTGATTTATCAACACAACGAGAATACACCATCAATACCTTTCTTATATATTCCATTATCCCACAGAGGTATCTTGCAGATCTTAACTTGACTATCCTCTTCTCCTTTTGGCTTAAATGTGGGGGCATTCACCATAAGTCAAAAATAAAGCAATATCTATGTGTACCATTCATCAGTTGTACTCACGAAAAGCACCATGGGAAACTTTGAAGAGGTATCTTCGGTCTTTTCACATTCTATTTCAACATGGTTTTCCGTGATCAATTGGCACAAGCCCCTTCCTCGTACCAACTTGGTAGGTCTAATGTCCAAGTCATACTCCTAAACTTTAGCTATCCAGGTACCTCATTGACTCCCAAGCTCTTGTTGAGTCAAAATGGATTTAACGGTGGTGTCGAGAATGAGAACGAGGGTATGGGAGTTCAACACATAGTACTTGAAATGTTTCACCACTCGTACCACTGCATAAGCATGCTTTTCAATTTGTGACATTTTTAGCTCATGTTCCTTTAATGGATAGCTCATAAAAGTGATGGGAGCTTCAATGCCCTCCCCATTCTCCTGCATCAGGATGGCCGACACTGTGTGAGCAGAGGCGTAGCTGTACATGATGAAATATTTTTTGAAATCTGGACATACTAGGATAGGAGCACAAGCAACTACCCTTTTGACTTCATCAAATGCAAGCTTCCCTTCAGTACTCCATCAAATGGAATTTTTCCTTTCATCATCCCAAGGATATCCTTAGTTTTATCAGCAAAATCAGGTACGAACCTTCTTAGGAAATTGACCTTTCCGAAGAAGGAATGAACTCCAGTTTTACTTGTGGGTAGGGTAAGGCTCTGAATGGCTTTTACCCTCTCTGGGTCGATTTTGGTTCCTTCTCTAGTCACAATATGACCCAAAAATTTCCTTCGGTCACTCCAAACATGGACTTCTTGGGATTTAATGAAATCCCGTGACGCCTGCATCTCAAGAGTACTTGCTCTAAATGATCATAATGATCACTCCATTTTTTAGAGAAAATGGTCAAGTCATCCAAATATACCACTATGACTTTTCCCATCAGGTCTCTGAATGCCAAGTCCATAGCTCTCTGAAAGGTGGCTCCGGCGTTGATCAAGCCGAAAGGCATCCTCCTATAAGCAAAGGTCCCCATGGGGTTGTGAAGGTCGTCTTGTGTTGATCCTCCGCAGCTACCTCAACTTGATTATATCCTAAAATCCATCGAGCATGGATAGCATTTCTGATCCAATAACAATCTATAACACCTGATCCATGATAGGCAAGGGATAGTTGTCTTTTAACGAAGACTGATTTAGGTTCCGGAAATCAACACAAATTCTAGATTTCACCATTCTTCTTCCTGATAGGGATGATGTTAGCAATCCAGTGGAGTGATGGATTGGAAAAATAATTTTGGCATCTAACATTTTCTGAATTTCCACAAGGATAGTCCCTGAGATCTTGGGATTGTAATGTCTTTGCTTCTTCCTGTAAGGTTTTACATCAGGCTTCAAAGGAATATTGTGTTGTACATCTTTGGGCTTGAAGGATTTTAAATCTACATAGGACCAAGCTAAGACATCCATGTATCTCTTCAGGAGTGAAGTGAATTTTTCTTTCTCCTCAGGGGAACAACATTTCCCAATATTCACCATCCGAGGTTGATCAAATGAACCTAGATTGACTTGATCTACTTCCGAGGAAGAAGCTCCTTCAACTTGTCTCTTGTTTTGAATAAAATGGTCATGCTTGTCAAACAAACCCTCCAGAGAAACCAGCCTTTAGGTATCTTGTTTCCTTTAAGCTGAATAAACTCACCATCAACCTCTTGATATGGATCTAAGATAGATTCATGGAAAGCTGATTCCAACCTTCAAAGTACAAATCACTAAAATTGTCACTTTTTCTAGAAAAGCAACACTTGTTGATCATCATTGAACACTTGCCAATGAGCCACATTATCTCGGGATACTGGGGATGGTACACAATCTCAATGGTGTATGTATCTTGTTTGAACTAGGATGAGGGAGAAGGAGGGATGCGACACGGCCAAAGAATCAGCCTTGTCATTATAATCTCTCAAAACTACTTTGATGGAGAATGCATCAAAGCATTCTATATTATCCCAAACTTTGTTCCTGTAATGTCTCAAGCGATCATTTTTTACTTGATAGATTCCTTTGACCTGGTTGACAATCAGCTCCGCATCCCCTTGAACCTTGAGATTTCAATTCCTTCTATCTAGCCATTTCTAATCCTAGTAATAGAGCTTCATATTCAGCCGTGTTATTAGTATTATCAAACTACAATTTGAAAGCAGAGGGGAAGATCTCAGAATTAGGAGATATAAGAACTACACCAACGCACCGATCCGGTGGTTGAACAGCTACCATCAAATTCAAGGGTCCAAATAGCATTAGGATCTTCTTTCTTGACATCTACAGCTGGTATTTCTGATGTCATGAAATAATTTCCAAAACTAGCATCTTCGAAAAGAATTTGAGCCTTAGGGTCATCTGATTTAGTTACCAAATACTTTGCCTGAGGTTCGGGATGGAGAACATGATAAACCCCATTGACTGGAATCCTAGCCTTGGTCCAATCCATATTAATCTCTCCTCCGACGTCTTTACAAAAACCTCTACCCAAGAGGATACCGTAAGCTACAGGAATGTCAGCAACTAGAATGGTCATTTTCACTCTCTTCTCTGGGAAGGCAACGAATGCAAACTGTGCATCTTTGATTTGACCAATCAAGGGAACTTGTTTGGTTTCCATGGAGTAACACCATCCATATGACTTAGTCAAAGTAAGCCCAAGGGCATGGGCTACTTTTGCATGGGCATAACATTGTCGGAGGCCCCTGAGTCGATGATGCAATTGCTGAGTTTAAACCCATTTATTAGCAAAGACAAATAAAATGGTTCAATCTTTCCTGAAGAAGAAGTAGAGGTCAGATTGTTCTAAGGTGGGGGTTGAGTAGGATTTGGAAAAAGACCTTTTGAAGGTGGGGGAATGGTGGCTTTACTTCTAATGAATTTGGCAAGTTTTTCAAACTGTTCAGGATTTGACTGAAGGTATTCTACTTCTGACATTTGGATCTTGGTTCTTTTTGCATGATCAATAATGTCAAAAGTAGTATAAGAAGGGGTGATGGTAAGTTCAGTTCTAATCTCATGAGCTTGAGCTCAGGGCACTGACCTTAGGAGAAAGAGAATGAGGAGAAGTTGTTACCTTTTTGTGACTTCTCTTTCGCTTTATTTGAAATAGGAGCACCTCTCTTAACTATGGCGATGGAAGGTTCCTTGTTCTTCTCCTTGGGGCTTTCAAGAGGTTTTCTTGGATTCTGAGATTGGGATCGAGTGAAGATGGAAAATGACTGGCCATCCGGTGCACATTCATCTTCTTCGTATTCCAAATACCCAATGCTGGAGTCACCAATGAATCGTCATAAGACTCATCAACGTATCCTGAAGCTTCAAAAGCCTCGGGGAATCTTGTTCTTCTGGTTCTTCCTCTTCTTCAACTATTTCTACTACCACGTTAATGGGAGGAGCTTCGATCACCAACCTTGTTGAGCAGGAGTTAACCACGGCCTATCTCTTGTAGCACACCATTGGTGTTATTGAAATTCCATCTAGGGATATCCCGATACGGAACATTGCTCACCTGCTGGGACATTTTCTTTTTTAAAGCAATCAAATCATTAGCCATCTTTTGAATCATAGGGTCAGTATTACCTTGGGAAGAACCTTGATTTTTAGGTTTGGGTACATCTTTCCTGATTCTTCCAGCCAAAATGAGATCATCCTCTATTTCAATAGTTGTTGACTGAGCGATAGCCAAATCTGGGATAGCCGACCTTCTTAATAGAAAGCTCACATCGGAGGCTGAGCATTAATGAAGAAGCATTTCTGATTTTCCTAGAGTAGGTACAACTATTTCTGGAATCTTTCGATCAGCTTGTTAAACTTTTCCACGAAGTCCCGCATGGGTTCATGTGATTCCTTCTTCATATGGGTAAGTTGTGCTAACAAAGCATGAGAATCTTTGGCTGGTTTGAAATGTGCTTCGAATCTGTCCTCATGGTAGCCCAATTTGTGATGCATGCATTTGGAAGGTGATAAAACCATTCAGCTGCTGCACCGTGCAACGTTTCAACGAAGAGTCGAATAGAGACATCTTCATGAGCTACTCCAAGGACGCCACATGCTACAAAGAAAGATGCAATGTGTTCATCAGGATGCTGCTTCCCATCCCCATTGAACTTGGGAATGTTTTTACGTGATCCATGTGGTAACTCGTGCAATGGTGGAGTTAAAGAAAGAGGACCAATAGTTGCGCCCCAGGGCACAGGTTGTGCTGCCATCCTTCTAAAAGAGTGCGTATGGGGATCCGAGTGTCGACAAGAATAACGTGACAAGTTGTAGACACGTCTCATTCTTCTACGGGGATCCGGTTTCTCCAAACAGGTGAAGAACTTCTGGTTCGGTTAGAAATAACGTTTGGGGGAAAGACTGAAATTATGCTATTGTAGTAACTCAAAGAGTGGATCAATTTCACCTGGCTCGGCGGGACCGAGTGAAGATCTTTCCGCCAGCTTGAACCGGGAAAGAGATCTAGTTGAAAATAAGGCAAATACGGAGTCGCCAGACACCAAGAGGATAAGCTTTATACTATTAATCCGTATTCCCCAAGAGTCACCAAAAACTATTGGTTGGATATTTTGTCAAGTCAAAATATGAGGTTCAACCACAGTACATGGGATTAAATCCCTCCTCAAAGACAGGTGAGGCTTCCTGTTTATTACTAATCTAAAACACAATAGAAATAATGCGTACAATATTCACACTAATCTAACCATTGGGGTTGGGATAGAATCCCAAAATCCATATCCACACTATGTGAAGATGTTGTTTTTATAAATGGACTGGGTCAAAAATTATTATTATGGAAGAAACACAATGGAAAGGAAATGAGAGGAACGTATTTTCTTTCGAGTAAACACAGAGCACGAAATAATCATACGAGCTTTAGATAACAAATGTAATGTTTGAAATGATTAGAATCATCAAGATGCTAAACAAAGAATAGCTTAAGATTACGAACATAAGAACAATATCTTAAGAAAGATACATCTCACAACACAAAGTTTGCAAAATAGCATCAGCTTCTATTCCTCAAATGATTAAAAGAAAACACAAAGTTTTTCTTCTTCACAATAGTTCTCAATATTCCAAAAATCTCAACCCTTTGGAATGTATGCACATCCCTTATTTATAATAAAAATAGTTGAGAGAAAATAGGACAAACCCTATAAAATAGTCTTTTAACAAGAGTCCTATTTTGCTTGACTCTCACGCAGGAGACCAAGTCAAAATATGATTCCTATGTGATGAAACAGAAATGAAAAAGACATGTCAATTTCAAGATTGAAATGACACGTTACATCAAGACTTAGTCTGAATCATCATCTTTTTCTTCCTCATCTTTCTCTTCTTCTAATTGAGCCTGTTTGTTCCAAATTCTTGGAACTTCCGGATTATACCTTGCATCTCATTTTCATCAGGCACAATGGAATGATCACTCAAGACTTCACATGTTTCATGAGTGTCACTGGCACTACCGAAGCTTTCTCAATCTTTTGTTGAGTTTTCTCAGGCCTCCAAAGAATGTTCAACCTTTACAAACCTATCAATGATTTCAATACCAAATCCGTGAGTTGGTTCATGCTAGAATGATTCTTGGATTTGTTTGAAAAGATCATCAGTTGGTAGGATGCCCGAGTTTCCAACTGACACTTTTGCACAAATTTTTAGCAGTTCTTCTTCCAGGTCACTTTTTCCATCAATCAATTGATCTCTTGATTCTCTCAATTTACCGCAAGCTTCATTGAGAATCTTTACCCTAAACCTGATGGCTTTGGTCAGCTGGAAATGCTTATCCGCATGTGGGATGACACCTTCTTCTACCAAGATGCGTGATGGAATTTGCTTCAACACCTGGAGAGCTTCAAAGTCAAATCAAGGTGTCCAATTTCTTGGGAGAAATCATCATCCATCTTTTCCCCATCACTCTGTATATTCCCAAAGATTGATAGACTTCTACGGTGTCTTGAATCACTTCTTTCCCCTTGTTGGAGCAGCCTTTGGGTCCATTCATCGACCACTCTCCCTTTTTCATTAATCTTCTCAATTATAGGCACCGATGAGAAATCAAACCCGACAGGACAGAGGAAGATGGTATGGATTCAAGGGGTTTTGAGAGCTTAAGTAATACTTCAGTTAACTGCTCCACCTTTTCTTTAAGCTCATCTCTTGTCCTTTGTTTCCTTCAATTTCTGGCATAGCACGTTCATAGCATCTCGTGCATCCTGTTGTGCTCCTTCTGTTGTCACTTCTCCTAGAGCCACCCTAGTTATCTGATAGTCAGAGGCCGTTATGTCCTCTTTGGTTTTGTCATCACAGGAGTGGCGATCTCTGCAAACTTATGCCCCGAAGCGTCCACTAAAACCCTTGAAACTATTTTGGGTTTCTTGGCTGATTTAGCAGTAGGAGCCTTGAGTGAACTAAAATCAAAGGCTGGTATGGGTACAACCACCTTCCTTTTCCTCGGGTTTTCAAGTAACCATTGAGGCATGCCAGAGGGAGTTTCCATTATTGTAGAAGTTGGTATCATACTTTCAGGGGGAGAGGGATCCATCCACTGGTGGAGTGGGGACAGTTACCAATGTGGTAGCAGATTCAGTGAAAAGAGGCACAGGAGGGGGCATGTTGGTAGTTACTTTGGTCCCAGCAGAGAGGGGTGAGAGTCCAGAGAAAATGCTGGCCATGACCGATGAAGTAGATGGGGAAAGAGGAGGTAGAAGTGGTTGTGAAGGAGGAAGCACAGATCCTGACGCCAAAGCCTGGGATGCAAGAGATAAGGTCACTTCAGTTGGGTAGTCAACAAATGGTGAAACTAGGGGCTGGCTTACTTCTCTTTCCAAAGAAATTTCTCCTATTTCTGGTGGTGTTGGTGATTCTGGCACATTCACCATTTCAACTAGAGTAACAATTGAAGAGGTTTCTTGTTCTCTTCTCTTCTTGACAAACTTGACCTTTATAGGTCCCTTAGAAGAGCTTTTGTCCTTTTCCTTTTGGAGGGCCCCGCCTCTCAAAAGAACCAACTTTGAAAAATTATCTTCTTTGAAACTCATTCCCCAAGAGGTGAGCCATGCCTTGGTGCATGCAAGAATCAGGGCCGATCTATCTGTAATGGAGGCTTTTTCACCGATAGACCAATCAATAGGTGGGAAAACATATTGATCTTCATTCAATCCATCATAGGAAGGATCCGAACACTTTCATTATCACCAGTACCTTCTGGTATGTCAGCGAGCTCAAGTGTCTGAATCTCTACAAGTGTCAACCTGCTATGATCTTTTCTTCAGATAAAAACCTCATCACGTAAATCAATCCAGATGTCTTCTATGCTTGGCACGTGGGTGTAGCAGTTCCATATGCCTTAAGGACTCCTCAAAAGTCAAACCCGTCTCTCTGGGCTTCATGTGCTTTTCAACTTATCTTGAAGCTCATGTACAACATTCTTGGCTTTCACCACCATTGAACAAGTATACCTTCCAATAGAAATTGGGAAAGATACAACGGCCTTGTGTTTACTCGTTGGAATTTGTGAAAATCCAACAATTGCCTGACCAACTCCATCAAGATTAGTTTGTCCCCTGGATATCTAGGAAAATGGAAAGGATCCCTTGGGTACATGACTACTCAAAGATATGTGAACTTCTTAAATTACAAGAAGACACAACCCCATTTTGAAACTTCAGCCCATGCCTCATCAGAGACTCTCATTTTCCTCAGTTCGGGGTTTAACCTGCAGATGTTCTCGTAAAAGAAGGCATCGTTTACCCTTCTAAATTGGTCTTCGAACCTTTTCTTGTTAGCTGAGGAAAATACCGATAAACATGCTCCACTATCTTGTTCCCCTTTGTGTCCAATCCAGGATAGTTCCTCATGCCGGCCACTGCATAGGTGACATACGAGGACATATAAAACTTCCCAGTAGACAAGATTATTGTCATTTGAGAATCTATCTCGTTACTGATAAGAGTACCCCAATCAATTCCCTATTGATTCTTCTTAATAATGATCATGAATTGGTACATCCATCCTTGGAAAACATTTGATTCGGGAAACCAAAACCCGACTCAACAGAGTAATGATATCATTGATTTCCTGAATGAAATCACTTCTAGGAACAAGTCTTGGGAACCTAGAAACAACCGGTTTGGCTTTGATTAGGAACTTCTTATTCACGTGCTTGATGCAATCCTCCTGATCATTGTCCCAAGATTTTTGGGCTGACTTGAGATCCACATCTCCATATTCCTCAAAATTAGGCAGCTTGAGAAGGTCATCGAAGTAACCTCCGTCCAACTTGATTACAACTTCTCCCGCCTGATTTTTCACAGAACGAGAAGCAGAGTCATAGTTCGAAGCACAGGCTAAGATGAACTCTGGGGCACTGAGTGGACATAGGGAAACCTGCTGCAAGAGGTAGACCACTACCAACTATTGATTTCATCCATGGAGTCTGGGAAGAGCTCTTGACCCTATTCCAAAAATCCTCCATATCTATGTTTCCGAGCTCTGTATCCCGGATGTCGTAATTACAATCAATGTAGGAGGGAGACTCCACCTTCCTAAATTTGTACTTCATCCTCCCTAGATTTTTCGTCTTATCTTGTGATGAACCAGGGTCCGACATGAGGAATTTCAAAGGAGGAGAGTGTCGGAGATCAGAAGGTGTTGAACACTTCAGAAAACCCGACACACTGGAGATGTCGAAAGATGAAAAATTGAAAACACACACTTAGGGATGTCGGAAAGATGGAAATGTCCGACACACTGGAGGATGCCGAAAAGTTGGAAATGTCCGACACACTGGGAGATGCCAGAAAGTTTGAAATGTCCGACACACCTGAGATGCCAAAAGATGAAATGTCCGACACACTAGGAGATGTCGAAATGATGGAAATGTCCCGCTACACTTGAGGATGCCGGAATGTTTGAAGTGCCCGACACCTTAAACTTTCTATACACTGCGGGTTTTGAAAACACTGCAAAGCACCCTGCGAAACCCGAAAAGAGGGAATCGGGTAATTGTTAGGTTGAAACATGCAAGTTCTTCTTCACTGTTGATATCCCAAATATATTTTTAATTACAATGACATTCTAGGAATAAAACAAAGTGAGCATTCCAAAGGGGGAACCCTAAAACACAAACTTGATTAGAAAACAACCCTAAAATGGAAAAGATAAAACCCCAATAACCCCAACAAGAAAAAGATAGAAACTCGGAAGAATCCTTTACACAATTATTCCACAAACAAAGAATAAAGGAAAATACCTTTAATCAGAATGAAAAATGATAAAAATGAGCAATGCAATCAGGCACAGAGGCGAGTCGGGTTTCTGGGTCGAAGATGCATGCACGAAAATCCACGAGGTAAAAAGTACGTCTGGTAAAAATGACGTGGAAATCTGAATATTTATAAGAAATTTCACATTTAATACACTTCAGTTGACATGTGTCAACTACCCGACAACTCGGCATTAATGCCATGTCAGCATGCTTGGGATATCCGAAACCCGACACAAAGGATTTCAGTATTAATTCGGGTTTTGGGTTGCATGGGAAACAAGTGACATGAAGCATGATGCTTGATGGTCCCAAAACCCGATACAAAGGAGTAAATCAGGCTTCGGGATCAAAGACATGCGACATGAAGCATGTTTTGACGAAGGCATGTTCCATGCTCGAAAGACCCATAAACCCGAAACAAAGGAGTAAATCGGCTTCGGGATCGGAAGACATGCGACATGAAGCATGTTTTGATGAAGGCATGTTCCGATGCTCTAAGACCCGCAAACCCAAAAGACTTACTTGATGCGGGTTTCGGGTTTCGGGGAACACACAACATGAAGCATCCAAAACACATGTTGTCTTGCTATTGAAACCCGAAAACCCGATTATCTCTCCGAAAGGGCAACCAACTCAAAAATTTATTAGACCAACTCAAAAATTTCTTAGGGTTATCTTATTTTTGGCATTCAACTCGTAAACTCAAAAATGAGTTGACTATGACACCAAAATGACCGATGTCGGTAATAGCAAATTGGGATTAAAAGGAAAATTCTAATTTTTCAGAATAATTTGTCATTTTCCAATAATATAAAATGAAAAAGCGAGGAATGGAAAAGTGGAAAGTGATGGAGTGAGATGGAGAGTTGAGTTGGCTAGCCTTGGAGTGGGTGATTGGTCATTCGATGAGCCGGTTGATCTATAAACTCTTCAACTTTGGAATTATTCATAGGAACACAAATAAATGTTGTTGTTCTACTTTCTATTAGAAAATGACAGAGATAGCTAGTGAATGCATCATGATTATGCTTAGAATCCACAATTGTAGGAAAGGAAAGAATTTAAGCTCATAAACACCAACAAATTTTATCCTCAAACCTCCGTGAGGAGGAAAAACTAGTCGAGAAGGGTAATTGTGCTTTCTTCCCAATTTTATTGGCCAATTCAAAATAAACAAGTATAGAAGTTATAATAAGTATGAAAGAGAAGTAAATAATATCTCACACTTCCTCCTAAATACTTGCTTGCTCTATCTCAACACTCCTTTCTTCTACAAAACACAATTCCAACACTAAGAACTTCTTGCTCAATTGTTTTCATGCTTTGGTGATCATATTATCTTCTATAGACATGTATTTATAGCCTTTCTCATGTCCTCCCATGCACTGGAGGATGGGAAAGGTCATGGAGGAGAAGAGACATGAATAACCTTCCAAATTATGGGTTGTTCATTTCATATTTTTGTTTGTTATTTGAAAGAGACAGACCGTAACCCAATGCATACCGACGGTCCCATGACCACCACCTTGGTTGAGCTGAATTTTTGTAACCACCACTCTACATAGAGCGGTGGTCCTATTACTAAAAAGACAAAACCTCCATGTATCATTTTTCCTTCTTCATGCTAACTGTTTTGATGAAGTAGATTCATTTTGGATCCCTATGGATCACACCTCCCCTGCTTAGGAGGATTTTGGTCCCACAAAATTTTAGTGGGGGAGTAGATGAGGAAATAATTCCCTCACTTGATCCTTTGAGTACCACTAGGCCTACCTTGGTGTATTTCCTTTCAGTCCAATCTACCAAGACTCCTGTGGACCTCTCCTTGTCTCTATGAACTTCTACTACATCACTACACCCTCCTCTAATTTTCCTCTTGAGACCAAGACACAATCCTCAATGGAAGGTAGAAGCAGAGACCTTCATATTCATCTAGCATGGATGGCTCATATAGATGCAAGTTCTCATAGTTTACCAATAGAGTACATCCTCATAAATGGTGGCAAGTTAAGTTGAAAATCATTTTCTCCAACCTGCTCCAATATGGTAAAAGGCCCATAGCATAGTGGCTTGATTTTCCAGGCTTGACATGTAATCTCTCCTTGCTCAACTAAATGAAAAATCTATCTCTAACATGTAGCTTATGTTCTCTCTTATGTTGATCGTGCCTAGCTTTGTACTTGGCTTGAGATTTCTCTAGCTATTATTTGACTTTGAGATAGTCATTTTTACACCCTCTAGAAGAACAAGGGAATCCCATGTGCATTGGCCTATCACCCAGTGGGAGATGGGCGCTCACCCGAGGCTCATGCGGTACCGAGCCTCTCTTTTATATGAGTTAAGTGGGAAAGCACCATCTAGATCAAGGACTTAATGAGTAATGGTGGCTATGAGACATACATTCATCATAGGACTCAGATCGGCCTCTAGACAAATGCGTTCATTCTAGAGTGTACTTGCAAATAACTCTTAATAATAACAAAAGGAAAATACATAAAAGCTTACACCTATCTCATAGCTTCCATGACAGAAATGAAATAATATAGATATGAAACAACTATGCTCATGCTCATTTATGTTTGTAACCTCACTACATGCAATTCTCATTATAATCGATGGACTCATTTAGATTACCACCGTGTGATCAGACTGAAGTCATACATCATAGCAGGGATCATGTCTTTCATTCATACAAAGAAGATTTATAACCCCACCCCCTTCGCATTAATCCATTATATTTCCTCTACCCAATCCATAGAGCTTCTTTCAATATATCTGCATAGAGACTCCCTCTATTCTTATATGTCATCCTTTTTATCCTCATATTATCCTTATCCATCCTCCCACATAGCCTTTCTCTCTCTCGTGGGTGCCATATATATAGGCATCCCCAACATCCATTTCCTCCATCTGCGGCCTCAGATCCAGTGCTAAGCATCCGTATGGGATTTCCATGGGAACATGTTCCTTCAGGTATGGGCTCTGCACATTTTGCCATGATGGTCCCCTAGATGTGCCTGCTCCTCAGCATGGGTTTTGCATGTTTTGACATGATGGTCTCCCATGTGCGCCTCTATCACTATGCATATTCCTTAAGTGGGCCCCATGTTGTCAGAATGACACCTTATTCACTTCGCATGCGTGGTTAGGTCCTCGCTTCTTTCACCAAAAATGGCTAAGTCCCAAAACCTAGGGCTCAGTGTGTGTGCCTTATCGTGTGTTCCCTTCTTCTACTATGCCTTGTGCATTTTCTTCTTGTGCATCCATCCTTTAATCCATGTCTTGCGTGCCTATGCACCTTGGTGTACTTAGTCAATATTTTAGGGGCCCAACATCACCCACATTATTACTATGCTGTTCTCCATATGGGAACACTCCACTTTGAAACCAAGATGTAGTCTTACATTTTGTAAAAGAATAAGGGAATGAAAGATTAGGGAGAGAAGAAAGAATGGGGGTGGCACTAGCTCAACAAGCTAGGAAAATCCCTCTACAAGTCTACCTCCAGCTTGTTCCATGCATCAACCTCGCTCTATGCTTTCTGATATAGGTCATGTCGACTAGGGTGCTCACCTCATCAAAACTCAGTCCAATTCCCTGGGTGCCCAAAGTGTCAACAATCTTCTCTAACTCCTTTCCCAAGTCTTCAAGTGTGTCCATCCTTCTGGTGATTTGAGGGTATAGTTCCTTCAACCGGGTCTTGATGGAGCCCCTTAATGTTTCAATTGCCTTAGATTTTCTTTCAACCTCGGCAAGAACTTTGTCCCTCTCTACCTATTTCCTTTATTCTTCTCCTAGAACTCTTTTAGCTCTACTTCGTGTATGGTGACCAAAGTGCTTGCTACCCTATCCTTGTCTGTGTAATTGTCATATGTGGCCTCAGCAAATTGGGTAGTGATTTTAACATCCACAAGCACCTTGTTGTACTCAGCGATGAGTGCTACCACCTTCAGCTTGTCTTCTTTTGCCAAGCATGTTGTTACTTCCTCTATAGATTCCAGGGCCAAAGGTTGTCTCTCCATGGTGAGGACGTGCGTTAGATCTTCTAAGCATTCTAGAGTGGATGCATACTTCTGTGCGGGTGGCTCTAGGTCTGGGTGCTTCAAAATGATGGTGCTCTTGATTGAATCAACATTCTTGTATACTTCTTTCACCTTCATCTTTTCATCCTTTATCTGTGCTTCAGCCGCATGCGTCGATCAACTCTTCTTACTTCAAGCTCTTGGCCTTCTCAGCTAGCTCCTCTTCCTTCTTCTCTAGTTTTTTCTCTACCACCCATATTCTATCATTTCACACAAAGAGCCTTGCCTCAGTCTCCACCATGACCTTATTGAGTGCGTTACAGAGCTACTCATCTAAGAGTTCCCAGGCATTTACTAAGGGATTCGATCCCTTAGATTCTAAGCATATCTTGTTATGATTGCCCCTCTGCCAACTTTGAAATTTGGCTCATCAATATGGGACTCAAATGCCCAAGAGAGCATCTTCTTTATCCTGGGGTATGCCCTTCTTGTTAAATGACCCATGGCTAAAATCCTTTCAGTGGGTACAGTGCTTTGGAAGCGCGTGCGTAACACCTTCTTTGGGTCATCAACATAGCCCATTACTTGTCCTCATCCTACATCAAGGGTCCTTCTACCCAAGCATGTGCCTTTGGGAAAACTCACTATTAGAATGGGACCTCCTCCCATACTTGGCTTGCTCCTTCTCGATGTTTTCCTCCTTGTCTTCCTCCAACACTAGGTCAGCGTTGTGCTCCAATTCTTGTTTGACCAAGGCCTTGAGTATTTTATTTGCCTCTCTCTCTACTACTTTGGTTATCTGCTCCTTCATAAAGCTTATGGGTTCCTGATTCTTTGTGCCAATCTTCTCACTCCTTCCCATGTCCTGGGCACATTCCTCATCCTGGGTGTCCTTGCGCCATGTGTGAACATGAACTCCTATTTCTCTTCTCCACTATCTTCTCCTAATCATACATGCTAAGACATGGCTCTTGCTCCTTTTAGGCTCATCCTCCTTGCTGTCATCTTCTTCACTTTCGTCCTCCTTTCCACCCATGTATTTCTCCAAGTTATCGGTCTCCTCACGAGTCATCTTCCTCTTCTATCCTCTACTTTTTCCTGAGAGGTGACTCTTTGATAGGGGATTCAGCCTTCTCTTCTTCCTCTGTGAATTTTCCTTGGTGAGGGGTTGCTCTGGCACCTCTTCCTCCAGTGTCTTCTCTTTTTCCAGGATTTCTTCCTGCATGTATATGTACTAGGCTTGGCACTCGTCATCGCATGCTTACCGTATCTAGCATTCTACACACTTGGTGCTTCTTCTCCTCTTCCCCTCTTCTTGGGTGTGGGCTTCTTTCTACCCATGGGATCTTCAGGTATGGAGACATCATTCTCTAGGTATGTGCCCTTCTCAAATTTTGGCCTTATGTAGAGGTATACGCGTGCCATGATCTCCTCTGTAATGGGTAACATCATTGGGATTTTTCATTTGCACTTCATGTGATATGTATCTCTCCACGCATGTGTGCTTTCCATTGGGGTAGTTCAACCCTTTCCACAAATCTCTGTGGTCTCGATCCAGACTACCAAGTTCCAACTTCAACTTCTTGGATTCTTTGAACCTGTTTACTCCCGCTTGGAAGTATTGAGCCATGAAAGCAAAGGGGAGCTTGCACCATGGGCTCCATGACTCATCTATTAGCCTGAATCTGCTGAGGCCAAAATGTTGGTACACTGATGGTACACTACAAATTCAGCTTCTCCTTTGGTGACATCTGGCAGTTGTTTAGGAATCCTCCATTCTACCTCGAATGCATTCCTCAGGCACGTATACCACTTCTCCAGGCAGCACCTTGTGGGGGGCTGTCATTGTGTCATAGGTGTACTTCTCAAATATCTTCACGGGTGAAGGGTCCTCAGCAGGGTACTCCCACACAAACTTGTTTGATACATCAGGTACTCTAATCTCTGAGAATACAATGGTTAACAAAACGTTGCTGAAGAGGATTCTGTCACCTTCCTTCGCGCAACTGATAATTTTCTCCGCGATGTATGTAGAAAAGTTGTAGATGGTGCCCTCTATAATCTTCCTGCAAACATGTAACCATGGCTTATTGACTTGGGTCCATCTCTCATGGCCATTTAGCTTTGTTACCAGATGTGTGGCCATCTTCATTACTGGGTCTTCGATGTCTGAGATATCATAGTACCTTGACCCCTTTTTACAAGCATATGTGGTGATGGTTTCCTAAATTGCCTCTTTGTCACCTAGGTCATCCTCCAAACTATCTCCTTCACATATGAGGCATGTGAACTATGAAATGAGTTGAGGAGTAATGTGCATCTTGTGCACCTTATAAAATGGAAGTAGTCTTCATGCACACACAACATCAGCCATTGATATAGGTGCTTTGGCTTTCCAAAATAGGGCAACTCATAGAGTTGCAACAACCCTGCCTTCTCCATCTTGACCTTCACATCATCATTGTAGATGGGAAAGCCCTCTGGTGTCTATTTATTTGTGGGGTGCACTAAATCTAGTGCCATCTCCTTCTCGATCATGTTTGTTCGATGGTTATAGTCATTTACAGACATGTTTCTCAGGTGAGACTCCCACTCCTTACCCATCATTACTCCATCTAGGTACTTGCATTTCTACATACCACTCTTCATTCGTACTTGTGTCAAGTTCTTGTTGCTTGGTCCTTTCCTTGCCCTTTTCCTTTCTTGGGTGACATTGTCAAGGTCCTCTTATCACTTTAATCACTCTTTGTTACTCTGCTCTTCCACTTCTTCCAGGCTCAAATCTTAACCTATGAAGAAAATCTCTTAAAATCGTGCCCTAGTTTTAAAAACCCTAACTGGGATAATACCTTCACAAGATGGTGCCTTCTCATAACCCTTCTAACACCCATGAAATCCCTTCCTTCTGGTTTATAAATCCAAACTAGCTACTCACGCTTCAACCTCTTAGATCTTTCTTCACTCGGATCAGATTTTGGAAACCCTAGTTTGCAAGGATGCAAAAATGCTTCTCTCTATTCGCAAAGTAAAAATGAAAGTGCCTCGACCCTTACTTATAGCTTTTTCTACTTTGTAACATTAAATTCTACCTTACCTACCACCATACATTAACATTTAATGTAGATTTTTCAAAAATCCTAACTTTCACACTTTCCTTATGCCTAACCTTCGCGCCTTTAATCACACGAACAACCTTACGCACCATTTTCCAACCTTGGCATGTGGAAACCACTTTCACACTTTTACTTATACGCCCAACCTTGCACGGGGTCATTTCCCAACCTTTTGGTGCATAACCAAATCATCTAGATAGGAGACTTACGTGCGCATACCCCATGCCTAAGGCATTTCTTCTCATGATTTTTGCTTTCGCCTACCTCTTGTTGCTCATGCGCTTCTTCTTCCTTTATACGTGGATCCCCAATGTAGCCTTTTCTTGACACCCACCATTCTTTTTCACCTTTCCTCCATGTAATTTCTTCATAGGGCCATTTAACCGAGCTCTGCAATCTAATCCTTCCTGGCGCTTCTATCTCAATTTCTTCCACCTTACTCCACCCCACACTAAAATGATGCATAGTCCTCTACGCATATACACCTTCACTTAGGGAGTAATGAGATTACTAGTGCCTTATGGTGCACAAACAAAATGAGAAAGGAAAACACAAGGAAAAATGCTCAAGTGAAAATCCTAAGCTAACTGGCAATACTTCCTTATTGACAAACACCACGAAGACTTATTTATAGTAGGGCTTCAACCTACTCCCATTGAAGTGTCCTAGTAATCTTTTCCCATCCAACACTTATAACTAGCATGTGCCTAAATCAAGGATGTATGAGATGGTGTAAGGACCTAACCAATGCACTTTCAAATTTCCCAGGATGGCACAAAAACTTGGAATCATATAATAAGACCACCATCGCCCCAACCTCAAACATCTTGTTCTTGATGTGGCGATCATGCCATGCTTTTTTTTTCTTTCTCTCGATGTTTGGCTCCATCGGCAAGTGATCATCTTTCATCCAGCTTCATCAGCTCATCAATTCTTTCTCCAGTGCTTTCTCATCATCCAACCCTCCTACGTGCACTATACGGAGAGAAGGTAACATGAATTCAACTAGTAGGACAAATTCCATGCCAAACACCAATTAGAAATGGTGTGGCTTTGTTCACCTTTTATAAGTTGTCCTATAAGCCCATAACACAATTGATACCTTGTCATCCCAATCTTTCCTCCCAACATCATAGATCTTAGTCAATGTGTGACTAAGTATTTTTTTAAATGCCTCAGTAGTTCCATTTTCTTGAGGGTGATAGGGAGTAGTTTTGTGATGAGCCACCATGAATTCTGCCAACAGGATCCTCACGGTCTCATTCAAGAAATGTGTACCCCTATCGTTGGTGAGACTCAAAGGGCATCCATACCTTGTGATGATATTCTCCCACAAAAATCTTGTTGTTGTAGTAGTTGCTATACAGTCTTTAGTTGGGGCTGCCTCTACCCACCTTGTCAAATAGTCTGTGCAAGTGATCACATAGCGTGATCCAGTCCTACACGTTGCTAGTGTAATAGGGCCTACAAATTCTATTGCCCATTTCTCAAAAGGCTCAACTGCTAGGGATAGGGTGCAAGGGCATTTCATCCCTTCATCTTGCTTTCCAATGCACTGACAATGGTCACACGCTTTACAATACTCCTTACAATCCTGATACAGGGTCTCCCACCATAATCCTGCCATCAATATCTTACACGGTGGCTTCACCTACATAATGCCCACCTACACTTCCTCCATGTGCTTCCTCTATGATGGCAGGTGCTCATGCTCTAGTACACATCTTCATAAAACTTCATCACACCCTAGTTTGTATAAGTCCCCACTGATCAACATGTAGGGTGTGACACGTATGGCTAGTTGCTTTCTTTCTCTAGTGTCTTCATTCCTTCCAGTTCCTTACCCATCTTAAGGAACACAACAATATCCTCCAAGTTTAAGGGGACACACGCCATAGCCTAAATAGCTGTGCATCTAACATGGTATCCTCTCAATGCTTTGTGCATCCTCCCTGAGTCAATCCTAGATAAATGGTCAGGTCCATAATTGCTCTTTCCTGGTTTGAAAACCATGGTGAACTCAAAATCTTGGAATAACAACACCCACCAGCATATGTGCCCTTGTAGGATGGGATTTTTCACCAAATATTTTAATGCCATGTGGTCAGTGTAGAAAATGAAGGGAGTTTCCAACAGGTACTACCTAACTTATAAAGTGCGTAGATCATAGACAATGCCTCGCACTCAGTTGTAGTATAATTTTGTTCTACTAGTGTCAACTTCCTAGCTTGTAAAGCATAGGGGGTGATCAATAATTCCTTCACTAGGCTATACAAGCACTACCCTAATGGCCATTCTAGAGGCATCCACATGAACATGGAAGGGCTTGTCCCAAGAAGGAAAACATAATATAGGTGCGGTGATAAGCCTATCCTTCAATGTGTCAAATGCCTTTTCTGCGCCTCTCCTAGTGAAAGGCACTCTTATGCCTGAGAAACTCTTCTAAAGGCATGGCAATCTTTACATACCCCTTGATTAACTTTTGATAGTAGCCCGTGTGTCCAAGAAATCCATGCACTACGCTTTGACTAGTTAGCTCCCCTAATCCCACAATCACTACAATTTTGGCAAGATCCACCAACAAGCCTTCTTTGCATATGATGTGCCCCAACAGAGTCCCAAACGGGGTAGAAAAAACACACTTCTTTATGTTGAGGGATATCCTCAACTAGCTAACATCTCTCAAACATCAACCATAGGTTATCACAATGGTCCTTGACCAATCCATACATGGTCCAATCATCAAGGTATACTTGGAGAAACTTGTGGATGAAGTCTTGGAAGGCCTACACTATAATGCGTAAAAACACAATGGGCACATTCTTCAACCCAAATGGCATGACCATATAGGAAAAAATTCCCCACTCGATGGTAAAAGTTATTTTTCTCTTGGTCTTCCTTTGCAATCCTCACCTGGTGATAGCCTGAGAAACCATCTGTGAAAGAGTAGACTTTGTACCCTACCACTCCTTCTAGGATCTCTTCAGTAAATGGGGTTGGGAAAGGATCAATGATACATACTGCATTCAAATCCCTATAATCAACACATATCATTATCCTCCCATCCTTCTTGATACTAATCACCATCAGACTTATCCACTCTGAATCCTCCACTACTTCAATGATTCATGATGCTATCATCTTGTCTATTTCCTCCTTGACCTTTACACGTAGATTAGGATTCATCCGGTAGGGTCTCTTCCTGATCAGTGTGCACCTTCCTTCAACTTAATTCTCATCTCCCCCAAGGAGTGGTGAATGCCTTTGAGCTCATGATACCCACATGGGAATAAATCCTCAAACTCACACAAAAGATCAATGATCTTGGAGACTTCCTTCTTTGACCAATAATCTCCAATGATAGCTTCCTTAAGGTCCACCTCGACCCAATATTAAAATTATTTGTTCTTAAAGTATCATGATAGGCACATGCTTTCTCATCAAAACTATCCATCACTTCGTGTGAGCCTAGAGAATGGTTAACCTCCAAATTCTCCATTTCGTCATTGTCTATGACATAGACCATCTTGCCTTTTTATCCTTTCACTGCACATGCGCGCTCCAGCTGTACCTCATCAAGCTCATATTCACCAAATTTCCCATCCAAACATGGTTCTCCTAACAGTTCCACAAGCCTATCCTCTACCTTGGCACTATCCCCCATCATAAGGTGCCTGACCTCCTGTAATTCCTTATCAACGATGGTTTAGTGCTCCAATACTCAAATGCTTAGATGAAATCATCTTCTAGTTCTTGTCAATTCCATGTTTGGTGACATGTTTTAGAGTGGATGTACCATGTGTACGTGTAACTTGCAGTGTAGAATATAGTTTAAGGATCTAGAGGGATGGTGGCAAAGCCTCCACACCTTCTCTCCATACCCTCTCACAGGATTGGATGTGGAAAGAGGTAGGCTCACTACCATTGTAATCTTTAATGGTGGTGGATGTGTTGCTTCTAGAGAACCATATAGAGAGGGTAATCCTCACCTCGCACCACTCTAGAAGGTTATCCCGATGCATCACCCACTAGCGTGTAGTAGTTCCTAGTAGGACGTAACTCAACATTCCTCTTCATTCCTCTTCCTCCTTCCACTGAGCTTCCATCTTCTTCAAAAATATCTCCAGGAAGGCCCTCTAGAGTGCTTAGGTATCTCCTTTCCTCCTAGATTCTGGAATGTGTGCACCTTTTTCACCTTTGTCACCAATCCTCTCAAGTTTCTTTCGACTAGCTCATAGGTCCCATGCGCCCAATTATCACATGCCATACTGGTGGTGTCACTCACCGACTGAGCATCCTCTAACTAGATAACTCCATTGGTAGGATGGATTATCTCTTGGTCCCTTATTGAGCACACATATATCCTATCTAGGACCTTTCTCCCAAAGGTTCAATATAGGGTGTTGACTTCCTATCATCTAGGGGTATGATGATGTGTTCCTCTTCATTTTCAAAGATGATGTACCCCTTGTTAAATTGAAGATCTACATTGTTATTATAACACCATGGGTGCCCAAGTAGTGTTGGGAAATTATTTACCTCAGAGCGCTAAGACTTCGAAGTCCCCAGTAAACTTGGCTCCCTGAATGGTGATAGCTGCATCCTTTAAGACACCTATGGGCATTGCCTTTGTTTTGTTTTCCATATACAACACATTTGAAGATGGTTGTAATGCAGGCCTTCCCATATGATGCCAAGCATCCAAAGTGAGAACATTGACCTCCATACTTGTGTCAATGAGGTTATTACTAAGGATCCATCCATCCACAACTTCATTTAACATTATCTTCTTATCATAGTCGAGGCTGTGAGGAGGAAGGTTTGCATGCAATAGTTTGCTCTCATGCTCTTCTCCCATGCGTGGTAAATTTTCTCTCTCAACCATGCTCCTAGCAAGGGAATAATATTCTCTTTCCTATCATCCTACATACCTCCTTGTCCTCATCTAGGTCATATTTTGGTGCCTTAACCCTCCTACTTTTCTCTTCTCTCTGGATTGCTCCTTTAGACATTGGATTTATCCTTGTAGACTTCAATCACATCCATGGTATCTTGATATACCTCTTTTTGATGCACGGAGGTCTGGGTACCTTCCATGTACCATTTATTCTCTCAAAACCAGGTTCTTATGACTTGGTATTTCCTTTGCACGTGCCCTTTGCTCTTGTGGTTACCAAAATAGGATCCAAACCTACATCACGCACTACTCGTGGCATCCATTGGGTGTCTACCTTCTTAATGCTTACCATTATAGCACCCTTGTCTTTCCAAAGGTGTTACTTGACTCATATGCTCAAACAAATCGGGGCACTCCTCATACTTGTGCTTCTTCTGCGCACCATGGGCACTACAAATAAGTCTGGGCACTCGAACTTGTAGTGATCTGTAGACCCAAAATTAAAATAGGTCAAATGCGGGAACTCACTTCTTCCTCCTCCACGGTTACCATGACAATAGAATATTTCGTGAAATTCTCCTCCACATGCACCTCCCTCTACACGCTCCTCATAATGGTGATCATCACCTTTAGAACCACTAGAAATGTTGGTCTAGCATACCCCATGATCAATGGCTTCATGGATATAGTCAATGATTCTACAATCCTTAGTATCATGGGTTGTAGAGGTGTAGATTTTATAGTAGTAGAACACATTCTTCCACATCACGCGCTGCAACAAGGGGCACTACTCACATCATGGTCCCCATGAAAAATATCACAATCCACTTTGCTATGGCATGTACTATCCTCCGGGGCAAGTATCCTTGACATGCCCATTTACTTCGTAATGTATACACCATAATCCACTTTGTGAGTCTCATGTGCTTTGAGTTAGTAGACAACTTCTCCAACTCGCTTAGCCATAATAGTGATTTGAGCCTCCAAAATGGGCTCACTCAAAGTGCAACACTTCCAACCACTTCAGACATGGAGCGGACTCAATGCTTCACGCGGGTCTGTGAATGTTATATGAGACAAGGATCTCTGAAAGGTGTTATCAACCCCCAATAAACCATTGAGCATGCTTGTGAAGGTGAATGTCGTATGAAAATTTTTATAGGAGAGTCTTAAACCATGTGTCATACTCCCGCACACTCTCTTGCCATTCCTTGTTGAATTTTCTTCAGGGAACTTATGCTCTTTTGCTTAAACTTTGGGATGTGGAATTCTGATAGGAAGGCATTATTTAGAGTAGTGTAATCCACCACCATTTGATTAGGATCATATTTCCTATACCAGCTTAGGCACGTGCCCTTACAATGTTGTTGCAAACTAACTTACCTTCCGCTCTAGGTTACTGATCCCTTTCGCGTGCCATAGCAACTCAAATTTGTGAACATGTTCTGTAGCATATTCCATGCCTCTCGTAATCTAGAAAATGTAACGACATCTCAAAGATAAATTGAGGGGTTTGTTTTGGTCATTTTTCTCCTAAGCTAGAGCCTTGGTTTCCTCCCCGTGTTTCCTCCACTGTTAGATTCACTAGGCCCACCAAGCCCACTAGGTCATGTTCCTCTGATCCACCAGATCCTCTGGTTCACTAGGTCCTGTATTAGTTGTGCGAAGAGTTCCCACAATCCCACCGAGCTACATGCCCACAATGTGATGATGTCCCACTACCAATAGTGTACCCCACACCACTCCCGATGTGAGACAAAGGATGGTGAACTTGTTCCTTATCATAAAATCCCTCCAAAAACTAGAATATGCATAGCCATAGAAGTCCCAAACAAGGAATTATATCTCTTGGTGTAGATCGGTCACTTCCACCGATACTAATTGGTTTATCAATATTCTCCCCTTCGTATGGAAATCCAAGCACCAGGGTTTGGTTACTAGGTGGGTTCGATACATGCACTGACGGCCTTCTCTCTTTGCATGACGAACACTTATCAGAAGCCATAGTGGTCTCTCTTACGCACTTGGCAAGATGGGGTAGCATAGACTTCTCAGGTTCCATGCCCTTCACATGAACCTCAAATCCTTCCTACAACATCTACCTCCATAAATCCATCACACCCGCAACCTCACGTTGTCTAGAAATCTCCTTTCACGTGCTTCACTATACTAGAGATTCGTATCTCCTCCTCCTTTCCTTTGCTCCACAATGTTAAATCTGCCATCTTCCCCACCCTAGCTTCCTCGCCCGAGTTCTCGAATGGTTTAGCCCGACCATGGGGAATGCCTCTAAACATAAGGTAACAATCAAAATCTTCATTTGCAAAGGGATATCACATAGAAATGACCCTTTGGGCTCTCACAAAACTTAAACTCAGCAACCTTCGGACAGAGTATGTAGAAATAGCGTACTCTAGTGTAGCTAGCCAACACACCTTTCCACCAATGATCCATAGCATGGGCCCACATCGATCTACATCTTGCAGCCTCTAGTATCCTTCTTGGGTCCACACATGTGATCTATAATGCCAATTGATCTAGATGCATATGCCGAGAGCCATCCATGCATTTCTACTAGGAAGCAACAAAAAAATGTTTCATATAACTCATGGTAAAGGTTCTCTCTACCCATCTATGTATATCAAACTCGGACCCAGTGTTGAATATCCGAGAAAATTCATCCTCCATGATCTTAAACCATGACTCAAAACTCTCCCGAGTTAAACTCTCTATTATCACTCATTATATAGATCGATGCATGTTGTTTCCTACTACAACTTCAAAAATGTCTCAAAGAATGGAACCAATATGTAATCATTTTTACACCCACCAGAAGAATAAGGGAATCCCATACACACGAACCTATCACCCAGTTGGAACTGGGTGCTCACCGGAGGTGCGCGCAGGTACCAAGCCTCTCTTTTATGTGAGTTAAGTGGGAAAGCACCATCTAGGTCAAGGACTCAATGGTTAATGGTGGCAATGAGACATACATTCATCATAGGACTCAGATCGGCCTCTAGACAAATGCGTTCATTCCAGAGTGTACTTGTAAATAACTGATAACAATAACAAAAGGAAAATACATAAAAGCTTACACCTATCTCATAGCTTCCATGACAAAATGAAACAATATAGATATGAAACAACTATGCTCATGCTCATTTATGTTTGCAACCTCACTACAAGCATTCTCATTACAATCAATGGACTCATTTAGATTACCACCGATTGATTAGACCGAATCCATACATCATAGCAGAGATCATGTCTTTTATTCATGCAAAGAATATTTACAACCCAACCCTTTAGTACATCAATACAATTATATTTCCTCTACCCAATCCCATAGAGCTCTATAGATATAATGCGAGGACTCTACTCTCTCTCCTCGATTATGTTATCTATCCTACCCCTAGCTCTTATGTGGGAACCCATGTATATAGGCATCCGTAACTATCATTGCCTCCATCTGCAGCCTCGAGATCCACTGCTAAGCATTCTTATGGCCTTTCCATGGGAACATGTTCCTTCAGGTATGGGCTCTGCACATTCTTCTATGATGGTCCCCTAGATGCACCTACTCTTCAAAGATGGGTTCTGCGTATGTTCGACATGATGGTATCCCATGTGCACCTCTATCGTTATGCATATTACTTAAGTGGGCCCCATGCTATCGAATGACACTTTATTCACTTCTCATGCATGGTCGAGTCCTCGCTTCTTTCACCAAAAATGGCTAAGTCCTGAAACACTCGCTCTTTTCGCATGCCTTATCTTGCATGCCCTTCTTCTACTATGCCTTGTATGTTTTATTCTTGTGCACCCATCCTTCAATCCATTTCTTATGCACGTTGGTGTACTTATTGTACTTAGTTGATATTTTAGGGGCCCAACAGATTTACGTGATCCTATCAATGAATTTGTTTGCTCTAGTCACCTCTATGTCTTGTGTCTTCTCCTCATCCCGCCGCCTAACCGCTATGTCCGGAGGATTTGCAGGTAAATATCCCAAGCATGCTTCAAATTGTGAGTTCATATTAGATGTTTGTACTCCCGGTTATAGGAATGTTGAATGTAGGCTAAGGACTCATCCCAAGTCCTTGGATATTTGCTATTATACCCTCGATGAGTTATACCAAAGTCTTTTTACCACCTGTATCTGTCCATCTCGTGTGTGGATGGAAATTTGTGCTCCTCTCAGTAACTCCGGTATCCATCTTGTCCCACAAAGTAGTCCAAAACTTCACTAAGAACCTAGAACCCATGGAAACAATAGACTTTGGAAAACCAAAATGCACCCATACATTAACAAAGAAAAGATCTACCGCCTTATGTGCTTTTACTATCTTTTTACATGCCATAAGAATACACATCTTCTCGAATCTATCAACAACATATAGATAGTCATGGCCATGTTTATACATAGGTAATCCTCTTACAAAATCCATAGAAATGTCCTCCCACGGACGAAAAACCCTCCTTCCTAGTCTTAGGCTTGCTAGTACAACAAAGTTTACATCCACGCATAAATTTTCATACTTCTTCTTGCATATTGGGCTAATACACGTACCTTTGCAAGTGGGCTAGGGTCTTACAAACACCGAAATGTCCTACTAATTTTGAGGTATGTGCTTCTCTCATCAACATAATTCTTTCTTCTTTTGGCATGTAAAGCTTCCCCGATTGGTAGAGAAGCCCATATTTGAGATAACAATTTTCAATACCTATCCTTTCAGCCCCTTGGGACTCAATCACTGAAAATGTTACCCCAAATTCTTTTCCCGGCATATGCCTCTCCGTAAGATTCTTCGTGAAGGGCTCGATTTGAGAGATAGTAGCCAAAAAGGAAAACTTATCCTATGTGGGTGGCCTAGACAACATGTCTACCACCAAGTTTGTACTACCCTTCCTTTATTTGATCACCAGATGGAACTACTGAAGGAACCCCATCCATTTGTAGTGCCTTGTCTGCTGTAATTTAGATTGTGCTTGCAAATACATGAGAGGTTTGTGGTCAATGTGCACAATATTTTCTTTACCCTATAAATAATGCTTCCATTTTTTAATTACCTGAACTAGTGCATACATTTCCTTATTATATATTGAATATCCTTTAACTGCTAAAGTGAAAGTTTTATAATGATAACATATGGGTTTACCTCCTTGAAGCAACACTATGCCCATGGCATAACCCATAAATGTAGTGGGTGCATTGCATAACCCAAAAGGAAGTACTAGCCATTCATACAAACCCTATTTTGTTTTGAAGGAAATATTCCATATATCCTCCTCCTTCATTCTAACTTGGTGATAACTAGACTTGAGATCCAACTTCGTGAAGAATTTGGCATGCTGAAGTTGGTCCAAGAGATCATCTATATGGGGAAGTGGATATCTGTTCTTTATGGTGATCTTGTTCAAAGCGCGGTAGTCGATGCACATTCTCCAAGAACTATCCTTCTTTGGCACCATCACAATAGGTGAATCACATGGTGAGGTGCTTAGATGTATCACCCTTGGTCTATTAGTTCATGGAGTTGTTTCTTTACTTCAGTACTCTCAAGCAAGGATTGCCTATACAACCCAATGTTCAGTAGAGGGACTCTGGCAATAGTTGAATCTCATGCTCTACTTCCCATTTTGGTGGTAACACACTAAGAGCCTAAAAAACGTCCTAAAAGGACTGAATAATACTATCCAAATCATGCTTTCCTTGGTTAGAAATATCTAAAACTTCTACCCCATCTTGTTTATCCTTTAACAAAAGTAAACAAAACTGATTATGATTTTCCTGAATAAGTTGTTTTGCTTGGTTATCACTCACCATAGTAACCTTGTGTGTCTTATACTTGGTGTGCCCAGATGTTGTAGCTAATCCCATCCTTGACCCATCGATATTGGTTTTCTCTTCTCATAATAATAGCATCCTTGATATACAAGTAAGGCCTACCAAATACAACATCAAAAACATCAAGTGGAATAATGTCACTTCTAAAACATCAATATAGTGGTAATTTATCCCAAACTTGACCTTACATCTTCTTATTACCTAAATTTCAACATGCTTCTTCACCCAACCTAAAGGATAAGGGTGTGGATGCTCTTAGGTCTCAAGACCAAGCTTCTTTACAACTACTTCGAAATAAAGTTAGACGAGAACCGGTAACCACTAAAGTATTTACCCTAGTTCTCTTGATCTAGAATATTCTACTCATTTCCTCTTCTTGGATGTCTATGTTGGTGGTGTGAATCCAAGCCTTTCATCTACATTAGAGTCATATTTGATTTCCACCTCCCCTTTTGTTTTTACAGGCTGTCATGGACTTCTTCAAGTCCTTGGTTCGGTTCTTCGGATGCAACTCTAGATGCAACTTCCAACATGTAGTGTCGGTATGACCATTAATATCACATTTCTTGCAAAAATTATTGGTATCTTTACAAGTATTTAATGTAGCGGCAAATTTTTACCTTTCCCTTTTCAATTATCCTTGTTACTTGTTTGCCCATACTCTTTTTATGCTGATTTTTTGACTGCTTTTCCCTCAACTCGCTTCTCCTTACTTCTTTTCATCATCTATGTAGTATGCTTGTATACACGGCTCGTTGAGATCTTTAGGCTTGGTGGAGATGAATTTTCTTTGAAGATGAGTGTGAAGTCATCCCAAGTATTTAGTTAGGATATCCTCATCCTCCAAGTCCATGTTTAGCAACATGGCTTGCCTCTGAAACTCCATAGTATAGTCCTGCACACTTTGACCATTGCCTTGTCTAAAATACTTCCATTTAATCATTTGGTCATTCTTGTGGCCAATAGGATAGAAGTTAGCTCTAAGTAATTCTTTAAATTCTTGCTAAGATTTCACAATAGGATGCTTCATCTTTTCACAAGTGGTTAGATGGGTTACCCACCAAACCAGAGTGTGTCCCTCCATTTTGAGACATGCAACGGTGATCCTTTGTGCCTCAGTTACATTATGGATGCTAAAGTAGACTTATAACTATTTTAACCATTTATCAAGAAACTCCACATCTAATTGTTCTTCAAATATTTTAATATCAAATTTTGTCTCAACCTTAAAAGGACTATGATCAGATTTTACCTTTTCTCTTGTGTTTGAAGTCTCTTCTTCATGCTCTTCCCCATAAATTTCCTCATGGTGGCTCCTTCCTATGCCAAAATTTTCAGCGAAGCCCCAAACCACTTGAGTCTATGGAGTCTTGTTTGATAGAAGCTATCTTTTGTAGATCATTAATCTCTTCTTTCCTTCTAGACAACCTATCCATCATGGTCTCCAACATATCGATTCTATGGACCAAGTTCTCTTCCTCCATTTGTCCCCAAATTATTTGTTTCCACTTCTTTGTAGAAATGTCTGGATCACAAGGTAAATCCTCTTCACTTTAGATCTCATCACTATCATAAAAATAAAAGAATGAATACCACAAATTCCTAGATAATTGTTAGCTCGATACCAAAATGATCTCAGAACTCTTCAACTTTGGAATTATCCATAGAAACACAAATAAATGCTGCTATTATACTTTCTATTAGAAAATGACAAAGATACCTAGTGAATGAATTATGTTTATGCTTAGAATCCACAATTACAGGAAAGGAAAGAATTTAAGCTCATAAACACCAAAATTTTTTATCTTGAAACCTCCAGAGGAGGGAAAACCAATTGGGAAGGGCAATTACTCTTTCTTCCCACTTTTATTGGCCAATTCAAAATAAACAAGTACAAAAGTTATAATAAGTATGGAAGAGAAGTAGATACTATCTCATACTTCCTCCCAAATACTTTCTTGCTTTGTCTCAACACTCCTTTCTTCTAAAAATTACAATTCTAGCACTAAGAAATTCTTGTTCACTTTCTTTCATGCTTAGATGATTATATTATCTTATACAAACATGTATTTATAGCCTTTCTCATGTCCTCCCATGTAATGGAGGATGGGAAAGGTCATGGAGGAGAAGAGACATAAACAATCTTCCAAATTCTAGGATGTTCATTTTGTATTTTTGTTTTCTATCCAAAAGAGCCAGGACCATCACCCAATGCGGAATGATAGGTTCCAAGATTGCCACCCTAGTTGGGCAATGGTTTTGTAACCGTCACTCTACATAGAGCAAAGTGGTCCTGTTACTAAAGAAATAGAACCTCTATATATCATTTTTCCTTCTTCATGGGTCCACGAGATCGGTGTGAGAAATTTGATTGGGTGGAGGTGAGGAGTGGATTCAGTGATGACAAAGGTAGGAGAGGGATTAGGTGGACCCGGTAATGTAGTGGCCCGATGTGCCCCTGTTTCACACAAAATTTTGTTCTAGAATAGAGTTACTTCTATCTTTTCATTCTCTTGAGAAATAGATAAGGGTTAGGGCTAGGAGGAAAACCTGTTGAGTGTTGGGAAGGTGTACGCGTACCGTAGAGAGATCAGACCAATTTTGAAGAGCTCCTTTTTTTCTGGGAAGGACTACCTATAAATAAGAATGCAAGACCACCAAATTTTTGTTAAACAATAAGTGAGGGAACTACCTTGGGCCTAGGAAATATTAGACTTCCTTTCGAAGGTGGTCAGTTCCCTTTTAATACAAATTAATGCAAATGATAATAAATAAGCTATTGCAAAATCACGATTTAGGTACCTCATTACTAAAAGAAATAGAGACTAAACTACCAATAATAAAATATCATGTTGTTTGTTTGGTCACTGGTTATTGATACGTTCAGATCAAGTTACAGGGATAGACAAGGCTGGATATGAGATTATTTGGAGGTAAATAGGTGAAAGGTTGGTTTTTGGTATAAGTCACAGTGACTCGATGCTATCACTAGATAACCGACCATCATTTATAGAACCAAGATCGGTAGGGGATAACCAATATCGGTAGGGGCAGTGATTTAGGGGCTTTTAAATGGGGGTTGGTTACAAGGTGATTATGGGGCTTAGAAGGTTGGTAGATGGTTGAGGGGAGTTGTAGGGTGATAGAGAAGACTCAGAGAGTGAGAAGGTTGTCTTTGGGGAAATATAGAGATGGATGAATGAAGGTTAGGTGTAGGGTATCACTGGGGTGGTAGATTCCAGAGTAATCTTATAATCACTATGAATCAAAAGTTCACAAAGTAGTGTCTAGGAGCATACAAGGTAATAAAAGAGACTACTTACTAGTTTTTGATGTGGATGTAGGTCCAAGGAATGCAGTGGTGAAGGAAAGGCTCAGTTGGGATGATCCAGAAATCGGAAGTGAGCTGATGAAGCTATCCTCTGACTCTCCCAATGTTTGGATGAGTGCGACAGTGATCTAGTTGCTCAGCTACAGTCTTGGGCTCAATACCCTTCTCTGCAATCTCTTCTCTCTTTCTCACTTGTCTCTCTCCTGCCAATCAATTCCCATCCTTTGGCTTTGGTTGGGGGAGGTCATTTACAGGGAACCGATGGTGGTTGCCTAACCGACGCTAGTCGAGTAGGGACCGGCATTGGTTAAGTCAAAGTTGGCTATTTTTAGTAAAATAGCCAACTTTCCCTCCTTTTCTCCCGAGGGGTCAGTTGTGGGCTTGGTCAAGTCATTATTAGGTTTGTTTTGGTGCGGGTGAGGGGCGATGAGTCATGGGTGTGGGTCTAGATCAAGTTATAGGTATTAATTAGGTTAGTTTAGGGTTAGGGCTAGGTCATGGTGAGGTGGCAAGGTGAGGTGGCAGGGTTGGAGATGTGGATTTATTAATTATAAGGTAATTAATAAATAATTAAGTGTGTAAGGTTTAGGTGGTGAGGTAAGGTTAGATTGCGAGACGAGATGTGGGGCACAGGGTGTCGTAAGACCCAAATTTGGTGTCTACATTTGCCCCTTGTTGTCGTGTAGCTTGTCTTGTAAAGCTGCACTAACAATAATAAGAAGTGGTTGCCCCAATTAAGGGTATAGGTAATCCCCCTCAAATCTATCATAGATTGAGGTGACGTGAAATCAGGGATAGGGTTGATAAAGGGTGAATGATGATGAGATGATGGTAAGATGGTGGGGTAAGCTCAAGGAAGCAGATGCACATTGAAATGCAGTAGTGCGACCAGGGTACACGATTTGAAGAGCAAACAAGTAATTCATAGGCAAATGTTGATAGTTTATCGAAACAAGGTTGATATAATCCTGGTATCCAATGCATAAGAAGTAGCTCCAGGGGATATAAAGGGTGTAAGGTCTTTGGAACATTTAGGCATGTTCGGTAGTACCAAATGGTTGATTTGGTTGAGATAAACATCATGACCTCGGTCTAGGAAAAGTTGGTCGGCTGATCAATTTAAGTATCCTAGTCATGCTAAAACACGAACAGGTGAGCTTGATTGAACAGAAAACCACATGATGGGTGGATAGAATCATAATTTTAGGGCCTTGGTTGAGGTACTTAATTAGTGCACCTTGGGTTAGGCCGATTGGTGGGTACGGTGGTCGGGTCGACCCGATTGGTTAGTTGCGGCCTTGGGTTGGGCCGATTGGTTGGTTGTGGCCTTGGGTCAGGCTGATTGATTGGTTGTGGCCTTGGGTCGGGCCGATTGGTTGGTTACGGCCTTAGGTTGGGCCAATTGGTTGGTTGCGGCCTTGGGTCAGGCCGATTGATTGGTTGCGGCCTTGGGTCGGGCCGGTGGTTGGTTGTGGTCTTGGGCCGGCCGATTAGTTGGTTGTGGCCTTGGGTCGGGCCGATTGGTTGGTTGCGGCCTTGGGTTGGGCCAATTGGTTGGTTCGCGCCTTCGGTCGAGTTGATTGATTTGTTGCGCCTTGGGTCGCCGGTGGTTGGTTGGTTGTGGACTTGGGTCGGGCTGATTGGTTGGTTACGGCCTTGGGTTGGGCTGATTGATTGGTTGCGGTCTTGGGTCGGGCCGGGTGGTTGGTTGCGGCCTTGGGTCGGGCCGGGTGGTTGGTTGCAGCCTTAGGTCGTCAAAGCCATTGAATTCAAAATAAGGTTATTTAGTAAAGCCGGGGGTAGGTGACGTGGTGAAAAATGGAGATTAGTGGATAAGGGTAGGAGTTAGGTGAAGATAAGCAAGTAACCGATATCGATTATGGGTGACCGATATTTGGTTAGAGGTCAAAACCTATAAAAAGAAAAAATGCGGCATGTCATTTTCACATTGTGAATTTGAGTGCCAAAATATCTCTTGTTGAGTTTTGAATTGATTGGGGCGAGTGTTTGGGCTGAGTTGGCACTAGTTGAGTGGGTGAGTGAGTTATTAGTAGGCCCCAGAGATCGGGAGGCAGAGCTTGATTGGTTGAGGACTCTGCTGAGGAGATTTGGAGTCGTGGCATAGGCTGGAGGAGAAAGAGGTGCTTGGAGGTGCTGGAGGAGCTGGACCACCACCACCTATCCCACCATGATGATGTGTAGTCATACCGGTAGGCTCTGAACCCCTATTTCTATCAATTTTATGAATTTAGCTGGGATTTGGGTATTGGGGTAGGAATCCAAAATTTGATAAAATAATGAATAAATGAAGGTAAATAGTAAAATGGATTGGGTAGATATGTTAGGTAGGTAAAAAGTCAGGGTGGGTAAGGTTTTAGGAAATTGTGGTGGGTAAATTGGGAGAAATAGGAAAAAGGGGGTTTGGGGGCCATTTTGGGTTCGGCCCCTAAACCCCATAGTGACCGATGTCAGTCACTAGTCGACCGACATCGGTCACAGTTTTTAGGTGTAGATTACTAGGTGCAGAGACCGGCGTCGGTCATGTAGGGACCGATGGCGGTTGAAGGTGACCGATAGTGGTCACCATGGGGAGGAGGTAGGTTTTGTAAAATTGCTTGGTTTTAGGTGTTGTTTTAGGCGGTTAGGATAGATTATAGGGTTGAGGGGGAGAAGGTAGATTGGTTGGGTGAGGTGGGTGAATTGGGAATGGGGATTAGGTGGGATAAGTTGATTGGGGTAGGAAAGGTTATTGGGGTGTGTATGGATTGGGAGGGGTTAAATTGGTTGGGGTATGTTTAAAGGGCGAGAGTAGAGTGGGTGGAGTATTGTTGGGACGGTTGGTAGGGTGTGGGATAGGTGAAGGGGATAGTTTAGATTTTTGTTGGGTGGGGTTATTGATGCTGAGGGAAATTAGGTGAGATAGGTTTGATTGGAGTGGGTGGGATATTTAAAGATGGATTGTAGGAGTGAGAGGGATTTATAGATGGATAGGGTAAGATAGGTGGGTGTAGATGTGTTTATAGAGTTGGGTTGTGATTGGGTGGGTGAGTAAGTATAGAGGGTTAGATTGGTTGTTTTGTTAAGGGTAGGCCTGTGGAGTGGGTTGTTTTTGCAGGCACGCCAGCAGTTGACCATGCGAGATCGGATGCCACCCCTATTGGAGTGGATGCGGCCACATGTGACCGCAGAGCAGTGGGCAGTTATGCGGGAGGTTGGACTTGGCGGAGTCCAGAGGTATAGGGCTATGGATAGGGACCACATCCTGATGGTTGCCCTCATTGAGAGATGGGATCTGCAACCAATGCCTTCCATCTCCCTACTGGAGAGATGACAGTCACCCTAGAGGATGTGTATCGCATCCTGAGACTGCCGATCATAGGTGAGGAGGTGTTCCAGGTGGATGCCGAGATAGTGATGGATAGCATCCTGTAGGTATTCGGGGATGTGACCCCATTGATTACGTATCATAGTGCGAGCATCGGTTATGGTGAGATGTATCGCGCTCATCGACGGGAGACACGACTTACCGTGTTGATGATGGTCGGTATCAGTTGCTTTGCCCTCCCCAACTCAGAGGGAGGCCACTTCCCATGGGCTCTGATGGGAGTTTTACATGAGATGGTGGAGGAGCACACCTACTACGCTTGGGCACCAGTGTATCTGGTGCAGCTATATAGAGAGCTCTGGGACTATCGTTGTATGAGGTGATTCGGTATATGTTCGACATTCTTGTTACATTCTTTGGGCATATGAGCACATCGTGTGTAACAACCAATAGGATTGCCCCAGAGCTGTGGCCATAGGTAGTCTACGAGATATGGGTTTCGAGAGGTGGTTGGGGTCATGGGCCAGCAGAACAAGTAGTGGTCAGGCGGGATGGGATGTCACTTTTTATAGGAATATGTTAGAGGGTCTCATGCACAGAGATATTATATGGAGGCCATACAGTCCATCACCTGTGGAGGAGCTCGAGCATAGCTATGTTGGATCCAAAGACATCTTCTCGGATAGTTGGATGGAGACTCGAGAGTATGAGTGGATTCCCCTAGAGAGGGTACGATGACAACTAGGACTACAGCAGGATGTGCCACCTCCTTCCCACAGTATCGGAGGGAGGATGTAGAGGCACCACTACCTCTACCGCAGCCATTTGACCCAGTCTGGGTAGCAGAGAGACCGAGAGATGACACAGTGGACGATGCCGGGGTTACAGGCTCATTTTTGGTTTGGTGGGCAGGGCAGAGGGCGGCCGTGAGAGCACAGCCAAAGACAGTTTAGTGGCACATATAGCGAGAGGGACCATCTCCGGGGTAGGTGCAAGCATTACTACGGGGGTAGCTTGCTGTCTTGCTGCACAGGCACAAATTGGGGTGTTATAGGGGCGGTAGCCTAGCACGAGCACGAGCACGCCTCGGTCCCTGTTTAGGCTCCGATGGCAGCTCCACCGCCACCACAGTAGTGCGGCTCAAGGTCGGGGCATACCAGCCATGGTTGCATGGGCCCGATACATGGAGGCTAGAGTGGAGGCCCGTTACTATCAGGATGTACTAGATGGTATCGGTGTAGATTATCAGCCATATGTGGCTCATAGAGCTGAAACTTCCCGGAGTCTCATGTCACAAGCGCCGCAACCACAAATGGTGGGTGGTTACTGATTAGGAGGCGAGACCCGGCACGGGGCCAACCGAGGGACGGGCCGAGGGAGGAGGAGAGATCTCGAGTCGCTCTAGGAGCGAGAGACATTTTTGGTCAAGGTGGATAGATGATTTTTGATAGAGACATCGATCTACTTAACCGAGTATGTATATAGGGGCTCGTGCCCACATAGGATTTATGTATTCATTATTTTTTTATATACCGGTCTGCAAGTGAGTACATTTTGTATAGTTGATACTAGCTTGTGTTTAAGCGAGTAGAGATTGTGACAGAGATATCGGCTGCGTGTGCGAATTTGTATTTTGGATTATAGAGGCCCCATGCAGGGAAATTTGTATATTTTGACATTGATTTGATGATATATATATATATATATATAGATGATGAGTTTGATCCACATGGTGTGTTATAATTTTTGATTTGATGTATATAGTATAATGTTGCATGTGTTTTGTCGATCGTGATGTATATAGATGTATATAGATGATGGTTTGCTGATATGCATATGTTTTGAAATGTTGATGTTATGATGATGATGGAATTGAATAGTGATGTCATTATGCAGGGAAAAAGGTGGGCTCCACCAAAAATTTGTAAAAAACAAAGAAAAGGCCTAGGTATAAGAAAAAGGAGATAGGTGACCGATATCGGTTAGCTAACCGATGTCGGTCACTATGTGACCGATACTGGTTAGGTAACTGATATCGGTTATGCTAAAATGAGCTTTTATAAAAAATAGAAAGGATTGGGAGACAACTCAAATTCTTATTTTAAGAGTCATGCAACATGTTAAATATGAGGATGCAAGGTTGTTGACGTCCATACAGGTTAATTGCATGGCAGAATTGAGTGATAAGGAGGAAAGAGATAGGTAAAGTGATCGTGGGCTTGGATTAAGAAGGCTTAAAGGCAAGTTATAGGGAAGAGGGTGGTGAACATGGCTTAACAAGGAGAAGCATCTAGCAAGTAGAGAGGAGAGGGAAGACAGGTTCCATCTCAAGCTACCGCATCCCAAGAGGTATAAGTGTTTGTTAGAATTAGATTTTTCATGGTTATGAATAGGATGTGGTAAGGTAAGTGGGTAGAGATGAAAAGAAAAGTGATAGGAAAATATTTGTTTAACATCTAAATAAAACTGAATATGTATGTTGATTTGAGTTATGAGAATAATAAGACTGTTTGTGTTTTGAATGTTTGGATTGATAAAGGACAAAGGTGAGTGTTATAAATACGTGAAAATATTTATATTTTTAAGGAAAACACAACACATGATAGGTTATGGTAGGGGATGGTCGAGCTAACCTTGGGAGACCCCATGTCTCCTACGTGTTGCCTACATAGCCCATTGCACAAAGCAAGGAGGCACCTTAGATTGATATAGTTCTCCCTTAGGACTAGGGAGGGGTGAATTCAGGCAATTTGGTTGTGGTTAGGCAATTTTTTGGTTGGTAAAAGTTTGATGTTGGTAGGGTAATGTTGTTGGTGTTGGTGTGGGTATAGGTGAAGTGAGGGTTAGCCTACCCAAGCCTAAGAAACCGTGTCTTGATTAAGGTCAACACATAATCCTAGATTCAGGTAAAAGAGGCAAAAGTGTCCCATAGTTGGAAAGAGCTAAACAAACCATGCATTATCATAGGATGAGCTTGAATCCCTAGGTACCTTGCATAGGCGACAAGTTGACAGGTGACAAGAGTTGTATAATCACAATATATCAGATATACGTCATGTCCCTTGAGTTTTTTTGTTTTGAAGAATGGTGAGGTTAGGTGGATGGTATAGCTGGGGTGTAGAGAACTTGTTATAAGGTGATTATTCTAAAGAAAGAGAACCGAACCTAAATAGACAAGTACATGACTCAAAAGTGATTTTGAATACTACTTTTATTTTTCTGGATATAGACTAATCGATGTGGGAAGTCTATATGGGATATGCATTTTGTTGTTCTTGAGGTCTTCACGAAGCTGATCAATGCAAGAAGCTTCTGATAGAGGCTAACTTTGTATAGCTTTCCTTCAAGGGAGCAGTCTACTTATAATAGCAAATGTGGCTTTGCACATAGCTATCCTTCGAGGGAGCAGTCTACGTATAGTAACAGATGTGGCTTTGCACATAGCTATCCTTCGAGGGAGTAGTCTAGTTTATAGTTTATAGGTCTAGGTGTCCGTTTGGCATGAAGCATCTAGTTTTATAGGAAGTTTGACTCAAGAATATCCCAGAATTGTATAATTGAGAACTTGTCATTTTGATACTTTTAAGTCATGGAGTTTTCTAAAAAGGGGAAGGCATCTTTAAGAGGAGGTGATGATCAAACTACGTGAGTTTGATTCAACTTTGAGATGCATGAAACAAGGTGTATGAGGTGGTAAATGAGCTCAAGGGACGAGCACAAGGTAGATAAGAAGTGATGTAACACTAAATTCAATAGTAGAATGGTTGGAAATGCAAGGCATTAAGGGGTTCAGGCTCAGGTTTACCATTAAGCGAAGCTAAACGATAAGTACCTGAGCCATAAGTGTGAGTGATAATCTAAGGCCTGATCAAATTAGGAGCAAATTTTTCATGTTTTCTCTTTTCTAGTTTAGTTACGTGTTGATTCTCTCTGAGAACAAGATCACCAATCTTAAAGGTACACTCATGAATTCACTTATCATAAGCACGCTTGATGCACTTTTGATAAAGTTGAAGGTGGTCAAGAGCTGTAAGATGATGTTCATCAAGAAGTTCCAATTGGGCTAACCGCTCTTGGCGGAAGTCATCATTGGTGAGAATATCTTGGAGAGATATTCGAGGGAAGGGATTTTTATTTCAAGAGGAAAGACAGCCTCGGTACCATACACCAAAGAAAATGGTGTGGCATTAGTGGAAGTACGAATGCTGGTATGATAACCCCAAATGGCAAAGGGGATGTGATCATGCCAATTTTTCCTAGAATCATTAATGACTTTCATGAGAATTTTGGTTAAGGTTTTGTTAGAAGATTTAGCTTGACCATTTTCTTATGGATAGTAGGGTGACGAGAAGCTAAGTTTGATACCACAAAGGGCTTGTAACAACTTATTTTTGAAAGATTTTCCATTATCTGTTATCAGGTGATGAGGAACACCAAAACGACAGATAATGTGATGATTGATGAACTCAATGATTTTCTCTTTTTTGGTTGAAATGAGTGGAATGGCCTCCACCCATTTAGTGTAATATTCGGTTGCCGTGATGATCCAATGGTGATGCTGCGAAGAAGGTGGGTGAATCTCACCAATAAGGTCTAAACCCCATTATGAGAAAGGCCAAAGATCTCGTGTGACCTGTAGCGGGTGGTTGGGAGTATGTTGAAGGTTGGCATGTTGTTGACACATAACACAATGCTTAACATATTTGTAGCAGTCTTTATTAAGAGTAGGCCAATAATATCCTAGGTGAAGGATCCGCTTGGCCATAGCAAGGCCACTAAAGTGCCCACCACAAATTCCATCATGGACTTGTTGGATGGTATGGGTGACTTCGAGCCGGTTAGACATCGAAGGAGGATACCATCGAAGCCACATTTATAGAGGAGTCCCCCCATGATGACATAACGAGAAACACTTTTAAGAAAAGTGCGTTTGCCATTACTAGTAAGGTCAGGTGGGAGAACAGAGTTTGTAAGGTAGTCGTGAAATTGGTGATACCAGGTATCCTGCGAATCAGCAGATACATTATTCACCATACAAACATCCAGGACTAAGTAAGATGGGGCAAAGAGTTGTTGGACCAAGACAAATATGTCAGAGTTAGTTGGTGAAGCAGGAATTTGTGAGGCCAAGAAAGCCATAGTATCCGTAAATTTATTAGTTGAGCGTGGAACGGTTTGGATAGAATAATGAGTAAATAAGGTCAAAAGTGAATCCATGTAACATTTGTAATTTTGAAGTTCCTCATTTTTACATTGGTATATGCTAGTAATTTGATTTACTACCAATTGAGAGTCACCATTAATATTAATAGAATTCACACCTAAGTGTAACGCAATGTGAGACCCAAAACAAGGGCCTCGTATTCTCTTGTATTGTTAGTGCGGGAAATCGAGCACTGAATGAAAGAGGCATTGGTTCACCATCAAGAGGAATGAGAACAACGCCCGCCCCTTCACCGCACCGACATTTAGATCCATTGAAGAAGAGGGTCATTGGATAAGATGCATCACGGGAAAAATGGTTGCGATGAGTTCATCGGGAAAGTAAAATTGGTAAATTGTTCCCTGTAAAAAGGGCTTCCGCGAGTTGATCCGTGATAGTTTTTCCTTTGACTAATTTCTGGTGTACAAACTCAAGGTCGAGGTTGGCGAGGAGCATAAGCCATTGAGCGATGCATTGGTTTAGATGAGGTTTGGTGTACATATAATGTATGGGGTCAGCATTGGTGATGACAAAAGTTTTGTGATTTAGGAGGTAATGTCGAGTTTGGTGGCCACGAATGATAGGGCTAGGCACAAATTTTCTACGTGTGTATACCTAGTCTCGTAATCCACAAGAGTACGGATTATGTAATAAACTGCTTTCTCTCGATGTTCGGAGTCACGATGTGTGAGCATGGCTCCTACAACATGGTTGGTGGCGAGAAAGGTAAAGATAGAAAGGGTGATTGTCCCGAGGTGGGATAAGCATGGGTGGCTGGCTACGAAGAGATAAGCTTTAAGAGCATCAAAGGCTTGGTGACACTCCTTGCTCCATTGAAAGACAATTTCCTTTTAAGGAGATGATGGAGAGGTTGACATCGATCCGAGAGTTGTGAGATGAAACGCCGATAGATTGGAGTTTTCCCGAAAAGTACGCAATTGGTTTAGGTTAGTGGGTGGGGCATTTCTAAGATAGCTTTGACTTTAGCTGGTCGACTTCAATGCCACGCAAAGAGACAATAAATCTAAGGATTTTTCCTAAAAGGATGCCAAAGACACATTTCTTTGGTTGAATACGAACATAGTATTATAACAGGTGATCAAAAATAATGGTTAAAACATCGAGATGTTCACTATGATGTTTGGATTTTCCAAGAAGATCATCGACATAATCCTCGAGGATAGTGTGCATAATGTCATGAAAAATGTAAGTCATAGCCCGTTGATAGGCTACACCAACATTCTTAAGGCCAAACAGCATGACACGATAGCAGAAGGTCCCCCAGGGGGTAATGAAGGTGGTTTTATGTTGATCGGCTAGGGTTACTAAAATTTGATTGTATCCTCGAGAAACCATCCATGAGAGAAAGCATCTCATGGCCCGCAGTGAGATCAACAAGTTGATCAATGCTAGGTAGGGGGAAGTCATCCTTTGGGAAAGCGAGGTTAAGGTCCCGGAAATCCATACATATCCGAAGTCCCCTGTCACTTTAGTGACAGGTACGACATTATAAATCCATTGAGGATAGTCAATAGGTAAGATGAAAGAAACAGAAAGGATTTGTTGAAGCTCTTCTTTAACCAAAAGGGTAATGCGTGGATGCATTTTTCTCAGTTTCTGTTTAACTGGTTTGGAGTCTAGTTTCAGAGTGATGTTATGAACAACAATTTCAGGATCGATTCCTGGCATGTCGGCGTAGGACCAAGCGAAAGCTTGATTACGTGTACAGAGGAAGGTAGTGAAGGTGGCTTGTTTTGATGTGTCGAGGGATTGTCTGATCTTTACAATGTGAGGATCATCCTCTGTGTGGATGTTGATTTCTATAGCCGACTCATTCAACATGGTTTGGGTTTCAGATGGTAAGGTGCGTTGAATATAAGAGTCGTTCACACTAAGGTAGGTGAGGATGGAGTTGTCATTCGGCACTCCACAACATTAATCAAAGGTGAGTCTTTTCGATCATGTCTAGATAAAAAAGGGGAAAGAAGATGGGTCTTCACCATCACGTTGATAAGTGAGAGGACATAGGAAAATAGCATTCATGAAAAAAAAAAATTTAGGAGGGATAGATTCTGGGTCTATCGACTCCGTGGGTGAAGATGGCAAAATGGGCGATGATGGTTCGAGGGGGGTAACTTTGTCATCTTCCTGGTTATAATTGACATGAGGTTTCTTCGGTGTATGTGGTTCGAAAATCTAAGACCACTACGATCTTTGTGTTTGCATGTAGTCATGGGAATGATCGTATGTCGGCCTTGTTCATAGAGACCGAAACCAAAACCTTTCCAAGCATAGTGAGTCAGGAAGGTGAGGGAGAAACAACGGTTGGTTAGATATTGAAAATCAGATTGAAGGGAACCAAACGAAGAGAAGATTCAGGGGGTGACAGAGAGATGCGTCAACACCCCCATACGTTAGGTTGGTGTAGCAATTAGGTGGTCCATAGGAGATCACGTCCCCACATGACAATCGTAGGTAGGATGCACATGTAACTATCCATACTCTTATGGGGTATAGAAGGCGCTAATGTTGTATAAGTGATACTCCCTAAAGCACAAGGCATTAAAAACACCTACCAAGGGATCCAAGGTTAAGATGTTTTCCATGGGGAAGGAAGAGGTATTCGTATTGGTAGTTTCATTGGTCAAAGGTGTGTGTGCGGCTAAGGTGGATGGTTGAGGCGTGGTTGAAATAGATGGTTAGGTCAGATCAATGGGTTCCTTGACTGGTACAAGCACATCATTAGGGTGGTATAACATATTGTAGGTTTTGAAGGGGAAGCGTCAGTGGTAACGGTGTATGACTTCCCCTCATACTCAAATTTTATGCATCTATGTAAGGTGGAGGGAACGCATCCCATAGCCTCGATCTAAGGGTGGCCTAACAACATGTTGTATTGGAACTCTCCCTCATGGACATAGATGATTTCAAGAAAGGTACATGGCCCTACACGAATGTTAAGGATCACGGTGCCTAGGGTAGAAGTAATAGCATCGTTGAATGAACACAACATGGTAGGGTTGGCACACATGCAGCTAGGAGGGATATTCATCTGTTGGAAGTATTTGGAAGAGATGATGTTTAGGCTAGCACCCCCATCAATCATAACATGATGTATATGGATGTCCTGGATGTAAGCCGAAATGAAAAGAGCGGGGTCAGGATCTTCTACACCAAAGACAACAATTTCTTCTTCGGAAAAACCGATGAGCAATTATTATACGGGGACGTATGTTTATGGAGGTAGGTTGTTTGGTGAGAGAAGCGACATGGTTTTGTGTGAAGATGGAGGCAACGGGAATGGTTTCGTTAGGTAGGACCTCTATCCCTTGGAGGATCTCAATTAGAGCTTGTCGATGAGATTCAGATGTTTGAATGAGATCATAGAGTGTCATTTTTACGGAGATTGGTGAAGTTGTTTGATCATGGTGTGATGGGCCACTCCATCGAGACCTGGATAGGCGAGTGTCAACGAATAACCACTTTAGGTGGTGGTGCGATTGGGATAGTGAAGGAGAAATAGAATTCACAGTGTGCTCTCTTTATCTTTTCCATTGTTTCTCGACCTCGAGTAGCAATGCTAATCATGTTGATCTCGTGAATACGAGATGATGAAGATAAGTAGGGATAAGTCATTGTTCTCGAGAGGCGGGGTTGTAATGATGATATATTTTGGTGAGGTGGGGACATGTGGTATAGGAGAAGGGATCAAAGCTAAGGGATTTTCCTCCGTAAGTTTTCTTTTTTATATTTTCCATCCGGGAGAGGTAATTGGTGAAGGATGGCTTTCAAAGCTTTACATCCTTCTAGATTGTGTCCTAGTGTGCGGTGGTATGCACGTGATTTCAGATTCATTATAACCTATAGGTCAAGGTTTAGATGGATTATAGGGTCCGAGTGGGGGTAAGGAAATGGTCACATCCCCTACCAAAATATCTAGGATCTTGGCGTAAGATCCTTTAAGGGGGTCAAATTCAGATGAAGATGAGGCTATTGATTGAGTGGGTGAGATAATTGATTTTTTTGGTAATGGTTTTGTATGAGTGGTTTGTATGGGTGGTGATTTAGGCAAGGGATTTTGATGATTGGGTTTAACTAGGCATGGCTTCTTCGCACGTGTCATGTTTAGCTGGTTAGATGATGAGGCCACGATGACGTGGTGGCGGGAAACAACCACGAGGAAAGAGGAGTAACAACAAACAAGTCCTTCGATGATCGAGTTTGCTTAGGGTTGGTAGGTAGGCGGGATACGTGGGCAACGATGTTGAGATGCCCATGGATTTTTGTATGGGTGCGCAGTAAGGTACAGGTCATGTTAAAGAAGACGTGGGAGGCATGGTGTATTGAGGCAAGGTGGAGGGGTGAGGACCCAATAGAGAAGGTAGGTGTGATGGTGAGGGTTGAAACTATGTCTGTTGTACAGCGGTGTGATTGGGGTGAGGGTTTTAATTGTGGCAGAGGCATAGATTGGACTCAAGGAGATTGGGTATGTCTCCTAGGTGGATTGACGGCTTTAGTTTTGGATAAATCTAATCATTTAGGTGGGTGTGTCAGGCTGGGTATTGGTAAAGTCCCAAGTGTAGGGGAAGGTTTGGTTATGTTGATAGAGGTGGATGAGGTATTTGGTAGAGATGAGGGGGTGAAGGTGAGGACATAGGCATTTTGAGCTTTTGTAAAAACTTCGGTATATGGCGAGAGGTCTCCGTTAGTCATCTGCATTTGAGTAGACCATGGTGTATTCAAACGTTCCCATAAGACTCGTCTATCTTCTGGGGGATGACAATCTTCACGTGTGGACGAGAATTTTGGTATGGAAGAGAAGTGGGCTGTGATTCCAGTCCACTATGGGTGTGATACAGGGGGCGAATGAGGTGCTGTATTAATGGGTGTTAAGAGGTCAACCGGTTGCTGGAAAGATTTAGGCGATGAAGAACTGATAGGGAGGAGGGCATGTTCCAAAGGATCCATCATGGTTAAGGAGTTTGGTGAAGTAGGCTCGAGGGGTTTCTCCTCTAAGGATGACAGAAAAAGTGGCGATCCTTCTTCTTTTGCAGCAAGAGTGGTGGAAGGAGATGTTTGGGAAATAAATAGGTTGGATAACATTCACTCAGTCTTGCAGGGATGTGGTGTAAGAAGGCTCTTCTGTGAGAAGATAACTTTAGGAAGTTGATTCCTTTATGGGTAAAGGAATAGCGGGGCTGTCCTCTTGTCCTAATGAAGGAGATGGGGGCAAGGACCCCTGCGTTGGTGAAGAGGCTTGATTTAGAATTTCGTCATGGAAGCCCTTAGTTGGGAGTTGAAAACCGCATGGATCTCATGCACACTCTTCTCTTCGGCTAAGGTTTCTTGGTTTGTGTTACTTGTTAGATGAATGGTTTGAAAATGGTTTGTTGAAGATTTTTAAATTTTGATTAGAAGGGGCATTAGGATTATCGAGGGTTATATCCCCTGCATCAACTATTTCCTGCACTATATTTTTCAACATCTTGCATTTTTCGTGGCTATGTCCCTTCACGCGATGGAAGTTACAGAAGTAATTTTATTTATACCAAGAAGGTATAGTGCGGGTGGAATCAAACTCGGAGTGAGGTTTAACAGAGGTAAGGTGATAGCTCTGCTTTAAGCAATTTTTCCAAGATCACATCATAATTTTCTCCCAAGGGAGTGTACTTGATAGGCTTGGATTTATACCTATAGGTGGGTTTCAGCTGGGTATTAGATGGTGCTTGAGATTTGACCATCACCGCATGTATGGATCCTTTTGCTTTCGAAGCAACCGATGAGTGAGAGTTAGTGGTGTTGGGTTTGTTGGTGGAGTCTTGGGTTGGAAATTTGAGTTTTGTTGCACAACTTCAATTTCTCCTCCTCAAAGGCTCGAATCTCTAATTTCCGAGCCATAGTAAAGGCCTCATCAAAGGTACGAAAGTTTGAATTTGGAGGGTGGGAGAAATGTGTTTAGCATAGGCTGCGTAAAGAGTTTGATGAGCTCAACTTGAGGTAAGGCATAACTAAGTTGGTTAATGAGGCCCCGCCATTGTCCAACGAAATCATGTGATAGACTCATCTTTAAATTGTCGGATGACATAGAGGTTTGTAATGGATACTTTCTTGGAAATATTGATGGAGAAGTGATCAAAGAAAGATTGGGCTAATTGGTTAAAGGGGAAGACTGAGTGTTTGGGCTAAAGTAATGCATACCACTCTAAGGTAGGTCCCGATAAGGACATAGGAAGGTACCGAGTAATAAGGCATCATCATGAGCAAGCGAGATAGCGAGGCATGTCTAAACAATCGCAAGTGTTGTTGAGGGTCCTCCTTACTACTAAAGCGAATAAATTTCGGTAATTCCCATTGAGGAGGATATGTATGAAGGGGGACAAAAAGATGAATAGGCTCCTGAAAAACTTACTCGTATATGAGGGTGTTATTACTTCCTGAAATAGAAGCCTCAAGATTTTGCATCTTGTCCATCATCTGTTTGATTAAATCATTGGTTGGGTTAGATGATGGTGTTGTCGTCGTAAATGGAGGAGAATTGGGCTGAGAGTCGCTACTAGACAATGGTGGGGCTAAATGTTGATAAGGTATTGATGATGAATGTGTTGGGGTGGCTGAATAAGGATGTCCTATATAAGATGTTGAGGCCATCGGATGAGTTTATGGAAATGAAAAGGTGGGTGGAGCCTAAGAGGGAAATCTTGTGTGGATAGGTGGTAGAGAACAAGTTATGAAAGAGGAAATCTATGAGAGAGATGAGGTAGGGGCAAAGGTGGATCGGTAGTGATATCTCTGGGGCCCCAGATTAACCAAAGGAAGGCCAATTGGTGCAGTATGAACCACCGAAGCCACCGAGCCGGGAGATGGGGCTAAGTATGAAGACAAAGTGAGGTGGATTTATTAGGTGGGGAAGGAGCTAAGTGAGCGACTATACTAATAGGCATAACAAAGAGGATCTAACCATCGGGTGTACGGTTAGGGGTATGAGACAAATAATACTGTATGGTGCCAAGATTAGCATCTAAAAATTTAGCAAAATCCAGATCTCCTACAGAGATCTTGGGAAAAGAATTGGTTTCCTTAGGATTCCCCCTAGGATGCGAAGGGGGTGACTCAGGAAAAGACATGGAATAATCATGTGAAACCATGGCTGCGGCTTGTTTTCGGGTGATAACAACCATGGAAAAGAGGATACAATAGGGAATTAGTCAATTAGGAATAGAAACAACAACAAAATGTTGGAATTGATAGGTTGTTGGTTTGTCAGGAACTGTGAAACACAGTAACCGATATCGGTCTGCAATCGATGTCCGGCCGATCAGAAGCAGACATCGGCCGGTGTGAAGGAAAAGGGAGAATGTAAGAGGTTGCTGGTTTGGGGATAACAAGGCTTACTATACCCACCAAACTGTCTGAAGTGATCACTGAGATAGGGTATAACAGAGAAACATAACTAAAAGAAGAAAAAAGCAAGATGCACAAGCAAATCAAGAGACTAACCCTAGGATTAGTTTTAATCACTTTGGGCTTATTCCTTAGACGCAAGATGATGTAAATCGTAAACAAAAGACCTAAGGGAGATGTCAAGTTTGTTTTGGCTTGTAAGGCTACCTCAATCGGGAGGAGGAATACCACGGGAAGGGGGATGTTTGAGATGTTGTGTAGATTATGATGTGATTTGGTATGTGTTGTGCGGAGAGTAAGATTAAATTTTCATCAATACCGTGGATATCACCCCATGTGTACAACCTGTTACTTAATCTACATTCACTAGAATTAAAAATAGTAGGCAAGAATGTGATGCACGTGTTTTAAACCCAAATCAAAAATGATATTCGATGAAGCAAAGAAAGAGGAGGTCAAGAAGATGACTTTCACTAATGCAAATATGTGAAAGAAAGACAAGTTCTTTTACCAAAATGAAAAAATATTTTGTGAATATTTAGAAGAAATAAATAGCAATTATGCTCCCTACATGAAAACAAGCAAGAAAGAAAGAAACTCGAGAAGGGTCCCACCGAGCGTGCCAAAAATGTTTCGCATTTAATTTTGTTCCAGAATAGAGTTACTTCTATCTTTTCATTCTCTTGAGAAAAAAATAAGGGTTAGGGCTAGGAGGAATACCTGTTGAGTGTTGGGAAGGTGTGCGCGTACCATAGAGAGATCGAACGATTGTGAAGAGCTCCTTTTTGTCTGGGAAGGACTACCTGTAAATAAGAATGCAAGACCACCAGATTTTCGTTAAATAATAAGTGAGGAACTGCTTTGGGCCCAGGAAATGTTAGACTTCCATTCGAAGGTGGTCGGTTCCTTTTAATACAAATTAATGCAAATGATAATAAAGAAGCTATTACGAAATCACAATTTAGATACCTTGTTACTAAAATCAATAGAGACTAAACTACTACTAATAAAATATCATGCTATTTGTTTGGTCACTAGTTATTGATACGTTCAGATCAAGTTATAGGGATAGACAAGGTTGGATATGAGATTATTTGGAGGTAAATAGGTGAAAGGTTGGTTTTTGGTATAAGTCACAGTGACCGATGCCGGTCACTGGATAACTAACCACGGTTATAGAACCGGTACCGGTAGGGGATAACCGATATCGGTAGGGGCAGTGATTTAGGGCTTTTAAATGGGGGTTGGTTACAAGGTGATTATGGGGCTTAGAAGGTTGGTAGATGGTTGAGGGGAGTTGTAGGGTGATAGAGAAGACTCAGAGAGTGAGAAGGCTATCTTTGGGGCAATATAGAGATGGATGAATGAAGGTTAGGTGCAGGGTACTGCCGGGTGGTAGATCCAGGAGTGAGCTTATAATCCCTATGAATCAAAAGTTCACAAAGTAATGTCTAGGAGCATATAAGATAATTAAAGAGACTATTTACTAGTTTTTGATGTGGATGTAGGTCCAAGGAATGCAGTGGTGAAGGAAAGGCTCAGTTGTGATGATCCGATAATTGGAAGTGAGCTGATGAAGCTATCCTCTAACTCTCCCAATGTTTGGATGAGTGTGACAGTGATCTAGTTTCTCAGCGACAGTCTTGGGCTCAATACCCTTCTCTGCAATCTCTTCTCTCTTTCTCACTTGTCTCTCTCCTGCCAATCAATTCCCATCCTTTGGCTTTGGTTGGGGGAGGTCATTTATAGGGAACTGATGGTGGTTGCCTAACCGATGCTGGTCGAGTAGGGACCAATGTCGGTTAAGTCAAAGTTGGTTATTTTTAGTAAAATAGCCAACTTTCCCTCCTTTTCTCCCGAGGGATCAGTTGTGGGATTGGTCAAGTCATTATTAGGTTCGTTTTGGTGTCGGTGAGGGGCGATGAGTCATGGGTGTGGGTCTAGACTAAGTTATAGGTCTTAATTAGGTTAGTTTAGGGTTATGGCTAGGTCATGGTGAGGTGGCAGGGTTGGAGATGTGGATTTATTAATTATAAGGTAATTAATAACTAATTAAGTGTGTAAGGTTTACGTGGTGAGGTAATGTTAGATTAAGAGATGAGATGTGGGGCACGAGCTTCGTAAGACCGAAATTTGGTGTCTACAAATTTCCTATGGAGATGACATTATGATGAGGTAAGATTCAATCTCACTCTTTGTTTGTTAGGTAGATTTGTTTATAGAAATTAGGTTAGGGTAAAATGGGTTTTGGGGGGAAAATTTAAATTTGAATTTGGGAGAAAATGGGTGAAATAGGAAAGGTAGGAAGTTGCATGTAGGTTGAAGAGGGGGGGAGAGGTTGAGGTGAGATTTGGGTAGGAATGGGTGGGTAGGAAGGGTAGAATATGGGAGTTTTTAGAGACAACAGTAGGTTTTCACGGATTGTTTCCGTGACATGCCACCGATGTCGATCAAGGGTTAGGTGATGTCTGTGGGAGCTAGCCAAAGATTGATCATGGATGGGGTGACCGATGCTAGTTTTGGGAGACCAGTTTCCGCTAAGAAGAACCGATGCCGGTCGGCATTGAGAGAAAAATGGGTCTGGGAGATGAGTGGGGGTGGGTGGGTGAGATAGGAAGGTATTGTTGAATGAAAATAGGTAGGGTAATAGTTATTAGTGGGGGGTCAAGGGTGAATGTGGGTATGGTCAAGGTTTAATAATGTGATGGTTTGTTGGATGCGGTGAGGGGCAAGTTACGAATGTGAGATAGGTAACGCCCTATTGTTAGCGGTATAAGGGAGCACAACAAACTAAGGAGTGGTGTCATGTTGTAGAGGCTAGTCCGATTGGGGTGAGATTCTACCGACATGTAGTCCTGGGAGCTGAGTTTAATGTTCACCCTCATTGATAGATGGGATTCAACGACCAACACATTTTGTTTGCTAATAGGTGAGATGACCATCACCTTAGAGGATGTGTATAGGATCCCGTGGTCATTGATGGTAGGGACACAGTGTATTTGATTTCCTCATAGGCATCCGAGGAGTTGATGGTGAAATTTTTTTGGTGAGGGGCTCGACGGAGTTGAGGTTCCCATTAGTGCAAAATCACAAAGACCCCATAAATGACCTTCGATATGATTTTCTAAGGCAATGTCATTTGGTGTGAATGTACAACATTGAGCTTTCCCAAAGTGTAGGACCTTTACAAATGGGGAAATCTCTCTAGAGAATGTTGGTTCCTCTTCCTAAACTACCTCACAAGCTATTACAAGGCAAGAAAGCTAATCTAATCCTAACATAACTTCCAAGGAGACAGGGAGAGAAAGAAAACAAGGAAAAACAAAGCCTACACTAAAACGCTGATACACCAGAGAAGGAAAATGCTAAACATCTATCAAAACTTCCATGGAACAAGAAGAGGTAAGCAATGGAAGGATGGACAAGTGCATCATAGACCAAAGAAAGATTTCACACAAAAAATGTTCCAAAAATCCATAAACACAGCTCCCAAAACTTGAAATGAACATAAAAATATGCACAAATACTTGCAATGAAGAGAGGAAAGGAGAAAACAACCAAAAATGAGCAAGGATGGACAAATGTATCACAAAAATGTTTTTTACTCGCTCCAAAAGTTTGCACAAAATCATCATTTCACGGTAAGAGGAAAAATTCCATTACAAAGTAGGGGAGGAGGTTCAAATTCCATTTTCGATCCTGGGGAAGAAAAAAAAGGAGAAGTAGAGAAGAATGATGAAAAACTTTTTACAAATGAGCCAAAATTGGCTTTTAATGATTGAACAAAAAGAAGAAAATGAGAAAACGTGGGAAAATTGATTTGAAACTTCAACCATTGACAAGATTCATTTAATTGGATTGCAAAATGATGGGTTTCCATGAAAAATCCCATAATTTGAAGTACATTGCTTCATAGAGCAAGAAAGAGGCCCATACTTCATTAATTTTGGTGGTTGGGAACCATTTGTACGTTTTTTGCATGTTAGAGACTTTTTCCCATTTTTATCTTTTAAATATCCATTAGAATTTAAAATTGAGCCATCCATCATGTGGATAATTTCACCATCTTTCCAATGGTACCAAAATCACAAAAATCCGAGCTCTAGTGCAAAATATATGCCCCTCTAAATATTTAGGGCAAAAAGGGTGAAATTAGGGAAAAAATTGGGTTAACGGGACAAAATTTGAAATTTTCCTCTTTTTTCAAATTGGGAAAATTTCCCAAAAATATCAGTACCCCACTCCTCTGATGACACATGGAACCCTTTGGTTGATCTCGTGGCTTCAAACACATTTTTCCCCTTTGTGCAAAATTGGAAAATTTTCCAAAAAATCCTCCACGGCCCTACTGCTCTGAGACATGTGGCATCTTCTGATATGTTGCAGAGATGTGGCTCCATTTTTTCCTTTTGTGCTTTCACCCCTTTGGAAAAAAATTTGAAAATCCTCCCGACGCCCGACTCTTGCTTTTGCTAACTAGACACGAGGTATCATTTGATTTCTCACGTGGGGATGCGCTTCTATTTTTTTTATCTTTGACACATTTTGACCAAACACCAAAAACTTGAAGTCCTTCCACCCCGCCGCTCCACCCCGACACATGGAATATTTTTCTTAGTTGTAGGCCTCAATTTTTTTCCTCTTGTTTCACTCAGAATGATTCGTTCCTTTTAGAAATAGATAAGGTTAGGGGCTAGGAGGAATACCTGTAGAATGTCGAGATGGTGTGCGCGTACCATAGAGAAAGATCAGGCTGATTGCGAAGAACTCCTTTTTGTCTTGGAAGGACTACCTGCAAATAAGAACACAAGACCACAAGATTTTGATTAGACAATAAATGAGGAAACTGCCTTGGGCCCAGGAAATATAAAACTTCCTTTCGAAGGTGGTCAGTTTCCCTGCTAATATGAATTAACACAAAAGACTGTAAAATATCAATTAAGTTGCTTCGTTGAACTGGGTAGGGGAAAGGCTGGTTTTCTGGTTTTGATCGGAGGAACCGATGCCGGTTACTGATAACCGATACCGGTGGGTTCTAGGATCTGTAGGTTAGTTGCTTTGTGGGGTAGTTGTGTTGTTTGTAAGGCTGTATATAGGTGGTATTAGGAAATAAGGTGATGAGAGGTAGATGAATGATAGTTAGATGCAATGACACGTTGGGTAGTGGATCCAAGAATGGATTTAGGAGGACTGTGATTCAAAGAGCATAAGAAATGTTATAACAGAGGACATGCAAGATGTGACTTACTGGTTTTGACAAAGATGCAAGTTGATCTCCTTTGCTGTAAACACTTCTGGTTTCTTCACTCGTCTCTGCTCGGTCAAGTGAAGATCTGGACTCTGTTTTTCACTCCCAATGATCTCTGTTGATTCAAAAATCCTTTCCTTTGATCCAAAATGAAATTTTGATCCCTTGTTTTTGGTTTGGGGAGGCCATTTACAGGGAGCCGATGGCGGTTACGTAACCGACGGCGGTCGAGTAGGAACCGGCATCGGTAAGGAAAAAGTAGGCTATTTTTAGTAAAATAGCCCACCTTCCCTGCTTTTCTCCCGAGAGATCGGGCCATGGGCTTGGTCAAGTGGCTAGAAGGTCGGTTTTGGGTGCGAGTAAGGAGGCATTAGTTATGGATGTGAGTCTAGACCAAGTCATAGGTCTTAATTAGGTTAGTTTAGGGTTAGGGCTAGGTCATGATGAGGTGGCAAAATGAGGTGGCAGGTAAGGTGATGGTGGATTTATCAATTACAAGGTAATTAATAAATAATTGTGTAAGGTTTAGGTAATGAGGTTAGGTTGTGAAATGGGATGCGGGTCACAAGGGGTCGTAAGACACGAATTTGGTGTCTACACCTCTATGGGCTTTCAGCTGAAATTTTCCTTTGAAATTTTTAGCCAAAAGGCTAAGTGCCAAAAATTTTCCCAGCAAGTTCTCCTTGGCAAATTTTCCCTCCAAACTCCGTCGAGCCATAACTCAAAAAATATAAGGAGTTAGGAGGAATTCTTTACCTTTCTGGAAAGGGGAAGAAAAATCCTATTTGATGAAACCATTTCGAGAAAATTGTGAGTGCTTGAAATGTGTGAAAATTGAATTTGAATCACAAGGAAGGAAAGAATAAAGGTAAGTTAGCCAAAATAAGCAGGGCTCATTTTGGATAACAATTTCATAGCGCTAGCATTAGTTATGGAGATATGTATCAGGCCCATCCTGAGGAGATGTGGCTAGTAGTTCTGATGATGGAGGTAGTGTGCTATTTTACACTACCAGATGCAGAGGGTAGGAGATTAACACAGGAATTGATGGGGGTTTTGCCTGATATGATGGAGGATAAGACCCGGTTTGCATGGGCACCAACATTCTTGGTGCATCTTTACAGAGAGTTATGCACATATGGGTGATTAAGGTGGTTCAACTTATGTTGTATATTTCTATTACACTATTGGGAATATGAGCACATTTGTGTGTGTGCATCTAGTGGGCATGCCCCAAATTGATGCATTTGAGCCAGTTTAGTTCATGTGGGCTATATGTGATGGGTGCCTATGGTTGGAGAGTGTCGAGCTACTAGGGTGACACATGATTTATCCTATTACAGTGTTTACTAGAGGGGTTTTCCAGCATGGAAATCATTTGGAGGCCATATGTGGGCTTCCCATCATATAAGCAGATGGCCAAGGAGATAGAGGATCTACAACCGCATAGATGGATAGAGGGGTGTCATGTAGGAGAGCACAAGATGATACTTGTGGATAGGATTATATGACAGCTTTGGGTTATTGTAGATGTGCCTCCACCCTTCCCATAATATAGGAGAGATGATGTGGAGAGGCCTATGTCTCTACCATAGCCAAAGGTTCCTACAAACAGGAGGAGCAAGTGGTAGACCAATAGATTAATGATGTTAGAGTTACGTATACATACAGTAGTGGTGGGCAACACAAACTACGGGTAGTATCACCGAGGCTAGGGAAGCCGAACTTAGCCATTATCATAGTTTAGAGATACACCCTATAGGGACAGGAGGTGGCTTTGGATACATAGTTGGGGATAGTGTAAGGAGAACTCGACAGGTCGAGGCACATGTTGCTAGGTTGTAGGTATAGGTAGCAAACAGTATAGGCCCAGTGTAGATAGGGACATGTACCTACATAGGGTAGAGATGGAGATGGAGTATAGGTGACCTCCCTACAAGCGTAGGTTACAGGTTTGTAGGGCCAATTGGCTACTTTGCACATGCATAGATCAGGCCATTCAGCCCCATGTATGAGACACAAGAACCCACATAGGCTCAAGGAGAGGGTCCTATTTTATAGACAGGGGTGGGACAGTTCCCACTGGTATAGGTATAGGGTCGAGGTCGATGGCACCACCGCAGCAGTACCCATGGCCGTGTTTAGGGATGCCTTTGGAGAGGTGAGATATTATCGAGATCACCCGATGGCCACAATAATAGATGTCCCTTATTATGCAAAGTATAGGGAATAGAAGGTCTCGAGTGAGAGGACTAGGTCACACACCCACCGTGTGGAGAGCACAAGGGGTCACAAGCTCCAAGACAGGGTTAGGGTGAGGCCACCGCCACGAGAGGCTAGCTATAAGTGAGGTACCAAATGAGGGAAGACCGAGGCCCATGGTGGGTTGTGAGATGCTAGTGGGATGCCGCATAGGAGTAGAGGAGGAGGAGGAGGAGGAGACCAGTGAGACAAGCATGGATAATATCCAATGGGGAGATGCCTCGATAGTTGTGTGTACTACCATTTTTATTTATTTTGATATATATCATCATCCCGCATGCAAGAGAGCGAGGATGTACATGATATTTTTGATCATATACCGGCCTGCATGGCGAATATGGTGAGGATTTACATGAGAGGTTTAAGATATTTGTATTGTGTATCAGTGTATATTGTATGGACACACCAAATTTTGTGATGAGATTGATGATTGTGGTTGATGTATTTGTGTTGGAAAATTTGGTAGATGGATGGCAATTAGGTGTATTAGGCATGGTGGAGTCAGGTCATAGGCATGATGGAGGTAGGTCATAGGAATGATGGAGTCTTTTCGTAGGTAAGATGGAGTCAGTTATAGGCATGATGGAGTCAGTCATAGGTATGATGGAGTCAAAGTTATAGGCATGGTGGAGTCAAGTTGATGTTAGGCATGGTGGCATCAGTTGATGTTAGGCATGATGGAGTAAGGTCGTAGGAATGGTGGAGTTAGGTTGGTGTTAGGCATGATGGAGTCATGTTTGTGTGGCTGAATTAATTTCTAAGGTATTTGATATGATGGAAAATAAATGATGATGTATGTGTATGTTTTGGTTTAATTTTTGGTATGTATGGGAGCATGGATCATGTTGGTATGATTGTAGGTGATGCATGATTATGGCAAAGAAATGGTAAATGTAATGAAATGAATGAATGTGTTGTAATGGTGCATTAATTTCCAATTTTTGGTAATAAAATGGAAACTAACTAAAATAGAATGTGACTGGAATAGGTAGCAAAGGACATGAGGTGGCGAGCAATGAGAAAGAAAAGGCAAAGAAGGTGACGATGATGGTCAAGCTAACCTTTAAGGGTCTCATGCCCTCGAGTGTTGCCTACATAGCCCCAAAGAAAAGGGGCCTCGAGACGAATATAGTTCTCCCATAAGCTAGGGAAGAAAATGATAAATTAGGGGGATGGGTTGGTGAATCTATACACATGAATGAATGCAGGTCATAGGCATGGTTGAGTTTAGGTCGTAGGCATGGTTAAGTTTAGGTCATAGGCATGATTTGAGTCATTTAAAAGTTAGGTGTCGATGATCGAGTCTTATAGAGGATACTCAATAAGTATTGAAGAAGGTGAATGATAAGAGGTGGAAAAAGAGCCGCTTAATTGATAAGAACCCTAATGAGTCTACCATACCCAAGATGGGATTATGAATAAAAGACCCTAAAAGCGTTTCATAATGGACTATTCTAAGGGTGAAGGAAGTCAAATGATCACGAAATGTCACATTTGTGGAAAGTCCCTTGAGTAGAGAGAAAATTAGGATGAAAAGGAAATGAGGTGAGAGTGGGTGGTTTAGCGCAACTTAGTGCACGACAACCTATTTTTCTTAGTAAGAAACCCAAGATCAAAAATAGGCAAGTCCATGACAAAAATTTTGTCCTTTTCTTCATTTTTTTTTTTTATTTTTTCCTTTTTAGTAGACTGATCAAAGCGGGAATTCTATATGGGATTATTAAATTATCTCCTTGATTCTTCATGAAGCTAATTAATGCGGGGAAGCTTTTGGATATTTTTATTGTATGTTTACAATGACTTTATACAACTATCCTTCAAGGGAGAAGTCTATTTATAATGCCGAAATAGAGTGAAGAGATGTCCCTTTTAAGGGAGTCATATTTTGGTTGAAGTTTGAGTGAAGGAGTTGAATCCCTTTTTTTTTTATGTTTAAGTCATGGACAAGAATACAAGAAGATTAAGTTCTTATTTAGAAGACAAGACCATAACACACGAGAGGTTAGTTATGAAAGAGGTGGTTTTGATTGATGAATGACCATGGTATTCCATCTTGAAGAAGATGAAAATTATCCATGAGAATCATGCCATGAGTAGATCTCGTGGTACTCATATTGAAGATAAGGTTGAAAGGTGACGTGTAATCACATGATTCTTGTTTAGTCATGGATCCTCAAAATGAGTAATATGGAAGATGAACATCACTCCAGGGATGAGAAATCAATTGATAGAAAGCGATATAGGACTTGATGTCAACAATAAAATGGCCACAGATGTAAGGCATTGAGAGGCTTAGGTTCAGTTTACCTTCGAGTGAAGACAAACGGTAAGCACCTGATCCATATGCATGGGTAATGATATAGGGTCCAAGCCAATTAGGAGCAAATTTTTCCCGTTTACTTTTCTCTTCTTTGGTTACATGTTGATTTTCTTTCAAGACAAGGTCACCGACTTGAAAGGTTCGTTTGTGGACACATTTTTCATAGGCATGTTTGATACGTTTTTGGTAGATTTGGAGATGGTCAAGAGCATTGAGACAACATTCATCTAATAACTCAAGTTGCATAAATGATCTTGGTGAAAGTCATTGTCATTGAGCATGTCTTGTAGTGAGATGCAGAGAGATGGAATCTAGAATTCGAGAGTTAAGAAAACCTCGCACCATAGAATAGAGAAAAAATGCGTGGCAAGTAGTCGAAGTGTGAATAGTAGTGTGATAAGCCCACAAGTCTGAAAGGGATTTGTGAATGTTAATCCTTGTTAGTATCATCAACAAATTTCATAAGATTTTTTTAAAGGTTTTATTGGTTCATTCTACTTGGTCATTGGTTTGTGGGTAATAAGGTGATGAGAAACTAATTTGGATGCCAAAAGTGTTGCATAGCTTACAGAGGGTTTTTTTTTGAATTGCTTTCCATTATCGGTGATGAGGCGGCGAGAACACCAAAGTCAAAAATGATGTGATGGTTGATGAATTCACATATTTTATCAACTTTTATAGAAATGAGGGGATGGCTTGAACCATTTAGTATAATATTAAGTAGTGGTTATAATCAATTAGTGGCATTGTGAAGAATGGGGATTGATCTCGCCGACAAGATCCAAGCCCCATTGAGAGAAAGGCCAAAGGTCTTGTGCGACTGCAAGGCATGAATAGGTGTGTGATGAAGATTAGTATGTTGTTAGAATTTCACACAACATTTGACATAATCAAAACAATTGTGGATTAAGGTTGGGTAATAATAGCCTGAGCGAAGAATGCATTTTGCTACAGCTAAACCACTAAAGTGATATCCCCAAATTACATCATGAACTTCCTTGATGGTGTAGGTAATTTTAGAACTTGTAAGGCATCGTAAGATAATACTATCAAAGCCATGCTTATAAAGGATACCACCCATAATGACATAACGAGAGAAAATTTTAAGAAAGGCATGTTGTCCATTACAAGTGAGATCGGTAGGTAGAATGGAAAGGGAAAGATAGTCTATAAATTTATTATACCAAAGGTCATGAGGGTTAGGTGCAATGGTTCCAATGGAGTAGACCTCACGAGGTAAATAAGAGGGTGATTTCAACCTTTGTATTGTGAAAAATATTTTAGAGTTGGCAGTGAGGCGGGTATTTGAGAAGCCAAGTAGGCCATGGTATCCGAAAATTTATTGGTAGAATGTGGGGTGGTTTGAAGTTCGTAATGGTCAAAGGTGGTCAAAAGTATGTCTATGTGATGCTTATACTTTTGAATTATCTCATTACAACACTGGTATATACCATTGACTTGGTTTATGACTAGATGGGAATCACCAAAGATATTGATTGACTTTAAAAATAAGGAATAAACTGCTGCACTGGAGACCCAATACGAGTGCTTCATATTCAATGATATTGTTTGTACAATAAAAATCTAGTTTGAAAGATAAAGGCATAGGTTCACCATCAATATTAATGAGGATAACACCATCCCCACCTCCACGCTAACACTTGGAGCCATCAAAGAAGAGTGTTATCTGGTAAGCGGGTTCATCTAAGGAGGGGTAGCTATGTATTTTTCTCGGGAAATCAAAGTTAGAGGGTTGATTCTTGGAAAGAGGTGTGTCTATTAGTTTTTCAGTAATAGCTTGGCCGTTTATGGACTTTTGATGAATGAATTTGAGTTCGAGGTCGGTAAGAATCATAAGCCTACATGTGGCACATTGATGTTGATAGGGTTTAGCATACATATAGTGTAAGGGATCAATATTGGTAATAACAAAGGTTTTTGAATGAGTAGGTAAGGGGGAGTTTTATGGAAATGAAAACTAAGGCTAAGAAGAGTTTTTCAACATGGGTATATCTAGTTTCGTAGTCCGTATGGGTATGAATTATGTAATAAACCACTTTCTCTCTATGTTGCTCATTGTGATGAGTGAGCATGACACCTAAAGAATGGTCAAGTGGTGGAAATGTATAGGTAAAGGGTCACCATCCTTAGGAGGAATGAGTACTGGTGGTTGGAGAAGGTATTGTTTTGAGGATTTGAAGGCTTTATGGCATTCATCATACATTTGAATGAAACATCCTTTTGGAGAAGATGATAAAATGGTTGACAAATGGTTGAAAAGTTGTGAGATAAAAAAGCAAATGGATCGCAACTTACCTTATAGGATTCAAAGTTGATGGAGATTAGTAGGTGGAGGAATTTCTATAATAGCCTTTACTTTAGTAGGATTGAATTCTATGCCACACAAATAAATGATGAAACCAAGTATTTTTATTGAAAGTAACGCAAAGATGAACTTATTTGGTTGAAGATGAACACAACACTTGATGAGGCAACAAAGATGACCTTAAGGAAAGTCAGGTGTTTGGCTCAATGTTTAGATTTGGTAAGAAGGTAATCTGCGTAATCTTCCAATATGCGATACATGATGTCATGGAAGATATAAGTCATGGCTCAATGATATATAACACCAACATTTTTAAGGCTGAAAGAAATGATTCGATAGCAGAAGGTCCCCCAAGGAGTGAAGAAGGAATTTTTTTGTTGATCTTATGGGGAAACTAATATTTGATTATAACCTAAGAAACCATCCATGAGTGATACCATTTCATGACTAGTAGTGAGATTAACTAATTGGTCAGTGCCTAGTAGGGGAAAATTGTCTTTGGGACAAGCTAGGTTGAGGTCACGTAAGTCCATGAAAATTCAAATTCCCCTTTTCATCTTTGTGACAGAACGATATTGGAAATCCATTAGGGATAGTCAATTGGTAGGATGAAGGAAACTGAGAGAAGGCACTGAAGCTCTTCTTTGACCATAAGAGCAATGCAAGGATGCATTTTTTGTAACTTTTGTTTGATGGGTTCAACATCGGGAATGGTTACAATATTGTGGACCACAATTTTTAGGTCAATACTGGGCATATTGACATAGGACTAGGAAAAGTGTTTATATAGTCCTAAGGAAAGAGGCAAAAGCTTCTTCTTGAGTAACATCTAAAAATTGGCCTATATTTAGAATGTGCGGGCTGTCCTGAGTGTTAATGTTGATTTTAATGGCTGATTTGTTCAACATGGTTTATGTCTCAGAAGGTAATGACCGGTGAATATAAGAGTCTTCCACACCAAGGTAGGTGAGGATGGACTCATCATCTTAACATTGAATGAAATTAATAGAAGGAATATCATCATCGATCATGTCAAGGTACAAGAATGGGAGAGAAGAGGGAGCCTCACCATCGCATTGATAGGTTAGAGGTCCTAGGAAATTGTGTTTATGAAAAAAAAGTTAGGAGGAATAGATTCAAGATCTATGGACTCTATGGGTGAAGATGGTGATGTGGGTGAATGAGGTGGGGAAGGTTTTTCTTCCTTAATGAGGTTGATGTGAGTCTTCTAGGGGGTGGTGTATCAAAGCCAATGCCACTACGGTCATTATGTTTATGGGTGGTACAAGAGATGACAATATGGTGGCCCTATTTGTAAAAACTGAAGCCAAATCCTTTCCATGTGTAACGATGAAGGAAAGTGTGAGAAAAGTGGCGGTTAGTAAGGGAGTGTAAGTCAGATGAAAAAGGTCATGTTTGGGATGGAGGTTTGGGTGAATAAGTGGCAATATCAAGTCCCCCATACGTTAGATTAGTGCGAAGGTGGGGAGGACCATAAGGGAAAACCTCTCCTACATGGTAGTCATAACTAGGTACCGACACGTGCTCCCATACTCTTGTGGAGTGAGGAATGTGTTAATATTGTATAGGTGGTACTCCCTTAGAGTGAGGCATTGAAAAACACCTTATAAGGGATCAGTAGTCGATATGTGGGTAGTAGGGATAGACAAATCACTAGAGGATTGGGTGGAAAGTGAGTTAGGCAGAGAGGCTCATGCGACGGTTATAGGAATAACAACATTAGATGTGGGAGAGGCGATGGTAGATTTGGTGGATGGGTTTTTTGGTGAAGGTTAAGTGGGAGTAGTGATAGATGCCTTGAATGGTACAAGTACATCGTTGGGCCGATAACATGTTATAGATCTTGAAAGGTGATGGGTCGGTCGAGATGGTGTAGTTAAGTCCTCCATGTTCAAATTTGAGGCAACAGTGTAAAGTCGAAGGGACACAACCCATGACACACGAGATCCAAGGTTGGCCAAGCAACATATTATAATGGAAACATATTATAAGACATATAATAGTTCCAAAATAGTGTGGGGACCTATGCAGACATGGAGAATGATGGTACCCAAGGTAGAGGTCATGGCATCATCAAGGACCACAACATAACTTGGTTACCTTGGATGTAATTGGTAGGTATGTGTAGTTGGTTATATGCAGGAGATGATGTTAATAATAGCACCACCTTCGATCATAACACATCATATACATATATTACTGATATAGATGGAGATGAATGCAGTGGGATCGAGATAGTCAAGATGGAAGGTAACAATCTCTTTGTCTCGAAAAGATGAGGGTGACTACTTGACAAGTAGGTGGAGGTGTAGAGGAAGGAAACAACTTAGTGAGAGAGGCTACGTGATGAGGGGTAATGATAGAGGCTACTGGTGCATGGGGTCATTTGGTAATACCTCAATAGATCAAGGACCTCCATGAGGGATTGACGATGTGACTTAGAGGTTTGGATAAGGTCATATATAGACATTTTGAGGGAGGATTGGTACAATTTTTTAGCATTGTGTGATGTGTGACCCCATCGTAAATAGGATACACATGACCTCGAATGGTGACTTTTGGTGTGGGCGTAGATGGTATATTGGGTATAGGGTTGGTTGATGGGCTAGTTGCTTTCTATTTTCCTTTGTCTTTTTATCATGGGTACCAATGTGAACCATGTTAATATGAGGGGAGGTGGATGGAGAGGGTGTGTCATGAAAGGTATAATGACATGAGGGGAAAAATCCTAGTGGTGGATAAGAGCCTTGTGAAATGAGTAGGGCACATTGACATTTGGGTGGTGGTTTGGCTAATTCTCTAATACAGACCATGTTGATCTCAAATTTTGGAGGTGGGAGAAATGGTTATGGGGGTGGAGATACTAGTCACTAAGTAGGTAATGGAAGAATATTTGGGGAGATTGGCGAAGGTGGAATGGGGTCCTCATCAAGAATATCATCGTCATCAAAATTTTCTTTGGGAGGACATAATTGGATAAGAGCAGTTTTAAAGCCTTATAGTTCACTACATTATGTCTTGCCACATGATGGTAGGTGTAAATTTTTGTTTCTTCAAACCCTTTTGGTTTGGGTTTGCATGTTATAAGGTTTAAGAGGTGGTAATGTGATGATAGAGGTTTCAAGGAGGTTGTCTAGGATAATGGCATACGACCTCGCCAATGTATCACAATGTGAGGTGAGTGTGCGTTTCAAGATCTGGTGTGGCTGATTGTGAAGGAAGAGGATTTATAGGAGGAGTAATGGGTCAGTCCACTGGTTTGGTAGGCGGTGTGCTCTTAGGTTTTGATGGCATCTTTTTGGGTAAGGGCATGGTAGAAGAGCTAAAAATGGAAGGTTTTGTTGATTTGACTACCTTATTGGGGGTAGTGGATTCTTATCTTTGGTTTGCATCTTCTTGGGTAAAGGTGTCATATGAGTACGCGATAAAGAAGGGAAAACAAATGGTGGAAGAGGAAGGGTTACAAAAGGGGAAACCAACTTGTGGTGAAGGTGGTTAGTAGAGGTTGGGTAGGGGACATTGGTTAAAGTTTCATAGACAAGGTTGGGGTTATAGTGAATCCGGTGGAGGTATAGGTGACAAGAAGTGTAAGGGTGAGGGTGAGGGAGTTTGGTTTTTGGGTGAATGAGGTGTAACAAATATTTTTGATATAGTGGTGGGTTATTTAGCTTATTAGCAGTCTAGGGTATGTGATTTTTGGTCAAGGATGATGTCCTAAGATAGACGGAAGAGGGAAGGTGCAAGGGTGTGTAGGAAAGGTTGGTGTATGAGGCCTAAAAGGTTGGTCTCCCTTTTGGGCACATGAGTGAGTTTAGTGTTGGTTTGGGAAGATGTGGCTAAATATAATTTGATAGGTGGATGAATAAAGTTCCATGTTGGCCTAACCCCTAAGGTAGTGATCGATTTAGGTAAGGGAAATGATATATACATGGGTAGGTGTTTGGGTATAGGCATGCATTGGGTTTTGGGCAGAGGTGCATGTTGGGTTATGAGAAATGACATAGAAGGTGTTCCAATAGATGTGGTTATGTTTGGTTTTGTTTCTTGAAACACTTTTGGATAGATTGTGGAGGTGTCATGAGTGATAACTGCATTTGGGTTAAAGAAGGAATTAGAATACTTCCCCAAAGAAAGGATCTATCAACATAATCTAGGTGATTGGCCAAGCATGAAAATGGGACTTTTGTAAGCGGGTATGATTTAGATCAAGTAGCAAACCCCATAGAATGTGTTTGAGAAATAGGAAATGGTTAGCTTGGAGACTTTGTGGGTAAGAGAGCCGAAAGCAAATGAGTAGGATCTTGGAAGTTTGATGGAGAATGGTCACCTAATGGAAATGGTGTTTCTATAGGATCCTCTATGGGTAAAGGAAATGATGGGCTACACGAGGTATGCTCTCCTTGTAATTGTGTAAGGAGTGGACATGTGTCCCCTATGAGTAGGAGAGGGGCTACCGATGACCGCTTGGTAATTTGAGAGGCCGAGGTGGAGTGCTAATTATGGGTTCTTTCACGGGTGAAGGAGAAAATGAAGGGGGTTCCTCTATGGGTGGAGGAGTAGAAGAAATAGGTTCTTGTATAGGTAGGGGAACTCGGGATAGGATTTCATCTATGGAAGAAACAAGGAGAAATTGGGAAGCAACCGATATGCCATCAAAAAAGCACAGACCTCACGGACATTGCTATCATTGGTTGAAATGTCACTAGTTTAGTTGAAAGATGGGGCATGATTAGGGAATGGTTTTTTGAAGATATGTAGGTTTTGGTTGGCCAGTGCTTTTGGGTTATCCAAGACTAGATCTTTGTTGTCTAACATTTCTTGGACGATATTCTTGAAGGTGATGCAGTTAACATCACTATGACCTATGACATGATGACAAGTAAAAGTCATGTTCTTTATACAATGCGAGCATGGGGTAATCGTGTTCAAAACCAAGTGTGTGGTTTTATACGTGGAAGGGTAATGACACCAACCTTAATAATATTTTCCAAAATAGAAGAATATGGTTCCCCTATTGGGGTGTACTTTCATTATTCTCATTTGAATTGAAAATTTTAGACCTGGAGAGAGATTAGAAGAAGGTTTGTCTTGGTTTGATGGGTGAGAGAGTCCAACCTTGAGAACTACGGTTTTGGTAGATCCTTTGGGTTTTGAATAGTTGTTTTTGGATTTCAAAGATGAGGAAGCATCATTTGATTTGAACGCAATTTTTTTGTTACAAAACTGAATTTTCTTCTCCTCAATAACATAAATATCTAATTTTTATGCCATGGTGAATGCCTCGTCGGAGGTGTAGAAAGTTTACACTGTAGGTTTAGTGAAATTTTCTAGTGCAAGCTTGAGTAAATAGCTCTATGAGCTTATTTTGAGGTAATTGGAATGTGAGTGGTTAATTGGGCCACACAAATGAGAAACAAAGTTAGTGATAGAATTTTTGTCATACTAATGAGTGGAATAGAGATTAGTGATGGTGACTTTCTTGATGATGTTGATCAAGATGTTGTCTAAGAAGGATTGGGATACTTGATTAAATGAGTAGATGGAATGTCTAGGTAGCCCACTATACCATCTAATGTAGGTCTTGTCGGGACATCGGGAAGGTCTATAGGAGTAAAGCCTTGTCATGGGCAATCAAGTAACACCCATGTTTGAAGGAACATAAATGCTATTGCGGGTCTTCTTTACTATTGAAGTGGTTGAATTTTGGCATTTCCCAATGTACATGGTATGGGAAAATAGGAATGGATGGATGAATGGGCTCATTATAAATTTCATCGTAGGTGAGGGAATTGCATGAGCCGAAAACCGATGCTTCTAATGTCTGCATCTTTTCCATCATTAACTTGATGAGGTCATTGGTAGCTTATGATAGAAGGGCGGCTCATGTGGTGTAAGAGGGCTAGTGCTGAACATGTGATGTGGGTGGCATTCTAGTGTATGGTGATGCCGAATAGGAAGGTTGAGAATGGGGGACCGACATGTAGGGAATATACCCATAATGAATGACAGATGAGATAGGGGTTGTTGATAATATGCATATGTAGGTGGGACAATTGAAGTGACTCTAATAGTGATTGGGGGCAGTGATAGTGGGATAGAGGGGATAAGAATATGGAATGGGGTAGGGGTCACTGACACTATGGGTGGTTAGGTTTCAATTGGTATATATGAGATAATGGGTATATATGGGGTTATGCTCTAGGTGGTCAATGAAAGAATAGCCGATAATATGGGTGTGACAAATTTGTAGATGCAACGGTCATAATAGTTGTGGGGCCTAGATGCGAAAACATTAGGGGAAAAGAAGGTGAGGGTAACACAGAACTAGTAGGGGCTGATGCGAAGTGGGGACAAAGGCAAGAGAGTTGGATAAAGGCATTCCATATATCAACTAACCCGAGGAATCCCAAGTGGATGAATGGGTAAGATAAAATTTTAAGGTCATGGGATTTTGATTGATAAGATTCTGGAATGGGGTAGGGGTCACCGACACCATGGGTGGTTAGGTTACAATTGGTATATGTGAGATAATGGGTGCAGATGGGGTTATGTTGGTGGTCAATGAAGGAACAAATGACACTATGGGTGTGATAAATGTTGTAGATGTAGCGGTCATAACGGTTGTGGGGCCTAGTTGTGAAACCATTGGGGAAAAATAGGTGAAGGTAACACCGAACTAGTAGGGGGTTTGATGCAGAAGTATGGGGACAAAGGCATGAGAGATGGATAGATGCATTCCATATATCAATCGACCTAAGGAATCCCAAGTGGATTAATGGGTAAGATAATATTGTAAGAGCCGATCCATTCTCATTGTGGTAGGAAGAGCCGATCCATGAGTGATAGGATAAAAGGTGGTGAGGGACTAGGTAGGAGTGGTTGATGATGACATGGAATATAAGAGTGTTAGTTTACTGTGAGTCAACACCATGTGAATAAGTGTTGACTGAAAGACCGTATTCGTAAATGACACAGAAAACAATAGGAACAAAGAAAAATGAGGCTGGGAGGGTGAATTTGATCAAGGGTTGGATTTTGAAAACTAAACACAGACAATCGATGATGGTTATGTTGACCGGTGACGGTTAGTGGGGAACCGATGTTAGTCACATAAAATGATGTCGATTCTTGTGGAAAAAAACTAATTTCAAAAAGTGAAACATGACTGATGAATGTGCAAGGAAGTAGTCTTGTATGACAGTAATACCAACAAGAGGAAAATATTCGGTGCCCTAAGGGCCAAAATCAGAATAGAATGAGTGAATGAAGATTGTCCCAGGAAAAATACCCAAAAAGCTAGAAGCCGACACTGGTTATGGTTAACCGAGGACGATCGATGAAAACCAACGATAGTTAATGAACCGATTCTCGTGAATTTTAGGCAGATTTGAAGAAAACTGGGTTTTGTGAATTAAATTAGGAAAGGAATCAAACTCAAGAGAAGATGGGGCCCTCGACACTCGAGATAAAGTTAGAATACTCCAAATATCATGGTGGAGTGTGCAAGGAAAAATGAAAATGTATAATTGTAGCCTCACACATAAAAACGCAAGCCAAGAAGAAAGCTAAGAAAAATACGATCCTAAGAGTGATTTTTCTTTATGTTTGTTCAGCTTATGCTATTTAGAATTGATTGTGTGTATTCAAAACATATTTTTGGTTGGGAAGGCATCCTACAAAGAGGGAGATCTAGAAGGTGAGGTTTTAGGTTATGTTATGGTGGGGGCAGTCCTTCCTTTGATGGGGTACTGAACAAAGATAACCAGTTGGGGATTACCTATCAATCCTTTGATCATTGAAAGGAGTTCCTAGGTAAGATGTTGTTTAAAAAGGTGTGTATATTCAATTTTTTTTTGTGCATTTTGGTAAGAGATTGAGAGAGAGAATGTGCTTTCTACGATTCTTGTACGTCAACCATCAAATGGGTATGAATTCTAGTATATAGGTTTCCCTCATTTTTATTGTGAGCTAAATGCAACATACAAGAAATTCAATGTAAGTGTTTTAAACCAAAATCAAAGTGTGATGTTCGATGAAGCAAAACGATGAACATGAGAGATGGTTCTCTTTCACTAAATGCAAAAAGAAAGAAGAATTATAATTTTTAAATGAAACAAAAGAAACATTTCATTTAGAGAAATTGGAAAGAAAAAGAGGATTACTAGAGAAAATGATTTAGTGAATAACAATTTAGAAAGGAAACACAAAAGATGCAACCTATATGAAAAGAAAGGGAACCCACAAATGAGGGTCCCACTAGGCGTGCCAAAATGTTTCACCATTTTCTTTACATTTTGAATGTGACAAAACAGATAATGTTATGGGCTGAGGAGGAATACCTGTTATAATGGTTGGTTTGGAGATTGTGCACATGTTGTGACTTCTCGATCCGATGCTAACTATGAGAGCTTATTTTTGGCTAGGAGGAACTACTTGAAATAGAAAACAAGACCATAAAAGAAGAGTTAAATAATATATGACAGTGGACTTCTAAGATGTGCTAGATCCGGGAAGTGTGATACTTCCTAGAGGGTTGTCAATCCACTGTTTTTATAAAACAAATTATAAAATAACTAAAATACATACATAAAAAAATATAGTGCTAGTATTCTGATTTGGGTACCTCAGATCACTATCAGCATTGATCCAATTAAATACTAAAAACTATGTGGGTCAAGGTCTTCAGGTCAAGTTGTAGGTTGTTCAGGTGGTCTTTAGGTAACAAACATGGTTATAGCAGGGTTGGGTAAGGTGTTTAGGTTGTTTTGGTAGGTAGGTTAGTTACTGGTTTACACAGTGTTGGAAAACATAGACATTGGTGTTGGTCGGGTATGACTGATCATGGTTAGGAAGAACCAACAACGGTTATGGGTAACCAACATTGGTAGAGGCGGGCTGATAAAACTCAATAAGATCTGGTTGTGGGGTTTGAGTTGAGGTCAGGAAAAGATGACAGAGGGAATGACGAGGTATATGGGGATCTTAGGAACACTCAAAGATATGTAGAAGTCGGGTATAGGTGGTTTTATGGTGTGGGTGGAGGAATGGTTGAGTTTATAGAAAGAGGAATAGTGGGGAAAAGGGAATGCAAGTAGAAAATGATAACAAAGATGAAAAAACCTTTAAAACAGGACAAGGATGAAATAACACAAGTGATAAACATACTTATTGATGTTGCAGGTCCAATGGTTAGGTGGTGGTGATGATTGATTGGTGGGATGGAGCTTGGTGCCATAGTGGTGCTTCCCGAATGCTACCGTGAGAGTGATACCTTTGGATCTATCTTGATGTTGGTTATGGCTGCTTGGATGTGCGAAAGAGCTCTGGTTCTTGCTTGCATGCAAATCTCCTTTTGCTCCCAAATTCAAAAATGTGGCCAACCTCTCAAACAAGGTTACCAAAATGGTTATATGGTAACCGATGATGGTTCCTCGTTGACCACCGTCGCTAGGGTGGGATTCTCTAGGTTTACTAAAAATGAAAAATCTTGTAGTCATTTGAGCCAGTCTATCCATTTCTCTCGCGGATCAAAACATGATTTTGTGCTTAGATAACCGGAACGCAGTTAGAGGAATAATATACATGTGCTTTTAGGGTTGAACTAAGTCTTAGTTAATTTTGGTAAGTAGGGCTAAGTCTTATTTATTTATGGAAAAATGTTATGAATAGGTCTATGGTGAGGTGGTGGGGTGAGCTAGTAATTGGTTTTAATTAAGGTAATTAAATAATGAATGAAGTGAGGATGAGTATTAATTTAATTGTAAATAATTAAATTAATATTAATGTGGGGTATAAGGGTCATGGTTAGGTGAATGGGTTTTAAGTTGGTTATTTAAGGGGACCCAGGGGAGTGTGACCCAATTTTTGTGTCTACAATTGTAGATAATAGAAAGAAAATGTAAATATGATAGGAATGATGCTATAAAAATGGGACACCCACGGTGTCACAAGACAATTAAGGAAAATTGGCCACAAGCAAATAATAACACACATAAAAATAATTATGCATGAAATAAGAGTGTTAAAACATGATAATATGATGTAGTAACCAACAAGAGTGAAATATGTGAAACAATAGATGTTAGCACAACACATGACACATGTATTAATCCTATTAGTCTGAAAAATAGAAAATACATGATACATATAATTGATTGTAAATGAGGAATCCCTAATGAAATATAATAGAACAATAACGCATTGTGGATGTGGAGGATCGCCCAAATTATGATAGTGTAAGACAACATTAGTAATCCTACAAACATGTATGAGCTTTTATGTCATGGATCTAGATTCATATACTAGGTGAATACATGTGTGTAAAGAGATAAAGCATGTAATCTATGAAAGCAAAATGATGAATGACATGTGTAATGTTATGTGCTAACAATGCAAGTAACATGTTGATTTAATCAAATTATAAATTAAATGTAGATATTGAAAGTCACTATAGAACCAAATGATGTATAAATAATTAAAATATAGATATGACACAAGAAATCTAAGATATAAGATTTGAAACCATAAGCAAGAAGTAGAGAAAGAAGACTTAGTTGATATATGATTCATCTAGGACTGATCTGGACCGAGAAAAGTGATGAAAATACTAGGAAGAACGTCGTAAATGTTCACATTAAATTTTACAACTCATGGAAAAATCCAGACAAAGGCACCTAGGATAGGAAAGGGGTGATGGAGACCACTTCTGGCACCGGTGACTTCATAAAAGCTCGTGATCTCATTTCGATGTGTTGCAAGTATGTCACAATTACTCTATGTTGATCACCTAATGATCACTTCTTGATCTTTGAGGGTACCTGTAACCTAAAAAATAGAATTTCACCTTCACAAACCCATAAACCACATCAAACCTAAAAATAAAGATGCAATATGACGATTTAGACTGACTCCCGATGGTCCCCTCGAGAGTGATCTTACAACAAAGTGTTGCACTACATCCCAAAATCCATATAGTTCTTGTGAGTTTGTGTAGAAATGATGCCCTAGGATGTCCTTGTGCAAGTGCACTCTATAGTGGGTTATAACAAGAATGTAGCAATTTAGTAAAATGTGTGGATGGAATAATGAAATTCCCTTCCTATGATGTGTATGAAAAGAATTCAGTCCCTTGTCCCTTAAATGGATGCTGGATGCATGCCTCAAGTGCTTTAGGTGCCTTTTGGATGCAAGATTTGATGATAGTAATAATGCTTAGTGTTTTGTCCTTAATTTTGGTCACATAACTATGCATTTATATGATTCCCTTGTTTGAATTTTGTAATTGACAACTAGAAGGCCGAACCATAAGTGAAAAATATTCCCAAAAGATAAAATACATCTAAAAGAGGTGAGTAAGGTGAAAAAGGGTCACGGGATCCCGTGAGGGGACATGGGTACCTAGGTGCACTGTCTGTTGGGCATTGATGTTTGGAGTCATAAAATATAAATCAAGAAAATATCAATCAGGGCTATAGGGTCTCAAGAAGACCAAGTATAAAATAAGAAACAAAGAAAAGAGGCCAAATATAATCGTCAATTTCTAGTTTCTTGCTTAGGAATCATATGAATACTACTATGCTTTTAGGACCTAGAAATGTGCCCAAGTGCATGATTTTTTGTTTACATTTTCCCCACTTTACGTTGTTGAGTGAGTAATCACTAACATAAAGTAGATAAGAGATACGTACCTCTTGGCCCTATAGAGTGTGCGACAAATGCATGCCCAAAGGACAACTTAAGCGTGGAATGATGCAAAGTGAAGCGTGAAGAGTAGGAAAGGAAAGTGACCCTAGGGATGAAGCACATGCGTTACATTGTACCTATTGTTTATAGCTTGTGATTAATGTTTCTTGCAAGGATGAAACTACAAAAAGAAGAGAAATAATGTAGTCAAATTCCTATATATGATAAATCGTAGAAAAATGTGCATACAATCGTAAAAGTGTGTAAAATGAAAGTGTGCATTGATGTAAAAGAGTGTAAAGGGATAGAAAAGTGTCTTGAAAATGTTGTGTAGAGTGAGTTTTTTTGGTGATCTCATGCCAAGTGCAAATTTTTGGTGATCTCATGCCTAGAGTGAGTTTTTTGAGTGATCTCATGTTATGTGTGAATTTTGGGTGATCTCATGCCGAAGAGAAAGTTTTGGGAAGAGAGGTCTAGTTTTAATATCCTTCCATGACCGTAGGTGGTATGTCCCTGTTGTCCCATTTTTTCCGAGTTGTACCAATTGAACTAAATGTAGGAGATAAACTATATTCTATTACTAGAGGATTGTTCCTTTAACTAAAAATCTTCTCTAAAGACTTATGTAGACTTTGTTGATCTAAGAAACTGATCAGAGCTGCCCCTATGACATTATCACCTTAGAGAGATCAGGGAGTTCCTAGGCTCTAGTTTCTAATCTGGGTGTTGGTGTATGTACTATGTTGAGGACCCAAGCCATATTCTAGGTAATTTTGTGATTATCTTCTAGTGTTGATTCTCTACTATGTTGGACTGAACTATAACTTTAAGCTATTATATGAGTTATTTTTTAACCCAATGTATGCCCCCATTTTTTGGGGTGTATGTGATATTAGTAGGAGAATGAGGCCCAAATGAGAGGACCTCATACATCGTGCTCAAACCGATACCTACAGAGAGGTAATAGATGTGCATGGTAGAAACCAAGGCACATAAAAACAAAGTGGATAGAAACATGTGTTAGTACAAAAAATTAGTAAGCTTGGAATGGAGGAAAATGTAATAAGCAAGTGTTCAAACAAATTAGACCATGAAAAGTGGGTTTCAAACATGATAGATCACTCATAATGTCACAAGACAATGAGGGCCAAAATGGCCAAAAACATACAAACAATGATCAAACAAGACATATGGCATATCTCGCAAAACAATGGTATACAATGGAAAATAATGTCAAGTAAAGTGTATTAGAAAACCATGGTGACATATAGCCCTGTAAGGAAAATATCGCACATGAAGCACCCATTAGCATGTTAGAAAGATATGAAATATGTTAAGGCATGTATATATCAATGGAAAGTATTGTTCTTGTAATAATAGGATGTAGTAAATGATGAGACAATAACACTTTTAATTGTTGAGAGTAGTAATGGGAGATACCCCAAGAGCCCCAAAGTGGGATTGGAAAAGGGTACATTACCAAACATCATTGCAAAGGTGTAAGAACTTGTAAAATATCTCGCATTCACAACTAGAGAAAAAGTGGACACGCATATGCCTATGATAAATATAATGACATACTAAGTATTTTTATAGCATAGTAAGTAAAGTGTATCATGTAACTATATGAAAGCAAGAGTAAGTGTAAAAAAATATGAAAATGTAGTGTATGAGTGTGATGGAATGGTATCGAATGTGAATGTGATAGGAAGATTGTGCCTCCGAATGGATGTGGATGAGTATTAGATGAGGCTCATTTATAAAATACCTCTCAAAAATATAGAATGAACCATAAAACAAGAGTGTGTCATCGGGAAATGGTTAGATAGTGTGCACTAAAAATATAAATCATGAAGTATAGAGTGTGCCAAGTGTGAGTGATGTGAGGTTCATTTCAGATTTATACCCTTAGTAGTTGAGTATGAACTGTGGAAATAGAGTGCGTCATAGGGTAATGATGATACATAGTGTGTATTGCGATTTGAAAGAGTGGGAAGAAAGATTAGATGTGAAGCACGAAGCATAAAGCGTAAGTTTAGATACTAGTAACACTTGATAAATATTAAAGGGGAGAAAGAAAGTGTGATGCCCCCAAGTGTGAGAAGGATAGAAGGTTATCCCATGATAGTGAAGGGAAAGGGCCCTCCACCCGATGTCCAAGGAGATAAAGGCATGTAACAATGCTCTAAGATTGATGGAGTATGAGAGTAGTGATGTACATGTGAAGGAGACCTATGTGGTGAAGGAGGTGGTGAACACCTATGTGAAGGGATTGCTTGAGTAGGGAAATTATGTTGACAAAATGGACTAGTGGACTGATGTAGACAAAATTTTCATGAAGGAGAACTTGTGTCAATAGGAGAACTAGGTGCTTAATATACCTTAGATTTGAGAGGCCTTGGAGGCCTAGATGCTATAACTGGTGGAAGGATGTAATCAAGACTAGGTTTAGGAAATGGTGTATATGGTGGAATTCCCTTAATAGTGATTACTTAGTTATTGTGAATGAACTTAAGACACAAAAGATTCATGGAGGGAACAACTTGAGTGATGCATAACCCAGAAGACCTAAGAACATTTCACAACATTTGATATAAGATGAAACATCAGATAAAACAAGAATGGTGAGAGGCTCAACTATAATGGGCAGCCTAATATAGCCAAAGTAATTAAGCACTAGATATGTGATAAAGCAGATATGGGACATATGATAGCTATAAGAAGTGCAATAGATCACACACCGATAGGAGTCTATGGATAGATCATGGTATTATTGATAGTATATGAAACAATAAAAGCATTGATGTGTAATGATTCAAAATATAAGGTTGCATGATAATTGTTATCTAAAAATAAAATGAATGGTGGTTATGTATCAAAGAAAAAGAAACAATGAAATTGAGAGGTATCAAAGAAAGAGGAGGCACACCATGATTTATATGATTATTTGAAGAATCAATAGCCTTATTTTCATGTTTGAGAAAAGGGCCATTAAATATTTTCATATTTTTTTAATCATTTATTTGGGTTAGAAGCAGATGGAGTAGGGATCTCCAAAGTGAATTATTGTCAATAAGATCCTGGAAGAGATGCCCGTGTTTGAAAAAATGATCGATTGAATGTCCGATGTACTAATGATAGTCACATTTAGTATTTTAATCATAATTGCGGCCAAGAGGGAGAGATGGATCAAGATTAAGTGGTAGTGGAAGAGTGATTATATTGATTTTGTGAAGTTGAGGCAATAGAAATCGATGTGCATAGTGAAATTTGGTTAATTTTCACTTTGGAGGTTACCATTGAAGATTTTCGTGAGGAGAGATGAAATTAATAGTTTCATTTTATTCAATGGGCTTAAGAGATGGCTTGAATGTTGATTTATATTGAAACCTATTAGAAGACAATGAAGAAGTATCTTGATATTTGAGTTTATCCATAGTTAAAATCTTGGCTTCATACAATTTAAGAATATGACATAATTGATCAAATGAAGGAGATGTCTCTTGACCTAATTTTTAGTTTCCTTTTCAAGTTAATGAATTAGTACTAAAGAAAATAAAATAACCTCAAAATGTGAGGGTTTAAGGTACCTCGAATGCGGGATGGATGCAAATGGACATACACAAAGTGAATGACCTCATTGTAAATATGATGAACTACATAACAAAGACACTAATAAGAAAATGGATTAGGTGGTAGATTGGAGGCTTGCCTAACATCGTTGATTCCTAAAGCTCAAGATTCCTTATGTGGATGTCAACCCTTGTATAGATAAGACATAATAAAATTAATGATAATGGAAAAGATAATATGAAGAATATGAGGCACACAGAAACTGAAAGTGAAGAAATGTAAAGCACATACAAATATGATCTAAATTAATATAAATTAAAGTCTACCCGGATGGGTTAACAATAATCTAGGCCGTGGAATGGTAGGGGGATGGTGACATGAGTAGATGGATCTGGAAAATAACTGGAAATGTAGATATGGGATGATGTGAATGCAAATAAGGTGATCACAGAGGCTTGAGAACACTGGAAATAACCTATAGAAGGAGATTTGAGAAATAAAAGTAGAGAAGATGGCGAAAATAGAGATTAGTATAGATTGGATGGAAACAAGACTCAGTCTAAGGTGACTGGTTTGGTTGGTTGTGACTAGAGTGTAGAGAGAATACTTTGGGATGACAGAGGAGCAAGAAGATAGATATGAGAAACTAGAATAGAAATAGAGTAAAAGAAGACAATGGGGAAGGATATAGAAATAGGAAGTATGCTGAAATAGGTTTGGGTCAAAAATGATCTGGGTGGAGTGATAGTGACTGGAAAGTCAAAAACAAATCTGAAGGTAGATGGGATGAATGAGAAACTTGCAAGCAAAATAGCTGGAAGAATAGGCCGAGAGTGGAATTTTGACAAGTTGGTCCTACAATAAGTTAGATTCTATAAGATAATAATGAAAATAACATATGATAGTATAGATAAGCACGAAATCAAAATAAACCTCCCAAAGTCACACAAGTGATGTGAAGCAAGCTCCTACGGATTGCAAGAGGGTGGACATAACTAAAAGGATGCTCAAGTTCAAGATAAGTTCACATAGTGCAAGAAATCTCAAGTTGTGTCTCATTTTGGAAGGGCATGAAACTAGTCTTATAGGGTTGACGATGACCCGATAGCTCTCAGAAACTACGGAAACCATTCCTTGGATAGTAAAATCACTTATTTACTCGAGATATGGGCATTTTATGGATTGGGATAAGTGTTTTAAAACATGTTGGTGGGAAAGGGTTGTTAAGGAAAGTGTCATGAGTAGATAGGAGATAACAATGGGTAGGATAAAATCTATAAAAAGGTTAGGGATGTGGATTTAGGAGGTTATGGATAAAATCATCCTAAAGAAATCTAATTAGAGGTAATTAGTAAAATAATATTAATTAATAATTAAGGGTAATGGGCTAATATATAAGGTCTTAAATAAATGAATCAAATTAAGGGGGTCTAGCCATGACCATAGTGAAAGATGCACATGTGGGAAATCCAGAGTAGCGATATCAAATTTTGGTATCTACGGTCTCAAAGATAACACTCTCCCGAAGTTTTGTAATAGGATTTGAAAAAAAAATATCTCACAATTCCGAATCAGTAAGAAAATTTGTCATCTTATCTAGGTTATTCTTATAACGTAATACATAGTCCTCTAGATTTTCATTAGATCTTTGTTTTATTGGGAAATTATTAGTGCTCCATTATAATTTATAAGTGAGTTATTTCGTTGTTGACAAAACTCACGTAAATAGGTGTAGAAAGATTTGATAGTTAATTAATTTCCTACATTATAGGGAAACTAAAGCCTATATATAAGGTTATTGTATTGTGTGAAATAAAATGAAAATTATTCTTTTGTGTATTTACTCTATACAACTCTCGCTCTTACCTTTGATCCGGTATCATAATGTTGTCACCCTAAAAATCCCCCTCAATTTTTAAGTCAAATTTAAAATTTTTGAGCTTACTCCTCCAAAAGTGTTAAAGTAAAGTTGGAAGTCTGAAAAGATAGAGAAATTCATGCTTTAAAGTTGTTTAAACTCTCCAATTCGCACGTTTTGATAAATTTTCCATTTTCCCGTCTCTGGATGCGTGAAAATTTTATGTTATCCTCAATAACTGAAATTATCGGTCTTTACTATGGCCATGGATTGTCGAACCTTATATTGTTTTCAATTCCTTGGTTCGCAAAATAAATTTGAAAATCAGGCACGAAATGGTGGAGTTTTCTTCTTCTCTACATTTTTCCACAGTCGTGAATGATGGGTGTCTTTTCCCTGTCAAATATTGGTCCCAATATCCACTTGTATGTGGACATATATAATTGGATGTGGTGGAACGGGTCCTTTTTGTGAACTTAACATTTTTGTTATTTTAGAAAAAAATGTCAATTTGGCCCCGCAACCCTGATCATGCTAAGGAAAAAGTCAAAGCTTGAGCCCGTCGTTGGAAAGTCTAAGTGGGTCGGCAGAGAACTTTGAGATTTTTAGCCTCTTTGTAAAAAGGGGAAAAATCATAAACTAACCCACAACGCCAATCATGCTATGAGGAAAAATTCAAATGTTGAGCCCGCATCAAAGCCAAAGCGGGAAGAAGATCAACGGAGAACTTTGAGGTTTTGAGCCTCTTTGTAAAAAAGGTGAAAAGTCATAAAGTGACCCATAGCCCTGATCAAACAAAAGGGAGAAAGTCAAATATTAAGCCCAAATAGAAAGTCAAGGTGGGGAAGCGGGCCGTCAGGGAAGATTTGAGAATTTGAGCCTTGTTTTCATTAAAGGGGCTTAAAGTTAAAAGTGACCCACAACCCTACCCACACCAAGGAAAAATTCAAATATTAAGCCCACATCGAAGGTCAAAGTGGGGAGGTGGGTCATGAGCAATTTGTGTTTTTGAGCCCGCATTGGAAAAAGGTAAAATTATAAAAGTGACCCGTGACTCTGTCTCCACTCAAGTAAGGCCACATGTCAAGACCATATCAAAAGTGGGTGAGCGGACCAAAAATGAAAAAATGCCAAATCTCTATAAAGTCACAAAATGCAAAAGGCATCCTCCATGCCCACTCCAGTAAATTTCTCCCATGTGGATGACTCTGGTTTAAAGTTTCAAAGGAAAGATGAACGGTTCAAATTTAAAGTTATAAAATGAGTGTAATGGCTGCATTATGAAAAGTATTATTTTTCCCGCCATTGCCATTTCTTTGTGAATCAAGAATTTGAACCAACGTGAATGATTGAAAAAATTGTAAACCGTTTCTTACTAACAAAGATGAATTTGTAACTATTTCTTACAAGATGTTTAATGGCTTCTTTACACCATTGTATGGTGGCTGAAAATTGATCTTGTACACTCATGAGTGCATTGTACTTAGAGAAAACAAAGGAGATAGCCATTTTCTTCTACTTTCCTCCATTCTTAATTTTCTTCCATTCCCACATTATATACAATTTGTGTTTAAGCATCAATAAAAGAAGAAGGATTTTATAGCCTCTTTGATGAGGATATTTTGGAAACTTTTAGTTCGTAATCTTATCTCGTCTTGTTGCCATTTGCAAGGTTGTTTCTTCTCATAAATACATGTGTTGAATTTTCTAACTACTGTGTGTAGGAATATGATTTTCTACCTGCAACATTAGTTCTCCTACCTCTTTTCTCACTCCCTTTCCCACCTTCATAGAAAATTCCCCCCTTACAGATAACTACAAGCATTTGCCACAAGGTCAGTGGAGTGCCCCTGTTGGATCCCCGGTCGAAAGGCCACCACAAAAATCCACACTTTCTCACACATGCATATATGGTAGCTGCACCGGTTAAGTAGAGGGACTTAGATTCCCAGAGCATTGGAAAGGAATTCAAAAATTTTTCCACCCGAAAAATTTCCTTGCCAATATTTTTTAGCACCCATCATGGGGCAGATTTAGTAGCATCTACACTTGAATGCGACCGCAAGGTCAGAAAATTCAAAATTCAAAAAGATAAAAATTATAGAATTTGAATGGCTATATGAGCCATATCAATCCAAATCATGGCTATTCCAGGAAACCATCCTATTGAAATACCCTAATTTCTCTTCCACATCCAAGAAGATGTTGCTTCAAATTTGAGGGAAGTTATTTGGCATAATAGACAAAGTGCCAATCACTACTTCATTGCCACGAGAATTCTGGACCTTGAAGAAGAACAAGCTGCTAAATTGGAGAGGCAAAGAAAAATTTGAGCACTTCGTAAATAAGAGCATAGATTTTCAAGATGGTGGATAGAAGATACACTTGGCAATAGAGACAAGGAGGACAAACTGATCCCATCTTTGAGGTACTTTAAATGAGACAAGAGCTACTTGAAATCCGTGAGGCTTCCTTTTCAAGCAATCGGTCATGTTGGGAACTCGAGTGTTGTCAATCCTTTGGATGATGAATTTCCATACATCAATAAGAACCTTGTAGATTTCACCGATGTAGAGAGATAAGAAGAAGCTAGAGAAACAAAGAAAGAGCCAACGAAGAAATAATGGCTCAACTTGAATAAATCGAGAGACTTCAAGTTGAGGCGATGAAAGAGTAGTAGTAGAAGCCGCAACCTTAGCAATTTTGGAAGCTTGAAATAGAATTAGAATGGGGATTATGACCATGAGTGTGAACGTGATTGTGAGGCTGGTAGGCCTAATGTACCATGGGGAGGAAACACCGGTCCATTTGCTCTTGCTCATCCACTCCATGAGCTACCGAGAGGCTTGAGAAAACTTCCCAAAATTTAGAGGGGATGGTTCTCAACTCCCTGAAGAGCATGTAACAACATTTATCACTACTTGCGGTGTGTTGGGTGTTGAGGATGAAGATGTGTCAATCTAAATCTTTGTGGAGTCACTTCAAGAGAAATCTGCCGAATGGTTCTACATGCTACCCCCGAGGTCCTGTCACTTGTTAGGAGGATATAAGAAGTGCATTCGAACATAGGTTCAAGAGCATAGAAGATTGTTAGGATATTTTGGTCCAATTGGTACAAATGAAGAAATAAACCTCCGAGTCAATGAGGGACTTCGTAGAAAGATATGATAGAGTGATAAGAAGGATCCTTGAAGATGTGGTGCCTCCTGAAAATAATTTGAAGAGGTTTTTCATCAGTGCTTTTCCATCAGAAGTAGGTTTCTTCCTCAAAAGAGCCCAACCAAGAACATTGAGGGAATCCCATGGACTATGCAATAGAAACCGATGATGATCTAATCCTTTCTCGGAAAGGTGAAAGGCCCCAATGGAAAGCAAAAGGGTCAAAATTCAAACTCTTTCACCACAGATCTAATGTTCCAAAAAATGGAAAATGACTTGGTTGCCTTGAAGAAGCAACTATCTCAGATCATAATGTAAAATTCTTAAAAGAGATCAAACTCTCTAGATAGGCCAAGGATTGCTCAAACTCCTTGTCGGGTTTCTCTTGAAGCACCACCGTAAATGCCGTCTGTGACACCAAAGAGCTAGAGGAAGAAGTAGAAATTGATGAAACGAAGAAGAAAATATATAAGACTATGAAAACTATCTTGAGGTCGAGGAAGTTGATATGCACAATGGCCTAATTAAGTATGTTGATGATAAATATGAGGATGATGAAGAAGCTCCAAGTTTCTCATGTGTTGTTTTCACTCATGCATAATCCAAGAAAGGTGCTTCATCCTCAATGGTTGTGATAAATGATAAGAATAATAAAGAAGGTTCTCCTCCGGAGGTCACACAAAAAAAAATCATCAACATAGGATCACCATCACCACCTTCTATGGAGTCGGCCAAAGAAAACCAAACTCACCGGGTTGTCGGCGATCATGTTACTATACCAAGTGAGTCATTTGATTCTTCTCCTAGCTCAAAATTTGCTAAGAAAAATTCTCCTTTAAATGTTGTTCCTACAAAAGCATCTAAGGTTCAATCAAAAGCTACACCCTCACCCCCTTCTAAGCCAATTACTACACCCAAAAAGGATAATTCAACACCCAAAGTAGAAAATCCTATACCATGTAAATCTTCCTCCATCACTGGAACCTCTTCCTCACTCACCATAACCCTATTTGACTTTGTGGAACATGCAAGCAAAGCCAAAGTCTAACTCTCAAAAATATAATACCTATAAACACACCCTGCCCAATTTGACAGTTCGTTAATGTAGTTCATGGTGGTAACCTTGTATCCTCAAGTCCTAATTCTAAACTCTTACTTCCCACACCACCATCCACACCACCCTCCCAAAACATGATATCCTCAATGCCTCCAAAACCAACATGGTTTAAACTTTCTACCCGTCACTCCTCATTCAAGGCTTCCACTAAATAATTGTATCATAGATTTTGGAGCCTCAAATAATGTGATGCCACCAAAGTTGCAAATGATCTAGGTGTCACATTGACTCGAGTAAATGACACCTATTACTCAATGAAATCCAAACAAGTGCCATTTGTAGGAATAATCAAAGATGCACAGTAGCACTAGCTGATTTTCCGCATAAGAAGGTGCTCCTAACCATACGGGTAGTAGACATCCCAACATCCTTTGGTATGCTATTGAGTAGGAATTTTTGTAGAGACTTGGGTGGAGAGATAAAAATGGATTTTTCATATACAACTATCCCAATAAAATTTGAGATGAAGAACTTGCTACCAAAAGAAAAATATGAAGTTCATAGTACAAAAATATGATGATCCGAAAGAAAACATTCTCTTTCAATATTGTGGGCTAGGAAACTACTTCGTCACATCAAAAATGAGGAGAACTTTCCACTTCTCATGGACATAGAGGAATATCAAATTTGGAGAATGGAATTTGATGGTAGTCATTCCAAAGCGGGATCGGGAGTTGGTGTAGTATTATACTCTCCTTCTAATGAGTTGTACCCATTTTCCTAAAAGCTGCAATTTAATAATACAAATAGCACTATAGAGTATGAAGCACTAATCTTAGGCATGAGTGCAGCAGAGGACATGGGAATCAAGAAACTGAGATGCCAAGGTGATGTAGAGGCTGTAGTAAAGAAGGTCCACCAAAAATATCGTGAAGAATCCAAGACTCCACTTACAAAAACAGAGTGTGGGATTGCATTGAATATTTTGATGCATTTTCCATTGAAGCTATTCCAAGGGAAAAAATTGAAAAGGTTGATTATCTTGCAGTGTCATCTTTCCTAGTGACACCTAATCATTCTTTTGGTAAATACAAAGTGACCATTGAAATGGTATTCAAGCCTAGTGTACCATACAATGAAAATCATTGGTAAGTCTTCAATGATGACAACCAAATTCTATCCTTTTTAGAGCAAATGGATAATTTCAATAATCTCTTCTTTGAAGGAGGTGAAAATCCACATCGAGAAGAAGTCCCCAAAGAAGAGAAAGAAGTAGTTTAAGGGATTGATGATGAGGTAGTAATCAAATTGAGAGGGAACAACATTCCCAAAGGTCTAGTCACTTTAGAAGACCTCTTTGACAAAATGACAGACTCATTCAAGAGAAAGAAAAGCAATCTTCTCTGTACGCAACTAATTTTGATTAAGAAAAAATTGGTACCCGGAGGATCCAAGTATGGTCAATATTGGAAAATGTTGCTCGCTAAAGAAAAAACAAGGTTCATTGCATTATTCAAGAAATACTCAGATGTCTTGGCCTACTCTTATGATGAACTCAATTCCTTTGAAGCGGTTGTTAAGCCCTTTAGATAGAAACAAAGACTATACAACCTAAAGATTACTCGATACCATCAAGGAGGAGGTAATAAAGATGCTTAATGAAAAGATCATCTTTCCCATCCACCATTCAATGGGTGTGGCTAACATTGAGCTAGTGTGGAAGAAGAATGGTGAAATAAGGATATGTGTAGATTTTCACAACTCCGAACCAGAATCACTAAAGGAAATTTATCCTCTTCCTATCATGGAACATATCCTACAAGTAGTCACTAGATCTGAAATGCTTTCATTACTTGATGGATTCTTAGGATATAATCAAATCAAAGTGGCAGAGGAGGACCACACCAAGACAACCTTTACAACACCTTGGGGCACTTTTTCCTACAACAGAGCATGCCTTTTGGCCGAATCAATGCAGGAGCTACATTCCAAAGGGTGATGGATTTGGCCTTCAAAGATATGAAGAATTGCATTGTCATATATCTTGATGATCTCACAGTATCTTCAAAGAAGAGGGGAGATCATATCTATCACTTAGAACATGTACTTGCAAGGTGTAGGAAGTATGGCATATCACTAAATCCAAAAAAGTGCATTTTTGGAGTCACAAAAGGCAAGCTATTGGGGCACATTGTGAATAAACATGGAGCACACACTGATCCTGAGAGGATTAGATCCATTAAAGCATTGGCCTTGCCCACAAGAAATAAAGGAGTTTATTCATTCTTCAAAAAGGTGAACTTTCTTCCTCATTTTGTGCCTAAGTTTTACGAGTTGACGAAGCACATAACTTCCATGATGAAACCACAAGAAAAATTCAAATGGAACAACGAAGGGAAGGAAACATTTGAAGAGATCAAGAAATCCATTTCCAAGGCTCCGAATCTTGTATCTCCATATTCTAACAAAGAATTCTTCATGTATTGTTATGCATCAGAACATACACTCTCTGCCTTTCTCGTTCGGAAAAATGATGAAGGCATGGAAGCACCTATTGATTTCATGAGTTGTCCTTTAAAAAAGCATGAGCTAAAATACAACCAATTGGAAAACTATGCCTATGTAGTGGTCAAGGATGTAAAAAACTTCATGTTTTACATCCTCAATTCCCATACAAGGGTGATGGTCCCCAAGTGAGTGCAATCAAGTCCATCTTGACACAGGAGGATCCCAGAGCTAAAAGAGGAAATTGGATTGTAAAAACTCAAGAATATGACTTGGATATTCAAACCTCTAATCAGTAAGGGGAAATGGATTGTGAAAGTTGATTGTTGAAGATGAAACACTCAACGTTCAACACAAAGAAAGAAAAATGTGCTTTCTCAACTTGTTTAGAAGACAACCCACATGTTCTCTTTGTCACCAATATTAATGAGTGATATGTTGATATTGCATATCACCTAACTTATGGAGAATTACCTCCCCATCTTGTTTAAAATAAAAGGAGAACACTCAAGCTAAAGGTAGCTAAATTTATAATCTGGAATCATGCGCTTTACAAGAGAGGCATGTATGGTTGTTTCCTCAAAGCTAAGATAAAGAGCAACAAGAAAATATGATTAAAGCATACCATGACCAAACATTTCATGGACATTTTTCAATAATGGTCACTACACTCAAGATCCTATGAGGAAGGTATTATTGGCCCACCATCTTTGTAGACACTTAAGATTGGGTTTCTAAATGTAAAGCATGCCAACAAGTTCATTGGAAGACCACAAGTCACCGCATTACCACTCGGACATGTGGTTATTGTGACGAACCATTTCAATAGTGGGGGATGGACTTCATTGGTGTTCTAAACCCTCACTCAAGCATTGAGCACACCTATGTACTCATAGAAAAAGACTACTTCACCAAATGGGTGGAATCCATTCTCGCTAAACAAGCCAACACCGAAATAGTGTGCAACTTCATCAAGGAAAATATCATAGTCCATTTCATCGTGCCATAGAAGATTATAGCAGACAATGCTACCTATTTATATTCAAGAGAGCTGACTGATTTTTTTATAGCTATGGAATCTCCTATCTAATTCTTCCGACTATTATCCACAAGGAAAAAAATAGATCAAATCAAGCAACAAGAACATTGTGACAATTGTCCACAAGCCTTTGTAAATGAGAATCAAAGGAATTGGCACAAAAGGTTGTACGAATCATTTTGGGTGGATAGAATCAATCCTAAGAAGGCAATAGGTATGTCACCATTCCAACTCGCTGTATGGAGTCGAAGCGAAATTACTCTCACGATCGAGATGCCGTCTCAAGCTACCGCAAGCAATAGAAGATGGTTATTACAAGGATTCCATTGATAAGAGGATCCTCTTTCTTGAGAAGATGGAAGAAAATAGAATCCAAGTGGTGGATCACATTAAGGAGCACCAAATGAAAGTAAATAGGGTTTTGATAAGAAGACCAAGGTAAGGGAATTCAAAGTTGGAGACTTCATTTTGCTATAGGACAAGAGAAGAGAACCAAAAGGCAGCCATGGAAAGTTCAATTCATTATGTCTCACCATTCCAGCTTCATGAAGCTCGTGGAAACAACACTTTTCTTCTCTCTTATTCGGATGGAACACCACCGGAATTACCTTAGAGGGGGAAATACTTGAAATTGTATCATCAAAGTGAAAGTGGGTTGTTCCCCGCCTTGTACCATAGGTGCATTTTCCCTTTCCGTTATGTGGTTTTGTATCCTTCCCGTTGTGTGCTTGTGGGTTTCCTTCTTTTGATATTTATTTCTTGAAGTTGTACATGCATCTGCAAGGCCCAATGGATAAGGCATTGGTCAATGAATTACAAGGTCTAGAGATTGAGATTCTGGATTCCCATGTCATGTCCCAAAGCTAGAGCTAGTTGTTTCACCCTCAAAAGCCCCCTTCATTTTTAAATTAAAATTAAATTTTTTTGAGCTCATGCCCTTTAGAAGTGTTCAAGGAAAGTTGGAATTCCAAAAAGATAGAGAAATTCATGCTTTGAAGTTGTTTAAACTCTCCATCTACACGTTTTGATAATTTTTCCATTTTCCTGTCTGACGCATGAAAATTTTATCGTTGTCCTCAATAATTGAATTGTCAATCTTTCTATGGCCATGGATCATCAAACCTTGTATTGTTTTCAATTCCTTGGTTCACGAAAGAAATTTGAAAATCAAAGTAAATACTTTGGAGTTTTCTTCTTCTCTACATTTTTCCATAGTCGTGAATGACGGGTGTATTTTACTCACAAATATTCATCCCAGATATCCATGTGTATGTGGAAATATCTACTTGGATGCGGCGAACGAGTCCTTTTGCAAACTTAATGTTTTTGTTATTTTAGCAAAAATGTCAATTTGGCCCCGTGGCCCCGATCATGCTAAGGAAAAAGTCAAAGCTTGAGCCCACGGCGTTGGAAAGTCAAAGTGGGTCGGCAGAGAACTTTGAGGTTTTTAGCCTCTTTGTAAAAAGGGCAAAAATCATAAAGTGACCCACAACCCCGATCATGCTATGAGGAAAAAGTCAAATGTTGAGCCCACATTGAAAGTCAAAGTGGGGAAGCGGGTCGGCGAAGAACTTTGAGGTTTTGAGCCTTTTTGTAAAAAGGCAAAAATTTATAAAGTGATTCACAACCCGATAAAAAAAAAAGGGAGAAAGTAAAATATTAATCCCGAATAGAAAGTCAAGGCAAGGAAGTGTGCCATCGGGATATTTTAGAATTTAAGCCTTGTTTTCATTAAAGGGGCTTAAAGTTAAAAGTGACCCGCAACCTCACTGTCCATACGAAGGAAAAACACAAATATTAAGCGATGATCAAAGGTCAAAGTGGGGAGGTGGGCTAGCAAAGCAATTTGTGTTTTTGAGCCCGAATGGAAAAAGATAAAATTATAAAAGTGTCCCGCAACTCTGTCTCCATTCAAGTAAGGCCACGTGTAATGGTTCAAATTCAAAGTTACAAAATGAGTGTAATGGCTACATTATGAAAAGTATGTTTTTTCTCACCATTGGCATTTCTTTGCGAATCAAGAATTTGAACCGACGCGAATGATTGAAAAAATTATAAACCGTTTCTTCGCTAACAAAAAGTTATAAATGTTTCTTGCAAGATATTTAATGGATTCTTCACTCCATTGATGCGGGGATGGCAATTGATATTGTAAACTCACGAGTGCATTGTACTTAGAGAAAACAAAGGAGATAGCCATTTTCTTCTACTTTCCTCCATTCTCAAATTTCTTCAATTCCCACATGATGTACAATTTCTATTTAAGCATAAATACAAGAAGGAGGATTTTATAGCCTCTTTAATGAGGATATTTTAGAAACTTTGAGTTCATAATCTTATCTTGTCTTATTTCCATTTATAGGGTTGTTTCTTATCTTAAATGCATGTGTTGAATTTTCTAACTAGTGCGTGCAAGAATTTGATTTTCTACCTGCAACATTAGTTCTCCTACCTCTTTTACACTCCCTTTCCCACCTTCACAAAATAAATTATCCCCTTGAGAAAATTGCAAGCATTTTCTCGTAGGGTAAGTGGAGTGCCCCTATTAGATCCCCACTGAAAGGCCACCACAAAATCCACGCTTTCTCACTCATGCATATACAACAATTTCACTAGATAAGTAGAGGGACTTAAATTCCTAGAGTGTTGCCAAGAAATTCACAAATTTGTCCACCCGATAAATTTCCTCACTAAAACATAACAATCATTTCTAATTGATAGATGGATGTATAATTTTTTTGGAAAGGGGCAGTACATCTTTGTTGTTGCTCCTGTAAATGCGAGTCTAGCTTTGACAAAATTGTGTATCAAATTCTCTATTTGCAAGTATTATTTTTTCTTATTTTGTTGGTAATTTGCAAAGATTGTATTGGCGCTAGAGAAACTGCTTTTAGTTCACAATTCTCTTTCATCTATCTCTATTGCCACATGATTTAGAGTCACTTCATTTATTTGAGGAGACTTATATAGGAAATAAGATTTTATATCTCGCTTAGTTGGAAAGGTCGACCCACCCTAGTCTTCTCTTGTCACAAAACTTGTGATCCCGAAATGTACTATGGAGAAACATACTATGGTGAGTTATTATTCATTTTTTTGTATATGACTATAATCTCTACAAAACTATATTCTTATATTGCCACCCAATTATTCATTTTGTGCCTAGATAGGGTGGCTATCAAGTGAAACACTTCTATCTTTATCATATTTGTGTTTTGTACCTATTCAAATTCATGTGCATGCTCAACTAAGTGACGTATAATTTTGTGACATATATGATCTATCTCTATAGATTTCTTCCGAGTCACAAAGAAACATCTTTAATCTCACAATCTTGTATTCAATGTAGTCTACCAAACAAGCATTTTCTTCAACTTTCACCAAGAATCGACCTCATACAGTTCAAATCTTCCTTGGAAGAAAATTTGTTGTTTTCTTTTGAATTAACAAAGTGGAAGGAATGCACGAAAGGTATATTAGTTACATCATATAAATCTAGATATTTTGAAAAATGGGGATCGATAAGACGTGCAATGATTGAAGGGAAAATATGTCATCTTGTTTTCAACTACGTGATACCGATCATGCATCATCCTCACTATCCAATGTCGGTTTTGACTACATGCTTCTATATCAACTGAGTCAAAAAGCTATATTTATTTTTCTAAAGTTAATATTATATTATGAAGTAATGTAACATGGTTTTATTATTATACAAGTGAGTTTTAAATGTTTATATTTTTCTCATGTGGTTTACACGATTTATTTAAAGTCTTGGTGTTTAAATCTTTGTAGCGGGATTATTTATATAATATTTAGGAAGTCAAGATCAATGAGGGGCCATTTTTGTATTATAAAGGGAGTTTAGAATAAAGACAATATTTTACTTATTTATAGAAATTGTGGTGTCATGTCGTGATTGTCAAAGTGTCGTGATTCAGTGTTAAATAATTGTGAAAATAATATTTTTTTTCTTACAGATGCATTTTCGGTGGAATCGCGTCCTGACAACCATTGATCCTCAAAAGCTACATTTTTTTAGTTAGCGGTATTACATCGAGGATGGAGGTAAATAGAGATTGGAGTTCAATTAATTACCTCTCGTCAGGTCCACCAATAACGGGTCCACATGAAGCTATGGTTGCATTTTATGGTGTATTTTACTTTCTACTATGATTTTAATGTTCTTGTTTTTATGGTTCTAGATGTTGGAAAAAGAGTTGTGTTGGAGCGCAGATCACCTGCATCGCTGATCCTTTGAATGAAGTGATCCTCTTACTAACTTACTTCATTATAAGATGGTCTAATTTTGAATATGTTCACTTGCAATGGTGACCATGTGCAATAATATGTAACTAGAAAGATCCAATTAGTTATATGTCTTCGATACAATTTTCTTCTCAGTGTTTGTGTGTGTAAATTTCACATAGTGGGGGCAACATGACACCAAAGTTTCCATTTCCATTATGAGCATGAAACGAATAAAGTCAAGGGAAGATTCTAGTAGCAAATAGTTTCCTATGTTGTTCTAGATAAAGTGGAAACAATCGATAACAGTGGTTATAACTAAGAACATTGTGATTCTTAGAGGTGGTAATGTGAAATATTTCCAGTATATGATCTTTTTTTCTAGTTTCGTGATAAGAAAGTTTTTTCCTGTGTAATATCCTAAAGGAAGAATGTGATGAGAGTTAATGATACTACTGAAACATTATGATATTGTCATTGTTAGTAATCCACTAGAATAAATATCTAGAGGTTGTTGGTACTTGTCCTAAAAACCATCCATTGTGTGGTTGTTGGTTAAACACTGGGAAAACCATACATAGGTTGTTAGAATTGCCTTAGAAACCATCTATATCATGAGCAAGCTACGAAGCAACACGTTGTAGTACAAGGCATGTTTTCCCCATGTTCATATTAAGGGGGGAATGTTGGGAAATTATTAGTGCTCCATTATAATTTGTAAGTGAGTTGTTTAAGTTATTGACCAAACTCACATAAATAGGTGCAAGAAGATATGATATTTAATTAGTTTCCTATATTCTAGGGAAAATAAATCCTATATATAAGGCTATTGTATTGTGTGAAATATAATGAAAATTATTATTTTGTGTGTTTACTCTATGCAAATATGCTCATACCTTTGATGCTCAATTTAAGTGAGTTGTGCATAAGAGATATTAGTGTTGATATTGATTGAAAAATGAGAAATTAAAAAATCATCTAGATGCATAAAAAGTTACCGAATGAATAGGTGGATCATAAAACCAATGCATAGCATAATCTTGAAGAGTCCTAAGAAATACCTTATCTAATAATTTATGATCATATACATAATCAAGACATGCCACATGAAAATTTCTTAGATGCTCTTAAGGTTCACTATGGCCATTGAACATGGATAGTTTAGGGAAGATGAAGTTTAAAACAAGTGAATAAACAAAAATAGTGGGTGTAAAAGGAGTGTGAAGAAATAAGGAGTCAAGGGATGGAGAGGCACTCAAAGTAGCCTACTGAATTTGAAATATTTGAACTTGTATATATTGATATAGAGAAGCTATGTCTTCTGCGCCAAAAGAAGAGACTTGCCAAGTGTGAGAAATAAGAGGTGGAGTAAATTGGTTAGTATGAGTAGGAACAAACACGGAAACAATAGAAGTAGGTGGAAGGGTAGAAAATAGAGGGTATGTTGCAATAGGAATAGAAGAAGTATTAGAGATGGGATGTTTAGAAATATGATCATTAGGATCACGAAGGTATTCATCAGTAAAAGGTGCATAGGTTTTAGCCATAGTAAAAAGATGACAAAATTCCTAAAAGTAAGGATGTTTTCAAAGGTCGGTTCACCAAATGATTTAATCAAATTATGAATTAAATATGGATATTTTAGAGTCACTAACAAACCAAATGATGTATTAATGATGAAAATATAGAGATGACACAAGAAAGATAACATATAATATTTGAAACCCTAATCAAGAAGTAGAGAAAGAAAACTTAGCTAATTTACACTTGATCTAGGACTGATCTAGACCGAGAAAAGTGATGACCGAATTGGGAAAAGTGTCGTAAATGTTCATGGTAAATTCTAAAACTCACAGAATGAGTTGGACATAGGCACTGGATAGGACATGGGTACTGGTAACTGCTATCCAAATATCGTGCCTAGAAATTTGGGTAACTTGCATACACATTTTGGCTCTAAGTTATTCATTATAATATTGTGCATGCTTAAAATCACTTGGCACATTCCCTTGGTCATAGTTTCCCTACGCACCCTAATACATTATCTCCTTCCACTTCTCCCTTGCGCCTACCTTTCGCACATTCACCTTATTCCTTATCAGTCTCTTCCCTTCCCGCATGCCCCATACTTGCTTCTATCAACAAGGTCCTTGTCCCCTCATGTGCAACACCTATTACTTTCTAATAGTTGTGCTTTGACCATGCGTTGTTTACTCACTAGTTTGCCTTATTTTCCATGCACACATCGTGCATGCCCCTTTGCACCCTTCTCTATTTTCTCCACACACCCTTCCCACGTGCCCTTTTGTGCCAAATCATCTTTTGACATGCCTAAGTGTGTCGCGTATAACTATTCAAAGCACGCCAATAGGATGCCAAATCCTTAAAACTAATCGATGAGTGACATGTGGCGTAAATAACAAATATTTGCATAGTTGGCCATCATTTCAGCCAATCCACATGTGCTAGGTGTTTTACGTGAACTAAAGACTCGACATTTTCTCGATAGCCATATCTTCTGCTATAGATCTCGGATCGGCATACACCTAGACTTGTCAAAGAACTGCTAACATCAGCTATAATGTCATAAATTCAAATTTAAAATTTTGGAGGATCTGGTAGGTAATAAATTTGAAAACGTCTTTATAAAAATCGATGGGTAGATCTAATTGTTCCAACCACCCAATTTGGTATAATCCGCCTCCTTTCCTTCAACACATTAAGAAGGCTTGGGGAAGTGTATCTCATAGATCTCCGTGGATTTGCAGGATAGAATGCTTCTTTTTGGTGGTTGTGTTTCAAATTTAGGTTTTCCCCCCTTCCCCTTCTTCCTCCATAGATTCATCTATAAATGTAAGAGCAAGGCTCATTTGTTATGTTGGACACTCTGGATCCTTACGCATTTTGCTAAGGACTTCATATTTTCTATATTTTGAGTTACAGACCTCTATTTTTGGCTCTTGCATGTGGATATCATCCTCCTTCATCAGTGTAACAACTCAGTGCATTTCTGGAAATAATAGAAACATCATTTTGTGACTATTCTCTATCCTAACGTGCTTGCATTCTTTCTTCTTGCCTTTTTTTTTGTGTTGTGTCTTGGTTGTGCTATTTCACATCCCTTGCAGTTCCATATTTAGTTGTGTTCCATGAGAATGATCCGGTGAATACATGTTTAATTGTGCTACTCGTGCCTAGCCTCCTTTCATGCATTTCCTTTCATTTTCACTCGTAACAAGTAGTTCTCATCCCTCTTTTCTGTGTTATCACCTTTTAGTGTAGTTTCCTTTCATGTTTTCCTTCTATCCTTGGTCGCTTGGCATCATTATCTTAGTTCTCCCTTCTAGCACTAGGAGTAGCAATAATAGTAGAAATAGAAAGATGAACCAGCCTTCTCTAGAGATCCGTCTCAAGCTCGCAAGGTCCCACAACTTGGGGATGGTTCCATTGTGGTCTCGAGCACCTCACCATTTCGAGATCAAATACGTGGGTGCACATTTGAGTAACCCATAGTTTACGGCATGTTGGGTGGGACCAACATTTTCCGCATCACGATTGATCCCGAGTGCATTTCAGCCATCCTATCTCTTTCTATTGTGGCATACAAAAAGGCCCTACAGATCCTTCCTTGGCAAAATTGAATTTTTCGTGTGTTTTATCCCTAACTGTTTGGGACTCGGTTCAACCCATCACCTTGATGCTCAAGAAGGACATAACCTTCGAGATGGATAGCGAAAGGAAGATAAATCTTCAATAAGATTAAGAAAGAGATTGCTTGTGTGGAAATGCTCATTAATCTGGATTATTTAAAGGATTTCATCCTTCATGCTTATGTTTCTAATGCAAGCATTACTACTATCCTAACAAAATAAAATGAACAAGGGATGGAACAAATAGTGGATTTATTTAGCCATACATTGAAGGATTATGAACTAAAATATAGTCACACGAGAGAGGCAATCTTCATAATCATGTGTGTGCTCAAAAATTCAAGAGCATGCTTGCCACCAATCATGTCAAGGTATTAGTCTCCCACTCTTCGGTCAAAGACTTCATCATGGGAGAAAAAATCAATGATAAAAGAGCACAATGGGTGACCAAAATCATGGAATATGATGTGATTATCAAGGCCAAAAAACTTGTAAGAGGTAGTGCACTCTATAGGCGATTGCGAGGATGTGTAGAGTGAACCTAAAGCTTCATTATTTCTAGATGAAGATATTTTACATGTAGAACTTGGAAAAATATAGACCTTGACATGCATGACTTGATGAAGGACATGATCACATTCCTTTCTGAGGGTGCATACCCTCCCGCTTTAATAAAACAAAGAGAAGACATATGAGGTTATAATCATCCCTTATGTGTTGATTGATGGACTTCTCTTCAAAAGGAATATATATTTTTTTATTAGTGGTAAAAAGAGGGTTAAGGGGACCCTACCCCATACAACCAGAAAGCTCCATGAGAGTAGATTAAGCAAAATTATAATAACATCAAAACACCATAGTATAAAAGTTCATAGTAATAAGGGCACTTAGGAGCCCAATAAGAGAAACTAACAACAACAAAAACCATAGTGAAACTAACAACATCAACAAAACTAACAGCTAAAGACAAAGATAGTGAAAAAACAAAACACCCCACACCAAATTCATTTGTAGGATTTTTCAAGCCCCTCCAACACCTTAGCCCATTCTTTAGCAATAACATCAATATTAACAACCAAAGAGCCCAGGTCTAAACCATCTAGGGTCACCTTCCATTTCCTTCCTTGACTATCCACAGCACAATAAGAATTGGCAAGTTACCCCAAAGTTTGAAGGTGTATCAGGGTCTACTTAATAGTCATGATGTTCCATTCCATATAGCTATGGAGGATAGCTTTAACCTGATCCATATCCCTAGTAATGGCCCCCAAGTTGGCCTTTAGGATCTCAATCTCTCCACCCTTTCCATTGCTAATAGCTTCCTGCACCTTCTCCCTCATCTTGTGCTAATCATTAAAAAGAAATTGGATCGATCTCTTAGTGATACCTATGTCCCCTTGAGTTCATCAATATCAACAACCATCCTGGCCAAGTGATTTTCCCCTTCGATTGAGCTGACTTGACCCATAGCTTCATAGTACTATTCCAATTGAACATTTATAGAGTCGGGGTACCCTATTTTCTATACTCACCCTTAGTGTTTGGATTAGTGTTCAAGGTCTACTTTGATTTCAGGTCCTATAGGTTTTGGGCCACAACCACCTCCACCTCATCCTCTTCTGTGTTGCCATATAGAGAATCCTCATCATCACTCGAATTCTCCTCCTCTGAAATAGAATCCAAACCTGTCTACATAAGATTCCAAATATAGCTTGAGAGCACCAGGTTTTATCAAAATGTCCAGGGCCACTCTTTTGAAAAGGGCAAGGATGAAGCCTTGGTGGACAGGGACAAGGATCCTACGTGATTTAAACTACGAGACAGAGGAACATAGAGAACAATACAAGAAATCAAGGAAACTAAAATATTGCCCCCATCTAAAATGGTTTATCATTGGGAGGTGGTAAGCATAGATACATTTGTGGTGACCTTCTAGGGTTAAGAATTGAATTAAGGTGAGAGGCACCTTGTAAAAAGGTTTAGGTAAAGACATTCTAAGATAGCCAACAAAATGGGAGGTGAGATTCTCATTACCTTTAAGAAACAAATTTAGTTCTTTAGAGGCTTCCTTCTTCAGTTTGTAGACCTCTCTACCAACTGGCCAAAAATTCCCATAACTCTAGCCACAGAATCCATAGTGATCTCTAGATTGATCCCTTTCATCTCCACAAAAGCACCTTTTTTGGTCACCTTCCAAGCGCTAGCGAAGTATTTGTTGAGATTCTCATAGTGATGACCTTCAAATATTTTTAGAAAAGGGGTAAAACCCTTGCTATCAAATAGGGACATATCATCGGGAGTGACCCTAGTGAGGTCAACAGGTCAGTCCTAATGAGATCCCCACCCATACCGCTAAACAACAAAGGCCTCTTCACAAAATGACTCAGAAACTAGAGAGCTGAAAGCTTACTCGCACACCACAAAATGATTCTACAATAGTGGTTGCTAGATAAAGTTCTCCAAAAATACATGCAAATCACCACCCCAATCTTCTCATAATTGAGAAATAAATGCCAATTCATCATACAACAAAAAATCATGACAGGATAGTCCTCCCATGAAGAGACCTTATACGTGTGCATTAGTGTCTTTTAATAAGTGTGCCTGCACCTTGGGACCGAGAATTTCAATCTCCCACAACTCTTCAAAAGGAATCTTGATGACATGTTGTTAAGATGTATCAACAACACACAGATGGAAAATGTATTAGTAGAATTTCATGATGGATTCTCTAGTGGACACTTCTCTGCTAAAACTACAGAATGAAGATCATAATGGAAGGTATCTTCTCGGCCTACCATGTTTACAGATGCACATAGTGGGGGTCAAAAATACAAGGAATGTGCTTTCTTTGTATGAAAGAAAATATTGGTAGTGCTTACCCTCCAACCAATCCAAGCAGATCATCCTTTTGCGCAATATGGTCTCAACTTTATAGGCATGATCAATCCACCTTCAAGCACTAGACATAAATGGGTGTTGATGCTAAAGGTTACTTCACCAGATGCACGTGAGAAGTTGTTACGCTAAAGGAATCAACCAAGGTAGTCATCCTTGAATTTCTAAAGGTATAGTCACAAGGTTTGACATCCCTCAAATCATTATCTCTCGATAATGCAAAGGCCTCCTTGTAATAACATCACCGATTGAGCTCTAAGTCTGGGCATTTACCTATAGACTTCTTCTAACTATTACCCTCGGGAAACAATTCTGGAAGAATCAAGAAACAAGAACTCCGATTAGACTTATGAAGCACATAATGAACATTAGCCAAAGAAAGTTCCATACGAAGGTCTTGCGTGCACTCGGGGTAGATAGAATCAAAGTTAAAATTGCAATAGGAACTTCACCTTAAAAACTTGTCTATGGCAAAGAGGGTTCCCTTCCTTTGAAACTAGAACTAAATTCATTGGTGCTTGCCCAGCAGCTGGAATTTGAAGGGGTGGACCAAAGAGAAGTTAGAATGGAAGATTTGGTTAATCTTGAAGAACTCAATAACTCTATCATAATCAAGCTACAACAACATAAACATGCAACAAAGAAATCATTTGACATAAAGGCTAGGCCTAAAGATTTAAAAATTGGGGACTTGGTTCTAAAATGGGATGTCTGAAAGAGCTAAACCAAGGTGCCATTCAAAGTTTTATGCACTTTGGAGTGGACCATACATCATCGGTTCTGAAAATAAGATAACTCTTTTAAGTTAACTCATCTTGATGGAAACATGTCTTTGTAAATCCCCGTAAATGAGATCTATCTCAAAACCTTCGATTAAGTTTTTGCATCATGATGTATATATTAGAGTAGTTTCAATTCCTCCAAGTGCGTCATGTGCACATTGTTTGTTTGTACATAGTTCTTTCTTCTTGTGTGATCCCTATGCGTGCTCTTTTTTGCTTCCAGACATTACAGAGCTTCTCTCGGAAAGTTGTGAGATTTAGAACAAGCACGAAATGATTCTTAGATGATTACAGGGGTAGTTTCATGATTACATAATAGACTCCATGCCCAATGGATGATTCAAAGCACGATCTTCTTCATCTAGCAGGTAGATGGCCCCAAAAGTCACCAAATCTATTATCCAAATATCTCACCTAGCAATTTGGGTAACTTGCATACACATTTTGGCTCTAAGTTATTCATTGTAATATTGTGCACACTTAAAATCACTTGGCACATTCCCTTGGTCACAATTTCCTGTGTGCCCTTCTCCATTCTCTCCTTCCACTTCTCTGTTGTGCCCACCTTTTATGAATTCACCTTCTTCCTTATCAAAATCTTCCCTTCCCGCACACCCCTGCACTTGCTTCTATCAACAAGGTCCTTGTCCTTTGCACGCTGCACCTATTACTTTGTAATAGTTGCACCTTAACCATGCATTCTCTACTCACCAGTTTGCCTCATTTTCCCCACATGCATCATGCACACCCCCTCTACGCCTCCTTTGTTTTCTCTACATGCCCTTGCCATGTGTCCTTTTGTGCCATGTCATCTTTTGACATGCTTGAGTGTGTCACATGTAACCAAGAAAAGCGTGCCAATAGGGCACCAAATCCTTCGAAACCAATCGATGAGCGACACATGGTAGAAATAAAAATATTAGCACACGTGGCCATCATTGTAGCCAATCCATGTGCGTCACGTGTTTTGCATGCATTGATGAATCTAAAATTTTCTCGACGGCTATATCTTCTACTACGAGCTCAAATCGGCATGCCCATGGACTTGTCGATAACTTATAACATCAACTATAATGTCAAAATTTCAAATTTCAAATTTTGGTGGATTTGGTAGGTAAGAAATTTGAGAATTTATTTCTAAATATTGATGAGCATATCTGATTTCTCCAACCACCTGATTTGGTATAATCCACCCTCCTTTCATTCAACACATTAAACAAGCATGGGGAAGCATATCTCATAGATCTCAAGGTGGATTTGTAGGCATTGAATGCTTCTTGTTGGTGGTTGTGTTTCAAATTCAGGTTTTCCCCCTTCTTCCCTTCTTCCTCCATGGATTCATCTATAAATGTAAGAGCAAGGCTCATTTGTTATGTTGGACACTCTAGATCCTTACACATTTTTCTAAGGACTTCATATTTTCTGTATTTTGAGTTGCAAACCTCTATGTTTGGCTCTTGCATGTGGATATCAACCTCCTTCATCATTGTAATAGCTCTATGCATTTCTAGAAGTAATAGAAGCATTGTTTTTTTAGTATTCTTTTTCCTAACGTGCTTGCATTCCTTCTTCTTACCTTCTTTTTTACCTTTTGTGTCTGGTTGTTCTATTTCAGGTCCCTTACAACTCCATATTTAGTTGTGTTCCATTAGAATGATCTGGTGAATACGTTTTCACTATGTTACTCATGCCTGGCCTCCTTTCATGCATTTCCTTTCATTCTTGCTCGTAACAAACAGTGTTCATCCCTCTTTTTGGTGCTATCACCTTTTAGTGTAGTTTCCTTTTATGTTGTCTTTCTATGCTTGGTCCCTTAGCATCATTAGCTTAGTTCTCCTTCCAACACTATGAGTAGTAGTAGTAGTTGAAATAGATAGAGGAACCGAGCTTCTCTCGAGATTCATCCCAATCTTGTAAGGTCCCCAACTTGGGTACGGTTTGATTGTGGTCCAAACACCTCGGCCCTTTCCTAGGTCTAAGACACATGGGTGTATGTTTTAGCAACCAATAGTTTCTAGCATGCCGGTGGGACCGGCATTGAAAGCTCAAAGTTCATAAATCTAATTTTTGGTGTGTGTGCTTAGTGTTTTAACCTTTAGAGGCTCATTTCAACACATTTTATGACTCCCAATATTTTAATATCTCTGTTTCAGTAGTCCTAAGTTCCTTTGATGAGAAGAGTGCACAAAAGAAGAAGCGTAGTAGCTAAAGATTATTTTGAACACCTCTAGCTATCCCCAAGAATATTTAACTCTAGAAAATCTACGCCGCATCCCTATCTCTAGTGCACCGCACCCACTCAACTCCTCCTCAAAATAGACAACATGCATGCCCTATAATAGCACACCAACAAATTCCTCCATTAAGAAACTTTGCAAACTTTGCTGGAGGGAGTCCCTTACTCCTTGTTGTACAACATGATATGCCAAATGGTGCACTCAAGAGTATTCCTTACTTTACTGGTGAGAATCAAGTCACCCCTCAGGAGTATATCCAGGATATAGCAAATGTTTTCTCCCTCTATCTGATCACACATGATGATGTAAAAGTCAAGATACTTGAATCCTCTTTTAAAGGTAAATCTCTTCAATAGTACCAAGGTTTGAGAATTGGATCTATCACCACCTGGGATGAACTAGGAACAACTCTTTATAATTACTTTGAAGATAAGTCAGGTCATCTATCTGTGGTGGAGCAACTGACAACAACAAAGAGGGAACCCAATGAGCAGATGAATAATTTTAACATCAGATTTCAAAAGACTTGGGACATAATTCCTCCTATGATAATACCTACAACCCAACATGCTTTCCTTTATTATCTAAAGGCACTCAACAACGATATTTCAGTTATGATCTAATCTATGAGAGGTAGGACTTTACCAGCTACTTATAGTATTGCAGTAAGGGTAGAAAATAGTCTTATTTAGGTGGGAAAGTTGGCTCCTAGACTGCTTATTCCCTTGTTCCGAGAAATGTCACAAGTACCCCTGACCTTCTGCAGCCTCTATTCTTGTTCCTGATAAAATCACGCAACCGATTGCCTCAACATCCTACTCTCTAGCGCAATAGAAGGAAGATGAAGAATTGAAGGCCTTGATTAGAAATTTATCAAACAAGGTCATATCATTAGAAAAGCAATAGGTGTAAGCCTATAGAGGAAATTCCAATTAGGTGCATAGCTAAAGTAATCAACCTTGGTGAGAATCAATATGGAAATCAAAGATACATGCCCAATTAGTAGAATGATAGATGGCAACCTAATGCACATCTACCCTTGCAAGTTGTTCCTCCCACACCTTCTCTCCCAAAGCACTCAAAGCAAGTCGTGAACTTGTTCTAGTTCTAAAAATTTAGCACAAGAGTCTGAATGGTGCTTCCCATGTAATATGCCTCATAGTCAATATCATTGTGCCAATGTCGCGTGCACCCAAGCTTTCATGATCCAGAATGCTTCAATTTACAAACCTTCAACAAGTGCCCTAAAGCGAGATAACTAAGAAGGACTAGAATTTCCTTGAGAAACAAATTAGATGTTCTTTGGCATGGAGGACTTCTGCATAATCAATCAAGCCGCAGAAGATACAAATAGACTGCATGCCCAAGTTGTGGACAATACAAGATACAAAAAGAGAATGTTGGAATCAGGCGCGTAGGTCATAATCCAAAAATACAAGCACTATCTCGTAAGAAAGAAGAAAACACAACCTCTTGCAGCAGAGGCACTCAAATCCCTATGTAGGAGGTCTCGTGTAAATATCCTTCTGAAGTAGCACATGCCCCTCTTGTGGTAGGTCATGCATCTACTCCAGCTAAAATTCAGGCTTCCACACCTGAACAATCAATAAGGGATTTTTCTCCAAATTCACAAGATAGGGGGCCTTCCATTTATCATTTTCGACCAGATGAAGAGAACAAACATAAATGTCACAATGTGGGATGCCCTGACCATTCCATCTCAGCAGGATCTGTTGCATGAAACTTTGGCACAACTCCCGTGCGTTGATCTAGCTATGTAGAAGCCACACACTTATATCAAAATATTCCAAGAAGAGGAGAAATAAGTAAGTAAATTTGTTAAAACCCCACCCTTCTATATGTCCTTTATTATAGGCAAACACCTAGTGCATAATTACATGATTGACTCAGGCACTAGTACTTCGTTTATGACTAAGAAGATAGTTGATGTCTTGGGTCCAAACATAGCCCTTTGTATAAATGAGTCCTACAACTTGATGGCTTGATTGTCACTACCTTAGGAGTTATTAAAAATCTTGATCTAACCCTTCATGCATGTACAAACCTAACAATTACTCAAGATGTGTCAATTATCAACCTACGCCTTCTTTGTTTGCCCTATGTTTATCAAGATAATTTACTACTAAAGTGGGTGGTTACTTGTCCTTTGATTGGTCTCATATATTACTCAAGACAAGGTATGGTACCCAATTTACCATACAAGATGAACCTATATTACCCAAGTCATATGTCTCATCCCCTCTCCAAGCCAATTGTCTAATCCAAGAAGAACAAGCTTCGGTTCTGAAGAGAAGTCTCTTACACCCTTTGTCCCACTCTAGTGCTTTATGAATGGGTGGAAAGACACCAAAAATTTGATCCCTATTCTAAAGAACTAGAATCTTATGAAACTGGGATTGGTACTTATTGCGTTCTAGAAGAAGACATTATGATTCCACGTGTGCTCAAGAAAGACAAAGTTCAACCTGGTTTATAGAAGTTGTACTTTGATGGATCCAAAAGAAGAAATGGTGCAAGAGTAGGAGTGGTTCTCATTTCCCCTAAGGATGAGAAATTATTCTTCACACATAGGCTGCAGTTTGCATGTTCTAACAATGTGGCAGAGTATGAAGCACTTGATGTATGGCTTTCTCATTGCTGAAAAGAAGAAAATTAAAGTATTTCAGATCTTTGGGGACACAGAATTGATCATCCACCAGGTCACCAAAAAATTCAAGACAAAGAATAAGCTTCTCAAAGATTATAAATATAGAGTTTGGGACCTCCTTGAGAACTTTGATGCTCTTAATTTGTAGGTGGTTCCACGTAGAATGAAAAATGAAGCTAACCATATGGCCACGCTCAGTTCATAGTTTTCTCCTACTGAGGAATTTGTCAAAGGAAACACTCAACACATTAATATGGTGATCAGACCATCCATTCCAAATAACAACACTAGATGGTAAGTGTTTGACAGTGATGCGTAGATCATTCAGTTTATCTAGAATGAAGCTGAATTTTTATCAAGTATGCAAGCTGAATTACATAATAGTTGTGGTGACCAAATGATACAATTGAAGACAAATAAGTTTTCTAAAGGGCTCTTCACCTTAGAGAAAATGTTCAGCCATGATGATGATTTCAAGGGTGAAGAAATATACATGCACGCTGCACATGAAGACTGCTCTTTAGTCACTATTGTGTGCGGGAAAGAGCTACTACTCAGCAAGACTTGTGCGCATGAAGAAAAATAGGCCTTTATCTCTCTCTGTCAAAAATACAATGATATTTTCTCATGGGAGTATGAAGATATCAAAGGTTTTGATCCAATTTTTGCGTAACACTCCATTAAAATTGATCCTAGTATCACACCCATCGAGATAGAAGGAGCGGCCAATCAATCCAAAGATAGAGCCCCTCATGAGAAAGGAATTATCAAAACTCATTGAGGAAAAAAATATTTTTCCTATCAAATACTCTACCTGGGTCACAAATCTGGTTCTAGTGTGCAAGAAGAATGGTGAAATCAAACTTTGTGTTGATTTCAAGAGATTTGAATAAGGCATCTCCAAAGGATCATTATCCTTTGCCTTCAATGGCGTTGATTCTGCAGACTGTGGCAGGCACACAAATATTCTCCATGCTAGATGGATACTCCAGTTTCAACTAGATCCTGGTCAAGGAAGAGGATCAATTCAAAACAACATTTACAACCAAAAGGGGAACATATGCATATCAAAAAATGCCCTTTGGTCTGTCAAATATGGGCGCCACATTTAAGTGCGCTATGGATGTTTACTTCAAAGGATACATTAATGAGTTCATCTTGGTTTACCTTGATGACATAACCATCTTCTCAAACAAGAGAATAGATCACATGGTGCACTGGAAAAGGTCTTTGAGAGATGCAGAGATAATTTGGGGTGTCTATAAAGCCCAAGAAGTGTAATTTTTCATGGCACAGGGAAAGCTCTTGAGCCATGTTGTTTCAAAGGATGGCATTGCTAAGAAACATGGATTTCTCTTCAAAAGGAATCTTGACGATGTGTTGTTAAGATGTATCAATGGTGCATAGATGGAAAAAGTATTAGCAAAATTTCATGATGGATTCTCTGGTGGACACTTCTCTACCAAAAATACAACAATGAAGATCATCATGACATGTATCTTTTGGCCTATCATGTTTGCAGATGCACATAGGTGGGTCAAAAAATGCAAGGAATGTGATTTCTTTACAGGAAAGAAAATATTGGTAGCACTTCCCCTCTGACCAATCCAAGCAGATCAACCTTTTACGCAATGGGGTCTCGACTTCATATGCATGATCAATCCACATTCAAGCACTAGACATAAATGGGTGTTGACAACTACAGATTACTTCACCAGATGGACAGAGTCTATTGCACTGAAGGAATCAACTGAGGTAGTCATCCTTGACTTTCTTGAAGGTATGGTCAAAAGTTTTGGTATCCTTCAAACCATTATCTCGATAATGTAAAGGCCTTATTTGGTACTAAAATCACTGATTGGGCTCTAAGTCTACGCATTTACCTAAAGACTTCTTCTAACTATTACCCTTAGGAGAACGGTGTGGTAGAATCAACAAACAAGAACTCAATCAGAATCATGAAGCACATAATGAACATTAGCCAAAGACAGTGGCATATGAAGGTCTTGTGCGCACTCTAGAAGATAAAATCACAAGTAAAAAATCCAATAGGAACTTTTCCTTACAAACTTATCTATGGAAAGGAGGTTTCCCTTCCTTTGACACTAGAACTAAATTCATTGGCACTTTCCCAACAACTAGAATTTGAAGGCACAAACCAAAGAGAAGTTAGAATGGCAGAGTTGGTTAATCTTGAAGAACTCATGAACTCTGCCATAATCAAGCTAGAACAACATCAGCAATAAATAAAGAAATGGTTCGACAAAAAGGATAGGATCTTGTGAGAGAGATAAACTAGGGCACCATTCAAAGTTTGATGCACTTTGGAGTCATCCATACATCATCATTTCTGCAAAGAAGCTAACTCTTTTGAGTTAACTCATCTTGATGGAGACGCTACAAATCTGCAAATCCCAATAAACGGGATCTATCTTAAAACCTTCCTTAAGTATGTTGCATCATGATGTATATATTAGAGTAGTTTCAATTCTTTCAAGTCCATCATGTGCAAATTATTTGTTTATACATAGTTATTTCTTCTTGTGTGCTCCCTACACACACTCTTTTGTTATTCGGAGTATAGATCTTCTCTCAAAGTGCCCAGCTTATGATATTTAGAACAGAGTGCGAAATGATTCTCGAGATGATTACAGGGTAGATTCATGATTACATAACAGAATTTGTGCCTAATGGATGCTTTAGGCCACTAATATTCTTCATCTAGTGGGTAGATGGCATCATAAGTCCCCAAAACTATTATCCAAATATCATGCCTAGCAATTTGGGTAACTTGCACACACATTTTGACTCTAAATTATTCATTGCAATATTATGTGCACTTAAAATAACTTGGCATAATCCCTTATTCATAGTTTCCCTATGCACCCTTATCCATTCTCTCCTTCCACTTCTCCCTTATGCCCACATTTCACGCATTCACCTTCTTCCTTATCAAACTCTTCCCTTCTAGTGCACCCACACTTGCTTCTATTAGCAAGGCATTTGTAATAGTTGTGATTTAACCATGTGTTCTTTGCTCACTATTTTTCCTCATTTTCCTCATGCGCATCATGCGTGATCTCTTTGTACCTTCCTCTTTTTTCTCTCCACGCACCCTTTTTGTGCTAGGTCATCTTTTTGACATGCCCGAGTGTGTCATGCATGAACAATCAAAGCATGCCAACAAGGAAATGAATCCTTGTAAACAATCGATGAACAAAACATGGTAGAAATGAAAATATTTGCACATTTGGCCATTAATTCAACTAATCCGCACGTGCCACGTGTTTTGTGTGTGCCAATAAATCTGAAATTTTCTCGACGATTGTATCTTACTTCTGAGCTCGAGATCGACGACACGCCCATAGACTTGTCGAGAACTTCGACATTAGCTACGATGTCAAAAGTTCAAAGATATGGTAGGTAAGAAATTTGAAAACATCTTTTTGAACATTGATGAGCAGATCTGATTGCTCCAACCACCCAATTTGGTATTATCTACCCTCCTTTCATTCAACACATTAAACAAGCATGGGGAAGCATATCTCATAGATCTCTAGGTGGATTTACAGGCATTGAATTCTTCTTATTGGTGGTTGTGTTTCAAATTCAGGTTCCCCCTTCTTCCCTTCTTCCTCCATGGATTCATTTATAAATGTAAGAGCAATGCTCATTCATTATGTTGGACACTCTAGATCCTTACACATTTTGCTAAGGACTTTATATTTTCTATATTTTGAGTTTCAGACCTCTATGTTTGGCTCTTGTATGTGGATATCGGCCTCCTTCATAATTGTAATAGCTCTTTGCATTTATGAAAGTAATAGAAGTCATCTTTTATGACTATTCACTGTCCTAACATGCTTGTATTCCTTCTTCTTTCCTTTTCTTTTGTGTTGTGTTCTAGTTGTGCTATTTCAAGTCCCTTACAACTCCATATTTAGTTATGTTCCATGAGAATGATCTGGTGAATACGTGTTTCATTGTGCTACTCGTGCCTAGCCTCCTTTCACGTATTTCTTTTCATTCTCACTTAGAACAAATAGTTTTCATCCCTCTTTTCTAGTGTTATCACCTTTTAGTGTAGTTTCCTTTCATGTTATCCTTCTATCCTTGGTCCCTTGGCATCATTATCTTAGTTTTCCCTTCTAGCACTAGGAGTAGTAGTAGTAGTAGAAATAGATAGAGGAACCAACCTTCTCCAAAGATCCATCCCAAGTTTACAAGGTCCCACAACTTGGGGATAGTTCCATTGTGGTCTCAAACACCTTGGCGCTTTCCGATATCTCGAGATGCGGGTGCACGTTTGAGCAACCAACGGTGACTACATATAGTTTTAGGATATTCTTTTTGATATGTCACAAGTATGTCACAATTACTCTATATTGAATGCCTGATGATCACTCCTTAATTTTTGAGGTTATATGTAACCTACAAAATAGAATTTCACCTACACAAACCCACAAACTACATCAAACCTAAAAAGAAAGATGCACATCGAGAGTTGGACTGACCCGAGTGGTCACCCCGAGAGTGAACTTATGACCGAGCATTGCACTACATCTCAAACTCCATGTAGTTCTTGTGAGTGTGTGTAGAAATGATGCCATAATATTCCCTTGTGCAAGTGCACTTGATAATGGGTTGTAGCTAGAATGTAGCAATGTAGTAAAATGTGTGGATGGAATAATGAACTTCCCCTTCCTATGTTGTGTATGTAAAAATGTAGTCCCTTGTCCCTTTAATTGATGCTATATGGATTCCTTGAAGTGATTTAAGTTCCTTTTGGATGCAAGATTAGGTGATAGTAATAATGTTTAGTGCTTGGTCCTTGATTTTTGTCACACAATTATATATTTATATGATTCCCTTACTTATATTTTTTAATTTACAATTGGAAGGCCAACCATAAGTGAAAAATATTCCCAAAAGATAAAAGAGACCCAAAAGAATTGAGTAAGGTGAAAAATGGTCAAGAGCACACGAGAGGGACACGGGTGCCTAAGCACTCATGTCATGGCTAGGCGTTGGTGTCCTGGATTCATAAAAGACAAATCAATAAAATGATGACTAAGCTACGGGGTGAGAAAGACCAAGTAGAAAATAAGAAACAAATAAAAGATGATGAAAATATACTCAATCAATTACTAGTTTTCTTGATTAGGAATCATATGAATGCTTGTATTCTTTTAGGACCTAGAAATGTACCCAAGTGTGTGATTTTGTGTCTACAGATCTAAATCTATTTATTTTATATTTTATAAATATTTGGATGTTTTTGTATTATCTTAGTACATATATATGTACAAAAGAGGTGAGTACAAAAAAATTAACCAATGAGATCCTCTTAGGGAAGTAGATAAGTTGTCCGAGAATATAGAGGCTTGGGCCTCAATTGTGCAAAACAATGCGACTCAAACACATATGCCAAAGAAAACTTGTGAGGAGATCAAGGTGGTATAGGTCTGCAAAAATCCATGTGCTAGATGATTGTTCTATATGGGAGGAAAACCGTATAGAGACAAACAACAAACCATGTATGAATTAAACACATTTTTAGTAATAGGAGGAATATAAAGATATACTAAATATGTAAGGGAATCAATGTAATAAAGGTATCCCGTATTAACCGAGAGGTGGATGTGTCTTAGAAGAGGGAGAGGAACAAGGATAACCAAAATTAGAAGAGACAATATATAAGCATTAGGACCATTAGAAATATACCTAGGTGTGCACAAAGTAGCATATGTAAAATTATCATGAGTGGCACTAGGCATACAAGTTACGGCCAACATAACAAAGAAAATTACATCAAGTATAATGGAAGTAAGATTAGAAGAGATAATGAAATCCTTTTGTAGAGTAATAGATAGAGACTTAAGCATGTGCCAAGTAGTAAGTGTGAAATCTGTAACAAGTATAATACTACAGAGGGGAACATGAGCTTCCCTCAAAGATCTAAGGATCATAAAGTGAACATCAGTGGAGATGACCATAAGAGAATATAAACTTACTGATAGAGTGCATGAAGATAAAGTAGTTTGAGTCATTGAATATGATGCACTCAATTGGGGTGAAGTAATATAAAGGTCCAAAGGAACAGAGTCAACTTAGATGGTGAAAATAGTTCTTTAGTAAGAAAAAATTCAAGCCATTATGAAGAGGGGAAGGCACCTTATGCATAAAATGAATCCAAATATCTCTTAAGATAAAATTATAACTAGGATTGTTAGGCATAACACGACATAGGGTGGGAGGGTGCAAAATCCTAAAGTGGTGTACATTGAGATTTGGCCAAGGGATGATGTGGTACATTATCAAATACATGAATAGTAATATAAGAAGAGGATAACTCATTAGGAGGAATGCCCAAATGATGTAAAACAAAAATATTACAAATGTTTAGGTTATAACCAATAAAGTAAGAGAATATTTGATCAAAATATTACAAATAGTGACTTACATAAATCGGGAGACTAGTGTCGATAATCTTGGTGCCCATAATTTGTCATGATAAATGCAGACACCATTTGTGAATTTTCTTCATGGTCTAGGTCAGTTCCTAGTTTGGATTTGTGTTATTCATGAAATATTCAAGAAAAAGTGTAAGTGGTCCATTTCCTATTCAAGTCTCATGATTTTTTTTCCTTGTCAAGACCATCCTTGATCTTGACTATACAAGGAATATGAGGGTTTACATCCCTAAATTAATGATGAAATACTTAGTCGCATGAAAGATTAATTTTTTTATGCAGGTACAAGATACATGTTTCTTCCTAAATCTCATAAAACAAGATATTAGAAGGAGCTCAGAGGCCACATAAAAAATACACATAATAGTTTGCACTCCTTATATTCTTATGATTATGTAAAATGTAATTTTTTTTCATGACTCCGAGTTCCCGTGAAAATTTTATGTGGTTAACAATCATAATTTGGGAAGAAAACATCAACTTGTTTCTCACATTTCTTTGTAAGTGTAACTTGTAATATTAAATTTGAAGCCCAATAGTATTTACTAGATCAAAAAGTGCATGGCGTAATCGTTGTAAGTGGAGAAGGAAAAACATTTCACATTTTAAAATTTTTGTGTGTGCTTCCTTGTAATATATTCTTGAGGCCCATCAAAAAGTTGAGGTGGACCATAATGTACTAACCATACACTACATAAGTATATGGAGCCAAGAAATTTATCGGAGTAATACACCATGTGGAATAAATACATGGGTGATAAGACATGAAAATATTGCACACTTTAAAAAGAGAAAATTTGTGAATTACGAAGTTCCCACAAACACAATCTTTGGCATTAATGCAATGATTCGAGGGAAATTAATATGAGAACTCGATATAATTGCAACCTATGCATTCAAAAGTTTGGAACTTGTAGGTGTAAAAGAATACTTAAGGAGAAGTAAAGAAGAAGGTGTGTTTGTAAAGAAAAAAGGATAGTTGCAACATTTTCTAGGAAGAATTTGAGGCGGTTTACAATTCTAATCGATCTTTAGAGCTCGCGTTGAATTGGTAAGTAAACTATTTTTATTGTCCCTGTGGATATTTAAGGTAAAGATCAAGTTTGTTTTTGTGAGGAAGTGGAAATTTTTTTAAAGTTTTGGAAATTCTAGGCACCGAGAGGGGGTGGGGATGAGTAAGTAAGGGGAGGTGAGTCAATGCTTATTCAAAATTTTACAGACAATTAAATTTCCTTGTTATGATGAAATAAAAAAAAATCATAAACAAGTAATAAAAAAAAGAGCATAAATAGAGACACATGATTTAATGTGAGAAAACATTTAAGGGAGAAAAATCCACTAAAACCAAAGAACTAGCTTAGACACAAATGTCCCATAGATGTTACAATGATTTCATATTGAGCATCCAATCAACTTGGAGATGCAACTCCAAAATTTAGTCAATCTGTCACTTGACCTTTAACAAGCTTCTACATTGATGGAAGCTTCAAATCCCAACACTTCAACAAAGCTTAAAATTTATTTTCTGTAAGCTTCCACTTACAAGGAAGCATAACTCTTTGAGTATCGAGCATCCACTCAAACTTCTTCACAATATTTTGATCACTTCTATTGTGTTGTCTCTCACAACAAATTATGATCACTTCTTTATCTCAAATTATTCTCTTCTCACTCTTCTACAAGTACCTCACTTAAATACCTCCTCTTGATACACATTTTATACTTCTTCTCATATCAAATATCCCTCTCAAACATATTCTCTTTCATGTATATAACTACTGCAAAATTAAAATCCTCAATACATTAGATATATGCTTTGATTTCCATGCCCTCTCTACACCTTCAATAAAATATGCATCATCTCCTCTTCAAGAAAGAGGAAGAGTTTTTAAGCATAAAATAAGATAAAATTAAATGTCTTTTGCACTTCACCTTATATGATCCTTCACCTAACTCTCTTTTCAACTTGTACAAAGGAGGAGTAAATGACATCAAAAATATATCAACTAACATTAATTACATATGATTTTGTGTCAGTTACACACCCATGACTTACACTACCTATCAATATGATTCATATTCTTACAAAGAACTAGGAAATCTTCCTAAACTCACTTCCCCATCTTTTGACATATATTAAATGTTACTCTTGCAACCTAACCTGTAAACGGACATCTCTAACATGTAACTACCAATTCTTTTGTCATATTCCCTTTGGGGAGTTAAGTTTTTCCTTTTGATCTCTTACACAAATATACAATTGTACCAATCATGCATGTATGTTACAATACTCCTCCTTCTACTCTATAAATTATTAACATCATTCCTAACTCTCCATTTATCCTTCATTCTTCATAGGAGCTCCAAACACATTCATGGAGGTTCAAAAGAATATACAATCATAGATGTGCTTAAAAATTTTCAAATATCAGGTCTTCAAATATTTGTTAAATATTGGATAAGGTGGTGAGTGGCCTATAAATTACCTTTAGATTCCTATGAAATCTTCATCAATCTCATTTAAGAAATAACATGTTGATTTAAACAAGAAACTATCATATCTTCACACTCAGAAATACAATCTTTTAAATATTTTTATTTGGAGCACTAAACCTTATCATTCAACCACCTATCATACATCAACAAAAATATATTGAAGTATTCTTTCACAAACATTTGATAGATGTCATAAAAACATTTCAAGGAGCATCGTTTCATTCCAATTTCTTGAACTAGTTTGATAGGGTTATAGGAGCTTACAACTAGTCTTAAGTTTCTCATGTTGAAACATATTCAAAGTTATATCCAAGCTCAGATATCACTTTAAATAGTTCAAGGACATCACAAAAAAATGTGTACAAACATTCAGAGGCATACCTTGTTTGAACAAAACTACATCTACTCACCTATAGCAACAAGCTTCTTCACTAGCTCAAGAGGGAAGTTTTGGATAAAATAAAATCATGCATGAAAACAATTCATAAAACTAAACCAAGAAATATCATATCTCATATGGGATACCTTCATGGTATTCAAGACTTGAAATTAGCACTTTATTTCACAAATAACCATGAATACCCTTATTCCTTCATGGTTAGTCTTATATTCTAGGATTTCTTTGTGGTAAGGCTAAAAATGAACATGTATCATCAAATTTATCCAAAAAATCCCATATGATTTTTGTAACATCAATAACACAACCCCACCATCCTTCACCAAAACTTTAAGCATGGGTTTCTTTGCATGTTTTGTTTGTACAGTGAATTTTTCACAAAACAATTTTTTTCTTATGGGGTTCACCATGAATCATAAGCTCAAACCACCATGGAAATATGATTTGAGGAATTATCTACAAGCTTAAGTCATCTTAAAATAAAAATAGTTCCATTTTTCGGCTTAACCAAACAAGTTTATTCATACCACTATAAACTAGGGTTTAGGAGGGTTTGAGTCGGTTCAACAAAACGAATAGAACTTTCTTATTTCTTATCCTTTTGGCCTCATAATTTTTTAAACATATTTTTATCTCTATTATATTAAAAATGTCTCTTATGATTTATCTAAATAATAATTTCAATTTATATTAAATATTAAGAAGTCAGGGCACTATTTTAACATACCTTACTTAACCCGGTTTTGACAAAATTGTAATTTCTTGCACAAAACGCCTCCTCGGGTCCTCAAATTTGGTCTAGATATTCATATATACCTCCTCAGTGATCTGCAATGCCTACTTTTCATAAATAAACCTATAAAATCTTGAAAAATATCATTTTTTCATGTTAAACATGTTTGTCCTAAAGGGAAGTCATGCCAATGACCTTAAATATGCTTATAAAAGTTAATTTTTGACTTGTATATTCATATGAGGACTCTTGAAAATGTCCCTAAACACTTAACATGCTTGAATTTTCTTGATATATCTTTTTTTATTCATACACTCATGCTAGGTCATTAAACTAGGCCAAATTATGTTGGTTTTCTTTGTAGCTCATCATGTTTATCATGTTCTTCACCATGTAGTCCTTTATCCATGTATTTTTATGTGTTACATGACTCTACGATGCTTTAACATCGGCCTCAAGCCTTCACTCACCATTTCAAGTCACTTTGCTCTATAGACCTAGGGATTAGGTCTCTACTTTACTCTCAGCTAGTCTCACCAATTCCACTCATGCACATGTGTATCCATCAACTTGACCTTTTTACTTATCATATAAATGCTATACTTGCTATGACATCATCTAGGAATTATCTCACATCACCACATAGCCTCTACTAGTTACTTTGGATCCTTAAGAAGTTGAGTCTCAACTAGGTGTTCTTAAACCTTTTCTGGTCGTACCTTCTCGGACCTCATTCCAAGCTCCCTCTAGCTCTCATGCATTCTTCTTTTTCATTAATATTCCTTTGAAATCAATGAAAACTCAACATCCACATGCCAATAATCTCCCCCTTTTTCATTGATGGAAAAATCCTGATTCTTCTCCCCATTTTTTGCATTAATGAAAAATTTCCTATTTTTAGTTCATGTTCTTCTACTTCATTAGCATATTTGGGCTCAATCTTGGTTGGAAACATCAATTTAACTTATCATTCAAGCTATTCCTTTTGTATTTTCTTCTTTATCTCTATTGTTTTCTTCACCGTGCATTGATTCATGAGTGTCCCCCCGAGAATATGCCTTCATGTAACTTACACATGCCAAAACCTGATATTTTAGTGAAACATCCTCCTAACACATACATATGTCTATCTTAGTTCATAAGACTCAATTCTAGGCTTAATTATTCTATATGTTGTTTATAGACAAGATTTAGGACTAAGGTCCCTAAACTGAATCACAATGCATTTTTGGAAATATTAGTCATGTTCTAAAATGTGAAATACTTCATGAAACTCTAGTTTCTACCTCCCCTTGAGGGCATACCATCTAACTCTATCTGCATATGTAAAAATTTGCCTTATGTCTTGTCCTTAAGTCAACTAGGTGTGTCTTCAATTTTACCTCTATCCTAAACCTCATCTTCAGTTTCTATAATCTTATGAGGCTCATATAGATACTTACTATGTTGTGAATCTTTCTCCCCTTGGAATAGTCATACAATCATTCATCATTCATCTTTCATAGTCACTAGTTTTCTTTTAAAGTTCAATTTGAGTCTTCTAGCCTTGCCAAGAGATATTTTCATGCATACCTATTGATTTCCTCACTTATTTGATCAAGTGAATATTTGGGTTTTTAAACTGTGTAAAGTTTCAATGGGGGTTTCTTTGTAATAAGTTCATCAAAATTCATAGAAACAAATTTCTAGTTAGGTCTTTGGACTGTTTACAGACTATGCACCAAGATTTTCAAGGGTATCTTACATTTTACACAAGAAAATTCTAAATTTATTTAATATTCCTCTAGTAGACTCCATCACCATGTTTTTTTCAAATTTTTAGGTTGAGATTCCACGTTTGAAGTTTCTAAACCCTTATTTATTTTAAACCCTAGCTATGTAATCTAAGCAAGCTTGATAGGCTTAAAACCCTTATAAAATGAGTGTTTCTTGTCTTCAAGAATTAAAATTAGAGCTAATGGTCTATGTGAACTTACTAAACATGTTTTATTACTCAGAGAGGCTCCATCTATTCTCAAAATTGGCATTTTACTCACTTTCTCAACTGTGCAGGACTACATACGGAAGGGTTGTACCATGCAATATTAAGATCAAATGTCTTTATCACTTAAACTTTATAGCCAACCTTCAACCTATTCATATTCTTCCAAATGACCCTCACATCAAGATATCAGATCTATTTAACACATGTATAATACCCTGTTGTCTTGTGGTCATACCGATAACAAGGTTCAAAATTAGGCTTCATCATTCTAGCATTCTTTCACCTTGGAGAGTAGTGATAACAAACTTGATCAATTACCATATTCTTGATTAATTTTATATGGAAGAGTATACTTTGACACTTCATTTGAGTGAAGTTATGTCCTTGTCATCTTGAATTTCACATGATTGGCTTCATTTTATCTTTATAATCCAATATTTTCTTTCCAAATACTTTTTTACTCATATACCTACCACATGGCATATAAATTATATAGTGTACACAATTCCAACTTTTTCTCATATTTCAATGACAACCCATGACCTCTTTGTTATATTTTAAGATCTCAGGTCCTAACTGTGACTTCTCAAGGTTCACGTGGCTAGCTATTTGTCTTGAACTTGATCATTTATTCTTGTGATTTGACTAAGAGAACTTGAAACTTATCTAGGTAACTTATTTTTCCAACATATTAACTTGATTTTTATTGACAGTGCATCACTTCAAAATATATTCCACCCTCAAAATTAGAGAACCTTATTCTCACTACTTTATCATTAAATATTGACATTTTCTCCATGAACTAATCCCTCTTGAAGGATAATGTATCTTATACACAATGCCAAGGCTAGAACCATTAGTTTACTTCAAGTTCAAATTTTTACCAACTCCTTAGCAGACCTTTATTGATATCATTGAATGATATTAGATGTTTCTTTCATGACACAAGCCTTGTGATCTTAGATAAACAATCCTAGGAAAACATTATACACTTAATACCTTATGCAAAGTCATGATCATAAGAGCTCTAAATACTCAATATTGACCTTATAAATAACTTGGGTTAACTTGAAAATCCATAAGAATAAGACCCTTTCTCACACCTTTGTATAGATTAAGACATGCTTAAGAATTTTATGAAGGATTTGACACACATTGATGGATTGATGATCAAAAGTGCTTTCCGGGAAGAATTAATATATTACTGGAAAGGAAACTTTCATAGGGCCAAATTTACTTAATTTAAGCCATAAAAAAACTATTCATTGTTCATTTGACTCATGAAACATTTCTTGAGGATTGAGATGGGTTATCATAGACAACTACTACCCACTTGACCAAACCTTAGCGGTTTGATTTACAACACATGATCTCAAGGAAACTTTACATCAAACTTTATGCTAACACATACCTTCTGACTGCAAGCATAAACATTTTTTTTATACATCAAGAGAAACCTTAAAAAATCTCATTTAGATGCAACATGTAGAAGTACCTAATGAGAGAAACAATGTAACCATACATTTTACTCCATACACTTTTGTAGCTTGAGATATATTTTATCAACACCTACTTATGATGAATATTAATTCAAAGCTACGCCAATGTTTCCTTCAAGAAAAACATGCCTTCTATAATCCTATAGAATGCACTTTATGCCTCTTAGACCACCTCAAAATAGTAGGAATTCATCAAAGGAAATTGATGACTCATTATTTTCTCTTTTTTCTCTTGACACTTTCTCATTCTTTTTAAATGTCTTGTTGGATGTTCTAAATCCATCTCTTGAGTCTTCATCACCTGATGGAATTCCTAATAGATAAGTTTCATGAAATTTATTGCCTTCCTTTATCCTAACTATGAATGGAGATTATTCATGACTTACACTTGGCTTGCTCTCAAATCTCTCAATGTGATCACCACTTTTGATATCTCTCTTTAAGTGATATCTCCCATGATTTTCTCTCACTCACTCTTAGGATTGGGTTTTAATTTGTATACCTTGTTAGCCTACCCTTTTCCTACTTGAGTTTTGATACTATGTCTAAGAAATTGGTTTTGATAATATTTCTTTGCAAACTATCCAAGTTTATGACAATTGAAATACACCACTTGATTATTGATTCTATATGGGTATGAACTGAGATTCCAACCATACTTATCACTCTCATGACCATAAAACTTACTAGCAACATGTCCAATCTTGTTATAATTATATCAAACTATATTATTCATACCTCTCAAATATTTTGTTCTCTAAATTTGATTGTGTGGTTCATAAAAGCAGTATTGAGTTATGTGAAATTTCTCTTTATAGTTGAAGCATAATTTATTCCTTGATTTATCATCTCTGTTGTCCCTTCATGGCTAACCATATATGACATGCTTCCTATATTCCTTAGCTCTATGTCCAAAATTATGAAAAGAAAATCAATAACCATTAAATGTTCTTTTGTACCTTGATGCATTTGGCTTCCTAACTAATTTTATATTTCTTGAATTTGTCCCCTTGGTTATCTTCATGCTTAGTTGTCTTATTGAACCAGCCTTGTCATATTCACACCTCTTCATAGTTTCTTATGTGAATCCTATTCTTTTCTTTACACATGTTACTTTTTGACTATCTAGAATACAATTCAAAGCTTCATAGTTCTTTTCCATATTTCCATACATATTCAATCTTTATTTTTCTTCTTTTAGTTTAGTTTTCAACAATATCATTTCCTCTTCACGTCTCATGCAAGTTTCTTCCTTTTCATTAATGGATTTTGTCACTTTTTCAACTTGATACTTCATCTCTATGTTGAATTTGATGTACTCTTCTTCTTTTACTTTGAGAGAGGTTGAAATCAACTCCAATTGGGCTTCAAGTTATTTGATTCCATATTCATATTTATAATTTTTCATTTCCTCAATATGGTTGATTTTATCTTCATATTATTGCACCATTATCTTCACTTTGTGGTTATTTATTATTTGGTGTTTCAATTATTATAGGAAACATATTAATTCAGCTTCAAGATTTACTTCAGCCTCATCTTCATTTGACATTTCATCTTCACTAAGATACCTATCTCTTGAGCTGCTTCCAAAGACTATTTCTACAACCATGCTTGTGTTTCAAGAGTACCAACTCTAATATGTTAGATTTTATTCAAGAGGACTAGGATATGATACTAATTATTGGAAATTCTAGGCACTAAAAGGGGTGCTTATTCAAAATTTTATAGATAATTCAATTTCCTTAACCTTGTTATGATGAAATCACAAAATCATACCGAATAAATCAAAAAAGAGAATACACAAAGACACAAGATTTAATGTGGAAACCCTTCCAGGAAGAAAACTTCACCGAAACAAAATAAATAGCTTGTACACAAATGTCCTATAAATTTTACAATGATTTCATGTTGAGCATCTGCTCAACTTGGAGCTGCAACTCAAAATTTTTGTCAAGCCACCACTTGACCTTTAGAAATCTTCTACTTGCATGGAAGATTCAACTCCCAACACTTCAACCAAGCTTCAATTTATTTTTTTGTAATCTATCACTTACAAGGAAGAATCAACTCCCCGAGTGCAGAGCATCCACTTTGACTTCTTCACAATATTTTGATCACTTCTCTTATGTTGTCTCTCATAATAAATTATGATCACTTCATTAGCTAAAATTATTCTCTTCTTACTCTCCTTAATCTGCTGCAAGTACCTCATTCAAATTTACCTCTTCATACACATTTTATCTTTCTTCTCATATCAAATATCCCTCTCAAACGTCTTCTCTTTCATGTCTATAACCGCTGCAAAATTTTATTCCTCAATACATAGACACATGCTTTAATTTTGATGCCCTTAATAAACCTTCAATAGCTTATTCATCAACAAATCCTCTTCATGAACAAGTAAGAGTTCTTAAAATAAAAAAATATAAACTCAAATTTCTTTTACACTTCACCTTATATGACCCTTCACCTAGCTCTCTTTTCAAATCATACAAATGAGGACTAAATGACATCACAAAATTGTCAACTAGCATTAATTACATATGATTTTGTGTCAGATTACACACCCATGACTTACTCATACTATCAAGATGATTCATATTATTAAAAGGCAATAGGAAAAATTCCTAACATCTCAACCCTTTCGACATATTTGAAATGCTCCTCTTATAACTTGACCTACAAACCGACATCTCGACATGTAACTTCCATTTCTTTTATCCTCTTCCCTTTAGAGAATTACTTTTGTTTTTTTTCTCTCTTACAAAAATAGACAAGTGTCTCAAGCATGCATGTATGTTACAAAACTCCTCCTTCAACTCTATAATTTCTTGATATCATTCCTTACTCACCATTTAACCTTTAAACTTCATAGGATCTCCAAACACATTCATGGAGGTTCAAATAAAATTACAATCATGGAGGTGCTTGAAAATATTCAAAGATCATCTCCTCAAATATTATTCAAAGCTTTGATAAGGTGGTGAGTGGTCTCTATATTAACATCATATTCTTAGAAAATATTCATCAATATCCTTCAAGTAAGAACATGTTGATTTGAACTACAATAATCGATATTCACACTCAGAAATGAATTCCTCAAAATATTATTATTTGGAGTACTAAACATTTTCATTCAACAACCGATCATACATCAACAAAAATATCTTGAAGTATTATTTCACATACATTTGATAGAAATCATCAAAATATTGCAAGGAGTATAATTTCAATCTGATTTCTCAAACTAGTGTGACTGAGTTCTTGGAGCTTAAAACCAATATTAACCTACTCATGTTAAAACATCCTCAAATTTATCTCCAAGATTAGCTAACACTTTGAATAGTTCAAGGAAATAATAAATAATATGTACAAGCATTTAGACGCATACTAGTTATCCAATTTCACCCCGGTGAAATTGAACAATAATCTTGAGGCTTGCACTAGAGTATTTTCATAAGAAACAAGAAGATTTCAGTGTTGAGGAGGATTTTAAGGGCCACATGCAATAGAATGGAAAATCTATCATTATGGCTTAAAATAACTCTCTAACATTGATCCTCATCTCCCTAACACTTTGGAAGAGTGCAAAAAGTCTATAGGAGGATTGGAGGAATAAAAGATTGTATTTTGGTGTAATAGAGGTATCCTTAGAGCCCAACCGAGTTATCTATTAAAAGATATATTAAGTTGAACAGAGGTGAGTTGGTTTCATGTCAAGTGAGCTAGTAGACCCAACCGAGTTTCTCTAATGAAGGACCAAGCTATTGAATTCATATTTTCAAATACGAGCTATATTATGAAGGTGTCAAGTCGAGAAGATCACAATAATCCATCCATCTCAAATCATAGATCAATTGATCCAATGGAGTCTTCCCACCTGCCTTACTGACGATATATGGTTTGGAGTAGAGGATAGAGCTTGTCGAGTTATTAAGGACTAAAATAGCTACACCGGTTACAAGGGGTTGAGTCATTGATAATGACCACTAAGTTGTTGCGTGACATTGAGATGGGAAAATAGTGCACTGAGTAGTAAGGCCAAGTTTCTCCTAGGATGATCTTGTTGGAAAATTAGGTAAGCTATAGGATGAACTGGACCATGAAGCATGATCGACATTGTGAGATCCATCTATTTAGATTCGGGATGGTCTAATAGAATAAGGTGAGCACACATGATGAGAGTTAAGTTTCATGAACAAGCCATGATAGTGCAAGTGTAAAAATTCCAGAATATAGTGAAAGGGTGAGTTTCACCAATCCATCGAGCTACTTCATGAGAGCACCGGTTAATATGCATGAATATCATCAACTAGGGTTCAATACCAATCATGGTGGAATAGAAAGGAAGGTTGTAATTCCCGACTCGATAATGTTGTGATGAGATGAGCCATTGAATCAAGATCAATGATTAGTTCTAAGTGTGACAGAGCCATTTTTAGGGTTAAGCATAGTGCATGTGAATAGATTGCTTAGAAATTTTTGAGGGTAAGTTGAGCTAAAAATTGGAACTCGTAACCAAGCTACAAAGAACAAAGGTTGACTTAGGAGGTGACACTTAGCAAGATTGGTGAAATCAGAGAGAATAGTGTGGAAAAAGAAGATGAATGTGGCCTGGATGGCCCAACCATGTTCTTGGAGTGAATCATCAAAATATCTTCCATAATTGATTTTAGTTACTCTAAATTTGTTTTGATTTGAGTTTTACAATTGTTACATGCAACTATGAATTTTCTCACCGCAATAACTAGGGGCATGATGTACTACACAAGCACATAATTGAAGCAATAGAACATGTGCCCAAGGAAATTTGGGGAATTTTAAAAATATTCTGACATCAATGTAATGTACACAATCACTTAGAGGAATAATAATTCTACTCCTACATTATCTAGGGAAATGGGCAGCTAAACAAAACTTGCTACTAGTGATGAGAAGTTATTGCCCTTCCTTACAATTGGCATCCATGTGGATGATTTGGCATTAAGCACTTGTGATATTAGGAGTGAGAGATTGGATTCAAATTGATTCTTCACTCCCCCATTCATCAAGGTATCAACAAGAAAAAAGAAAAATACCTCTTCCGCTTGTTGTTCACTTAGTTCTAAGAGGTTTTTTTGGTTTTCCTTGGAACTTTGTAGCTCCCCTCATGCTTAAAGGAAAGAATGATCAGTTGTGGCTTCTCTTTTGACTCCAATGAATCCAAGTACCTGATTAAGAAAGGTATGGTCTATTGAATTTTCCCGTTGCTCAAAAATTAACTTCAACAAGTAATTATTTTTACAATCCTTCCTGGAAAAGGTGACTATCTATGAATTATTCTTCTTGTTCTTGCACATCTATAAACAATTGATGTCTCACCTTGGTAGATGGTATGAAATAGATGGTATCTTTGTGATCTTTTCTTTCCTCCTTCGCAACATGAGACTCGTTTTTATCATGTAGCTCATTATTTTTAATTACAACATCTAATGAGGACACTTCAATATCATTGCAATATGTTTCTACTTTTTGATCACCCGAGAGTTCCTCCACCATTTCTTGAAGACCACATTTTTCTTGAGTAACTTCTTCCTCTACTATGAAGTTTGATAAATCAAAATCTTCAATTTGCTACTCTAGAGGGTTGTTATGGGTAGCAATGTCTTCTTGAATTTTATCCTCTTTCATGTACTCATCAATCAAATCATATTATCTGAATGAAAGTAAAAATTATCAATGATTTCATCTTCATTAATTACCTCCAAATCTGATTTGGTCCCCTCCAGTGATCCTCTTCAACTAGATTTGGAGCTGATTATTCTTTTTCCTCCCTAACTAATTCCACAACTTGAATTGGATCAACAACCTTTTCAAACATAGTTCCATCATGGACACTACATTTAGAACATATGGATTACTGATCTTCCTCTTGTTCTATTGCTACTACAAAATCAGCATCAACCACCATTGAATCTTCAATTTTTACCTCCTTTGAAGGCTTGACCATCAAGGGTATTTTTTCAATTCCAAACTTAAGAGCCCATATTTTTAGATTCTATGTCATTTATTCTTTGATAGGTTATTCTTCATGTTTCCCTTGGCTGGTTTTTATATCTGTGTTATTCCCAAGATGAACTTGAGACAACAAGAGGAGGGTTGGGTTGCGTTAAAACCAATTTTGCAATTTTTTTTTGGTGGTGGAGAAGGTATAAATCCTTGTTTGTTTAGAAGGGATAAATGTTCGGAAGGGAAAATAGTAGAAGAATTGAGATGAGATGGAATATTAGAAGGTAGAGAAGTGAACTCAATACTTTGGGCAGCATAAAATGGGCTTGAATTATGATATCACTGAAATGATAAATCTTGGGAAAGAGAGAAAGAAGAGTAAGGAGTTGGTGATTGACTTACCCATTGAAAAGGTTTTCTTCCAATCTACTCATAGTCTTATATCTCCTCATTTCAATGTGCAAGTTGGGGAAATATTTCAACCATGAAATCAAGCTTCTCCCCGTGAGCTATAACGCTTAGAAAAGGGCCTTCCCATGGACAAGGTTCCCTAGAACCAATTCTAAATTCTTTCATCTCGTGTCATAGCCCTTCACATGAACCATACCAACCTCCATTTTATGGATCTTCTCCAAAAAATCAACATTATCTATTTGATTTGTAATTATATGCATACCCTTGTTCTTGACAATCTCTATAACCAAAATGGTTTTGACATTGTTCATATGGGTAAGCATAGTGGTTCTAAATCTAGTCATAATGCTTATCTCAAGGATTTGTGAAGCAGATTGGAGGATGGTTTCAGTGCTATAAGTGTGAATTTCAATGTGGGAACAAATATATGATTGCAAAACTTTGTAGAATGAAAGATATGGAAAGGAAAATGGATGGGAGAAAGGTCTGAAGTTTCAGAGATGGGTTTTTGGACTAAATAGAGTCACCAGAGTGTTTGCATATACTTCCAAAAGCTGAAATTCTAACAAGAACACACCAACCCATTACAATGAAGTCTATTCCAATATTAATCTTCATTCCAAATAATCGAGTTTCTTGAAATGGAACACCTATGAAAGATGAAACTCTAACTTCTGTGATGTCCCATTGGGCATGCCAAAAATGTTATCACTGAATCACAACACCCTCTAATTTGTATAAGTGTGTGTGCTTAAGCTCACGATGTGACTGGGTAACATGGGTGTTATCTCCAAGTTGTGTGAATTTATACTTGAGATGGACCTCCAGAGAAGGTTGGTTCCTCTTCCTACTCCTATTACAAGCTAACTCTACTGAAAGAAAACTACTAACTATCTCTATCCTACAATTTCCAAGGGACCATGGAGAGAGAGAGAGCATGCAAGTGACATAAATCTACACCAAAATAAGGGTATGATAATAAATATCCAATATGTTAAAATGGAATAAAAATGTAGATTAGAAAAGGTCATAACATCTCTCCACAATCTAACAACAACATTCACAATAACATTTTCATGCACACACAATAATAATGAATCCTTATAGGAGCATATAATAGACACAATACACCTTTAATAAGATTGAAGAGGCAAGAATACTGCAAATAAACACAACAAGGAAAGATACATCAACAAAATTGAATCACATTTCATTAGAATGGAAATTTCAACCTCTTATAAAGTAAAACCATAGATCACCATGCAAGGAGTCCACTACAAATTCATGCAACACATTAGCTTCACAAAAACAGAATGGCAGAGTTTTGCTACTAAAAATTGTCCTCTTTTTACAATGAGCCCATGATTGCAATTTATAGAATTTGAGAAGAGAGAGAGAGGGGGGATGCAATTCTAGAAAATCAATTTCCAACCAATTGCAAGTCATGATAAATGAATGGAGTTATTCATTTTTCTCCTTCCCTTCTAGGGTTGAATGTGGAGCTTAAGTCTCCTCTCCTTTCTTTTTAATGGTATTTTTTCCCTCTTTCCCACTAATGATGTACTATAAATACTTATTGGAGAAATAGAATGTGTTTTTTTGTCTTTAATTTTATCTCTCCATTGGAGGGTATGCCGGGCATATTCTTGATGTCTATTGCAGGTTTTGAAAGTTATGTTTAATGGGTATGAAGTGGTGTTCTGTGTGAACTTATCTTTGGTATATGGTGCATCTTGTCCACCCTCTCCATTTCTCACCTCTCTCCATTTTAGGAAGTTGGATAGTGATTAAAAACCTCCTTTTTGGTGTATCACCACTTTTAATGTAGGTTTTAATTTCATGCATTCTCTCTCCCTGGTCCCTTGGAATGTTAGATTAGGATTATTTTTCTTTCTTGCATTAGGAGTAGATTGTGGCAGGTAGTTTAGGAGAAGGAACTAGCCTTCTCTAGAGGGCTCTCTTAATCCCACAAGTCCCATAGCTTGGGAGATAACCCAATGTTACACAAATCACACGGAATTCCCCATCCACATTCAAGCCATTCGGAGATGTTGTAATTTGGTGATAAAAATACCTTGTTTGAACAAAACTTCATCTACTCACATGTAGCAATGAGCTACTTCACAAGCTCAACAGGACAATTTTGGATCAACCAACCTCATGCATGCAAACAATTTATCAAACCAAACCAAGAACTCTCATAGCTCATGTGGGATACCTTCATGTTATTCAAGATAAGAAATAATCACTTTATTTTTCCAATCGCCATGCATACCCTTATTCCTTCATGGTTAGTATTGCACTCTAGGATTTATTAGTGGTAGGACTGAAAATGAACATGTATCATCACATTTATCCAATAAAATAACCAATAATACTTCATGAATATCAAGAACACACCCCCATCATTCTTCACCAAAAATTTGACCATGGGTTCCTTTCACGAAGTTATTTTTGTACACCGAATATTTTACAAAACAATTTTTTTCTTGTGGGGTACACCATGAGTCATAAGCTCAAACCAACATAGAAATATGATTTGAGAAATTATCTACAATATCAAGTCATTTTCAAAGAAAAATAGTTCAATTTTTAGGCTTAACCAAATAAATGTTTTCATACCACTCTAGACTGGGGTTTAGGAGGGTTTAAGTCAGTTCCACAAAAATGAATAGAATTGTTTTATTTCTTATCCATCTGGCATTATAATTTTTGCAACATATATTTATCTATATGATATTCAAAAATGTATCTTAATATTTTTATCAAGAATTGTTTTTAATTTATATTGAATGCTAAGAAGTCGGGCACTATTTTAGCATACCTTACTTAACCTAGTTTTGACAAAATTGTAATTTCTTGCACAAAACACCTCCTCAAGTCCTAAAAGTTGACCCACACCTTCATGACTACCTCTTATATGATATATAATGGATAATTTTCATAAATACACCTATACCATTTTTACCAATCTCATTTATGCATGCTAAACACATTTGTCCTCAAGGGAATTCACCGCAATGACCCTAAATATGCCTCTAATAGTTTTTTTGACATGTAGATTCATATGAGGACTATTAAAAATGAGCCTAAACATTTACCATGCTTTAATTTTCTTTAGATAACCTTTTTTATTCATACCCTCATGTTAGGCCCTTGAACTAGGCCATGTTAAGTTGGTTTGCATTGTAGCTCAAAATATCTATCTTTTTATTCACCATGTAGTTCCTTAAAGATGTCCTATTATGTGTTTCATTCCTCTTCCATGCTTCACAATCATCCTTAATCCTTTACTTAATCATTTAAGGTTACTTTTCTATCTAGGCATGTGGACAAAAAGTGGACATTTATATCATCCACTTTCGACTTTCTCTTATATCGTGGTCAATGGTTTTGAGAGGATCCCTTACTTACTCCTTAGGCATGTGGACAAAAAGTGGACATTAATGGAGTTAGTAAGTAAATTACTAAAAATAAATTGTATCATCTCCAACAAACATCTCACATCCCTTGTTAAGTTTCCTATGACCATTGGGAACTATACTTTCCCAAACTTCCAAAGGTGAAACCTGAACTAGAAATGAGTAGGGTCATGCTAGTTAGATTTAAGGCCAGACCTCAAATGATATAAAAAAATTGTTCACAATGTTCTATCCACTTTTATTGAGCATGAGCCCCATTATGAAGAATTTTGGATGGATTTTTGTTGGTTCGAAAATCAGTCGCTTGGGCAGATTTATGGATAGACAAGCCAACAGTGTGCAGGGCATAGCCCCTCTTTGAGTCAGCAAAGTGAAACTGGTTTATTGCTATTCTACCAGCAGGAATCTGTGCAAGTCTCACAATATTCTGCCTTCGGGGGTTTGGGATCTCATCCCAAGGGGTGTTTCTGACTATGGAAAGAAAGGAATGGAAGAGAGGATGAAGAAAGATCAGATCCGAAGAAAGAAAAGAAATGAATTCCAAAGTAGAAAGGTCAGAGGGTTTATGTTTTGGGATTGGTAGTAAACAGAGCCAAACCTACTTGCATAAACGAACAAAGCAATACTGATGAATAAATGACAATAAAACAGTAGATCCAATAGAATAAACACACAGATCTCGACATGAGAAAGATCTAATGCAAATAACACATGTATTCAGCACAAAGTCTAAATATTGTATTAATATTTCCTTCAGTTACAAAAAATCTCAAAGTCTTTTCTTCTCACTTCTATTTTTCATCTAAAAGATATCCACCACCCAAATACAACAAGTATTTGAGTATTTATAGAAGAAGGAAAAAGAAACCAACCACCTATTTACATAAAATATACAAAATATCTACAAAAATATCTCAAAGTCATGTTGACTTTTGACAACTTGATGGATGACATCATCCCATGGTGCAACATGGATGATGTCATCATTTGTGCCAACATACTTTAGACATTTTACAAAAAGAAAGTCAAAGGAGAGAGAGAAGAAGAGAAAGAATTCATTCATCATCATCATCCTGCGGCCGAAAGGGGGTATCCTGCTTCTGCTGCTGCTTAGGTGACGAGATGTGGAATTGGGCACGGTATTCCATGAACTTGCTGATCATGGGCTCTAGTTGATCCTGGGAAGGATCCTTGTGTCGCTCGCTGATTGCCTCACAAGTCTCCCGCTTGTCTATGAGCTTCTCTGGGAGTTTGGAATATTCTTTCTCTGCTTCTATTAGGAACCCGATGAAGTCCTGACAGGCCAGCAGGTTATTGATGGATTCCACATCAAAAGTGACCTCTGGCCCCAGCCCTTGTGAAATGATCTCCTTGAAGATCTGAATAGTTTCATCAACTTTCCTTAAGGTGAAAGAAGGAGTAAGTAACCCTAGAGACATGTTGAGAATGATTTGTTCCATTTGGTGCATCGCGTCCAGGGCTTCTTCCTTTACCTTATCGATCTTTTCAAGGATGAATTCCAGTTGATCCATCCGGTAATCCAGAGTGGAAAGGATTTTATTGAGGGCCCTGGGGTGACCAAAAACACCGAACTTGACCAGATCTTCGACTGAACAGTCGAACATTCTTTGAAAGGTCTCACGCTGTAGCCTAGCATGGTCCAGCTCTTCTGATATGGGTCCTGCTAACGCCTGGAGTTCTTTGTTCACCTTGTTGATGTTTAGGTACAAATCGGTGAACTTGGTGATTACGCGTTCACTGTCCTTGAGGATCTGGCTCCTCCAAGTGGAAACTGCCAGGCCCTGCTCGCCGATCTTTGCATATTCATTAATTTTATCCTGACTCGAAGCTCAGGAATCTTGGTGGCAGTTGTGGGAGGTGCACTTCCCATCTTCTGTAAGACATGGAGCAGATGTTTATTTTTCTCTTTCAGTAGCCTTTTCTCTTTTTTTGCTTCTTGAAGCTTCTTGCAGAGGGCATCAACTATAGATAGGGCCTCTCCCTGAAGGCTTTCAGAAGACGTCCCCATTGTGACTTGAGTCACTATGTAATCTATTGAGGACAGATCCTTTTTATCCTTCAGAGGATTGGGGTACGTGATCTCCATTACCCTCTCTCCCGAAGCACTCTAAGAGAAGTGTGTGATGGGATTCTACTTCTTTGCCCCTTTTGACGGGATTACGGAGAAGTCCATCGGTGCGATGGGAACTTTCCTTTTCTGTGACTTAGGTGCTGGGAGATCCAGGCTGGACTTATGGGAGAAGGACCAGAAACAGAGAAGGGGGCAGCTGCAGTAGTAGAAGGGAAAAACATGGAGACACTTGGAGGTGGCATTGAGAGGGAGGCCGAGGAAGTGCTCACGGGAGGAGAGATATTGCAGGAGAGGAAGACGTAGGAAGGGAAGGGAGCTCAGAGATGAGGGAAGAAATGGAGGGGGACAGATCCGCGAGAGAAGAGAAGATAGATGAAGAAGCAGGAGGAATAGTAGAAGAAGGGGGAGAGGACACGACCAAAGGAACGGTCGCTTGGGTCACCTGAGGAGGGGAAGGAGGGGAAGGAGAAGGAAAAGAAGGGACCTCAGTTGTTATAGCAGTGGCGACATCCTGAGTGGATGGGCCTATTGGGACATCTTCCGCTATTTCTTTCTTTGGGAAGCCAGAGTTACAACTTGTTTAGGTGCAGTGGAAGGAGGACTTACAGGAGCTTCCTCTTGGGTGGAGCTGGATTCACCCTCTTTTCCTTTTCCTTTGCCCTTTGGCTATTTTTTATCCTAAGGAGGTGCGTTGCCCAATGGAGAGGTTGTGAAATCGACCCCGAGGTAGATGAGCCCGTTCATTCGGCACCAATGTTCTGTTCTACGCAGAGTTTCTTTGACCCTTTCCTCAATTGTCTGAGGGGCTTTAGTTCTATCAATTATCGTAAAAGGCCAATCATCCCCACCTGTGTCAAGATACACTTGATCCACTTCCTCTTCAGTAGTTTGGTAGCCTTTGGGGATGATGGCCACCCCGTACTGGATGATTTCTGCTAAGGCCAAGTGAGAATGATCCTTCCTTCTGAGCTCAACCTCATGATATATGTCGATGTAGATATCTTCGATCTGAGGGATGTGGATTGGGTCGAGCTTGGCCCTAGGAAAATAATTTCTCGGGTCGAAGGTGGGCCTTGCTAGGAAGTCACGTTTCGATTCAAGCGCTCCAGATTCCAGCCTGTAAACATATCATTTGCCTTGTGATGAGTGAGACAAGTATATCTACCCACAAAGTGAGGGGGAAAGGAGTTCCACCCTTATTTATTTTTAGGAACTTTTCGTGATAAGTAACAAGCTGCCTTGACAGCTCCAACAGGATCAATTTGGGCCCGGCATACCTTGGCAGTCTAGTCGGTTCCCCCAAGAAATTGACTGCCCTTAGATAGGTAAACGTGGGGAATTGAGTGAACAGGGCCCCCCACTTCTCAGTAGCTGCTACTATGCTCTTGGTCGTTTGACCGTGAGTCATATTCGACCTCAACAGTAGATGATGAAGTAGAAGAATGCATCGTTAATCTTTGTGAATTGGGGGATGCTATTTTCCAGCTTCAGCTCTGGATAGTATTCATAGATTTTAACTTGGGGCCAAACCCCACACCGCATCAGAGCTGGATAGTCCCTTTCTGAAGCTGCAGCATAGACCATGTAGGAGTTCATATAGAACCTCCCCATTGTGTTGAGTTGTTGTAGCTGCTCAAAGATTGTGCTGCTTATAATTTCTACCCATTTAAAGCGTTGATCGGGCACATTTTTGTTCATTGTCTCAAGGTATCACAACATCCACTTGTGAAAATAATGGGCGTCAGAAGGCCGAAAACTCTGCTCAGGAACGTAATTGTGTCACTGAGTTCCTCTGAAAAGTCACTGCGATGAATGACTTGTGGCCACCGAGTCACTACTTTTTTGTTCTTGAGATAAACTTCATTCATCAGCTGCATGCACTGATCTTCATTGTCGTCCCAGGCCTTGATGCAATCTTGTTGGCTGACGGCCACAAAGTGCCGGTGATGAGGAATGCTGAGCATTATCTCAAAGTGGCGGGCAGTGAGGTTAATTATAACCTCACCCTTCTCACCATGGACACATCTTGTGTCTTTGTTGTAGCATCGGGCTACCACCATCATAAATTCATTGTTTACGGCACTGACTGGGATCCCACCAGCAAGGTGCAGGGCACTGCCTATCAGCTTGTCCATCCATGGACTTCTTGTGACCCTCTGGGTTCTGGCCCAGAATTCCTCCATATCAATATGACCCAGCTCTGAGTCTCTGATGTCTAGGTCACACTCTACTTGGGACTCGGGCATTCTGACCCTCTGATACTTATACTTCATTTCTTCTTCTGTGAGCTTGGCCTTGCCTTTAGATTTGATAGGTTTCTTGCTTGATGTTGACATATGTTCTTCTGAACTTAGTTGCTTTAATCTACAAGAATAAGAAGTGAAACCCAATTGAAGAAATCCATGTCAGCTGTTTGATTTTCCATTGAAATGCTGACAGAAGAAAGAGTTAGTAATTTTAAGGCCTCAGGGTGCGGGCGCATAAATGTTGCGAGGTTACAGGGCTAAATGGTAAGGCATGGTGCATGGACACTGTAGGGTGCATTCTTTGTTGTTGTAAGCACAGGTGCGCCTGCGCCATATGTATGCGTTTTGTAAAGGGCACACGGATTCTTTATGTTGCACGGAACAGGATGCGCCAGAAGCGCATATAATTTTCATGTTCCATGGAACTTCGGTGCACAGAGGTGCATATAAGGTTTGTGTAACATATGATTTTTGTGCACTTAAGGGAACTTGGCACGGTGCATGAAAGGTCTACATGACATGCTTTGTTGTTGCAATGATGGATGCGCCTACGCCGTTTAAAGCTTTGCACTTGGCGCAGATAATTTCTATGTTGCACACATGCAGGGTGCGCCATAGGGCGTAGGTTTTAGCAATGCAACAAATGAATTTGGTGCATCATGAGGGGTGCGAGGAAAGTGTTTGTAACAAACTAAGGCAGTGCGCCTTGAGGGCGTAACTTTTCACGATGCAGCAGGTAGGGAATGTGTGCCATTGGCGCAGCTGCTCTTTGTGTAACAGGGCGATAGATGCACCATTGGCACAACTATTCTTCATGTTGCAGGGTGTGCCAATGCGCCAAAGGAGAAGAAAAATATAGTTTTCTTTTCAAGCATCAGTTCTCTCTCTGAGGGGTTTCTATGTGGTTAAGCCTCCTTTTGCAGGGTCGTTTGGGGTGATAGAAATGGCTTTAAACAAAGGGTTCCAAGCTAATATTTTAGGACAGAGCTTCCTCTACCAGCAGATCTGGAAAGAGGGGGAAGATCATGTGGAAAGACAGCAGGGGGGAAAGTTCATGATTTCATTCTTTTCAATCCAATTCATACCCACAAGCAGCCAAAAACCACAAACACGAAGCACAAAAGAAAGAGGACCTCTTACCCGGATATTTATAACGAAGAAATGTGCAAATGGGTCCACAAAGCAATTCGAAAGTGACAGGGCTGGTGCGCAGACAGGTACAGAGAAAATCACGTGATTTGCGTTGGTGATAATGACAGTGCAGACGCGCCTATTTATAGGCGAGGAAGCAATAAATGCGCCACCAACTTTTTAAGTGGCGCACCAAAAGAGCTGTCGACACAAGAAAACATGCACCCTTTGGCACACCAAAACGCTTGTCAACACGATAATATGTGCACCTATGGCGCACCGAAAGTGGTGTCGACAGAGGAATATGTGCGCCCTTGGCACACCAAAAAGGGGCGCAACAAAAGATATGTTGACAGGAAGGCGCACGTGCCTTGGCGCATGCAGAAAGACTCAACATAGAGAGGTGCACCAAAACGCTTGTTGACACAAGAAAACATGCGCCAAAGGCTTTAAAGGGGGCACATGAACATTTGATGTTGCACAGTCATTATATGCACCCGCCCAAAAAGACCAAAATGGATAAGTTCGGAAAACTAGATTTCCCGGAAAGGGATTTTGTAACGTTCCGAACGCAAGGAATCCTTGACGAGGAATTGAAAAAAATTTGGTATGGTTATCTATAAAATTTCCCTCGCCAATTTTACAGGATAAAAATTTCAAAGATGAGAAGGAGGTTAGACAAAAGGGATTATTCTCGGATGAAACTCTCCTAAATGGAAAAATTTAGAATTATTTAAGTTTATGAAGGGTTGGAAGATGATAATAATGTGATCGATGATGATTATGTCATAGGTAACATCATCTCTCATCCCTTACTACTAGTCGATTGGGAGGTTAATGAAGGAGGTACAAATCATAACAATATTTTGGATGTCATTTGACAATCTTTAAAGTGGTTATTCTCATAGGGTTTGGATGTAAGTAATCTAAACAGTTTGGTACTAAGGGAGTATAGGTTTAGCAAGATAATTAATGATGTCCTCCCCATATTAGGAAATTCATGCTACCATGTATGTTTTAGGGAGGCAATGGGTCAAGATCTCTTTTAGGAAATTATCATTATCCTAAGAAAGAGATGACATGAGAGCCCAAATCAGAAAAATAGGGACCTCCTTTACTAAGTGACAAAAATATCCAAGCATGTGCGTAATCCTTGTTATTATTTCCACTCCTTTACAAGTTGTTCCAAAGCATCGGCTCCAGAGCTAAAAGGGAAGGAAAAAAGTAACAACCTATACTTGGAAGTAATCTAAGGGAGTAAGTCTATCGAGGTTCCTCATAAGGTACCCATGTCAAATATAAGTCTATAGGACTCGAGAGGAAGAGGAGGTGAAAGTTCACCTCCAAAGGAGAGAAAGGACTAGAGTATTTGAATGGGTCGATTTGAAGGAAGTTGAAGCATTAAGGGAAATAATGGTTTTGGATATTCCTGTACCTTCACCCACTATTACCCTATCCCCAAGGATCCCAATCCTTATAAAATTGATTCATATTGACCAAACCCATGTTTCCCCAATGATCTAGGTTGCTTCACCTACTGAAGAGAAAATATTTGTGATTATCCCCGCATCCCCTATCAAACAAATTAATGAAACGATGATAGTAGAGAAACATTTTAAGGAACCTAATATATTAAAGGTTGGGATAAGAATTGATATTACCCCAATAAAAACTCTAAATATTGCGATTCTGATAAAGGAAGCAAAAATCGGTGAACATAGAGTTTAATCCACCATTAATCCAATTAAGGATGCAATAGTAAAATCCTGTGTAGAAGAGATTATAATGGGAGAAGTACAAGAAGAAGCTATGGGTGTTACAATTGTGATGATACCCCGATATCGAGGTAGCTAAAGAGGTTTATGTAGTCTAGCTTTCAAAGGATGATGCTACTCATAAAGAATCTTGTGACATAGTTTCTTCTTCCAAGGAAGAAGGTGTTGAAATTTTGGCACAAATAGAATGAGAGATCAATTAATCTCCCGTGCGCATTGGCCTATCACCTAGCCTAATCGGCTACTAACATGAGGCACACACATGATCCAAACCCTCATTTATATGAGATTTGTAAGAATGTTTATTAATATTAGCAAGATAGTGCACTGAGATATAACTACATGCATTCTAAGAAAAAAATAAGGAAATTGGATCGAAGCACAAATGCACCATAATATAGATGAGAACATCACAATAACAAAGGGGAATCAGATCTAGACCCTAAGAATCATCAATAACATAAGGGTTTGGATCCATAAACATAAAATAAAACATATAGATCAAGTTCCATGACTCATACATTTAGAACATTCCCATTGTATTAATTCCTCAATATTACAGTAGCCAAATACATTAAAGAAACCATGAATGGAGCTAATACAACAATAGGGTCCCCATATATTCTCTATAATAGCTTCATTATAGATATTACACCCATGCTTCCCTTATCTCTCACTCTCCATACACACATACATTATCTTTTCTTCCCCGTGACACACACACACACACACACACACACACTTTTCTTTCCAGAGAAAAAAATACATAAGAAGGAACTGGAAGGAATATCCTCTAACCACTTCATTACCCAAGAATCATGCCAAATGTCATCATTTCTTTCCCTACTCAAGTATCCTTAACAATGCAAGTTCCAACTAATTGTAACTCTCCACTTTTACAACTCCTAATACTCTCATGATTACCATAATGATACCCAAAATATGGTTTCCTTTATCCATAACATAACTTTATCCATAACTAAATCTATTCAAATTTCCATTTGTTCCTTTAACATGACTTTATCCATAGTCCAAAAAGTGACTAAGTCTTAAACCCTTCCCACCTAGGCATCACCTTCACAAATTCCCAAAAGTTACCTTTGCACATACCTTCACACCCTTCTTTTATGCACCACAAATATCTGCACCTCAGCTACTTGGTTATTTAAAGGGCTCAACATCACCCCACAATAGCTCGATTGTAACCTATGGTAATCATTCATGATCCCCAAAAAAAAACTTTATCGACCAAAAATCAGCTAAGGAAAAAAGAAACTTATCTGTCATCACAATTTCCTAGAGGACCAACTGGATTAACTCAAGGAATTTTGCATCTATTTCCCCCTTTAAATTTTTCCATACCTCCAGATCTATCAATGCCTTCCCTGACACCTCTCTTGCTAAATTGAGTACTTGGTCTGGTGTGATCTCTTCCACCTTCTCCTTCAACTCCTTAATCACCACCACCAACTCTATGCAAAGACCCTCAAACTCATCCATATGTTTGGTGATGGAGTCCTGAAGTTCACCAATCTAGAACTCTAACTTCTCACACTTGGTCTTTATTTTATCCTTCTGCGTTGTGGTGTCAAAAATCAACTATGCACACTCAAACTTGTTAGTTGGGACCTTCTCCTGCAAGGCCTTGAGGGTGGCCTCCTCCTCTGTTACTCATGTGTCAATGATGGGCTCACACTTCTGGAAGCTATCAAAACCCCTATCTGCTAGTATATTTTCTTCCTTGAGTTGGGTGAGAAAGTCCTCCAACTCAGTGATCGGGCTTCTACAATGATCTTGTTGTTTTATTTTTCCTTGGCAAGTTATTTAGTGGTAAATCCTGCGCCATCCTTGATGTTGGCTAGAAACATCCCCATAAGGTCCTCCAGATACTCCATTTCATCACCATAGTCTATCCTGGATTAGCTTACCAGTGTCAGACATTGCCCCAAAATAGTCTCAACCATGACACCTACCCGATCATATGCTTCATGGTTTATGCCTACTCCCACTTTAACCCTAGGCATATTCTCCTTATTTCCTTTTCCTTCCCGTAGTATCTGTAACCAAGGCTCAAATAGTTTCCACTCCATCCAAGATATGTATTAGCACCTCTGAGGACATATTTTGTAGTGCATTACACACCTTCTCATCATTGAGATGGCTTAGATTGACCACCTTTTATGTATCTCCTTCCTTCTTCTTCAGATGAATGGTCTCGATCACATGATCATTGACCTCGAACTCAGGATCCTCTACATGGAAATGTAGGTTTCATCTTATCATATTCCTTATTCTTGTCACACCCCCACTCTAATCCAAAATATCCCACACATGTAGCTTCTCTGCGGGGAGGGTACCTTGAAATTATATGTGCAACACTTTGCGGGATCATCCAAAATTCCATATGTGGGGACATAGGCATCCACTTCTTCCTTATAGCCTTGTGCTTTGTTCATTGCTTCTTTGATCCTGGAGTGAATCCTTTATCCTCCTTTATGAAAAAGGAGTCTCCCTTATTTTCTTCCTTTTGTTTGGTGGGATGTGTAGGAGGAGACCCTCGCACTGGACTCTCAAGTTTCCTCCATATAATGATCCTTCTCCTTGGCGCATGCATCCACCACACCTTGGTGTCTTCCTCATCCCTTCTCTTCTCTTCTACCTTGAGCTCAGCCTCAAGTTCCTCCCTGAAGGTTGTGGTATCTTCTTCGATCTTGTTTTCATTTCGAACTAGAAAAATCATGTACCTTTTATCTCTTCTCGAGCCTATTTCCTTTTCCTAACTAGAAAGCTCATGTAAATTTTGTCTCTTCTATTATAAATCCTCTCCTTTAGGTCACTCACATTTCTCACACTCTACTTATGAGTCCTCATCACTTCTCGGCTATGATGTAATTGTGCCCCCATTACTACCTCATCACGTATAGTATCTTATCTTTTGGGAAGTTTCCAACTTCCCTTCACCCTCTTCTTCTTCTACTACTACTTCTTCTTCCTGAACCACTTTTATTGGTGAAATTGGAGCTTCACCATGCCTTAGGAAGGTGGCATATCTAACCTCCACCTCAAATCCTCCCTATGTCTTGGGGTGTAGCTATATAAATACCTAGTGGATGTATCCCTTGATGGTAACATTGACCTATGGGTGCAGATCCAAAAATTTAGGCTCTAAGGCCTCCACATATGTTGGCCTCAAGTTATATCTGTAGGTCACACATAGGGTGTGCACATTAGCATCCACCTTATCTGCGTTGAAGGTTAACAGTTGTGTGTCCTTCAACCAGTTGATGACACACTTCATGTATTTAGTGGTGAATGCAAACAAATGTTTACACCATAGCCCCAATTCTCCTTTGGCCACCATGAACGATGAAAAATAGAAGTGTTGCACAACAACGAAATAGACTGGTCCCCAAAAATATGTGGTAGCTCATGCGGGATGTGCCATTCATTTTCAAAATATCTATGTAGTATATCATATTGATTGTTCATCTGTACCTTATAGGTGTTCAATATGGACCCGTCACAAGTGAATTGTTTAAATTATACAGCAAGATATGGGTGCACCGGTTGGTGAAACCACATCTTCCCTTCTAGTCCATCTAGGACACTAATTTCCTAGAATATAATTAATAATAGTATGGACCCCCAAGTTATTTTCTCTCCTAATTCATTTTACACTCGTGCCTCCTTAATGATACTATCTATAATAAATTGTGCAAAGTTGTAGTGTGCCCACTTAGAAACTCTATAGGAAACGTACAAGAATCTCTTGTTGATGTCCATCCATCTCTCTGATGCTCCCAATTTACAACTAATGAGTCGGGAGGTGAATCTCAACGTCGGGTCTATAAGATCCACAATAACTTGAGCCTTCCCCTTTCTCATAGTTTAATTGTTTTGCTAACTCTTCCACTTTCATAGTGGTACCCAAATTGAGGGACATGTCCTCATGATCATTTCTCAAGCCCATTATCCAATGGATTAAATTGATTATGAGTCTCATTCTCCTCTCTACAAAGTAGATAAGTCTTCTTATACTTGTAACATCAACCATCTAAAAAAGTGGTGTGAGTTTAGTGAAAATGGAATCTCACAAAGATGCAAAACCCCAGTCTTCTACAACTCCTTCATCATTGAATCATCTAATCTAGGGTTTCCCTTTTGTCTCCTTATATAGATCCTTCTACATCAATTTTTCATGGTTAGTGGTTCTATGGTTGAACTCATTTATTTTTCACCTGTATAACTTCGAGCTCCACTTCTCTACCTTAATAACCCCTAGAGGGTACTGCATTTCTGAATAAGCTTCCACGGGTTCTTCCTTTTCCACTACTGGTCTCTTATTCCTACTCTTCTTTGGTGTCATCTCTATTTTTATTCCCATGCCCTAGGTTCTTCTGGACGTTTCCCTGTCCGCTTGAACTTGACAACTTCAATCACTTATCCTTTATGCAACCCCTTGCTTCCCTACTATCTTCTCCTCCTCTTGCTACACCGCAAGATCATACCACAATTCAAGCAACTCCACTAGTTCATGACAAGTACCTTACTTCTTCTCAAAACCCTCATCACACTTCAAGCTCGGGAGCAGAAAAAAATTTCTAAGGAAAAGTAGTCAAAATGACTACCTTTACCCTCTATTTATACTTTTTCATAACCTTGATGTCCTTGACCCACGCATTTTTATAATCACCTTTTAATAAAGTAATTTTTATCACTTAAGTCAACTTCTGCGACTCTCCTTCACACGTTGTAGTCGTAACCTTCTAGCGCACCGACACTACTTTACTACCACAAACTTCCTTTGCGCACTTCACCATTCTAAAGTGCATAACCTCTACCCTATCCACTAAGTAGTTCCCTATACTGCCACCTACCTCATGTTATACTACCCGATCATTGCTTCTCTTCTGCATGGTCTATACTCAACTCATTTTTTTCCAAGACACCTTTATTATGACACAAATTTGAACACCTTTTTCACTACACAGGCACACATTTGAACACCTCCTCCACAAAAATCAGTCTTCTTCCTTTCACTATTCATCTAGAATGAGTCTTCCAACAGTCCATCTTCCTTAGAAATGTACCAATGTTTTTCAAATTTAGACAATAATCCACCCCACACTAAAAGTATGCACGGTCATTTGCATATGAAATAACTTTAAATGTATTTAGCTACTAGTGTGCCAATGCGCAAAAAACAAAGAACAAAAAGGATAAGCAAAGCAAAGAAGAAAGGAAACACATATAAAGGAAAATGCATTAAAGGAAATTTGAAGCCAACTCGGCAACATTGCCCTTTTTACAAACACATTGAAGACTTATTTATAGTATGAATTCAATGTACTCATGTTAAATACATTGGGAAAACTTGTACCATACAATGCTTATAACTGGAAAGTTCCTGAATCAAGTATATAAGTGATAGTATATGGTCCCAACTAATGCACTTTAAGCTTCCCTAGGTGGCATAAAAACTTAGAATCATAGAGTAGAACCATCTACCCAATCTCAAACTTCTTGTTTTTAATGTGATGAACATGCCATGCATTACATTGTTCTTTATTCATCTTCTAAATCCATCTAGCAATGTCATGCCTCTCATCCAACTCCTTAAGTTTATCAATGCACTCCTATAATGATTGTTCTTTGGCCAATCCTCCTACAGGCACAATATGAAGAGATGGAAACATGAATTCCATATGAAGAACTACCTTTTTTCTTAAAACCAATTGAAAGGGTGTGGCCATGTTCAATCACTTATAAGTTTTTTTATATACCCATAGAACTAGAGATAATTTATCATCCCAGTCTCTTCTACTAACATCACAAATATTTTTTAATGTGTGGATTAATATCTTATTAAATACCTCAGCAGTTACATTATCCTAAGGGTGGTAGGACGTAGTTTTGTGATGCACCACCATAAATTCTGCCAATAAGATTTGAACAGTCTCATTTAAGAAATGCATACCCCTATCACTTGTTAAGCTCAATGGACATCCATACCTACTGATTATGTTCTCCCATAAGAACCTAGTTGTTGTTTCCACTATGCAATCCTTTATAGGCACCACTTCTACCCACCTTGTAAGATAATCTATGTAAGTGATAATATAGTTTGAACTGTTCTATGCATAGCTAGGGAAATAGGGCCCACAAAGTCAATTAACCACTTTTCAAACGGCTCTGCACTAGCAATAGGTCTTAGTGGAATTTCATCTCTTCGTCTTGGTTTACCAAGGCACTAGAAATGATCATAAGCCTTGCGATATTCAATACAATCCTTGTATATTGTTTCCCACAAAGGCATTCCAATTAGATCTTGCATGCGGTAGCATTTTGTGTATAGTGACCACCTACATTGCCATCATGAGATTCTTCCATGATTGCAGTATGCTCATGTTCAAACACAAACTAGAAAAACCTCATCTTGGCCTAGTTTGTATAGGTCTCCACTAATCAACATATAGGGTGCGGTGTGTATAACTAATTACTTCTTCTCCAAGGCCTTCATTTCTTTTAGTACCACACCCATTTGTAATAAAACAACAATATCCTACAAGTCATACGGTGTGCACTATAATTTAAATAGTTTTTCATCCGGAATTGTGTCAATCGAATGCTTAGTGTGTCCACTCTTGAGTTAATCTGTGATAAATGGTTGGGTCCTAAATTGCTCTTCCTTGGTTTCACCACAATCGTAAACTCAATTTCCTAAAAATAAGACCCATTTACATATGCACCCTTACAAAATGGTCTTGTTCACCAAGTTGTTTAATTCCATATGGTCCATGTAGATAATGAAAGGTGTTGCTAGAAAATATTGCTTAAATTTGTGAAGTACTTAGATCATTGACAAATGCCTCACACTCTGTGGTCGTATAATTTTGTTCTACTAGATTTAGCTTCCTACTAGAAAAACACAAGGGATGGTTAACAATCCCCTCTCTAGGTTATTCTAAGACCACTCCAATCGCCATTCTTAATGCATCTACGTGCACATGAAAGGACTTATGATCTTATCCCAAGAGGGAATACACAGATGGGTGCAGGTGATAATTTTTTCCTTGAATGTGTTAAAATTGATATGCTACGCTTCACCCCAATGGAATTTACCTTTATGTTTCAAAAACTCCTCTAATGGTGCGACAATATTGGCATAGCCTTTGATAATTTTTTTGTAATATCCTGTGTGCCCTAAGAATCCATGCACAATGCTTTGACTAGTAGGCTCCTCCAAACCCAAGATAACAACCACTTTTATAGGGTCTACCAATAAGCCTTCCTTGCATATGATGTGACCAAGTAAAGTGCCAAATGGGGTAGAAAAGACACACTTCTTAATGTTAAGTGAGATAATCAACTACCTGCATCTCTCAAACATCAACCTCAGATTGTCACAATGGTCTCTTACTAACCCATACACCATCCAATCATCCAGGTAAACTTATAGAAACTTATGGATGAAATATTGAAAGGCCTACACTACAATGTGTAAGAACACCATAGGCACATTCTTTTATTAAAAATGAATGGTTGTATGATAAAAATTCCCCATTTAGTGGTGAAATTAGTATTTTCCTAGTCTTCCTTTGGGGCTATTACCTTGTGATAACCTGAAAAATCCATCTGCAAAAGAATAGATATCCCACCTTGTTACACCTTCCTAGATTTCCTCAATAAATGGGTTTGAAAAAGGATCTATAAAAAGACAACATTTTAGTTCTGTTGTATATATCTTCCCCTATGGGTAGATATAGATAAATAGAAGAGTGTGAAAATAAAAGAAACTCAGACCCCAAAAATTGATTGCCATGGCGCAGGTAAAAGGCGCATGACAGAAGGTGTCGACATGAAAATGGATGCACCCATGGTGCAGGTAAAAGGTGCATGATAGAAGGTGTCGACACGAAAATGGATGCACCCATGGCACAGGTAAAAGGTGCATAATAGAAGGTGTCAACACGAAAATGGATGCACCCATGGTGCAGGTAAAAGGTGCATGACAGAAGGTGTCGACATGAAAATGGATGCACCCATGGTGTAGGTAAAAGGTGCACGATAGAAGGTGTCGACATGAAAATGGATGCACCCATGGCATAGGTAAGAGGCACACAACAGAAGGTGTCGACACGAAAATGGATGCGCCCATGGCGCAGGTAAAAGGTGCACGATAGAAGGTGTCGACACGAAAATGGATGCACCCATGGCACAGGTAAAAGGCACATGACAGAAGGTGTCGACACGAAAATGGATGCACCCATGGCATAGGTAAAAGGCACATGATAGAAGGTGTCGACACGAAAATGGATGCGCCCATGGTGTAGGTAAAAGGTGCATGACAGAAGGTGTCGACACAAAAATGGATGCACCCATGGCACAGGTAAAAGGCACACGACAGAAGGTGTCGACACGAAAATGGATGCGCCCATGGCGCAGGTAAAAGGTGCACGACAGAAGGTGTCGAAATGAAAATGGATGTGCCCATGGTGCAAGTAAATGGCACACATCAAAGGATGTCAACACAAATATGGATGCGCCTTTGGCGCACCTTTAGGAGGCACAACATTTTGAGTGCTTGACAGGAGTAGACCACGACCCAAATATTCAGACGGCCATAACTTTTCACAGGGATCTCAGATTCATGCAAGGTTGGACTTTTCAGAAATCTTACGAGTTCCTCTATCAAACTACAACTAGATATCTTTAATTGGGTGAGAACAAATTCATAAAAATGCAAAATACAGTTTGCCACTTTTGGGGTTGACTAGGGTCCTCACCTACCATCATAATGAGATGAATTAAATGCAACCTAGAGGTGGTTGGGGTAGATTTGGAATTCCTCTCTCTTTTCTCTCTCATTCTTCCTATAAATTGTAAGGAGGGGATTCTTTCTAAAGGTTGGAAATTCTTTTTTGCCCCTCCTTCTTATCTTTGGCAGTGAATTTTTGGAAGTTCAAACCTCCCATCTAAAACTACAATGCAAATTTTCCCTTGGCATTTTGTAGTGTATTGTATCAATATTTGGAGAAAATAATGCATGTCTGTGGATGATTCTCAACCCTCTCTGTGTTCATTTTGCATCCTTCGATCTTTCACCGCAACTCGGTTATCTATGCATGATCTTGCATTGCATTTTAATGGTCTCGTGCTTATTGGCAAGACAGTGTTCTTCATTCCTCGCATCACCTTTGTTAGTTTAGGTTTATTTTTATGCATCTTCTTACCCTGTCTCCTTGGAAAGTTAGTTTAGGTTTTGAGTAAACCCTCTGCATTTTTACGTGTGCATCTAAACAGAGGAATAGGAACCGGCCTTCATCCAGAGAGCTTTTCCGATTTCACAAGGTCCCACACTTGGGAAAAGCTCCATGTTATGCAATCGCACTGAGAGTCTCAACCCATCGAGTTGCAGACACTTAGGGGTGTTGTGATTCACCATCAATAGTTTTGGCATGCCCGGTGGGACTAAGAGGTTATTCCATAAGATTTGAAGGAATTTTCAAGAAATTCGGACTAAAAATTGTAGGTTTTACAATTTCATATTTTTCACCTTCTAGGATGAACTTTGAAATCGATTTTCAAGGGCTTAACTTGCTCAAAACAAGTCAAAATTTCACCAATTGATAGATCGGGGATAATATTCAAAAGGGTATTCTTAGATTTTTGGATTTTGAATTTCAAAATTTCATGGGTTTTTTACATTTCGGGTTTTCCCAGTTGCCTTGCATGACCTGAGTTTAAATCCATCCGTACCGTTCGGGATTAGTAGCTGCACAGCAAAACTCGATAACCGAATTGAAGAACTGCATCTTTTGGATCCTTCAAATTTTTAAATTCTATTTTTAATATTGTCAAGTTTGGTGTGTAACTTAGTAGATCTAGCATTTTCAGGCTCATTATCTAACACATCTGGCGACTCCGAAGGGATAGAATTCAGCGGTGTAGCAGCAAAAGTTACCCAGGCATATGAGAAGAATTCGAACCAGGTCTGATACTCGAGAAGAGGGGCTATTTGTCCACTTGCAACTATCACCAGGAAGAGGAAGGAGAGGAAGAAGACCACAAAGATCACCATCTCCACCTAACAGGACTTTATCAACCCCTCCACCTGGTAGACCTTTCATCCAATCAACAAGGGTTCTCAGGCCAATCAGAATGGCGCAACCACCGAATCCCTTTGTCAATTTCACCGGTAGCAGTCCACTTGCCCTCAATGCACAGAATCCAGTTCCAATTGCAGCATTGAAGAACATTCCATTTTTCACTGGAGAAAATCATACCACTCCTGGTGATCATGTCAAAGACATTGCTAACGTTTGTGCAATCCATGAGATAAATGAAATGGATGTTGTTGTCAAATTGCTAGCATCTTCATTCAAAGGGAAGGCATTGCAATGGTTTAGGAGCCTTGCAGTTGGTTCTATCCAAAATTGGAATCAGTTATGCATAGTCCTCCATGAGTAGTTTGGAGAAAAGGGAGACAATTTGTCTCTACTAGAACAATTGACAACTATCAAGAGAGCTCCCAATGAGCAGCTGACTGACTTCAACTTTAGATTTCAAAGGTCTTGGGATAGGATTCCAGTGGCCGTCAGGCCAACAGCTGAAGGTTCTTTTCTATATTATCTTAAAGCTTTGAATTCTGATATTTCTATGTTAATTCAATCTATGGGAGGCACAACCTTACCTGCTGCTTATAGCATTTCCATTAGGGCCGAAAACTATCTTATTCAAGCTGGTAAGCTGGCTCCTAGGCATCCCATGCCCTTATATCCAAATATAGAAAATTTAAGCACTAGTCGGCACCCACTTTAGCTCCTATTCCCACTCCTAGAAATCAAAGTTCAAGTGAAACTTCTACTTCATCCTCTAGTGCTTCAAATGAACTCCAAGAGGTTATGAAACAGTTGCAGAACCTTGGAAATGAGCTGGTGACTATCAAAAGACAACAAGCTCAAAGTGCTTTGAAGAAGCTCGTATCAACCTCAAGCACGAGTACAGGCTAGGCCCCCATACCAACAAAATAGGTCACCAACTCAGGGCTGTAAATCAAAATCAAAGCCAAGGCCTCCCGCTAATAGACCATTTCAGCCCTATAACCCCAATGACGTATCTTCTTCTAAATCATTAGTGCCAGTCCAAAACAACATAGCTCAAGAGTATGATTGGTGTTTCCCATGCAATAACCTCACAACCAATCTATGTTCTTTAATGGTGCTTTAAACCAAGTCTTGATGGTGACAACTACTAGCATTGAGGGTGAAGTGAGTCAAGAAACAAATCAGCATCAAGGGACATCTCAGCAAAACATAGCCCCAAATGATACCACACTTGTGAATTGGCAAGATGAGAATTTTTGTGGCATGAATCAAACAATTTCTCGAGTGTGGCAGCTAACACAAGATCAAAGAAGAGGAATATTGGTGAGGGGCAGTCATTGGCTCCAAGTGATCTACAACCTTCCATCACTCCACAAGGTGTTGGTAAGCAAAATACAATTCCAAACATGCAAGGACAGCCCAAACCACCTTCTAAACCAACTCAAATGCTAGCTGTTGCTGCCCATGCACAAGAAAGGAATGTGCCACCTAAAGGACAACAAAGAGATCTTTCATCCCCATTTAGCATCATTGATCAAATGAAGAAGACAAACGTGAATATATCAATGTGGGAATCTTTATCCATCCCAGGCCAAAGAGATCTTCTACAAGCTGCCATGAAGGATTGGTCAACTTCGAACCAGCAGGTCCCTATGCAAGAGAAGGTCCTCACAAATGCTGCTCAGCCTGAAGGGAGTCATGGAGGACAACAAGGTAAGGTTTTGAAGCCCCCTCCATTCTATGTTTCGTTAATCATTGGCAATAAACTAGTACACAATTGCATGATTGATTCTGGGGCAAGTAGTTCTGTCATGCCCAAGCAAATAGCTGATCAGCTGGGTCTCCAATATGAAGTCATATCAAAGGGGGTAGTGCAGTTGGATGGGACAGCAGTAGCAATGGTGGGAGTGATTAAAGGTTTGAATCTTACCTTGCATGCATGCCCCAATGTTACCATTTTGCAAGATGTGTCAGTGATAGATTTGCCACCACTCTTTTCCCTATGCTTATCAAGGGATTTCACAACTAGAATTGGAGGCTACTTATCTGTTGACTGGTCACACATGTTGTTTAGAACAAGATATGGTACTAAGGTCACAATCAGATCCGAACCAATTACAAACTTTCATATTGAGCCTCATACTCCAAGCCAAATCAATGCCAATTGTTCAGCATTTGATCAAGAAGATTATCCAAGCACAGATGAAGCTGACACCAAAGTTGGAAGCATCCCAGATTTGACTCTTGATGAATGGGCAAGCAAGGTACATGCTTTTGATCCCTACCAAGAAATAGAAGAATCTGAGCTAGGAGTCTATTGTATACATGAAGAAAACCAGCCTATTCCTAACATCACAAAATAGACCATAAGGATGACAATGAGGTATGGCAATTATTTTTCGATGGATCAAGGAGTAGGCAAGGTGCAGGAGGAGGAGCTATGCTTGTTTCACCTCAAGGCATCAAATATTATTCAGCTTTCCATTTCCATTTTTCCTGTTCAAACAACACAGCTGAATATGAGGCCTTGATTCATGAACTTCATTGGGCCAGGAAAAAGGGCATAAAGAACTTGCAGGTGTTTGGGGATAGCGAGCTAATCGTTAATCAAGTCGGGGGGGACAACATGCTACAAAGAATGACCTCTCAAGAACTATAAGAACGTGGTATGGGACCTCGTTGACGATTTTGAAGCTTTCAATATCGTGTCCATACCTAGGAAGAAGAATGAAGCCACGAGATAGGCTCGCATGAGTTGGAGCAACGTTTGATGTGGTTGACAACATCGAAGAGAAAATACAACCACATATCCATGTGATTGTGAGGCCAACAGATTCCGGATAATAACACAAGATGGCAAGTGTTTGAGAATGATGAACAAATTGTCAATTTCTTACAAGAAGAGGCTGAATTCTCAGCTAGGAATCAGGACAAACTAGAGCAGCAGTACGGGGATCAAGTAGTGCAGCTACAGACAAACAAGCTTCCCAAGGGTTTACTAACATTAGAGTCTATCTTCAACCCAATGACCAGATCCGTAAGGAAAAGGCTAACATACAGTCAAGAGAGAAGATTTAGAGCCAATTCCAGGTTGGGAAGGAAAAACACTTCAAATTGGTAAAGTGGCCACGAGAGAGGAGAAATCAGATTTCATACATCTTTACCAAGAATTCCCAAATGTCTTCACTTGGAGCTATGAAGACTTGAGAGGATTCAATCCAAATTTGGCACAACATACCATAGAATTGAATCTAGATGCTAAGCCCATCAAAGTGAAGTAGAGACCAGTCAATCCTCACATTGAGCCTCTAATGAAGAAAGAGCTAAACAAGCTAATAGAGGTGAGCATTATATTCCCAATCAAGCACTCAAGCTGGGTTGCAAACTTGGTACCGGTCAGGAAGAAGAACGGAGAGATCAGGCTGTGTGTGGACTTTCGAGACCTCAACAGGGCATCTCTCAAAGACCATTACCCACTTCCTTCAATGGAACAAATATTGCAAGTAGTGTCTATTTCGGAGAGATTATCTCTCCTAGAAGGCTACTCAGGGTATAATCAGGTAATGGTGAAAGAAGATGACCAGTTCAAGACGGCTTTCACCACCAAATGGGGCACATATGCCTACAAAAATATGCCATTTGGGCTATCAAATGCTGGAGCCACTTTCCAAAGGGCAATGGATATGGAATTTAAGGGGTTGATCAATAAAATAGTTTTGATATATCTTGACGACATCACTGTATTCTCCAAAAATGCAGTGGATCATCTCTTCCATCTAAGGCAGGTATTGTAGAGGTGTAGAAGATTTGGGGTATCATTGAATCCCAAAAAATGCATATTCTTGGCTCACAAGGGAAAACTTCTAGGCCATATTGTTTCAAAGGAGGGGTTGACGATTGACCCAGAAAGAGTTGAAGCAATTCAAGCATTGCCATTACCAAGTCACAAGAAGGCTCTTCAAAGCTTCTTGGGAAGGATCAATTTTTTCCGCAGGTTTGTTCCAAACTTTGCAGCTCTTGTAAAGCCAATAACACTGATGTTGAAGAAGAGCATGGCATTTAAGTGGACATTTGAAGGCAAGGCAAGTTTTGAGGCAATAAAAGAGGCTATATCTCAAGCTCTGACTCTCGTCAATCCAGACTTCTCCAAGGACTTCATGCTATATGCCTTCGGTGGTGGAGACACCATTTCTGCAATCCTAGTACAATGAAACAAGGAAGGATTAGAACAACCAGTCACTTTCTTCAGTCAAGGCTTGGAGGAATACGAAACTAGGTACTCTTTCATCGAAAAACATGTCCTTGCAGTGATTAGAAGCTTAAAGAAATTCAAGCACCTAGTCTCAAACAACAAGGTCCAATTATTGGTCTCTCATGCGGGAGTCAAGGACTTCCTTCTAAATAAGGATTTAAATGAGAAACGTGCAGGGTGGATCACTCGTGTCATGGAATATGACATCAAAATTAAGGTCACTAAGCTGGTCCATGGAAAGGGATTATGTGAACAACTAGCTTTGAGTCAGCAAGTTGAAGTAGGTAATGAAAAAGAGGCTATCTTGGTACTACAGGATGGTCAAGAATAGGAAAATGATGATGCACCCACTCCTTATTGGACTCAGAATATGATACACTTCCTACAGACAGGCCTATGCCCTCCAGAAATGAGCAAAGAAAAGAGGAGATACTTTAGATTACAAGCCATTCCATATGTGCTTGTTGATGGTGTTTTGTTTAAAAAGGACATCAATAGAGTTCTATTGAGGTGCATTGGGACAGGTAAAATTGAGAGGGTGTTACGGGATTTTCATGATGGAGATTCCAGAGGACATTTCACCCCACGAGTAACAACTCTCAAGATAATGAAGGCAGGGTATTATTGGCCGACGGTCTTGATGGCTCGCTATACATGGATAAGAAAGTGTAAGAAATGTGCACTCTTCACAGGCAAAGAAAGACTAGCAGTGCTTCCATTGCACCCAATTTTGGTTGACCAACCATTTATGCAATAAGGATTAGACTTCATTGGGGTCATAAATCCAAACTCAAGCCAAGGCCACAAGTGGATTCTCACGGCAACGGACTATTTCACCAAGTGGACCGAAGCAGTAGCGCTCAAAGAGGTAAATGAGTCTAACATACTAGAATTTTATGAAGGAATAGTGACCAGGTTCGGTGTGCCAGCCACTATCATATCAGATAATGCATTGGCATTCATAGGTTCCAAGATTACAGAATGGGATGTCAAGAATGGGATCTATTTGAGCACCTCTTCAAATTATTACCCGCAGGGTAATGGACAAGCAGAGTCCACAAACAAGAATTTTCTAAGGATCATCAGAAGGACTTTAGATGAAAACCAAAGGACATGGAATACGAAGCTAAAATCATCATTATGGGCTAACATGATAACACCAAAGAGGTCTACAAGTAATTCTCCCTACAAGTTGGTCTATGGGAAAGAGGCAGTATTGCCTATATCATTAGAATTTCTAGCATTGGAGCTCATGAAGCAAGTTGGAGTTGTCTGAGTTTGAACCAATGGAGGCCAGGTATGCGAGTTGATGGAATTGGAAGAAATAAGAGAACATGTAGTTTAGATGCTTGAGAAGGATTAGGCCTTAGTAAAAAGATGGTTTGATAAGAAGGCAAGAGCAAGGACCTTCCAGGAGGGGGACCTAGTTCTGAAATGGGATGTAGATCGGGAAAAACCAGGAAGGCATTCCAAGTTTGATGCCATTTGGAGTGGACCCTACATGGTCATGGGATGTAAAAGTAGTAATGCCTTCCAATTGTCTACATTGGATGGAGAAGAACTCCCGATTCAGTTAATGAAATCTATCTTAAACATTGCTACTAAAAGGAAAAGGTTTACCCTTGTAAATATTAGCCTAGATTTCAAATTCCTCTAAGTGCGTAGGCACATTGTCTTGTTGTAGTTAGGTTTCAGTTTCCCTAAGTGCTTCGGCATAGGTTTTGTTGCTCTCAGGTTGAATTTTTGTAGTTCAGCGTGCTCTTGAAGAAGGGGTTGTGATATCAGGCTCGGGATCAGATATCAAGTTGGTTTTAGGTTATTGCTTATGACTCCATACCCAATGGATTGCTAAAAGGCCACTGATCTTCTACCTAGCAGGCAGGTGATCCCGTTGAGTTGCCAAATTGTTGTATATATCTTCCCCTCCGGGTAGATATAGATAAACAGAAGAGTATGGAAATCAAAGAAACTCAGACCCCAAAATTTATTGCCATGGTGCGGAGTAAACGCCACACGGCAAGGTGTCGAAATGAAAATGGATGTGCCCGTGGTGCGGTAAAGGTGCACGATAGAAGGTGTCGACATGAAAATGGATGCACCCATGGCACAGGTAGAAGGCGCATGATAGAAGGTGTCGACAAGAAAATGGATGTGCCCATGGTGCAGGTAAAAGGTACACGATAGAAGGTGTCAACACGAAAATGTATGCACACATGGCATAGGTAAAAGGCACATGACAGAAGGTGTCGACACGAAAATGGATGTGCCCATGGCATAGGTAAAACGCACATGACGTAAGGTGTTGACACAAAAATGGATGCGCCCATGGCACAGGTAAAAGGCACATGATAGTAGGTGTCGACATGAAAATGGATGCACCCATGGCATAGGTAAATGGCACATGTCAAAGGATGTCGACACAAATATGGATGTGCCTTTGGCTCACCTTCGAGGCGTAACATTCGAGTGCTTGACAGAGCAGACCACTGACCCGCATATTCAGACGGCCATAACTTTTCACAGGATCTCGAGATTCATGCAAGGTTGGAATTTTTGAAGCTTACGAGGTCGCTCTATCCAACTACGATTGGATATCTTTAATTGGGTGAGAACAAATTATTAAAAATGCAAAATACAGTTCACCACTTTTGAGGTTTGCTAGGGTCCTCACCTCTTTGTCATAATGAGATGAATTAAATGCAACCTAGAGGTGGTTGGGGTAGATTTGGAATTCCTCTCTCTTTTCTCTCTCATTCTTCATATAAATTGTAAGGAGGGGCTTCTTTCTAAAGGTTGGAAATTCTTGTTTTTCCCCTCCCTTACTCTCTTTGGCGAGTGAATTTGTGGAAGTTCAAACCTCCCATCTAAAACTCAATGCAACTTTACCCTTGGCATTTTGTAGTGTATTGTATCAATCTTTGGAGCAAATAATACATGTTTGTGGATGATTCTCAACCCTCTCTCGTGTTCATTTTGCATCCTTCTCGATCTTTCACCGCAACCTGGTTATCTATGCATGATCTTGCATTGCATTTTAATGGTCTCGTGTTTATTGGCAAGACAGTGTTCTTCATTCCTCGGTGCATCACCTTTGTTAGTTTAGGTTTATTTTTATGCATCTTCTTACCCTGTCTCCTTGGAAAGTTAGTTTAGGTTTTGAGTAAACCCTCTGCATTTTTTATGTGTGCATCTGAACAGAGGAATAGGAACCGGCCTTCATCTGGAGAGATTTTCTGATTTCACAAGGTCCCACACTTGGGAAAAGCTCCATGTTATGCAATCGCACTGAGAGTCTCAACCCATCGATTTGCGGACACTCGGGGTGCTTGTGATTCACCATCAACAGCCTTCCTATAGTCAACACAATTTCTTATCTTGCCATTCTTTTTAATACTAATTAACATGGGGCTTACCCACTTAGATTCCTCAATTGCCTCAATGATCCCGCATTTTATCATCTTGTAAATTTCTTCATTAACTTTTACATGCAAATTTAGTTTCATTATGTAAGGTATATTTTGAACTAGGAACACACCCTCTTTTAACGTAATACCCATTTCTCCCAAGGGGGATGTACCTTTTAATTCATGGTACCCATGTGGGGAAAAAGCATTGGAATTCATGGAGTAGATCATTGATTTTTGACACTTCTTGTTTCGTCCAGAATCCCTAATGATAGCTTCCTTTGGCTCTGTCTCTATTCCAATGTTAACTTTATTTGTTTTCAAGGGCTCATGGTATGCACCAAATTTCTCATCTACTTAATATGATACTTCACACATACCCTTTGTATGTTTAACATCCAAGTTTTCCACCTCCTCATCATTTATCAAATAGATGAAATTTCCTTTTTATTTCTCTAGGAAAACACATTCAAGTTACACCTCCTTCATCTCTCCTTCTAGTTCTTCTTATATGAAGCACACCCCCACTCAGGTTCTCATAATAACCCTGAATCGGTCCTCGCCATGGCACTATCCCTTATAGTAAGGCGCTTGACTACCTACAACACCTCATTCACCGATGGCTTCGAAATTTGATACCCAAAAGTTTGAATAATATCCATTTTCATTTCCTTCCAGTTTCCCATCTGACGACACATCTCTAAATGAATATACCATGCTTTTGCATAGCCCCGCAAGGTGGAATACAACTTATGCACCCATAGTAAAGGAGGCAAGGTTTCGCACCCATCATCCAAGTTCTCTCACACTCTTAGACATGGAATGAGGTAGACTCCTTCCCATGATAGTCATGTATTGTAGAGGGTGCATTTCTCCTTAGAAACCTAACAGAGAGTGTGATTCTCACTTCACGCCACTCTAGAAGGTTATCCCGATGGGTCACCCACCAACGCACTTCCTTCCCGCATAAGGTATAAGTTAGCATATTCCTCCTTTTAGTCTAACAAGTCCACTGTGCCTACATCGAGCATATAAATACGTTAGAGTTACCTTCCCCAATATAAATCAAGAACTACCATCCTCTTAGGTTTCTAATCATGCATACCCTAGTAACTCAAGTGAGAGATCCCTTGAACTATTTTCCAATCAACTCATAGGTCCCATGCACCCAATTGTCACATGCAATGCTAGTTATATCACTCATAGACTAAGCATCTTCCCATTGAACAACTCTTTCTCTTGATGGATGAACAACCTTATGGTCCCTAATGGTGTGCACATATATTCTATCTAGGTCCTCTTCTCCTAAAGGCTCTATATAGGTGCCAGACTTCCCATCTATCAGTGGAATAACAATGCACTCCTCCTTGTTCTTGAAACTTATGTATCCTTTATTAAAGAGAAAGTCGAATTATTCTTATAGCACCAGGGGCATCCAAGTAGGGCTAGGAATTTATCTACCTTGGCAAGCACTAAGACTTCAAAGTCTCTAGTAAAAGTTTCCCCTTGGATGGTTATGGATGCATCCTTTAATACTTTGATGGGAATAACCTTTTTCCTATTTACCATATACAACACATTTGAAGATGGATGTAATGGGGGCCTTCCCATATGATTCCATGAATCTAAAGTGAGAACATTGACCTTAGCGCCTATGTCAATTAGGATGTTTCTCAAAATCCATCCATCCACAACTACATTCAATGTGATTTCCTTATCATAGTCAATACTATGAAGGGGTAGATTAGCATGCAAGACCTTCCTCTCACACTCACCTCCATCATGATGTAATTTTCTCTTAGCCACTCTCCTAACAGAGGGATAATATTATCCTAGTGCAGCATCCTACACACTTCATTGACCTCGTTGATGTCCTTCGAAGGACTTCAACACTTTTCTTTGCTCCAAATTCTTGGATGACTCATTTAAATGTCGAATCTCTTCTTGCAGGTTTCTAATTACCTCCATGGTCTCTTGGTAAACCTCCTTTTGATGAGTTGGATCAGGATACTTCCCATGTAATACCTCTTCTCTTGTAATGAGGGGCCTTTTTTTAGTTCTTCCCTAGCACTTGAGGCTTCTTCCCGTGTGGTTACTAAGACAAGTTCCAACTCAAAGTCATGCATCACCCTAGGCATCCATAATGGATCATCCTACTTCACACTAACCATTCCCATGCCCTTGTCCTTATTTTGGTTCTAGATCATGTGCTCATACAACTTAAGGAACTCCTCATACTTATGCTTCTTCCTGCACCATGAGAATTGTAACAAATCCGAACACTCACGCTTGTAGTGTTCATTAGATCCACAATTGTAACAGTTCCACGGGGAAATTCACTCCTACCTCCTTGACTACCATGACCTTTGAATCCTCTAAAAATCCTCTTCCTCAACCACCTCCATCTATGCACCCTTCAAATCCGAAACTCACACTTGTAGTGTTCAAGTAGATCCACAATTGTAATAGGTTCCATGGGGAAATTCACTCCTACCTCCTTGACTACCATGACATTTGAATCCTCCATGAAAGCCTCTTCCTCGACTACCTCCATCTACGCACCCTTCAAACTAAAGGCCTTTGTTCTTATAATTATTCCCAATGCTAGTCTAGCACACACCAATATCAATGACATCATGGATTTGGTCTATCAATCAGTAGTCCTTTGTATCGTGCATCATAGATGAGAAAATATTATAATAAGAGGACACATTCTTGTGGAGCATGCTCGCAACAATGGGAATCTGCTTAGATCATGATCTCCGTGAAAATCTCATAATACAATGACATGTCGTGCACCATCTTTCATGGGAAACTATATTTTGTGTTTCCTTCTACCTCACAATCCATGTACCAAAGTCCACTGTGAGTCTCATGAGCCAATTTTGTAGATAATTTCACAAGATTTTTTTCTATGAGCACAATTTATGATTCTAAAAATGGGCTTACTATAGTGTCAAATATTTTGATGGCCTCAACACATGAATCAGCGTCCAAGGCCTCGTGCGAGACTAGTGAAAGTCTTGTGAGAAAGCACTCATCTGAAAGGTTTGATCTAACCTCCAATGAACCATTGAGCATGCTGAGAGGGATGGATGTCATAAGACAAATTTGATAGAAGAGTTTTAAAGTGTGTGTCATACTCCCACATACTCTCTAGCTCACCTTATTGAATATCCTTCAATGCACTAATGATATTTTTTTCAAACTCGTGGATGTGGAATTTTGACAAGAATTCATCACACAACACATTATAATCCACCACTTTCTAATGTAGGTCATACTACTTAGGTACTAGCTATATGGGCGCCTTGTAATGTAGTTACAAACCGAATTGCTCTCTCGATCCGAGGAAATGATTCTGTTAGTGCATCATATCATTTCACACTTGTGTACATGCTCCATGGCATCTTCAATGCCCTTATAATCAAGAAAATGTAGAGACATCTCGTAAAAACTTGTTGATGGTGTTGTGGTCCTTGTCCACCAGATCCAAGACCTTTATTCCCTTTGGTGTTGCCTCCACCACCAGATCCACTAGATCCATTACCTCCTATTCCTCCAAATCAACTAGATACTCCTCCCATCACAGTAAGGGGCCTAACACGATGCACCCTATGTACCAACCGTTGCATGAAATCTGCGCCAATAATTTGTGATATTGAACCACTTCTAGATGTGATACCTAAGATTTTTGTACCCACACTTTTCCCAAATGACAAGACAGCCAAAATACCTCCAAACATAGGAAATTTCTACATGGCCATTTATGGGTGCAATGTAAAATGGTATCTAGCTAATTCTACTTTTTCACCAAGACCAACTAAACTAGAAATACTTATCTTAGATATTGGAAAACTAAGCATTAGGGTTTGGTCACCGGGTGGGATGAGATACATGCCTATGGCTCTCCTCCTTTCTCTATATGACAATCTTTCACTAGAACCCAAGGGGGTTTCTCTCCCATGCTTACCAATATAGGGTAGCACGTAATGCTCATGTTCCACATTCTCTCGCATGAACCTCACATTCTTCCCGCAATGTCCGCCTCTGTAAATCCATCACTCCAAGAACTTCACATTGTATCATCCACTCCATTTATCATACTTCATTATACTTGATCCACCTCTCTTCTCTCTCTAATTCCACCATAGGATCTGATATCTCTCACTAAACCAGTTCCGCACCATGTGCCTAGTGGGAAGTTAGCCGAGAAATAGGAAATGCCTCTATACACAGAGCGATGATCGGGATCTTAATGGTAAGTGAAATAACATGCAATAATGACCCTCTTTGCTCACACAAGAACTCAAACTCAACAATATCCTGGGAAAGAATACGTAGAAACCGCATATTCTAATGTATAGCTAGTCAATACACCTCTTCACCAAAGTGATAAAAGAATAGGTCCAGTCGATCAACATCATGTAGCTTCTAATACTCCTCTTGATCCAAAAATATGGTATATAATACTAGATATTGATTGATGCATATGTTGATAGCCATTCATACAACTCTATTGGAAAACAACAAAATAATGTCTCATAGAGCTCATGATATAGGTGATCCTCTACCCATTTACGTGCATCAAACTCAGATCCATTGTTAAATCATTAAGAAAACTCATCCTCTCGTGTTTTAAAGACAATTATTGACATTGTCCAAGGTCAAATGTTCTATCATCACAAACCATTCTTACAGCTTAAACAGAGGTCCCGGAAATGGAACAAAAATTTAGTCATCTTTTCTAATCACTTAATATATTAAGTGCACCGGCCTATCACCCAACATAATTGGGTGCTCACCCAAGGTGTGTGTAGGCACTAATCCCTTCCTTTATATGAGATTTGTAAGAATTTTTATCAACATTAGAGGGACAATGCACAAATATAACTACATGCATTCTAAGACAGAAACAAGGAAACTAGATCTAAGCACAAATGCACCATAATATAGATGAGAACATCACAATAATAGGGGAATCAGATCTGGACCATGAGCATCATCAAGAACATAAGGGTTTGGATCCATAAACATAAAAGAAAACATACAGATCAAGATCCATGACTCAGACATTTAGAACATTCCCATTGTATTAATTCCTCAATATTACAATAGCCAAATACATTAAAGAAACCATGAATGGAGCTAATACAATAACATGGTCCCCATATATTCTCTATGATAGTTTCATTACAGATATTACACCCATGCTTCCCTTATCTCTCACTCTCCATATGCACATACATTCTCTTTTCTTCCTGTGACACACACAAACTTATTTCCATGAAAAACAATACATAAGAAGGAGCCAGAAGGAATCTCCTCGAACTACTTCATTATTACCCAAGAACCATGCCAAATTTCATTATTTCTTTCCCTACTAAAGTATCCTCAACATGCAGATGACAAATAGCCATAACTAAGTCTACTTTTATAGCTAATAATCCTCTCATGATAATGACAATGATACCCAGGAATATGCTTTCCTTGAGTTGCAAGTCTTTATAGCTTAACGTTATCCATAATTGAATCTGGTTGCCTTTCCATGTGTTCCTTTAACGTGACTTTATCCATAGTCCAAAAAGTGACTAAGTCCTGAACCCATCCCACCTGGGTGTGAGCCTTCATGTATTCCCAAAAGTTACCTCAGTACATGCCTTTGCACCCTACTTTCATGCGCCACAACCCTATGCACCTCAAGTACTTGGTTATTTAAAGGGCTCAACAATTTATGTGGTTACTACATGAATATTATGGAGTAGGGTGTACTCTGTAATATTTTGGTCTAGTTTTAAAATCCTAGTGGCATCCCTATTTTGGATGTTTTTTTCATCCCTTAAGGGTATTTTGGGTGTATGAAATAGATGTCGTAAACACTTTTTCTAAATTATATCTCAAATATTTGTGTCTATGATCTCAGAGACTTTTAGTAACATTTGTGGAAATTGGGTATCAATGAATGCAAATGTTATCTCATGAATTATGTTAAATTTATTATTTTTTCAAAAATTGTGATAGGCATGGATCCTTCCTTCTTGAAATATTAACATACCGTAGTCACACAAGAAACTACTATTATCCAAAATAAGCCCCATTCTTTTTTGGCTAACTCCTCCTGCTTCTCCTTTGCTGGCACTTAAATGAATTTTTGGCATGCTTTAGGTACTCAAAAGATTCTAGAAATGATCGCATAGATAGGATTTTTCCTCACCTTTCTAGAAAGGTAAAAATTTCCTCCTAACTCCTTATATTTCTCAATTTATGGCTCATTGGAGTTTTTGAGGGAAATTTTCCCTGGGAAGGCCCGTAACCAATAGGAATGCACCACGTGGCAAGTCGCAATGGCGGGTCAGCAGGGGTAAGTTGGAAAAATCACCAAAGAGTGGGTGGCGTGAAATGGAAAAAAATTGGCCCATGGGGGAAAGAAATGGTTTGAGGCCCGCACCCAAATAGGAAGCGCCATGTGTATGGCGGTAAACATCGGATCAAGGGGTTAAGTTGAATTTTTTCCAAAAATGGCCCAAAGGAAAATTTTGGCCAAAGCCGGGCCCGAAGGAGAAAATAAATTTGTAAGGGTCACGAACCAATCGGAGGCCACCATGTGTCCAATCACGGTGGAGGTCGGGACAACATAGGTGAGTTGGAAAATTTGCCAAAGGGCTCAAAGCAGGGGCGGAAAGAGAAAAATTTTCCCGAAGGCCCGCGCCAAATCAAAGTGTGCCATGTGTCGGCAGAAGTCGAGGCGCAGAAAAATTTGGAAAAATTTTCCAAAGTGGTCAAAATGGCAAAAGGGAAAAATCTGACCTGAAATCCCGCCGAGGTGGAAAAGGAAAAATTGGAAGCACATCCCCGCCAACCAATGAGGAAGTGACATGTGTCACCGGACAATGGAGCGTGGGGCAAAGTTGGGAAATTTTCCCAATGAAAAATCAAAGGATGGAAGTGAGGTTTGGGCCCATGTTTCCATCATCAAATAGGGAAGGGCCACGTGGCAGCAGAGCGGTGGGGCATGGGGATTTTTGGGGAAATTTTCCCAAATTCAAAAGAGGGAAAATTTTAATGTTTCTGCCCGTCAATCCATTTTTGCCCTAATTTTTCCCTAAATCTTCAGAGGGCCATATCTTTTGATCCAGAGCTAAGATTTTCATGTTCTTTATATCATTGGAAATCTAGTAAAATTATCTACATGATGGAGTGTTCAATTTTGTATTTTGATGGATATTTTCTAGAGAAAATGGAGAAACATCCTTGGCATGAAAAAAAAAAGCGAAATGGTTCCCAACCACAAAATTAAATGAAGTATGGGTCATTTTTTTTATCTGCAGAGCAATCTACTTCAAAGTATGGGCTTTTCCATGGGAAACCATCATTTTACAAGCTAATTAGAAGGATTTTTTTGTTGGAGTTGTAAACCAAATTTTCCTGCGTTTTTCACTTTTCTTCATTCTCGCTTCGTGAAAAATCCAGCTTTGGCTCATTTGTAAAAGTTTTTCATCTTTTCTACTCTTCCCTCCTTCTTTTCTTCCCCAAGGTTGAAAATGGAGTTAGAACCTCCTCCCATTCTCTACAATGGCATTTTTTCCTTTTACCATTAAAATGATATTCTCGTGCAAACTTCTGAGCAACAAAAATGTGTTTTGTGGTGCATCTGTCTATCCTTGCTCTTTTTTGCTTGTTTTCTTCTTACCTCTCTTCATTGCATTTATTTGTGCATGTTTGAATGCTCATTACAGGTTTTGAGCTATTTTCATGGAGTTTTGGAACATTTTCAGTGTGAAATCTATCCTTGGGCCTATGGTGCACTTGTCCATCCTTCCCATTGCTCACCTCTTCTTGTTCCATGGCGCTTTGATAGATGTTTATCATTTTCCTTCTCTCGTGTACCACCATTTTAGTGTAGGCTTCTATTTTTTCTCTTTTCTCTCTCCTGTCACCTTGGAAGTTAGATTAGGATTAGATTAGCTTGCCCGCACCTGGAATAACTTGTGGCATGTAGTTTAGGAATAGGAACCAACCTTCAATCTGGAGAGCCTTTTCCTATTTTTGTAAGTCCCACACTTGGGGAAAAGATTCCATGTTGTGCAATCACACTAAATGACCCAATTCTCACTTGCAGATCTGAAGGTCATTTAGGGGGTGTTGCTGATTTTCACTAACAACTACCCTCCACCTTCCCGTTTTAGCTAAAAATATCTACCCATCCTTACACCAAGTAAGCACATCAAATCTGTATACCATACATGTGCTTACCCTACAAACACACACTAAAATTATTTACCACGAGTGCATTTTGTAAATTTTTTAACAAATTAGTGTCTAAGTATCATCAGAATATCCCTTGGTTAATCTCTTACACAAAGATGCTTTCTGGAACCATCCACTATCTATCTATTATGATTTGTGTTTGATGTGTTAAGTGTGTATAATAATCGAGTGACAACTCTTACAAGTGTGTATTACATCCATGACTACACTTTCCTCAAATTGATTTAAATAAATCCAAGTTATGACAACCACTCCTTTGTCCAAATCTAGCCCATGTCTTCCCACCTTGGTTTATGAAGATCCGGAAGAAGTAGAGCGAAGCTATCCCCTTAGTTAAGGCACATCTATATCATTTCTAAAAATTGGGTCATTTTTTTGAATGTTGGGTGAATCCCTAACTCTTAATGACAATATTTTCATGTTCATCATTCTCCCAAGGTAATTATAACTCAATAACAAATCAATCCCTAAAGTGTAGTTCGGGAGTCGATACCTAAGTGGCACTACTATTGGGGGCTTCTAATTTTGACATTATTACATGTATTTTACAAAAATTATGCTTCTCTCAGTAAATTTACGTTTTATTAGCACAATCTTGTTATTTTGGTTTTTTCAACAAATTTTCATCCAGTTTTTTAATTTTGAAGATATTCTAAAGAATTGTTTTCTAGGATTTGATATTCTAGTGGTGACTCCTCAATAATAATGTTGAGTTAGATTGGTTTCATCTAACCGTATTTACTAGTTTACTCTTCATTTTGTAAAGATGGAAGTACTTTGGTCAAATTTCAAATCTAATCCCATGAAGAAATTACTTCTAGAGTAAGAAGGGTCCAACAAAGAAGAAAGAAGATTTGGAATCCTGTAACATGTCCAAGTCTAAAAGACAATTGTATTCAAGATTCTAAGCTTGATACCCCATTAGTTTAGGACTACTCTAGCCTATCAAACCACTCAAGTGTTTAGATTTTATTTTGATTTACACTCCTTGCATGCACAAGGCCTTGATCCCGAGATTACATGAAGTAATCCTATTCCTATTTTTTTTTCCAATGAGAATAGGGGATCCAATTTAGAATATGTCCCTCCTAGAGGACCTTGTTAAGATGATCAAACTCCTTTTTCCATTAACCCCTATTCAACATTGGTTTAATCATCCTCCATTTGAAGAACCTACACAAAATAGCATGGCTGATCCCCTCCTAGGGAACCCTTAAAATTTCACACGTATGGACCCATCAATTTCAATGGCATGGAAGGTTATCCTAATGAGGTTCTTAATAAGAATATGATGAGGTTTCCTAAGTTCTAAGGTAATAATCCTATCAATGGTGACCACCATTTAAAACTGCATTTTAAAATATGATGGATGATTATGAAATTTAATTTGAGGATGTTTATGTAAAGTTATTTTTACACACTCTGAAAGAAGATGCTCATAAATGGTTTAGAGATATACCCAATGGATCAATTGATTTATGATAAGAAAATAAAAATGCATTAAGGGTTCTCAGTATGGTGAGAGAACAAATCCAAGGATTCTCGTTGTTTGAATTTGAAAAAATATTAAGAAGAATCCTAATGAGTGTGTGTAATAATTTAATGCTATATTTAATAAAACCATGACAAGGTTACGCAATAATATAAGGAATAGTGATGAGTCTTTCCTTACTAAGTATTCAAACACATTTGACAAGAAGTTAGCATATTGTTTAAGGGATATAATTCCTTGAACTCTTGGAAAGGATTTCACCATGGCTATCTAGATCGATAATAATATTAAAGCCACTGGGAAACATCCAAAGAGGGAAGGTTTGAAGTTGGCTAACCAAGATAAGACCCAAACTAGAAAGTGTGTTGACCTTGAAGAGCTCATTAAAAATTTGGAAGATGTTGTTAAGAAAATTTATTACAAACTGGCATGGGTTGAAAAAGGGTTATATCCCAATCTATAGGGTGAACATCGAATGCCATACAAGATAGGTTTGGAAATCACACAAAAGGAGATTCCATGGGAGAGGATAGATGAAAAGGACCTGTTAGTGCCAAAAATAGCACCCTCTGATTTTTCATTAATAGATGGATGAACAATCGTATTTTTGGTAACATGGGACTATCTTTCAAGTTTCGGACTACTCACACTTTGTAGGATAGACCTCCATAGATGTCTGGTTCCTCTACCTAATCCTAATGCTAAACTACTTCTAAGGAAGGGAATGTAATTATCTAATATTATTCAAACAATCCAAGGGACCAAGGAGAGAGGGAAATGCATAAAAATAGAAATCCTAAGTTAATGATAGGAGATAACACCAAGAAAATGGGGACAGAAAATCTCGATGAGTGGAAATCGAGGAAAATGATGGAGGAGAAGACAGTCCCAAAAAACATCCAAACTCTCATTCCCATAGTGCATGTGAGAAATAAACCTTGCAAAAGAGAAAAAACATGCACAATATACTTGTAAGTATATGGAGAGGCAAGATAATGCAATAAACATAAGCTAGGGTAGAGAATATCAACAAAACATGAATTTTATTTCTTTAATTAGATGCACAATCCATTATAATGAAGGAAGAAGGCAAGAGTCACCCTATACAGGTCCAAATATGAGGCTTGCAACTCAAAATACACATGGAAAACTTGTTATATACCCTTTCATTACAAGAGGGTTCAACCTTTACAAATGAGCATCCATTTACAATATATAGAAAATGGGAAAGAAGGAGGGAAAAGAGAGGGAAACTCATGTTTCCACCTTCAACCACCAACAACGTGTATTAAATTTCTTAAACTAGGAATGGGAACCTTTACAAGGCCATTACCCTATGATACGTTACTTTTGGGAGATATAATGGGCACCATACTTCACCAAATTGGGTGGTTGAGCTACCTAGGACTACATATTTTAATGTTGGAATGTAGTACATGATGATATCTTTACAATGGTACTAAGTTTATGAAATTTAGAGTTACAGGGTGAAAGATATGGCCATTGGAAGTTTAGGGCTTGGGATGGTCATGACTAGCTCCTTGCACGATGCTACGCCTGCATTAATCCATTTGCTTCATGTCTAGACAAATTGGCCAATCAGGGAACTCGTGACCTAATGGAATTATTCCCCGGTTTATCGTGATATCAACTTTAACCACTTCACTCGCATCATCCATTTCCCACAACACTAGACACTTAGTTTGTTATCTCATTTAGTCAACCAATGCAGCCAATTGGAGAACTAAATCCGTGACCAAAATGTTCCATCGGGACCTTCTTTTCTACACTTCACCCCTTTGCATCTACAACTAAATTGCTTGTGCGAGAGAACACAAGGACTAACTCCATGTGTTCTTGAAATTGCTGATTTGGCCAAAATATACTCCCAACTCCCCTAGTTAAGCCAATGTGGAACCGAGGGAACACGAGGAACAAAGGAATTGTTCGTCCTATTCCTCTAAAGGCCAATTTTGTTGATTTTGGCTTGTATTTTCCCAATTTTGATGAATTTTTCTAAGTGTTTGGGATTTTTAGGCCTATAAAGAGGGAGGGAGATACCACGGGATGATTTCACCTACTCCAAATCAAGAAATTTACCTACTCTTTCCAGCTTTCTTTTTTAAGGCTTCATTATGTTGCTTTAGTCCATAATTGTTCAGGTTGGCCAATTTGTAAGGGGTTTAAAATTAGATAACATGAATTATGGGTCACACTAGCAAACAATTTTTTTAGAGATGATAAAGTAATTCCTAAAAAATTGTGGGAAAATTAGTCATTATAAAAGAAGATAACATCATTAATTGGTGTGATAAATGTTTGCTACCCTATGTGCTTTGTGATAGACCTACATAGGATATCAATGATGAAGTTGATTATGGAGATGTTTTTTTAATGTCAACAATTGTGAGCTTAGTACTTCTTCCATTAACCTCTTTTGTGCCTAGAATGTGGTTGATTTTGGACTTGTGTTGAAAAGGTTAGTTCCCTCCCTATTGAATTTAATGTTGAGGTTGATATGGCTCAATATTTTGAGCTACCTAATCATGATTTTGAGTATTTAATATCCTTAATGATAAATAAATATGATGGTGAGGTTCCTTCAAAAGAGGATCAAGAGTTATTGATCAATGTCATAGTTGCTTAGGAAAAGGAGTACAACTTGAGGAATAGGAAAATCAAATCATTTGTCGTTGTAGGTAAACCTAATATGCATATTCTTTCTAATGTCTCCAAAGATGCTCCCCAAAGAAATGTGTTAAACAAAAACCCCGTAATTTATCCCCGACTAAGTAGTTCATCCCCTTTTCAACTATGAAAGATGTTTTTCGATTATATAAAACAATTTTATTGCCTTTCTATATGCCCCATTGAATTTAATGTTGAGATTGATATGGCCCAAATCCTAAGCTAGATAAAGATCACATTTCCCATTTTGGAACTATTTGTTGAACCCCGGTGCATTGGTGTTGTCATTGATGGAAAAAGTGTGAATGGTGAAGTGAGGCTCAGTTCAGGGGACATGAAGCTTGATAAGTAGCGCCTTATCAATGGTGTTTAAGGACATGAATATTTATTGAGATTTAAAGAAAATGAACCTCAAGCTAACATACTAACATTATTGCTCTACTCTTTTAGAAAGCTAAATCAATAAACTAGACCTATGTAGATATTTTAGCTATCAAAAGGAGATAGTGGTTGCTTGATCCAAGATGATCAAAGATGGAGGTTCATCAAGCCATGGCTTATTAGGCCTTTCTTGATTAACTCCATTTTTCTTCACAACACTAACTTGATTGTTTGAATGCAAAAGGATGATGATTAGCTCCACTCTAATGGAGAAATGCTCAAAGATGATAAAAATGGCTATAGTGTATTTACTATATGCTCACTTTTTTTTATCAAGGAGTAGGTGTAAGTGTAAAGGTAGGAGGAGGGATCTTTATATAGCCCAATGGATAGAAAATCTCTCTCATCCTCCTTCATGTGGGATAAATAGAGGTTGGGTTAGTTGTGGATAAGAGGGGTTTAGAAAGGGTTGAGTTAACCTTAGGAGAGTTTAGTTTGTCCTTTAGTGACCCATGGGGTTTGAAGGGGGTTTATTAATTAATCAAAGTGATTAATTAATAGGTGTGCAAGCTTATAAAAGCTTTTTAGAGGAATAATTAGCATGATTTAGACTATGAGAGGGATTTAATCAAACAAATGATGATCCATTGACTTAATGGAAGAGGAAGCTAATTAATTAATAATAATTAATTAGTCTAGATAGAAAGGGGGATTAATTAATTAGAAATAATTAATTAATATAGATAGAAAGGGGAGCTTAATTAATTAGAAATAATTAATTAATATAGATAGAAAGGGGAGCTTAATTAATTAGAAATAATTAATTAATCTAGATAGAAAGGGGAACTGATTAATGAAAGGTCGTTAATTGGTGCATTGGTTGGATAAAAGAGTTAATTAACTAGCGTAATGTAATTAATTAACGATGATAGAAGAGAAAATGTGCTATATTGATGATATGTCATCAATTTGTGGGAAAGGGTATAATTAGTGCAATTTAAGTATTTAAATTGCTTGAAGCTAAATTATAGGTGTCTACATTTTCCCCTCTTTGGGGTGGCGTAAGTGACGCCACTTCAAAGATAGTAGATAAATAAATTTTGAAAGTGTAGAAGAAAAATTAGTAGAAGTGGTAGATGCCCCCTCGAGTGTCGATGGGGTGATGAAAGAAGGTAATCGATGATCGAAAAAAAAAAGAGAAAGGATAGAAGAATGAGCAGGAGAAAGATGCCCTAGGTGAATAAGAAGAATAATGTTGATAGGAGAATGATGTAGAGGAGGAATGAAGATGGAAAGAAAAGAGAAAGCTTTCATCCAGTGTATTGAAACAACTTTATTGTCATCATATTGCCAAAGATCTACGTCATCACCCTTTATTAAAAATATAACACATACAAAAAAAGTAGAATGACATGAAAAGCCATACTATGAACAATTGTCCATTGCTAAAAATCCAACTCAAATCAACATACAAAAAGCAATGCAATATGAGAAGGAAACAAGCTCATTTAATAGGGAAAACAAGTACAAACACACATATTCGAACCAACAACGGTCAAGATGGTTGTAAAAATGTTTTGTTATCAAGTCAAGATTTTCCACATGTTCGTGATTGATGAAAAGGGTTAAAAATGATGCCCCAGAAAGGATACATGCAAGGGAAATGATGATGGACACTAGGTCCAAGGAGAAAGCTTTGTGCACCACAAAACAACACCAGGAAACTAGATGTGCCCCAGAGTACAGACGAAGCAAGCAAACTAGCTTTGCGAATGGTTGTGAATATGATGATCCACAAGTCATGTGATCGGTGAAGATGTGAAATTTTCCAATAGGATATGGAAAGAATACCATGCGCAAGACACAAGTTTCAGCCGCTATAAGTGGGTTTACCTATTTTTGTAGGTTTTATAATTTTTAGGATTTTGTGGAGAATTTTTTTTTTTGGATTTTGGATGGATATATATTTTTTTGTTTTTTTTTTCTCAAATTTTGTGGATGGTGGATGCGTAGAAGAAAGTAGAAGAATCAAAAATATCCCTAGATGGAAAATAAATGCCCCAAGGGGAAGAAAAAGCAAGCAATGAAAAATAATGTCCCAAAGATAATGGAAAATTAATAAAATAATTATTTAATAAAAATAATTATTCGATGGAGTGTGTAGAGGAAAGGAAATCGCCTAGGAGAAATAAAATTGTCCTAGTGAGAAGAAAGGGGTACTAGATGGCAAAAATGCCCCAGCATGGTGAAAAATGAAAGAAAAATAATTATTTAAATAAAATAATTATTTATGGTGAATAGAAGAAAAATTAGAGTGACAAACGGTGGTCAAAAACAAGCTTCTAGCAACACATGGCAAAAAAAATGGCTTAATATACCCCTCGGGGGTAAATCATCACGACCAATTCATTTTTACAATGACACCCCAAAATTTTACCGTGAGAGACCCCGATAGTAGTGAAGAGGACAATGGTGAGAGGATGAGCCCATCGAGAGATGCACCGACCGAGTTTGGGAGTATGCCCAACATGCAAACGATGGCTTCTTCATGAGTAGCTTGACCTACTTCATCAATTTTGCAATTAAGGCCACATTTAATGCATTTAGTAGTAGGTTAGAGGTAGGGTATGGCACAAAAGCACATGCACGGGGCGCATGCCCCTATCATGGTGCAAGAACCCCTTGAAGCACATGGTACATGTACAACATGTGCGCACATACATGCACATATGCCATAAAAATGTGTATGCATCCGCACACATACATATGACACATGCATGCACACACACACATGTGCATGCAAAAACACTAGCACACACATGTAGTGACCAAAACCATGGTGCAAGCACCCTAGGCATATGTGCACACACACATGCACCAAAAGGGATGTGCATATGCATATACACACACACACACATTCACAAGGGCACATGTGCATGCATACATGTGTACTGCACACACACACGTTTAAAAGGGCAGTACAAGAGGAAAACAAATGAGGAAAAATGTCAAAAATGTGACAGTTAAGAAAGAGAAAAATCAGCGAGGATAGAAGAATGATAGGACTTAGAAGAAATTATCAGTGTTTAACACATATCATGTTTTTGAGAGATGGTTTCTAGTGTTGCGAGATGTGAGAGACACACACTCACATTACGAGATGGAGGGCATGCATGCACCAACACAACCGCATGTGCATGATGGCGATTCTATTATTAGAGGGGTGGTTGGGGCTATGTAGCAAAGATATGCCATCTATCACCTTAGATCATGGCTTATTGACCACTTTGATTGAGTGGTGGCATAGTGAGAGCTAGTGTTTTAGGCTCCCTAGAGGAGAGATGACCATTGTCACACTAGAGGACATGTGGCAGATTTTGCATGTTCCTATTATAGGCTTCGATGATCAAGTATATGAGTGACTTTGGTCATTATTACTACTGCGATTAGTGACCTTTTTGGTTGTGAGGAGATACCTCATGGGTATGAAAGTGTCTTTGCATGACTGCATAGTAGATCCGACCCTACACTGGGACCACTATATTTGATGGCTCTTATCAGTGGGTTCTTACTCACTGATAAGACTAGGACATCATTTCCGATGGGGCTGATGACATTAGTACATGGAGTGTTCAATGGCGAGTGATATACTGTTGGGGCCAATGCATACTGGCACATCTATACTGGGATCTACACCTATTACTTACCACCATGAGAAGATGGTGGGGCCAACATCTTTACTACAAATTTGGTCTTGGGACCATATAATGATCGGGCATCCTATAGGTGCATTTCACACCCAAGCACTGGAGGAGCTAACATTCATGGCATGGGTTTCAGTGGGAAGTGATGTATGAGGGCACCTGAAGTAGTGTTTATTTACTACTACCATCAAGAGTTTGATGAGTTACTAGATAGAGACATCATTTGGAGGCCCTACAAGATATATACAGTGGCCCGAGGATGGAGTGGAGCTTAGCATCTGTGTGGTAGAGCACTTCCTTCTAGGTAGTCAGATATATATTACTAGATATATACAGGTGGACCGATGTCGCATGAGGTGGGTAGAGTTTAGGGCATCCCCAAGCCCGATATGTGGTATGCCCACTGGGATGCAGAGAGGTAGACTATGGGGTCACACATACATATAGTAGCTTGAGCTAGGGATAGCTTCTTACATAGGTGGTACCACAGGCTTGGGATCCTGTGTGATAGGTTAGAGACCCAGGCACCACACTAGAGTACATGGCCTAGTATGCGACTGTTTTCTATGGCACCTGGCACTAACCATATCAAATGAGGCATGGGGAGTAGGTGTGTGAGCACCATCCAAGGTCACATATAGTAGTGATGAGGTCATAGCCACAGGTCAGGATGATGATCCATTTGATGGGAAGTGACATGATGGGTAAGGTCTAGTACATGATCCTGGATAGAGGTGCAGGTGCGCCCTTACAGGGGACATGCAAAAGGCAAGGCACTAAGAGAGGGCAAGGCACAAGGACATGGTTATACAAAGGATCTGAGGCCGAGACTATGAGATCAAGGATAGGTCCATGGACAAGGTTCAGGTCAAAGGATAGGGGAAAGCTCCAGGTGGTGCCTTTGAGGTTGGCTCAAGCCCAGGGTGGAGATGCAAGGCACAACTAGTTGTCCTACAACACGAAGTTGACAATGGAGAGAGATCAGGCTCGATCTCATATTCTAGCCATGACAATAGAGCGTGACCAGGCCAGAGCCCAGTCGGTCAGGGGGGAGATGGGTCCACACATTTCCAATAGATACGTCAGATGGCCTCTCAGATGGCTCAGATGAGCCTACTTCAACAGCTCGAGACCTAGCTACATGGCCAATGATAGTCGAGAGATCGGCTTCACTTGCAAGAGTGAGCAATGGGCCAGGAAAAGGTTGCATGGCTAGAAGAGGTAACATCATTTTGATGCACAGATGGGATAGTAGTGACATCTCATACTCATCAGACTTAGCTACAATGGAGGGTAGAGCCTCGTATTATCGGTCACTCTACTATGAGGCGTTCCAGCTGCCAAGGGGGCACCGACCTATAGTCAGTAGTCGAGTGGATCAACAAGATCAGAGAGGCCATAGGTATCAGTGGAGCAGCCATGAGAGAAGCCTACAGATTGTGTGGGACACAGGTTATGGGTCCTCCATTACACAAACCAACCACTCCCTCTGAGGGTTCCAGTCAGCCTTGATTGTCATTGTATTCTTTGATTGTATTTGTATCATGATATACATGCCTCTTATGAAGGTGTTATATTGACATATGTATATGATGTACCAATTTATTTGATGCATGCACCTGATGAAGGATTTATTATTTTGATCGATGTATAGCATTTTTGATGTACACTCTGATGAAGGCATTATTCTTGAGTTGTGCCCCTTTGATGGCCCATTTTGTATCGATGATGTATATCTCTTATGAGACAGACTGTTATATACTTGTATATATGGACATTTTGATGTGGCACCATTGTTATGAGATGATGGACCTTTATTGTTTTGGTGATTGATGCATGGATGATGGATATGTCATGATGTTATATGATTTGATTTCACATTGTGTATGTATCATGATGATAGTTGAGATGTTTGTACCACATGTGTTTAATTTTGATATGATAGATGCATAGATGATATCAATTGATTGTACTTGTGATGCTTTAGATTAGTGGATGGGATGACATGATGATATTGGTGTGGGGGGATAGATTTTGATATTTGTGATCCCTCTTGCCCCCATGTGATGATACGATATGTGATGATTAGCTTAACATTCATGTGTGATGTATACTTAGATTTTTATTTATATGATGTATAGATGATGTTAGATGTGATGATATTGATGGAGAGATGATGATGTGATAACAAAACAATGTACATGCAACAAGCAAACACAATCAAATGTTAACAAAATACACAGTGCCAACCAATCATGAATTAACACAACTATGTATAATTATTTACAAGCATGCAAAAACACACTACATATGTACAAGTAAAAATGAATCTAATCTAAGCAAGAAAAGACAAAACTTACCAAAGTACATCTAAGCAATAAACTATACAAATGTACAAACAAGAAGAAACTATACAAGTAAGCAAACAAAGAAAGAAACAAGATACAATAAGTAACTAAAGTTATGTTTTTGTAAGATTGTTTTGTGAAACATCTTTCTATTATTTTGATTTTTGTGAAACAATTTTCTATTGTTTAGATTTTTGTGAAACAATTTTCTATTGTTTTGATTTTCTAAAACATTTTTCTGTTTTTTGATTTTTGATTAAACATTTTTTGAATTTTTTTTTTTTTCTAAGATTTTTGAATGTTTTTGTGTTTTTCCAAGATTTTGAATGTTTTTGTGTTTTTCCAAGATTTTTGAATGTTTTTGTGTTTTTCCAAGATTTTCTAAGTTATGCACAGGTGAACGAGAAATGTGGATGCCCCAATGTTAGATGAGGAATATACAAGGGTAGGTGCCACGTGTTTATGAACAGGAAGGTGAAGTCATGGAAGTGCCCCCAATTAGATGGGGAATAGACAAAGACCATCCCTTCATAAATTAACAATAGGAGAAAATCCGGATCAAGGCTTGATAAGAATAGGCTCACAGGGAATCTCGGATGCAGATGCGGAACTAGCCCTAGGCTAAGTAAAAGTACCCTCTAGATGCAAGATGCTTGTGAACAACGAATCCTCCCAAGGTGCCGAAAACTAGTTTTCACCCAAGGACTTATCCAAAGTGCCACAATTGTGTGGTTTTCACTTATGGATGACCTATTTTCTCTTTTTCTTTTTCTCTTATTTTAATTTTTTTGTATGTTTTTGTTTTTTTACTCTTTTTTTTTTTTTTTTTTATTTTCCACACCATGTTTAAGCATAGAACCACTTAAGGTGCATGGCATTCATAGGTTCATGGAGCTCATCACCATTGGGGTGGGAAATTTTGTATGCTCCTGTACCATATTTGGCCACAATGATGTAAGGTCCTAACCAATGTGGTTCAAACTTTCCTTTCTTCTCTCTTTTTACCCTTGTGTTGAACTAATTTTCTTTCATGACCAAATCACCGACCTCAAACTGACAAGGTATGATTATTTTGTTGTAATTATGAGAGACTCTATTCTGATACACTTTAAGATGATTTAGGGCACGGATGCACTTCTCATCCAGGAGTTCTAACTCTTCCAGTCTAGCCACTCTGTAATCCTCATCCTTGTCTAGATAATCCCTAAGAGAAATTTATAGGGAGGGAAGCTTGATTTCTAACGGGATGATAGACTCCATTCCAAAAACCAGGGAATAGGGTGTCGCACCTAGTAGGAGTGTGAATAGAGGTCTTGTAAGCCCAAAGAGCTAGGTGGATTTGCAAATGCCAGTTGTGACCTGTCTTACTTACCATATTTTCCATGATTCAAACCAAAGTCTTGTTAGTGGCCTCGACTGTCCATTTCCTTGGGGGTAATATGGTGTAGACCATTTTAATCTTATTTGAAACCGATGACAAAGATATTTCATGGTCTTGTTCTTGAATGATTTTCCATTGTTGTCAATAACTATGGCTATAGGAATGCCATACCAGAAAATAAGATGATTCATGATGAACTTTGAGATCTGAGCACCCATTACATAGGTCAAAGGGACAACTTCCACCCACTTGGTAAAATATTCAGTAGCTGTAATGATGTGGGTGTGGCCATCAAATGAAGTAGGGGTAAGCTTCCCTATTAAATCAAGTCCCCATTTGGAAAATGGCCATGGGGTTGTGATGGGTTGCAATGGTTGTGATGGGGCATGGATGAAATTTCCATACTTTTGATAGAGTACACACTTCCTCACATAGTTGCAGCAATTAATTTCCATGGTAGGCCAATAGTAGCCCACTCTCAACAATTTCTTGGCTAGAACCATCCCATTTGTGTGGGCCCCACACACCCCTTCATGCACCTCTTTAATCACTTGGACTGACTCTGTCATATCGAGACAATGTAATAGATTCCCATCATAGCCACGATGATAGAGTGTACCTCCTAAGAGGGTATAACAGGCTATCTAGTGGATAAGGATTTGTTTTTGGAATGGGAGATGTCAGGAGGGAACATGTTGTCTTTAAGGTAAGTGAAGATGGGCTCATACCATGGGGAATTGGGACCAACAACATCACAAGCTAGATAAGATTCTAACATGTCATATATAGGTGGCGTAGATTTTCAACAAAGAAAGGCATATCATTACTTTCTGTGGAATGCGTAGCATAGAACCTATGGTTTCCATAGTGTCTGTAGATCTATTTTGTGCTCTTGGAATCTATTCAAACGTGATACACACAAAATAATCTTTCAAATTTTTGACCAGATTCTTGTAAGGGATGAGCTTCTCATCCTTGAATTTGTACTCATCATTGACTTGTTTGATGATTAACTCATGAGTCACCAACGATCTTAACATGATGAATGTCCCATTTGATTACGAGCTTCATCCAACGATGAGCACCTCATACTCTGCAATATTATTCATGCAAGGAAAACCAAGGTGAAAATCCTTGAGGTATGGGGTCACTAGAAGGAGTAATTAGTACAACACCTGCCCCTAAACCATGAAAAGTAAAAGATCCATCAAAGTGCACCTACCACATGATGGATTCCTCAATGTACATTAATGAAGCATCTAGAAGATCCAGATTCATAGGTTTTGTTCCTTGTAAAGGTGCTTCTGCTAACTGATCAACAAGTACATGTCCCTTGACCGACTTTTGGTGCAAAAAATTGATGTCAAATTCACTCAATGAGAAATGATCTAGTTAGCCATTCTACTGGTAAGGGTGGGTTTAGACAAACAGGTATTTGAGTGGGTCAAATTTTGATATAAGCTTGGTTTTAGTATTTAATAGGTAATGGAAAAGTTTTGGAAGGTAAAAACTATAGCCAAACAAGATTTTTCAATCTGAGGGTAGTTGAGCTCGTAAGAAATGAGAGTACGACTAAGATAGTACACAAATTTTTCTTTATGGCCGAGGTCATATTGGGCTAGCAACACACCAATAAAATTGTGTGGTAGAAATATACAACGTAGAAGTGGCTCACCAGGAGTTGGAGGCATGAGGACAAGTGGATTGGCTAAGTACTTGCTTAAGCAAGGTGAAATCATGTTGTTTCTCTAGGTCCCCAGATAAAGGAAACATCCTTTTTTAGCAGATGAGTGAATGAATGACATTTTTTGGCAAGTTGGGAAATGAAATGATGAATAGCCTATATCTTTCCCTAAGCTGTAGTTTGTTTAATGTTTTTGGGAGGAGGCATTTTAGTAATAGCAGTAACTTTAGCTCAGAATCTACCTCAATCCCTCTTCATGATACAATGAAACTAAGAAAATTTCCTAACAGCATGCCAAACACACATTTCTTTGGGTTCAAATGGACCTTGTACTCCCAGGTATTTGAAGATACGCCAAAAATATCAGGGTGATCTTCCCTCATCTTGGATTTCCCAAGGATATCGTCCACATAGTCTTCCATGATGTCATGGATCATATCATGGAAAATCACCATCATCACCCTTTGATAGGTTTCTCCTACATTTTTAAGGCCAAATGGCATTACCTGATAACAGAAAGTACCCCAAGGAGTTGTGAAGGCCATCTTGTGTTGATCTTCATCGGCTATCTTGATTTGATTGTAGCCTGAAAATCCATCCATAAGAGATAGCATTTCATATCCTATAGTTGAATCAACAATCATATCAATATTAGGAAATAGAAAATCATCCTTTGGGCATGCCTTATTTATGTCTCTAAAATCTATATAGATTCTGATCCCAACAAGATTCTTCTATACATGGACGATATTTGATATCCATTCGAGTAATCAATGGGTCGAATGAATCCTATCATGAGCAATCTTTCTAACTCTTCCTTAACTAGGAGAGCCACCCTCAGGTGCATCTTTCTAAGATTTTTCTTGATGGGCTTGGTGTTTGTGTGTAAAACTAAGTTGTGCACTACCAAATTTGGATCCAAGCCCGACATATCCTTATAGGACCATGCGAACACATCTATAAATTCCCATAGAGCATGGTGAATGTTTTTGTTCTTGTGCTTTGAGAGTGAAGCTCCCAACTTGACCACTTTTGGGTCATCTTCCGTGCCAATGTTTACATCAATGGTCTCTTCTACTAGCATTTTGACAAATCCTCCATACATATAAGATCGGGAGGAAGGTTGAGATCTTCTTCCAAGGTGTCTTTACAAGATTTTCACCCTTGGCGTGGTCACTTTTCTTGTCCATTGATTTTTGTACTTGTTTTTAGCCAACACCTCAAAGAGGTTTTCACTGTGTGACTTGGACTTTTTTTTTTGAGGATTTTCATTGGAACTTTTTCCCTCATTTTTCTCAAGTTTTCTAACCACAAAGCTCACCTTCCTCACCAAAGTACACGTAGGTATCTAAGTCAATGTAAAAACCCTTCTTATGGTCTCCAATTGGAATTATATCTCAAATTCCCATGAATTTTGCAATGGCTTCATCATTTTCAAAGAGATCTAGTGGCACATGACATTGTTGGTCCCATTTGACAAGGAAAGGGTAAACAAGGTCAATTTTAGGTTCAATAGGGGTTATGGTGAGGACAACGGTATTCATGAATAGGTTCATGGAGGAAAGATCCTCATATTGGCTATAATGGGAATTTGTATCATTGTCTAAATAGTCAGAGCTATCTTCACACTTAGAGTAGGTAGCATCTTGATCATTGGGATGTGCCCCATAAGGTTGAATTATGATGTCATACCTTTCTATTTTAAAGTGTGGGAGAGGGACTGGTTCTCTTGGCCCTTGTTCATTCTTGCCACATCCTAAACCTCTTGTAGCCCATGGAATACATCATGCGACTAGACTTTTCATATTCGGGATTTGGTAGTAGGTTTTCTAAGTATCTTCTTAAACCCAAGTCATAGGGGGTCTAACAATTTTTCTTCAGTAAGTAATTCTCTAGGTAAAAATGACCCAATAGTTCGCTCATCTCTAGGCCATCTAAAATGATAGTTGGGTCGGCCTCTAGTTTTAGGTGACAATGAGAGGTCTGAAACTAAAAGAGATTGTTGCACATTATACTCCCCACAACTATATTCTAGAACCTTCATCTCCCATGAATCAAAAGGGGAAGTTGATGTAGAGGCATCACGGGTGCAAGAACTAAGGGAATCTGAATCTACTTGGGACTCCATGGCTTCGAATTGAAGAGGAACAACTATATCAGCAGAGGGACATGTATAGGCACCCTTACGTGTAAAAATATTTAGAGCTCTACAGTGAGCGAAGGGCTCTGGATCTCCTTATATCATGATAGTGTGTCCCTCATGTTTCAATTTGATGCATTGATGGAATGTTGATGGCATGACCTATATGGCATGAATCCATGGTTAGCCTAGAAGCATATTGTATGGGAGTTCCAAGTCCAAGACATGGAACTTTTATTATAACAAGTAGGTCCAACTTCCATTGATAATGTGATTGTGTCCATCTGATTCCCTTTCACATGTTGTCGTAAGTGGTTATGGTAATGATTTGGGACTCTAGATATTCTTGTGTGTCCCAATTATTTAATCAATTTCAATGTGCAAATATTCAAACCTGACGCATTGTCCACAAGAACCTATTTTATCTTCCTACGGGTAACAAAGACCTCTATATATAGGGGGAGATTATGCATGGGATCCTCACTAGGAAGCTCCTTGTGACTAAAGGAGATATACTTAGTTGGTGCAATGTTTGCCACCATGGCCTGAAGATGTGAAGGGTCTACTTCCATTGGCACTCCTGACCCCTGGAGAGTTTTATACAAGATGTCTTTGTGTACATTTGATATTTTGAGAAGATCCAAGATTGAAATCTTGGCAGACATATTCTCGAGTTGTTCCAGGAGGTTATACCTACCATCTTGTGGGGTCAATGGAGAGGGTTCAGGATCGTGAGATGAGCATGCCTTATTTCCACAGCGTAATCCTTCCCTTTGATCTAGATGGTATTCACATGTTCATTAGGAGAGCGATACATCTAATGAGAGAATCATAATGATTATTATCAGTATTGGTATATAGATAATTTTCCACTCTGTAACTCTGGGATGACTCTCCTCGATCTGGATTTTTCTCATCTACCTTTCCATGCTTAGGGAATGGTTCCTTGAAGATTCCCATCTTTTCATTTTAGAATCTGGTTTTTTTCAGGTGTTGATTTCAATATCCCCATTGTCAATGAGGTCCTAAATGTAGTGATGAAGCCGTAAACATTTATCTATTTTGTGCCCTTTGACATGATGTAGATCACAAAATTCATGCTCCTTGTACCATGCTGGCTTTGGAGCATTATCATCAAAGGGTTGTCATGGGGGGTATGTCACCATGTGAGCCACATCCAATTGTTTCAATATGATGGAAAAAGGCTCATTGAGGGGGTGAATGTTCTACATTTGGGTGGTGGTTGAATGGGTCCTTTGGTTAGTTTAAAAGGTTGACCATCCTGGACTTTTACACACATTTAGAATCCGTATTCCCATCTCCCACCATGTTCTTGTTTTGTTAAATATTTTTGGATTTTCCATAGGTTTAACACTTTGGTTATCCTTAGAGTGTGATTTAATAGTTCCTTTTGAAATAAGGGCTTTCTCTATTTGAATTCCCTTTTCAATAACCTCCTCAAAAGTGTGAACACAATGCATTTGAAGGTGGAAAGTGATGTCTAGATTTAGATTGGGCACAAAGATACTTACCAGCTATTTTTCAGGGAATGTGCATGGGGAAGTGACTAACTATCCTCTCCATCCATTGCAAGAAGCTAGAAAATGTCTTGTGAGGGAATTGTTTGGTGTCACACAAGTCTTTCATGGTGATATCACTTTCTATATTGTATGAGAAGTGTTGTATAGATCTCTTTTCTAGTTTTGGCTAGGTAAAAATAGACCCCCGAGGTAAGCGAGTAAACCACTCCAAGGATTGGCCTCCTAGGCTCTTTGAAAAGAGTTATATGAGGTAATTATCACTATAGGAAGCCTCTTGACATGCCATGTAAAAATATTTTACATGGTCTCATGGGTCACCCTTCCCTCTATATTTGTCAAATTTTGGCATGTTGATTTTTGTATGGAATGATTGAATTGTCATAGTTTTGTCAAATGGATGGGGACATAGTTCTTCATATTGATATTTTCTGATGCTCCCCACACTACTCTCTTGAAGGTTTGTAAGTGTAACTTTCATTGACTATACTTCTTGCGCAAGTAATTGTTCTTTGGTAGGGGAAGTAGGGATATACACTCGATTGTACTCTATATTGTCCCCTCCTTGATTTTCCCTATGAAGTTCACTGATTTTGACCTTAGGTTTTGTTTTTTACTTTCTTGTTTGTTTCTTTTTATACATGAGAGGTTAACAAGGCTAATTGTCGACTAAGGTTACAATTTTTTTGCTGAATAGTGACTTCTTCTTCCAAAGGTTCCTCTTCTTCTTTATACTATGGAGGCTCTTCAACATTTTTCGTGTTCTATTCTGACCTTACACGGTAAATTTAATGAAAGGTATTTTATATCCCACTATATTATCATTTCCTACATTGGAGGTAGAAGCATGTCCATGTGTTAAAATATCATCCATGTTAATAAGGGGTCACTCCTCATCATTAGCATTATTTTTAGGTGGGATTATTTCTTGTTCAGTGGGCATTTTAGCTCCCAACTCCACTACACATGCTAGCACCCTATCCTTGTTTCTAAAAAGGAACTCATCTAGCAAGGTAGGATCGAAATCAAATTCTACATGTGGTGATTCTAGCTCATCACTACTATGATCTATCATGTCTTTAACTTCCTTCTCCATGGAGAAAAAGGCCCAAGATCATGGCCGATAAAGGGATTTGACCCCTACTTGTTTCAGGTTTCCCAATTTTGCGTTTGTTTTGCTTCTAATGTTTTCTTTTTGAGCCCTAATCTTGTTTTAGGAGCCATGATGTGAAACAATTTCACTAAGGTATCTGTGAATGTGTTCAAATATTTTCTATCAAACCTAAGTGAAATGTAAAAATAATGTCAAGAATTGAATGAGTATAATGAATGTTAAAGTACCAATGTGATAAAGTGATGGCCTAAAAATGCGTAAGTCAATAGTGATGCAATGTTTGGTATCAATCCTATCAATCAAATGAAGTAATTCCTAGGTTTGTTTCAAAAAGGTAGTTGGTGTCATAAGATAATTAACAAGATGTCCCTACTTATGTCAAGTTCAAAGACATGAACAAGGTGTAAGTAATAACAAGAAGTTAATGCAACCTCCTAACAAGGTATACTAGAAGCAAGTCACAATTCAATCAAGACCTATACTCCAAAAAGTGTCAGTTATGATTGTGAGTGACACACAATGTCACCAAGATATGTTGACCAAAATTTGTGAGAAAGTAAGGTATTGATATCGAGATGATATTGATGTAACACACACAAGTGGTAACACTAAACACTTTTCAAAATTGAGGTAATAATTGGAATCAGACTTAAAGCATCAAGTATACCTAGGAATTGTTAAAATGTGTATAGCGTAACCTTACAATGTAGATATTTAGGTCAATTTTACAAGAAACAAGACGTAAATATCAAGATTGTAGTGACATGATACAAACAAGATAACCATTCCAAGGAGATTCAAGATGATGAACCAAGCCTAACTACAACGATGATCCTGACCTGGGTATCAAGATCATAAATGAAACCAATGATATGAGTAACAAAATGTCCCTACTTATGTCAAGTTCAAAGAAATGAACAAGGCGTAAGTAATAACAAGAAGTTAACGTGACCTCCAAACAAGGTATACGAGAAGCAAGCCCAAATTCAATTAATACCTATATCTCAAAAAGTGTGAGTTATGATTGTGAGTGACACAACAATGTCACCAAGATATGTTAACCAAAATTTGTGAGAAAGTAAGGTATTGATATCAAGATGATATTGATATAACACACACAAGTGGTAACACGTAACACTTTTCAAAATCGAGGTAGTAATGGAATCAAACTAAAATCTTATAGTATAACTAAGAATTGTTAAAATGTGTATAGCGTAACCTTATAATGCAAATATTTAGGTCAAGTTTACAAGAAACAAGACGTAAATACCAAAATTGTAGTGATACGATATAAACAAGGTAACCTTTTGAGGAAGTTCAAGGTGATGAATCAAGCCTAACTATGATGACAATCCTGACTTGGGTATCAAGATCAAAAAGGCTACCAATGATATGAAAACATCTCCACACACTTTATACGTTTAACTAACCCAACCACAAACATGGATGGGTGTAAACAACAAAAAAGTGGCAGAAACAATCAATTGATAATGCAAAGGTAGTCACTCTTCTTTTGATAAACAAAGTTTCAAAAGAAAGTGAAGGAAGTAGATCAATTGGTGGTGAAAAATGTTGGCCTTACTTTGGTAGAGTTTCACCTTACCTTAGGGTAAGTGAAAAACTAAGAAAAAGTAATGCTTCCCATGTTTCGTGATGAATAATGGCTCACAACTCAAAACTATTTTGAAATGATATCTTCCTAGGTGGTTCTCTCAACTAGGTGTTACAAAGTTGTCTTAAGCGAGCTTGATTTACCCAAAAAGTCACAATGACTAATTTGGGAGTATCTTGGCTTTACTTTACCCCATTCAAGTATAGTGGGAAACAAGTGTGTCCATCGTGTACTCTCACTGGGGTCACCATTCGTAAAATGGTAATGCAAACTCACAAGGAAACACTAGTCAAATAGGTTGTGCAGTTGCACTTCCCGCTTTCTTCCATAAGGTTCCCTCTTATGTGGACTACTTTGGGGTTCCTAGGACAACCCCTATTGTTGTATCTTAAGGCTTATGCCAAAGGGGTTATTCCCTAGTTTTAAGAAGACGGGACGTACCCTTATCCGAACCTACAAATACAATGTTTTGAATGTGGTGTGATTTTTATCTTGTTTAATTTGATGTGGTTTTCTTGAACACCTTTTGGAAACCTGCATAGAAATTGTATTAGTAGTTTGGTTTTGTTTCAACTCCACCTTTCTTTGACAAGCATTTGTGGTTCTACACAATGGATTAGTATTTTTCCATAAAATGAATAAACATCATTTTTGATTCTCAAGATCACCCTAAGATGCAAGAGAAGAGCATACGTGATGCAAAATCCAAGAATTCAACAAATGGAAACACTTAATTCAAACATGAAATATATTTTTGCTCAATTTTGGACATTCAACATATTCTTAAAGAAACAAAAGACATAAGAATTGTTTTTGATTCCCAAGATCACCCCAAAAGGTGTGAGGGAAGAGCATATGCGATCTTACTCTTATAATTAACATGCAAGGTTCATTCCATGTTTAGTCTAGCATATCCATTCAAACAAAATAAAACCTGCAATGATGTTAGTACCTTAGGAAACTAATTTTTCACAAATTTAAAAGTAATACGCTAGCTCGTAATGAAGCACTGCGCATGGTTTAGGAATTTTTTGTCTATGTAAACCAAAATCCATAGTGCACCTACGCCAGGATTATGGTATGTGTGCTAGGGTTTAGGTGTGTGTGCCAAGGTAGAAAAAAGGAGGTAGAAGAACTCAGATAGTGTGCCTATGTTAGGATTATGGTATGTGTGCTAGGGTTTAAGCGTGTGAGCCATGGTAGTAAAAAGGAGGTATAGAAACTTAAACAATGTCCCTGTGCCACCCAAGAGATGCCTACACCAAGATTATGGTATGTGTGCTAGGGTTTAGGCATGTGTGCCAAGGTAGCAAAAATGTGGTATAAGAACTCGGTACCTTTGGATATGTTCCCCGCACCACCCAAGAGATGCCTACACCAAGATCATGGTATGTGCACCAGGGTAGAAAAAAGGTGGTATAAGATCTTAGACAAAGGTGTGCTCGCACCAGATTATGGTATGTGTGCCAAGGTTAGGGTATATGTGCTAGCCTGATAGGTTTCAACAACAATGAAGATACAAGATACGAATAGAGTGTGCATGCATTAGAATGTGTGTTTACACTAGGTTTAGTGTGCCTACGCTATGGTTATTATGCATGTGCCAAGTTTCATGTTCTTGCACCCATCTTGCAATCAAAATATGGCCAAAGACACCAAAAATCTCAAAACACTCCAAATTTTAGTAAGTTAGCTCGAAATTGACAACAACCCATTAGAATGAAAGCTCTAAATGAAAACCTACACATATAATACTAGAAAAATTCTAATAAATTGAACATTATTTGCCATATGTGTATATCAAAGGTTAGCCAAAAATAATAAAATTCAAGCTAGAATGTTAAGGGACTAAGGACCCGTCCCACTGGCATGCCATATGTATGCATGATTTTGTTTAGCTAAGTCAAGAAGATTAGAACTAACACCTAGTAGTCCTACAACAAAGCTAAATCGAAATCAAAACATCATCATGCTAAGAGCTAAACAAGTAATAAACATCAATACTATGCATTAGAACCTTGAAAATGAACCTCAAGCTAACATACTAACATTATTTCTCTACTCTTTTAGAAAGCTAAATCAATAAACTAGACCTATATAGATCTTTTAGCTATCAAAATGAGATAGTGGTTGCTTGATCAGAGATGATCAAAGATGGAGGTTCATCAAGCCATGGCTTATTAGCCCTTTCTTGATTAACTGCATTTTTCTTCACAACACTAACTTGAGTTTTTTAATGAAAAATGATAATGATTAGTTCCACTCTAATGGAGAAATGCTCAAAGATGATAAAAATGGCTATAGTGTATTTACTATATGCTCACTTTTTCTTATCAAGAAGTAGGTGTAAGTGTAAAGGTAGGAGGAGGGATCTTTATATAGCCCAATGGATAGAAGAATCTCTACATCCTCCTTCATGTGGGATATGTTCATGCCCATTTTGATCCTCTCGCCATTTTTCCATGTTTCCCCTTTGCTCTCTCGTGTTCTGAATTTTTTTCCTCATGAAATCGATGATGTGAAGTTGTAGCTCCATTCTTGTGCATTGGATTGTTTGTAAACTCATTACCTTGCCCTAATTTTTCCCTGTTCAAATGCCTCTGCCATTTTTCTCATGTTTTCCCGACCTTTGGAACTTGAAATTCTTTGATTTGTAATTATTTTCCCTCAAATATCCCTTGCCATGGTTGTAAATTGCCTAATAACACTTTCCATTTGTTTTTTGATCGAAAAATTCTTCACCCACGAAGAAAAAATTGATTTCGTGGTCGCTGGAAATTTCGTGCTTTTAACGGTCATACAGCATCATTTTCCTGTCAAATTCATCTTCAGCATTCTAGGGCATCGCTGCAATTTTGCATTTTTTAGGGTCATACGGGCATCCTTTGCTCATCAAATTTTAGCTCAAACATCTTCTCATACGTGGTAGTTAGAAAAGTCAAAATAGTGGAGGGGCAGAGCTGTGGAGGCATGGTGGAAAAATTTCCTTTGGTGAAAAGGAGTTAAGGTAAAAAATTGGAGCGCAGGCCCTCGGCGAATCAGAGGTGGACATGTGTCATGTTTTCATCAAAAGCGGGATGGAAGGTTCGTGAGGACTTAGAAGTTTTTATCTTTTGGTGAATGGGAAAAAAAGTTGTGAAAAGGGCCATAGGTCCATCAAAGCTAATCAGAGTGGACACATGGTACACTAAAGGTAGAATGTCGTGCCTTAGGGGAAACTTGAGATTTTTTCCCATTTTGGCATAAAGGATTAAAATTGCAAAATGAGGCCACAACTCCATCAATGGTCACGATTGAGCCACATGTATGGCTCAGATCAAAAGAAGGGATTCCAGAGTGTCGGGTCTTTGTGGGAAATTTAGCTTTTATCCTATAAAGGTAAGAAATCAAAAGGTAGAACGCAAGCCCATTGCCAATCAATGACCGAAACGTATTTAGGATAGAATCGGAGGTGCAGTTCACAGGATAATTTTGAAGAAATTCCTTTTCTCCAAAAAGGTAGAAATGTGTAGAATCAGTCCATGATTCCAATGGGGTCCACTTTGGGACACGTGTCAGGCCCGTTTTCATGAGGTAGAGATGTGGGGATATTTTGGAAAATTTTCCTTTTCCAAAAATGTGGAAATGTGTAGAATCGAGCCACGATTCCGATAGGACCCACATTGTGCCATGTGTCAGTGCCAAATCTCAAGAGTGGAGGGGCGGAGAAAACATTCAAACTTTTTACATTTTTTCAAAAGTGTTGAAATGTCAAAAAATGATCCCAAACCCATTTCTAATCACATTTTGACACGTGGAGGGATTAGATTGAGGGGAGAAAGGCAAATCAATGGTAACTATACATTTTTCAAATGGCCACCATTTTTACTCCAGAAGAGTGGAAATGCATTTTTTACATCAAATTTAACCAATTTTTTGGTGAATTCATGTTGTTTTTTCCTTCAAGGATCAATGGAATCAAATTTAAAATTCAATTTGTAGATCTGAGGTACTTTTGAAATGAAATTTTGTTCGGCTTGAGAAAAACGTGAAATACCAGATCCAAAAGTTACAGAGGCAAATTTGGAAAGTGTAAAGGTGAAATGATGGAAGAGGAAGATGTTGTGGGTACCAAAGGAAGAATACATGCTCCCATGACAAGGAATGATGAAGATTTGTAATAATTTTATTTTTTGAATGCCTGACATCTCCTCCTCACAAAATTGGTTAAGTGTCACTTTTAAAGTCATGAGTGAATTTGTAACAAACTAAGATGCCATAGGATATTATTTTCTTGGGAAAGAAGGATCAAATGTAATAGAATGTTATATAATGCATGTTTTTGACATGCAAAAGGTCGGGAAATTGAAAATCATGAGAAAATTTTGAGAGAAGCTCATCTTCTGAGAAACCCTCCAAAAAACTTGGTTAATGTCTTATGTGTTAGATCTTCATTCATGTTGAGTTGGTTACAAGTGTATAGCCATCACACAACTTTGAGATTGTTCCTGAAACTCTCCCCTACTAATGAATCTAACAATATTTTGAATTAATCTATGTTATTTTGGGCAATATGATGTCTTTTATCATGTTTAAATGTCTGCAAACAATTTTCCTTGTTCTTGTTGCAATCTTGCATTGAAATATTTAGGAATCACATAGATCTCATCCTTATTGATAGTTTAGTGGCATTTACAATTTCATTTGTCAGAAGAGATTTCATCTGGCATTGAAAATAAGCAGTTTAAAATCACTTCACCTTCATTTGTTGACAGAGATTACTTGTAAGCCTTTAGGGGTACCTTAGGCATGATTTGATCAGAGATTTTGATGTTTAATTGAGTCCTTTAACTCAAGATTTTGTGTTGAGGTCTCAAAGATTGTGTGAAGAGTGTAAACCTAGGCCTCCATTTGTGTATCTCTTCTAGTTGAAAGAACATCTTGACTGTTTTGAAGCATTTTATCTAATAGTTGTTCAAATGTTGTAGAGGTTGTCAAAGATCTGGTATAGTCAAGTTTGTCTTACCAATATCCCACCAAAAATCATTCTAAACAACTAATCCTACCCCATACTACCCTTTTTTGACCTGTATACCCACAGAAGATCAAAATCCATTTGCTAAAGTATGCATAACAGATCAGGATTTCAAAATGTCTTTAGTAACCCTTGCCTTGCATTGAAAGTATCTCCATAATCTGGAAGTGACAACTTTTGAAAGCTAGATTTGGAGTGTTGATCATATTTTCCCAAGGCCCTTTTCATACTATTTACACAAATTGAGGGATATATTCATCTCCTTCACCATTTGAGGGTTACAAAATAGGTTCTCTTACCTTGGTTGAAAGGCACAACCTAAAACAATTAGGACAAGATCAAGTCCTATTTGAGTGCTATCCATCTCTGAACAAATCTGATTACCAATTAGATCACATCCTCGGCTAAAAAATGAAATACATCATGATCTACCTATCTACAAGCTTCATTCCATATATTTGATGTTGCTCAGACTGAAAAGGAGAACAAATTTTGGTACCAACACCAAAGTGGTGTCAAGCACGGGACATTCTAAGTTCAATCTGATCCATGTGCATACATATTTGAGATATTTTAAAGCATATCAACCCCTGGTAATGTATCTTGAAAGTTCTATCTACAAATATATTATTAAAGCATCATTCTATACTCATATTTGCAAGATGTATGTAAAGGTTTCAAAATCATGTCTACAATTTTATCGGCTTTCAAAAATAGTTGCACTTCATTTGCATTTGTCGTTGATAGATTCAAGAAGAGGAAGATCTGATCTATAAAGTTTGGCAAGATTTTTAGTGCTGATAGGTATTTTACAAAATATTTTAGTGCATTTGCACAACTAGGGTGAAAGTCCTTAGTGGCGACTCCATGCTAATTTGATCTTGATAAATACCAGTGTCTTATCCTTTTGTCATTTGTTTTTTGGTGTTGCTAATCTCTGCAAACCTGGAAGGAAGAAGATCTCTCTTCAGGAGGGACCCAAGTAGGAAGTTATTTCAAGAATTTGGAAAGATATCTTTAGAGGAAAGAAATTTTGGAAGGTTGTTGAAGGTCGACATCGTGAAAAGGTATATCCATTGGTGAGAGAGAACAACCTTTAATAGAGGATTATCACTCTTCTTTAGGTGATTTTGATTCAAGCAATTCTCTCATAAACTTGTTTACTTCAACTAGTGAAGGTCGTTCTGTTGTACCTTGTGAGTTCCATTTTCAAAATGCACCTATGTGTTTCAATTCTAGTAAAACTTTCCAAGAAAATCAGCACCTAGAGAATACCAATCTTGTGAACCACATTCTTGAGCCCCAAAGACCTCGCACTCCTCATCAGCTTGTGTCACCCCCAAGATCACCACCTCAAAACAATATGGCTCAGCCTAGACCTCCATTTGTTGTTAACACCTTTGGTCCTATAAATTTTAGAGGAATGGATGGTTACCCAAATGTTGTCCCACAAGATGTGAGGAATAGGTTGCCAAAGTTCCAAGGTAACAATGCAATAACTGGTGATCAGCACCTAAATTTTTTTGTTAACATGATGGAGGAATTTGAGATTGAGCATGAAGATGTGTATATTAAATTGTTCATTTATACACTAGAAGATGATGCAAGGGATTGGTATAAGGCTCTACCTGATAATTCTATTGATTCATGGACTGAAATGCATAATGTATTCATATTGCAATATGGTGACAAAAATGATCCTAGGTTTCTCTTGTTTGAGTTTGAAAATATCAAGAAGAACCCCAATGAATCAGTTCAAGACTTCAACACAAGGTTTAACAAAACTTTGAGAATTCTTCATGTTAATCTGAGGCCTTGTGATCAATCTTGTTTAATCAAAAATGCAGATGCATTTGATAAGAATGCAGCCTATTACTCCGAGAGACAAGAACCCTACCAATTTAAGGAAGGCCTTTACTATGGAACTCGGAGATTAAAAATAATGTTAAGGCTATTGGGAAACCTCTCAAGAGAGATGGTGTAAAGTTTATAAACCCTGACAAGCCTCAAGCAAGCAAGAGTGTAGACTTGGAGGAAGTGGTGAAAAATTTTGCAGGGATGTCAAAGAGATTTCCTACAAGTTGGCAAGAGCTGAGAAGGGAATTGGGCAGACTTCACAAGGTCAAAAAAACACAAAACCATGATATATTTTCCAATCATCCTAGAGGTGATTAGATATCTGATGATAGAGGGAAAGGACCCATGGGGTATGTAAATAGACATCCTCAAGCACATGAAGAAAGAGTGTTACCTAATCCCCTAAATGCTAGGGTTAATGCTATCAAGAAGTTTCGATATTGATTGGTGTGATAAGTTTTTATGCCCCATCATCCATGTGAAATGGACCAAAAATATGGTGAATCTAATAATGATGATGGTATTGATGATGATATTTTCATGGTGGGGTGTTCTTCAAGCTCACAAGAAGGATCAACATCAACTGAGGTAATAAGTGCAAGGATAGCTATAACCTTTTAGGATAACATAAAATGGGTACAAATCCTTCTTCCCTCTCATACTCTTGAAGTTGATGTAGTGCAAGCTTTTGAAATTCCTAACAACGACTTTGAATACTTAATAGCTTTGATGATTAAGAAGTATGATGGTGGTATCCCTTCGGAGGAAGATAGACAATTGTTAATGAATGTTGTTGTGGCTCAAGAGAAAGAGTATAACACTAGGAGCAAGGTTGTTAAAGGAGTTGGGCCTCAAGCCAAACCTAAAACACCCTTGCTTACAATTATTCCCAAAGAATCTCCTAGAAGAGAAACACTTGCCAAAAGCTTTTCTGTCCCAAGTAAAAATTATAGTCCTCCTCATGCCCAAACTACCAAGAATCCCTTGCCATCTAATGAATCTACTTGTCTCCATTCCAATGCTACCTTGCCAAAGAATGTTCCCTATGACATAGCCCAATTATTGAGCCAAATAAAATTGAGTGTTCCAATCATTGAGTTGCTTAGGATTCCTGAGCACAAGAAGAGAACATTTGAGTACTTAGGATTGAAAGAGGAGAAGAGTACCCCAAGCAGAAATGTAAACATTGTTGAAACTCCTACTCAAATCATTGTAAACCTTAAAACACCACCAGTAGTAGAGGATCTTAGAGAAACACCTGAGGTATACTTGGGGGAATCCTTGGTATATTCCCAATTGAATGTTGATCCATTCTTTACAACTTTGATCATAAAGTATAGACTACTTCACAATTATACATTTGGCTCCAAGCATCATGCAATGTCATGCCTCTAGAAGTCATGAATGAGTTGGATATCAAAGTGACAATAGCCTATGGAAAGTGTACTACCATGGACTCAAGAGAAGTGCCGGTAGTTGGTTGTGTGAAGGGTTTGGTGGTGCAACTTGCATCTTATCCTAGGAGGAATTTAAAATTAGATGTTGTGATTGTTGATTGCCCTGCCAAATGGGGTATGTTATTTTCAAGAAAGTGGGCTGCAAGTGTTGGAGGGAGTTTCCAGATGGATATGTATTTTTCCACTATTCCCATTGAAGGCAGCCTTGTCAAGCTCTATGGAGAGAAGAAGATGTTGCATCTAATTGAGGATCCAAACAATGCTTTTTATGAAGTATTATGTTTTGATGTTGATGTTAATAATTTTATTGGGTTTGTTGATTATAAGGAGAACAAGATGGATCAGTCAAAGTTCCTTAAATGTAGGTTCTCCTTAGACCTTGTTATTTGATGGAGCTTGCTCCAAATTTGGAAATGGTGCTGGTGTAATTCTGATTTCTCCTAGCTTGGAAGATTTTGTTTTTTCCTTTAAGCTTAATTTTAAATGTACTAACAACATTACTGAGTATGAATCCTTGTTGTTGGGTCCGAGAATTGCTTGGAATTATTGTGTCAAGTACATTATTGCAAAAAGGATATTTAGAGCTAGTTGTCAAACAAATAACAAAACCGTATGCTACAAAAATTAGTGGATGAAACAAGATTTAACATGAAGTTTTGAATCTAATTAAGATGTTTGATTCATTCAACATTGTGCATCATGACAGAATTTTCAATGCTACTACTGACAAGTTGGTAGTGTTGGGGTCAAGATTTGGAGATTGCACCATTTCACCTTATTGTGAGTACAATATTGAAGTCTTAACTAGGCCAGCTATCCCTGACAACATCAAGCATTGGCAAGTGTTTAATGATGATTCTCAAGTGCAAAGGTTCTTAAAAAATCAAGGTGAGTTTGTAGATCATAATATTGACTAGGAACCAATGGTTTGTGTGAATAAAGGAAGAGAGACTTTGTTTGGAAATTATATTATCTAATTGAAAACTAACACCATTCCTAGAGGGTTGGTTGCTCTTGAGTCAAATTTTAACAATGTTGATTACATCATCAATAGAAACATGTCTGCCTCAAGGGATGTGGAAGAGCATAACTTGGGCACTAATGATAAACCAAGAAAAGTTTGGTTGGGTAGAAATCTAAACAAAGAGGAAAAACAGTCCTATGTTCAACTATTGAAGAAATATCAGACTGTCTTTCTTGGTCTTATTCAGAGCTGAAAGCATACAGAGAGGACTTGTTTCAACATGAGATTCCTCTTGAAATAAATGCCAAACCATTTAGACAAAATTAGAGGCCAATTAATCCACTCCTCTCAATGAAAATGCAAGATGAATTGAAGAAACTGAAAGAGGGAGGGATCATTCAACCCACAAGGTATTCATCTTGGGTTGTAAACCTTGTGCCAATTAGAAATAAAAATGGAGATATCAGACTTTTTGTAGACTTCAAAAATCTGAATAGAGCTTCATTAAAGGACAATTATCCTTTTCCAAACATGGAAAACATGCTGCAATTAGTGACTGGATCTGAATTGTTGTCCACCTTGGATGGTTTCTCTGGTTATAATCAAGTTGTTGTCAAGGAGTCAGAAAGATTTAAAACTACCTTTAGCACTCCTTGGGGAACATATGTTTATGTAAGAAAGCCTTTTGGTCTCATGAATGATGGAGCTACCTTCTGTTATGTTTGTGGAGCCTATTTGCATGTTAGAATGTGGTACACCTTCTATGTGTTACACTCAGTTTTTTACGGTGGTCCCGCCACCGGTGAGTGGGTCGGGGGTTTGGGGCGAAAGCCCCCAAAGAAAATTTTCATGGGTGGTTTATTAACCCATGGGTAATGGTTAACCATTATGGGTTGTTTTTGGGCCCATGGTTTTTTCGGTCTTTTGCCCATTGTTTTGATACCCATGGTTTTTTACCTTGGTTTTGATACCCACGGTTTTGTATCAAACTAATTAAGAATTTGTCTATTTATATGGTCTTATGCATATGATAGATGTGTTTTGAATTTGGGTGTGAATTCTATAGATTTTGTTGAGCATAGATCCAAATGGATTTTGGTATTGTATTGAGAGAGCGGTGGCTTGTAATAAAATCGAGCAAGTGATTCTTGGTGGACGTAGCCCAAATTGGGTGAAGCACATTAGATATTGTCTCTCTCGTGTTGTGTTATTTATTCTACACTTTTATTGTGTTGAGCATAGCTCCAAATGGATCTGGGTATTGTATTGAGAGAGTAGTGGCTTGTAATAAAATCCGAGGAAGTGATTCTTGGTGGACGTAGCCCAAATTGGGTGAACCACGTTAAATACTATCTCTCTCGTGTTGTGTTATTTATTCTCGCACTTTTATTTTAGATCCGTAATAATTTATGCATATTAATTTCTACTTTTGTGATTCTGTGAGAGATTATTCCGTATATTTTATCTCTTATTTCCTAACAATTGGTATCGAGCCTGGTTTGGTTTGTCAAGTGTTGAATCACAGGGAAAGTTTTTAGCTTGAGTGGGAGCTATGGCAGATGAAAGAAAATCTAGGGTTGATAAATTCAACGGTAGAATTTCAGTCTTTAAAAGATGCAGATGGAAGATTAGCTTTATCGTAAGGATCTTTATACTCCACTGTCCCGAGAAGGTGAACAAACCCTCAAGTATGACAGATGCGTAATGAGATTTACGAGATACGAAGGCACTTGGGACAATTCGGCCGTGTCTTGCATCTTCGGTATTATTTAATGTTTCAAAGGAAAAGACTACAAAAGATCTAATGTATGCATTAGGAAGTCAGTATGAAAAACCCTCTCGCCTCTAATAAGATATTTTTGATGAAAAAAGTTGTTTAATATGAAGATGTTTGAGAATAGTTTAGTAGTAGATCATTTAAATGATTTCAATACGGTTGTGAATATGCTAGCTTCGGTTATAATAGAATTTGATGAAGAAGTTAGGGCTTTATTAATTCTATGCTCTTTACCTGAGAGTTGGAATAGCCTGGTAATGGCGGTAAGTAACTTGGTTCCAACTAACTTGAAGTTAAAGTTTGAGGATGTCAGGGGGTGATTCTAAGCGAGGAAATGCGAAGAAAAATCTTTGGGGAATCTTCTACTTCAGGAATGCTTTGATAGTGGAAACTAGAGGGAGATAGAAGAATAGAGGAAACCGTGGAAAATCAAAAGATCAAGCAAGGTCAAAATCCAAGAACAAGATTATATGCTGGAATTGTGGAAAGCCTGGGCATGCAAAGAAGGATTGTTGGGAGATTTGGGATAAGAAGAAACAACAGGAAGAAAACAAGGAGGAAAATGTGGCATCGGGTAATGTATGTCAGATGCTTTGATTCTTTCTTTTGCATAATATTACCGAATCTTGGGTTTTAGATTCAGGGCTTCTTTTCATGCTACTCCACATAGGCATTATTTTGTTGATTATGTTCAAGGGATTTGGGCATGTTTTTCTTGGTGATGATGAGCCTTGCAAAGATAGTTGGAAAAGGTTATGTTCAGTTAAGATGTAGAATGGAAATACATGGCTATTGAAGGATGTCGACATGTGCCTACATTAAGGAGAAATTTGATATCGGCAGGGAAATCGGGAGGTGATGGTTGTAGATCGTGTGATATTTACAACTTAACTCTTGAAGGTTACTAAGGGTACTCTTGTGGTGGCAAGAGGTAAGAAGGTTAGAACCTTGTATTTAACCACCGATAGTACTAATGATTGTAATCTTGTGGCTTCGATGTAGATACAACATTATTGCACTATAGGCTCTGGCCATATGAGCCATAAGGGCATGGAAATCATAAAGAAGAATTTTCCTGGATATACAAAAATAGGTTTGGAGTTCTGTGAGGACTGCATATATGGCAAACAGTGCGAGTAAGGTTTCTCAAGGTTGGACCTACAAAGAAAGAGAGTAAGTTAGAGCTGGTGCATTCATGTGTGGGGGCCACTGTGTATCATCTCTTGGGGGTTCAAGTTATTATGTTACTTTTATTGATGATGTAACAAGGAAAGTTTGGGTTTATTGTATTAGAAACAAATCTGATGTATTTGACACTTTTGTTAAATGGAAAGCCTTGGTAGAGAATGAAACAGGTCTTAAGCTAAAATGTCTCAAGTTAGATAATGGAGGGGAGTATCGTAAAGAATGAATTTAATGATTACTATTCTAAGAATGGAATCCATAGGAAAAAGACAGTTCCAGAACTCCACAACGAGAATGGGGTATCAAAAAGGATGAACAAAACAATAATGGAACGTGCTAGGAGCATGAGGTTACATGCAGGACTGCTTCTTTCTTTTTGGGCGTATGCAAAGTGAGCACAACGGTGTACTTGATAAACAAAGGACCCTCAAGTGCCTTGGATGGAGGCATACCTGAGGAGGCTTGGTGTGGTAAGAAAGTTGATTATTCATTTCTTAGAGTCTTTGGATGTGAAGTGTTTGTTCATATATACAAGGATGATAGGACCAAGCTAGAGGCTAAATCGAAAAATGTACTTTCATTGGTTATGGTGGTAATGACTTTGGATATAAATGTTGGAGCATTAAGGATAGGAAAATCATTTGATCTAGGGATGTGGTCTTTAATGAGAAAGTCATGTATAAGCAAAGCAACAGTAGGAAAATAGGGACGAATCCAAGAAAGAATATGCAATGCTGAGAGATCTTCCGATGGGAAAGTGACACATGAATCAATTCAGGAACCCCCTCAACAGGAACCCCAAACTCCTATATTGAGGAGGTATTCTAGGGTAAGAAGAGAACCTGAATGTTTTTCTCCTTCTCTTTATTATTTATTACTCACTGATAGTGGAGAGCCAGAGAGATTTGATGAAGCAATGCAGGTAGATGCTAGGAAGAAGTGGGAGAAAGTCATGGATGAGGAGCATCAGGCTCTCATGGAGAACCAGACATGGGATTTGGTGAAGCTACCCGAAGGAAAAAGAGCATTACATAATAATTGGGTGTTTAGAGTCAAAGATGAAGAAGGAGGAAAGAAAAGATATAAGGCCCGGTTGGTGGTCAAGGGGTTTACACATAAACAAGGTATAGATTTTGATGAGATTTTTTCTCCGTAGTAAAATTGACTTCTATTAGAACTGTTTCTAGGAATAGTTGCAGAGAAGACTTGCACTTAGAACAAATTTTTGATGTAAAGACCGCATTTCTCCATAGTGATTTGGAGGAGGAACTATATATGCAGCAACCAGAGGGCTATGAGGTCAAAGGTAAAGAGAAGATGGTTTATAAACTCGAAGAAAAGCTTGTATGGCCGAAACAAGCTCCACGTCAATGGTATAAGAAGTTTGATAGCTTCATGATGGAGCAAGGTTATATCGTATGCCATTCTCGACTCATCAGGTGTGTGTACAAAGAAATTTGAGGATGGAAGTTATATTATCCCGTGTTTTTATGTTGATGACATGTCGGTTGCAGTAAAAACATGAAGGAAATAAAAGTACTCAAGAAGTAGCTAAGTGAATCCTTTGCTATGAAGGATTTGGGCAGCCAAACAAATCCTTGGTATGAGGATATCTCGGGATAGGAAGGAATGGAAGCTGACTTTATCTTAGGAAGAGTACATTAAGAAGGTCTTGGAGAGGTTTAATATGCAGGATGCTAAATCGGTTGGGACTCCTTTGGCAGCCACTTCAAGTTATCAAAGGAGCAATGTCCCAAGACAGAGCAGGAAAGAAACTAGATGTCAAAGGTACCTTACTCATCAGCAGTTGGTAGTTTGATGTATGCTATGGTGTGCACTAGGCCTGATATTGCCCATGCAAAGGGGAGCCGTGAGTATATTTATGAGTGATCCAAGTAAAGAGCATCGAAAGCAATAAAGTGGATCCTTCGATATTTGAGAGGGACCATGGGGACAGCTTTGTGCTATAGTGGATCGACACCACTTTACGTGGCTATGTAGATTCGAGACATGGCCGGAGATGTAGATGAGAGGGAAGAGCACAACATGTTATATTTACACCGTAGGTGGGACATTAGTGAGCTAGATTTCATGACTACAAAAGCTGATGGCTTTGTCAACCATGGAGGCTGAGTATGTTGCTACCATAGAGGCAAGAAAAGAGATGATTTGGCTACAACAATTTCTTGAGGAGTCAGGGCATAAGCAGAGGAATGTAAGCTATATAGTGATAGTCGAGTGCTATACACCTAGCTAAGAACTCGCTTTCCACTTTAGGATGAAGTATATACAACTTGAGATATCACTTCATCAGATAGCTTTGGAGGAAGATAAGTTGAAGTTGAGAAGATTCATACCACTCAATCCCGAGACATGATGACCAAGGTGGTCACAAGGGATAAACTAAAGCTATGTTTAGCTTTGGTTGGCCTTCACAGATGAAAATGAAGGGTCGAGAAGCTTGCTCAAAGGAAATCACTCAAGTGGGAGATTGTTATGTTTGTGGAGCCTATTTGCATGTTAGAATGTGGTACACCTTCTATGTGTTACACTTAGGTATTTTTATGGTGGTCCCGCTCACCGGTGAGTGGGTCAGGGGGGTTTGGGGGCGAAGCCCCCGAAGAAAATTTTTATGGGTGGTTTATTAACCCATGGGTAATGGGTAACCGTTATGGGCTGTTTTTGGGCCCATGGTTTTTTCGGTCTTTTGCCCATTGTTTTGATACCCATGATTTTTTCCCTTGGTTTTGATACCCACAATTTTGTATCAAACTGCTTAAGCAGTTGTCTATTTATATGGTCTTATGCATATGATAGATGTACAAGAAAATGTATTGCATATGTGTTTTAAATTCGGGTGTGAATTCTGTAGAGTTTGTTGAGCATAGCTCCAAATGGATCTGGGTATTGTATTGAGAGAGTGGTGGCTTGTAATAAAATCTGAGCAAGTGATTCTTGGTGGACGTAGCCCAAATTGGGCGAACCATGTTAAATACTATCTCTCTATGTTGTGTTATTTATTTTACACTTTTATTTCAGATCTGTAATAATTTCTGCATATTAGTTTCTACTATTGCGATTCTGTGAGAGATTATTCTGCATATTTTATCTCTTATTTCCTAACACCTTCCAAAGAGTAATGGATGTTGCTTTTCCTAGTTACATAGATGACTTCATTTCAGTTTATCAAGATGATGTGACTGTGTTTTCAAGGAGCAGAAAATATCACTTACAACACTTGGAAAGAATGTTGATAAGATGTAGAGAATTTCAAATCTCTTTGAATCCAAAGAAGTGCCATTTTGGGGTGCAAAAGGCCAAGTTTCTTGGTCATATTGTTTCAAAGGCTAGTGTCATGATTGACCCTGAGAGGATAGAAGCAATCAGCAAGGTTCCAATTCCAAGAACAAAGAAGGGCATCCAATCTTTCTTTAGGTAGATCAATTTCATTAGAAGGTTTGTGTCTAATTTTCTTGTATTGACTCTTCCTATTACATGCATGTTAAAGAAAGAATGAGTTATCAAATGGGAGGAGGATGATATTCAAGATTTTGAAGGAATCAAAGAAGCATTGAAACATGCACTGCCTTGGAAAATCTGAATTATAAGAAGCCTTTCCAAATATTCTCTTTGCTTCAAAATACTATTGCATCTGCTTTGCTGCAAAAGGATGAAGATGTGGCTAAGAGGCCTATTTCCTTTTTTAGCAAGGATTTACAAGATACTGAGTTAAAATACACAATCATGGAAAAACAAGCATTTGCCTTGGTGAAAGCAACAAAGGTTTTCAGGCCTTATATCTTAAGTTCAAAATTTATTGCTTATGTTCCCCACACCATGGTAAAAGACATCTTATCAGAGATGGAGATCTCAAGCAAAAGATGTAGATGGGTGAACAAACTGCAGGAATATGACATGGACATCCAAACCAAAAATTTGGTAAGAGGTTTGGGCTTGGCTAAGCTTATGGCTGAGAGAAACCTATAGACAATTGAAGTGAATGAAGTAGAGGAAGAAAGGGTAGATGTTCTTGAGAAGTTGGTGAGTTCTGAGTGGTACAAGGATGTAATCTTTTACCTCAGACACATATGTTGCCCTGATCATTTAAATAAAAATCAGAAAAGATCCCTCAAGATGGCTTCTCAAAAATACATCATCACTGACTTTGGGCTGGCTTGGAAGAACCCTGAAGGTGTCCTCTTGAAATGTATAACTGAAGATGAAGCTCCCAAAATAGTTGTTGATTTCCATGGGGGATTTTATGGAGGACACTTTGCTAGAAGGGTTACAACACACAAAATTTTGAGAGCTGGTTATTGGTGGCCTACTCTCTTCAAAGATGCAACCCTGCTGGTTAGAAGATGTGAAAGTTGCCAACATTTCTCTAGAAGAATGAAAGCTTCAGGTTCCCTTCCTTTGCAACTCTGTATCAATTGAATCTCCTTTTAAACAATGGGGAATGGACTTCATTGGTGAGATATTAGAACCTTCTAGTGCTAGACGTAAGTGGATCCTCAGAGAGCCATATAGCTTACTTCACCAAGTGGGTAGAATAAATCCCCACCAAGAAAGCAACACACCAAGTTGTTATAGACTTCTTTCGAATCATATCATATGCATATTTAGTGTGCTGTCAAGATTGTTGCCGATAATGCCATGTGTTTCATAGCTAAACCCTTGGAAATGTGTAAGAAGTATGGAACCAATCTAACTTATGCTTCAAACTATAACCTTCATGGAAATGGACAAGCTGATTCCAGCAATAAGAACTTATCAAGATCATTAGGAGAACATTGGAGTTCAACAAGAGAAAATGGGGTGAACAATCTGAAATTTGCGCTTTGGGCTGATAGAATCATTGCCAAAAGAGCTACTAGTTGATGTGAATCCAGCTGCAAGAGGTTGAAATACCTCCAAAAACACACATAAAAAGCTTTGCAAATAAAACCAAGAGTTTCACAATAGCTTACTTCTCATTCTGGAATTCACACTGATCTATTACATCATTACAATTCTCCTTTTATTTCAAGACTACTCTAAAACCCTAAAATGCCAAAAACCCTAAAATGCAAAACAACTCGGATTGACCCCAAAATTTGCGTGCCAAATATGCATTCATAAATTAGGGCTCACATGAAATTTGGACTTATTCTGACAAGCACAACAAAAGTTATTAAAGTTCTAAGACCTAGACAAAAGCAGAAAAAACATTCAGAGCCAATTTTAGACCACTAGATGACAGAATCTGAGCCCGAAAACGTGCCAAAATGAGCACAACCTTGCAAGAAAGTTTTCCCTAGCATAGTACTAATGTATATCTACCACCCTGTAAAATTTCAGGATGATCCAATAGTCGGATCAAAAGTTATGGCCTCTGCAAGTTATGCTCCCGCATCACTAGTAAGAGCCCATTTGAGTCAGGTGTATGGAACTCAAGCTCGCCACCCTTACATCTATAATTATATTCATTTCATTTTGTTCAACAAATTAAAGATCAAGAGGTTAGTCCATATGAAGCAAGGATTAATCAAATTGTTGAGCTGGATGAAGAACGAAGAGCATCACACCAAAGGCATCTCAGATTTAGAGTGAAGTTGAAGAGGTTTTTTTATAAGAATGTCACTCCTAGGGCTTTTAATGTTGGAGATCTGGTTTTGTTATGGGATAGCAGAAATGAAGATAAGGGAAAACATGGTAAATTTGATGCATTTTGGATGGGCCCTTACTCCATTAATATTATAATTGGTGAAAATACCTTTTTTCTCAAGGACTTAGATGGGAATTTCTTGAACTACCTATTAATGGTAGGCATCTGAAGCATTTATTGGATTAATCCCCAAATTTGAGGTATGCATCACTTATACAGTGTATATTGTTTGGCTTTTGCTTTGTTTTTGGTGTTTTGTCGGTTTGTGGTTTGCCTTGGTGTGTGGCGACCATTTGTGTCGGGCTCACCTAGTTTTTGGTGGCTTTGGCTCATGACTCCGTTTACCCAATGGATTATTTTGGCACTTGGTATACTTTTGTTCCGGTGGCACTCACTAGAGTGCCCATCCTCAAGCACAAGCTGATGATGGTGACCATTTTGATCCTCCTGTCATTTTGCCATGTTTCCCCTTTGCTCTTTGTGCTCTGAAACATTTTTTCCTCATGAAATCAATGATGTGAAGTTATAGCTCCATTCTTGTGCATTGGATTGTTTGCAAACTCATTACCTTGCCCTAATTTTTCCCGTTCAAATGCCTCTACCATTTTTCCCATGTTTTCCTAGCCTTTGAACTTGAAATTGTTTGATTTGTACTTATTTTCCCTCAAATATCCCTTGCCATGGTCATAAATTGCCTAAAAACACTTTCCATTTGTCTTTTGATCAAAAAATTCTTCACCCACGAAGAAAAAATTGATTTTGGGGGTCACCGCAATTTTTGCATTTTTGATGGTCAGATGGGTGTCATTTTCCCATCAAATTCATCTTCAGCATTCTAGGGCATCACTAGCAATTTATACATTTTTGATAGTCATATGAGCATCCTTTTCTCGTCAAATTTTAGCTCAAACATCTTCTCATACATGGTAGTTAGAAAATTCAAAACAATGGAGGGGTGGAGCTACGGAGGCATGGTGGAAAAATTTCCTTTGGTGAAAAGGAGTTAAGGTAAAAAATTGGAGCACAGGCCCTCGGTGAATCAGAGGTGGACACGTGTCATGTTTTCATCAAAAGTGGGATGGAAGGTCAGAGGACTTAGAATTTTTTTTTTTTTGGCGAATGGGAACAAAAGTTGTGAAAAGGGCCGCGGGTCTGCCAAGCTAATTAGGAGTGGACATGTGGCAGGGTCAAAGGTGGAACTTCGGGCCTCGGGGAAACTTGAGATTTTTTCCCATTTTGGCATAAAGGATTAAAATTGCAAAATGAGGCCACAACTCCATCAATGGTCATGATTGAGCCACATGTATGGCTCAGATCAAAAGAAGGGATTCTAGAGCATTGGGTCTTTGTGGGAAATTTAGCTTTTATCCTATAAAGGTAAGAAATCAAAAGGAGGAACACAAGCCCACCACCAATCAGCGACCGACATGTGTCTGGGATAGAATCGGAGGTGCGGGTCTCATGGGATAATTTTGAAAATTTTCCTTTTTCCAAAAAAGGTAGAAATGTGTAGAATCGGTCCACAATTCCAATGGGGTCCACTTTGGGACATGTTTCAGGCCCGTTTTCATGAGGTGGAGATGCGGGGATATTTTGGAAATTTTTCCTTTTTCCAAAAAAGGTGGAAATGTGTAGAATCGAGTCGTGATTCCAATGGGACCCACATTGTGCCACGTGTCAGCACCAAATCTCAAGGGCGGAGGGGTAGAGAAAATGTCAAATTTTTACATTTTTCCAAAAGTGTTGAAATGTCAAAAAATGATCCCAAACCCATTTCTAATCACATTGTGACACATGGAGGGCTCAGATTGAAGGGAGAAAGCAAAATCAATGATAAATATGCATTTTTCAGTTTGGCCACCATTTTTTCCCATGAAGTGTCAAATGCATTTTTTGCATCAATTTTAACCAATTTTTTGGTGAATTCATGTCGTTTTTGCCTTGAAGGATCAATGGAATAAAATTGAAAATTCAATTTACAGATTTGAGGTACTTTTGAAATGAAATTTTGTTCAGAGCTCGAGCAAAAACATGAAATACCAGATCCAAAAGTTGCAGAGGCAAATTTGGAAAGTGTAAAGGTGAAATGATGGAAGAGGAAGATGTTGCGGGTGCCAAAGGAAGAATACATGCTCCCATGACAAGGAATGATGAAGATTTGTAATAATTTGCTTTTTTGAATGCCTGACATCTCCTCCTCACAAAATTGGTTAAGTGTCACTTTCAGAAAGTCATGAGTGAATTTGTAACAAACTAAGATGCCATAGGATATTATTTTCTTGGGAAAGAAGGATCAATTGTAATAGAATGTTATATAATGCATGTTTTTTGACATGCAAAAGGTTGGGAAATTGAAAATCACGAGAAAATTTTGAGAGAAGCTCATCTTCTGAGAAACCCTCCAAAAAACTTGGTTAATGTCTTCTGTGTTAGATCTTCATTCATGTTGAGTTGGTTACAAGTGTATAGCCATCACACACACTCGATATTGTTCCCGAAACTCTCCCTATTGATGAATCTAACAATATTTTGAATTAATCTATGTTATTTTGGGAAATATGATGTCTGTTATCATGTTTAAATGTCTGCAAACATTTTTCCTTATTCTTGTTGCAATCTTACATTGAAATCTTTAGGAATCACATAGATCTCATCCTTATTGATAGTTTAGTGGCATTTGTAATTTCATTTGTTAGAAGAGCTTTCATTTGGCATTGAAAATAAGTAGTCTAAAATTACTTCACCTTGATTTGTTGACATAGATTATTTATAAGCCTTTGGGGGTACCTTAGACGTGATTTGATTAGAGATTTTGATGTTTAATTGAGTCCTTTAACTCAATATTTTGTGTTGAGGTCTCAAATATTGTGTGAAGAGTGTAAACCTGGGCCTCCATTTGTGTATCTCTTCTGATTGAAAGAACATCCTGACTGTTTTGAAGCATTTTATTTGATAGTTGTTCAAATGTTGTAGAGGTTGTCAAAGATCTAGCATAGTCAAATTTGTCTTACCAATATCCCACCAAAAATCATTCTAAACAACTAATCCTACCCCATACTACCCTTTTTTGACCTGTATACCCACATAAGATCAAAATCCATTTGCTAAAGTATGTAGAACAAATCAAGATTTCAAAATGTCTTCAGTAACCCTTGCCTTACATTGAAAGTATCTCCATAATCTAGAAGTGACAACTTGTGAAAGTCAGATTTGGAGTGTTGATCATATTTTCCCAAGGCCCTTTTCATACTATTTACACAAATTGAGGGATATCTTCATCTCCTTCACCATTTGAGGGTTACAAAATAGGTTCTCTTACCTTGGTTGAAAGGCACAACCTAAAATAGTTAGGACAAGATCAAGTCCTATTTGAGTGTTATCCATCTCTCCATAAATTTGAGTGTCAGTTAGATCACATCCCCAGCTACAAAATGACATACATCATGATCTATCTGTCTTTAAGCTTCATGCCATATCTTTGATGTTGCTCAGACTGAAAAGGAGAACAAATTTGGGTACCAACAGGATAAATGAAGAGGTTGGGTTAGTTATGGATAAGAGAGGTTTAGAAAGGGTTGAGTCAACCTTAGAGAGTTTAGTTTGTCCTTTACTCGACCCATGGGATTTGAAGGGCTTTATTAATTAATCAAAGTGATTAATTAATAGGTGTGTTAGCTTATAGAAGCTTTTTAGATGAATAATTAGCATGATTTAGACTATGAGAGGGATTTAATAAAACAAATGATGATCCATTGACTTAATGGAAGAGGAAGATAATTAATTAATAATAATTAATTAGTCTAGATAGAAAATGGGGATTAATTAATTAAAAATAATTAATTAATATCGATCGAAAGGGGAAATTAATTAATTATAAATAATTAATTAATCTAGATAGAAAGGGGAATTAATTAAGGGAAGGTCGTTAATTGGTGCATTGGTTAGATAGAAGAGTTAATTAACTAGAACGATGATAGTAGAGAAAATGTGTTATATTGACGATATGTCATCAATTCGTAGGAAATGGTACAATTAGTGTAGTTTAAGTATTTAAATTGCTCAAGCTAAATTATAGCTGTCTACAGGAGTCATAGTTGAAACTAGCTCATTTAGGCCTATTTTTAGAGCCTAATGAGGTTTAAGAGATCAATGTAGGTCATGAAAAACATATCTAAGCTTGGTAGAATCCTAGAACACTCCATAGTGTATGTATGAGAATATACAAGGATTACTTTATTGTTTGGAGGTAAAATTCAAATTCTCACCAATACTACCTTTGAGAACTAGTAGTGGAAGCTAAGTTAAATGAGATTATTCTAGGCTACAGAGGAATATTTATGGGAAACAAAACTATAGAGCATGTAGAGGGATGTGTTGTGGTGCTCTATGTCAAATTTCATCAAATTTTGAAGTTATTCAAGTTTTACTAAAATTGGTTTCTTGAGGAATGCAATATGAGAACCATGTCTTCTTAGCATCTAAAAAATTATCAAGCATCATTTAGATAAATCATATAAGGAAATATTTAATAGAACTCCAAGATTGAACTTTTTATAAAGGTTTGAGTAAAATTGGATAAGAAATAAATAAGTTCTATCAAATTTACTAATAGGGTTTTTATCTCTCCAAACCTCCTCTCTTGGAGTGCTAGGCAAGAAATGAAGTTCTTTTTCATAATATAACTTATGAAAGTCATGGAAACATTTCAAGGTTTTAAAATACTACTTATAGATCAAAATGGTGGCATGTATAGGAAACTTTTAGTTTTTACAAGTATTACATATTCAGTCTTTTTTTGAAGACTCTAATGTGAACCACTAGGTGTGAAAGATTGTGCTTAATGTATACTCATTTCTCTAAAAGGTTTCCAAGTATTTACTCTCATCCTTTGATGTCGAATCAATCCCTTTTCCTCTTATCACCAAATTCCAATCATCAAAAGCAAGTGATGAATGTTTAAAATGTACTTGAAGGTAATCTTAGTGCTCGACCTAAGAATTGAGATAAGAAGTGAATATGAAAACCTTATACATGGCATAAATGAATGGTTTATGCTCATAACTAAATTTTTGAGGTGATATATTGTCATATCCTTCATTGCTCCAACAATGTCCTAGATTGGACTTAATAAGAGGATTGATTCTGAGTTGTGTTTGTGGGTTTACCATTACAAACCATGCCCCAAAGTTGTGAAGATGGTGTACAATACCTTCTAGAAGGTTACACACTATGGATGGTTATGTAAGTAGATATTTTTGCTAGTAATAAGTTTCCAGGTCATGTCTTGTAGCTGTTACTTCAAGAAACAATTATATTTATCATATATTTTTTGTTCTCAAGTTATAATCCCTCAAGTTTGTGTGTGTTTCAGTATGGAAAATGACCTAAAGGATGTTCTCTCTCAAAACGTTCCTCAATTACATAGGAAAAGAGCTTTACTTAGGAAGGACATTCCTTCTCTTGAATTCTAGGCTTAATCTTTTGAAATAATCAAGAAAGAGTATGTTTTTGCTCAAATCGTGAAGATGTATATGAAATCAATGAAAAATAAGGCTTAGGGATTAGTGTAAGGACATCGATGAAGTGTACATATGTCATACTTTGAAGATATACGAGTGAATAAAAAATTGTTAAGAGCCTCAAATGACAACCTAGGGTTTCAAATTTAAACCCCAATTGTGTAGAGTACTTAAAGAATAATAAAATTTGGCCCTCTTGGTAGGACATCAGAAATATATAGGTCCTAAATTGTTGAAATCTTTCTTATATATTGAAACAATGTTTTTGAATTATTGATTGAATTTGAGAATTTTGGTATCCACTAAATACTATGATACAAGTTTGTGGTAACAAAATATTGGATGCTATGCCTTCAAAGCTACCTCATGGAAAAGGTTATATATGTACTTCCCACTTGAATGTTATAGATGATGGAGTGATCAAACATAAACCTCTCCAAATTGAAAAACTTATCGAAGATATGTTCCTTGTGCATGAATGAGCTCACCCCTAGTTGTTCCGAATGTACTCCATGAATTTAAGCTCACGACTATTGAGGAAGGATGAATGATGCTTGATAATCTATTTTTTTGATGTTCAAGCTCGAGTGGTAATAATTTACATCATATAGACCTTATTTATATGAGTGAATGCTTGATCACGGTGATTAAGACTCATCACTCGATTTTGTAAATTTTTTATACTCTTTATGAAATCAAATGGAAAATGGAGGATAAATTGGTGAGTGTGAATTTTTGAAAAGAGGTTATAAAATATGGTTGAGTTGTGAAGTAACATCCTTTCATAATGTAATATTTGTAGAGTTTGACAAAATGCTTAAAGACAAGAACAAGATCATGATACTAGATGAAAACCTATGGGAGTTACATGTCAGGGTGGAAAAAGACTATCTTGACATATTTGTAAGCTCAAAAGGTTGGTAGCAATCTAAATAATATTCCATGTGCACCTTGAGCATACAAGGAGTCATATAACGTCAAGTTATTATAATCGCCTTCTTGACAACAATTATGTGAAGTCATTTACAATTCGTGTATGTATGACCAAAAGAAGTTAATCTATGTGAATGGTCCTTAAAGATAAAGTCGAAGGGTCAAATGTTTATGTCTCTAATACCTACAAAAATAAATTTTAGAACTTGTAGTGGTTGTTGAAGTATGCAGTGGTTGTCAAAATAGGTTAAAGCTTGGTGGAGATTTATAATGTATGAAAAAGAGAGATGAGAACATTAGACATATAGATGTTGTTAGGGGGATCATTTTTAGATGAAATAGGAAGAGAGAGTTAGAAGAAAGTGAGTGTATAATCTTAATGGAGAAGAGAATATAATTTAGAGTGAAAAACCACATTTGAAGACCTAATATCATGTGTATGATCTAAAGAGTAGATTGATGTGTTGAGAGAAGTGAAAATGAAGTAATGAGTTGAAATAGAGATCACAGTATGTTGATCTAAGAAAATAAGATAAGTGTGATAAAAATTACTTGTTCAATGTCTGATTTGTAGCTCAACAAATTGGGAGTGGAATTCCTTAAAAGAATGTGTTTTAAAAATAGCATTCAAGTGGGTGCTTGGAATTAAATTGAACTAGGTGCTACAAAACTAGAGTTTGAGCTTCAGGGTGAGTGTGTGATCACCACTTGGTGAGATCGTTGTAATTATTATTGGACAATTGTATTTTATATTGCTTTGATTTATCCTTTCAATGGGTTTTCTCCCTTATTGGGCTTCCCATGTTAAATATTGTCTCCCATGTGTCCATGTGTGCTTGGCTCTCTCTCTCTCTCTCTCATGGTTGAATAATTATGCTTCATCATAGTTAAGATAATTTAACTATGGAAAATTAAAGAACTGTAGATTTTTAGAAGTTTGAAAGAACATTGATTCACTCCCCCTCTCACTGCCTAGAATCTCTAACAATTGGTATCAAAGAAGGCTCTCTTGGTACAAGTTTAACATCTTAATAGAAGGTATTTGAGGCATAAACATGAGTGGTCAAGATGAAATAGTACTAAAAAAGAAATATGAGATTGCTCAAGCCCTGATTAAAGAGTTAAAGACTGAAATCAAGCTCAATGATGCAAATCATCTTGAAGAAATCAAAGAGGTGGAATTAGTTGTTGGTAAGTTGTCAAAAGATCTAAGTGTCAAGGAAAAATCTTATGTCAAACTTGAAGAAGAATTGAAGACCCTAAAGGATGAGCTAGAACAAGCTAAAGATAAACTAATGATAATTAAGGAAAGTTCAAGAAATCAAAGACATCCCAATGACAGATTAGGTCTGGTTTTTAAAAGTGAAGCAACTCAGTGTGAATTGGAGCATGAATCTAGTCATGAGCCATGTCAAACAATTGTCAAATCCAAGTCCACGAATGTGATAAGTTAAGTGGTGAGTTGAGTAATATAAGAGAGGAATTATAAAAGTAAGTAAAATTTAATTGAAGAGTCAAGCCATACACCATGTTAAGGACATTCTAAACAAAATAAACTCAACAAATAGCCAAATACAAGGATACTTCCTGGTAAGTTTCATGGAATTATTTTTTCATGCCATGTCTTTGGACATAGGGATAGGTACTATATAAATAAAATAGAAAAAGAAAATCCATGGAGAGATGAAAGAACTGAATATGAAAATAATAGAGTTTGCTACAATTTCCATGAAAGGGGTCACATAGATTTGTTTTTCTTGAAGAGCCTATGAAGCAAGATTGGATTCATATTGTATATTTTAAGTGCAACAAATATGGTCACTTTGTAAGACACTGTCATAAGAGGAATCTCATATACAAGAGAAAGGATGAAATCAATCACACTCCCATAGAATAATCCAAGAAATAATCAAAACTAGCTAATGAAGAGAAAAGATCAAGAAAGGAATCATGAGGTAATGGTAAATCCAAGAAGAAGGAAGGTAACTCTAGTATAAGTGATGAATAATATCTACCTCAAGTTGTAGTAGAGTAGATATATGAAATGTAAGATGAATTTTTTCAGATAGTGAATCGGAAAGTGAGAACTTAAGTGATGAGATTATCACACCAAGGAGTACACCCAAGAAGAATGACAAGAGCTTAAGGGAAGGAATGGAGTCATCATATTGCTTTGATGACTATATTTTGTTTTGAAGTGACCTCACATGGTGGAGTGCCTTCTCTAGGATTCTAAAAGGCATATTTTAGTTGAAAAAGTAAGTTTTCCTATCATCAAGATATCATAAATTTCAAATCAAGACTTTCCCCATGAAGATGCTATGTGAAAAATACATTGTATGTTCTTAAAATTAATTTTCCATCATTTCTTACTAATTGGAGCCCTCATTATGTTGTCAAGTACAAGATGATTTTTCTAGTCTCATGTTGGATTCAAGTGCTCATTGAAGTTTCTAAATGTTCTTTTTGTGTATTCATGTGAAGTTAGTATGGTCAAGAGGTACAAAAGTCTATGTTTTCCTCTCCATGCTTTCAAGGTTGAATCACTTATAAGTCATATTTCTTAGGCTACATTCATACAAGAAATGTTTCAAATAGAGTAAAGAATTAAAAAATATTGTCTTGAGTCAAATGATGAAGTTTAGCGCCCTGTTGTAATTTGAACTAGGTTATTTTTATTCCTAATGTGCATTCCAATTGATACAAGAATGTGTGATTTTCAATAACAAAGGGTCAAATGTGTCTCTATCCTAGTCAAATGTAATTTTCTTGGGAGAAAAACAAAGTCTGTCAAGGATTTCTAAATATTTTCAAGGTCTTCTCTTAATAAGTGTTGCTCAAGTATGACCCTATGACATTTATAATGATCATTCTATTAGGTGTCAAGTGTGATTTTATTCCTAGACTTAAAAGAACTCATCTAGCTCTCAAAAGTCTTCTCACCAAAATTCCCGCCCAAGTATGCATAGTGAATCATATTTATCTCCAAGTATTCAAAGTTAAAATTTACACTATGAAGCATATCCAAGATGTCACTAATCAGGTTATAAGGTGTTATTTACTATATGCCAAACATAGAAGAGTATTGAAGTCAGTATTCTCTATCAAGTCACTCATTCTAAAGAAGTGAATGCAAATGAATACTTTAAAGAAGGATTATAGAAGGTTTCAAAGCCAAGAATTTTTTTATTCTATGGATAGAGTTCCATATCAGTAAATGATAGTTCAAGGTATTTATTGAGGTTTGTCTTTAATATTTGAAGAGCTATCGTGCAATGGAACAACTTACAGGTTTAGAGTGAAGGATCATATCATGACAACCTTTATAAAGATCATACTCATTACTTTTAGGATAGGAATAACACTATTTTTGAACTTGAAGCTTGTATAATATTAAAAGATCTTGACAAAAATGATATATTCTAAGTTTGAGATATCTCAGTTGATAATTTACATTGGTGTGTGAAATGAATTATTAATCGCAATACCTATTAGTCCGAGAAGTTGATACCATAAGTATTGAAGAGCTGAAAATGTTTCTTCACAAGGCATGTAGGGTTCTTGTAAGTTTGGAATAGAGACTTACAAAGTTGATGTGGATATAATATAAGAAAAGAGTCCATATTTTCCTTCGCTAAGGGCTTTAGGTAACCAAGAAGAAAGATAATCATTGTAAGTTATGATAATACATGGAGAATGAGAAACTTGGACACTAATAAGTGTTGGCATGTTGTTGTATTGGTGTTGTCATTGATGTAAAACCTCATTAATGAAAAAATGGATGATGGATTAGGTTCATAAAATGCTCATGTGATGATGATATGAATAATTAGTTATGTTATTGGTTGGACATGTTGATTCAATGAAAAATCCTTATTCTTACAAACTTATTTAGGTGACCTAGCTAGCCTAGGTGATGGTGTATGGAGGTTGGAGCTTATTGGAGATATGAGAAGAATGTTGACATGCTTTAGAGAATGTTTTGAGAGTTTTTAGACACTAACATGAGCCTCAGGGTGTAGATATAGGTTGGTGACCATGTTTCAGTGCTCATTTGGAGCAAGTACGGATCATGCTAGGAGGCATGAGGTTGAGCTATAAATCTATGGAGTTATATGAGCTCATGGATGCATGTATGTGGTTGATTCATGAGTTACTATGTATGTTAGGACCATTTGGAGAGTTTTTATCGTCACATATATAAATTTTTAGTATGTTTCATTATATAGGAATAAGTCAAAGAATGATGAGTGGACTACGAGAGTTGGAAAATAAGCTCTGTTGCATAGTTGTATATACAACCACACGAGTGTGTGTATACTAAAAGGATGTACACACTTACGTGTAGTTACATATATGACCACGCAAAACAATTTTCATTCAACGCTCATGATGCACTTTGCATTTGTGACATATTCCTATTTTTCTTTAATGTTGTTTATATTTACTTAGTTGGTTATAATGATGTAGTGCATCAGTGTGAATGTGTGATTATGATACTAGCAATAATGTCATTATTCATCTTGTTGTTTGTTATGATTTACTTAGTTGAAATTAATAACTTAGTTCCTTGTTGTATGCTTTGATGGGTATCATGTTTTCAATTATGAGAAACTATACTTTGTTGTAGAGTATCATTTTGGATTTTGGAAATAATTAAGGATGTTTTAAAGAGTGGCTAACTCTCTTAAACTCATGGTGGTCATTGACCACAAAGTAAAATGATGTCCTTTTGGGAAGGACAAGTTATCTTTGAGATCATTCAAGAAAAAGCTTAAGTTGGTTCATAATACTTATGTTTGTAAGAAAGAACAAGTATCTGCTCTACAACTAGGTGTTAAAAATGTTTATTTGATTTCAAATAACGATTAAAATATGTGGAAATTTTTTCATAGTTCATTTATATGCAATTTTTGGTGTGGATATCACTAATCTATGATTCGAACTTGTCGGTCTAAAAATTATCTTCGACCAAATCAACCTTCGTAAGTTATCATTAAATCAGTTAGCCTAAGATCTCATAGATGACTTAGAAGATTTTTTGGTTTATGGTTTGACCAGGACTAATATCAAAAGCATATATATATATATATATATATATATATATATATATATATATATGGCCTTTGACCATACCTTATGGTAAGCTATCTATAATTGTTTTAATGGATGGTCTAGGATGCACATTGAGAGCATTAAATTATTTAGTATATTAGAGGGCCTAAGACATACTACTAAATGTTAATTTGAGATGAATTATGTTTCATAGTTTAATACAGTATTTTGATCTTACCATGGTAATGTAATATATGGTCTTTGACCATACTCCTTAGCTAGGTTTTAGTGGTATTATGAGTCTAATCATATTCAAATGCTAATCTATTAGCTAATGGTCATTTGATTATCTAAATTCTTAGATTTGGGAATGTTTTCATTGGTCAAACTGACCATGCAAATATTAGAAAATGGTTTAAGTGGTTGTTTAAAATTTGGGACCACTCAAAGTACTCCCCACCACCAAAAATTGAGGAAAAAATATGCAAATTTCAAGGAAACTTCTATGGAACTATGGCTTGTACAAGTAATTAATGTGCAATTAACAACTCTCAAGAACCATGAAGATTCTTGAGGAAGCTATCACATGCATTTGGGGTTCATTGTGATTTTTAGTTATGTTGAGTTTGAGTTATTATTTTGATGGTGCATGGAGGGAATGAAGTTCTATTGCGTTATTTAGAATTTTAAGATAAAAATAATAGAAGTTTTCACCGATTCAAAGGTGCGTATAAAACTATGAGTGAGTATTAAGGAGGTTTCTAGAAATACTTGAGTCTTACTGCCCTAGGTGTTGTTTTGTTTCAATTTAAAACTCCAAAACTTAATAGAGGAAAGACAATCGGTGGTTTACAATTTCAAGCATGGTTATTCACTTCCTTATTGGACTCTTTCATTAAGAAGTAGTTGAATAATTTATGTGTGAATAATGATGGTAGAAATTTTGTATTGCATGATCTCTACGAGAAGATTATAGTCTTTTTTGGTTGGTATTACAAAAAGTTATTGTTGTTGAAAATAGTGTAGAAATATTATTATCTTTGCATTCCCAACACTTCTCTAGTCATTACTAAATAATACCTCCTCAAAACATGAACTAGGTGATCTGATTTTATGTTGTTTATTATAAAAAAGTATGAGACTTGTATTTCCCATATCAAGCAAGGAAAAACTATATATGTCAACTGTTATCCCCTAGGTCTGTTAGGGAAAAATAATGGGGATCTGGAGTTAGTTTGGGTAAGGGATTGAGACCTTACAATTGGAATAATTAATGGGTATTTGGTTTAGTTTTAATCTCGAATCATTTGGCTAGGCTGAGATAGATCACCATCTAAGCAGGAATGGGTTTTGTGATTCGATGTCACCGTTGAGTCAAAAACATCTACTCAAGTGAGAGGTGAAAAATTTATTCCTTACGAGGTCAAGATGACTGTATGGGATGTTTATGTTAGTTTTCCATCTTTGTAATAACAATTACTCGTATCTTCTTTCATGAATAATTTGAATGACTTTAAGTTGCGCATAGTTACTCTTTCAATTGTGACCTCCTCGAATGAAACTATTGTCAATAGGGTTTGTGTAGGATGAGTTTTTGATGAAGTTAAAATGGTTTTATCTTTATGTATAACTATATCCGTGAATTGAACTTTCTTGGATGTTATAATATGTGCTCTGAAAGTTTTCCTAACTTATTAATAAATTAAGGTTTTCTTATTTTGTTTACTATGGATAGTTTTTGAAATATGTCTTTGGGATGGAATGGTAACATATAGTTATGTGAATATTATTAGTTTTGACATTTCTTGAAAGTTGTAATAGAACTTGTAAGGATGAGTTGGAATGGTAACAAAAAGTGACTATGAATATCATTAGTTTGTGAAATTTATTGGAAGTTTGTAACAAAACTCATAAGGTTGAGTTGAACGAATCAACCAACCACTCCTACTGATGAGTATTGATGAACAAGTTGATAAAAGACATTTTAATTAGTTGCATTTTGTTCCTTTTCAACATAAGTTATATAAATATTGGATGGGAATATTTATTTAATCATATAATATGAGAATCTAGTGTTTTATTTCTTTGGTTGAACAAGATAAGGTTGTATTAATATGGTTCTCATTAAGGGGATTGCAGAATTAATGTGTGGATCAATCATTTCAAGTAAAATTGAAACATTGTAAGTTGATTATTAGTGTGAATCAAAATAAAAGGATGAGTGAATACCCTTTTTTATGTTATGATATTTGCTTGTTGACTTCTACTAACCTTGAAAAGTAGAGATAGTGAAAGAATTCTTATCAATTTCTTGTTGAAATATTATTGATAAAAATTACTTAATAATGTAATTCTCAAAAGGGAAAAAAAGGTTATTAGAATTTTTTTAATTTGGTTACAATACTTTTTTGAGTTAGTGAATTGGAAATATTTGCAAATAATGATAGGAGAAAGGAACTAGTTGACATTATAGAAACTTGTGCGTAAGTTTTATGATTGAGAAATGTTACCAAATGGACTATCATTAAACATAACACTCAAGATTCCATTACTTTGTATTGAAATATCTAGAGAAGGAATTGAATAGTCCATGTCAATTTTTGTGAATTGACCATGTACACTTTTGTCTTGTAAACATTTTCAGTTACAGGTTTTATAAGTAATTACGAAAAAGTAAAGGATGGATTATGACATGTATATTTGAGAATGTAATGATTTATTTGTTGTAATAAATATAAATGTACTTAATTTAAGCCAATATATATTATTTCACATGTTGTATTAAGGAAATTTAGAGCCTTTTGTATTTGTTATTGATTTTAAATAATTATATACTTAAGACAAGGTTTATCCTCCATTAAATGAATATATATGATGTTGTTTTTATAGTGTACATTACTTTTATAAAGTTTTATAATTCCAAATTTTTGGAAGATTATTAATGTATTATTAAAAGTACAATTTGATGATTATTTATGATTGATTGTGTTAATATGATAACACAACAACACTTCTTTAGTACATTTGCAAACTATTATTATCACAACACATGTAATTAAGCATTAAAATATGTTTCATAAGTGAACATTGATTAATCATATGTTTAATGATTAATCAAGTTAATGATATTAACAACCCAATGTCATAATAGTATAAAAGATATAGTCATAACATATGATATCTTATTGTTATTTTGTGATAATTATTAAATGACACATAATAAAATAAGTGTACCTTCCTTATCATGTACATGTAACTATGAATTAGTTAAGGTAATAAGGATGTGTCGCAGCAACATGATAATATCACAATCGAACCATCTTGGAATGGCTATGGGAAGGGTGATGGTGTGTGATGATGCAATTCATCACACATCCGTAACCTTTCCCATAGGTATTCCAAGATGGATTAGTTAGTATACTGTCATAGGGTTTTGTGGGTCATGATGGCTGCAAATTATTAAAATGGTAAGTAAAATATTCCTAATATAAGTGAAACTTATGAAAGTGTACTTAAGGGAACAATTATAAATGGTGTACTTAATGCTGATAGATAACATAAGACTTATCTGTTGACCTAGATAACTAGGATGATATAATCAGTTTATATGATACAAACATGTTGTTGTCTTTCAATAAAGCGTGACATGTAATCACATGGTTAAGTATCATCATTGTATGATCAAATTATGACATGATCGAATGAAGTACAAAGGTACTTTGAGATCACTTGAATAGGGTACAAATGTACTTATTTGTCTTAGTAAAATAAATCAACCTAGTAACTAATAATGGACATTAATGATTATGTAAGTTGATGAACAATGAACTTAATAAATTAAGAAACGAAAAGAATCCCAATACTATGAATGATATGATTATGTAGTGAATGGAGGGAAAAGTTTCATGTGTCTTGTGTGTAATCATGAAACTAGGATAGATAGTGTGATGCCCTAAAATATGGCCATGGTAATGTAAAGGAATGATTTCATTGTCTCGATCACCATTTCTTCTTTCAAACTATGTTATGCCTAGAACGATACACTAAGAAGATACAAATTTTTTGTACCTTAAAAAGGTTTAACCAAATGATATACTGGGTATATTGGCTCGTAATGAGTGTTTTAAGGGGGATCGGTAGATCTCAAAATCTTGACGTTGCACATGGTTATCATAGATTTTCTCGCCGTCGATTTTAATCATTAATTAATGCTAGATTATTTCTATTGTGTATTGATAATAATCGAAGGGATAAAGAAAATTAAATGATTTACTAAAAAAATTCCCTAGTTTTAACGAAGTCATTAGAGGTGTTACATTTATGGTGTGTTATGTGGTTGTTTCAGTTGACCCTAGCCTTTACAATGCAAAACCCTAATGGCTAGCCATGAAAGTCTATGTGGTTAAAAATATTGAGAAGTATTCGTGACATGGTGATGATATGAGATGTTATTATGGTGTTTTATATTATTGTGAGAAATATTTTAGGTTTCCTAGATGAGTATTTTTCATGATATGTCAGTTTTGATAAAACAGGGTCAAGAACAAGGCCATTTCCAGCTCAAATTGGGTCTTCTGATGCTCACCCTGAATTGTGTGATTTGCATGGGACCTTGAGGATTTCATGGATGTTTCTAAATTTATTATATAATGTTTCAAAATAATAATGAGTTCATTTCATTATCATATTTTTATGAATGAATGTTAAGAAGGTAAACAAGTTTTAATGAGCTTAAAACCCTAGCTTGAAAGCGGTTTGAGAGATAATGATCCTAAGTGGCCAAAATTTATTCTTTATGAATGGATCAGGATTATAACATGTATAATACTCCTCTAGGTTTCCAGAAAGGTATGATAGAGCTTATGGTGATGATTTGACCCTAGTCAAACATGTCAGTTTATGAAGAAGTTTAGTTTAGGACAAGGTTCTCTAAAGGAGTCATGCAAACTAAATGACCATTATATAATTTATGTGATATTTTACTGATGTACATGATAGTTTTAGGTCATGTTAATGTTGATAAATGGTAAAGTATGTTTCATTTATGTTGACTAGTCAAAGGGTGGTTATAAGCGCCTTTAGTAAAGTTGACATTACAAGATCTACAGGAGGATTTAGGAGGTGATTCAAGTTGTTTTGGAAATATAATTCAGATGTATTTTCAGTTACATAATTTTTTTCTCATGATGATGAGTTTTGATATGTTTTACAAGTCATTTTTTGAGCAAGAATATCTCTTGTTTATCAAGACAAAACTACTTTGCTAAAATATTGAGTTAGTTAGTGCATGAAATGGATTTTTTGATGCCTAATATCACCCGGAATGTGAAGAGGGATGAATTTGGAATCCATTAAATACGTTTGGAGGTATTGAAATTTTCAAGAATGGTGTTAATCAGTTAAATTTGTAAAAATACTTTATAGGTATCTTGATTTGATGAAGGCAAAAATAGTTGTGGTTTGAACCAGTGATGGTTTTATGAGATATAACTTTCATAGATGTGTTATAAAGATTCTCGAAATTATATTTAGTGGTCACATGACATAGTTGAAGTATTCTTGGGTGAGCATGATGCCAAAAGGTAAAGACAATGTGTTGAAACAAGTGTTTTGTTAAGACAATGAGCCACCGGACCCATTAAACTAAATAATTTGATTGGTTTATGTAAATTGTGACTATGAATGATCTTAAAATGTTATTTTAAACATTTTTGGCAAAGTTTAGAGCTTGTATAAAATTATTTTTGGTGTTATGGGGATTTTTCTCATTCCAATGATGGAATTTTGGGGATTGGTGGTGAATGGATGATAGGTTTTGGCTAGTCCAACCTATATGTGTCAATTGTGAATGTTTTAGTTAGTCTTATGGAATGTTTTTAGTCTAGTGTGGTTGATATCAAGGATTAAAATTGACCTATTTTGAATTTTAACCAAGAAGAGGCTATAAAAGTGATGTTTTAGGTACATAGTTGCTAATATTTGGAACCCCTTTTATCTTCTTTTAAAATAAATCTTATTGTAAAGAAAACCCTTTGGGCTTATCCTAAAACCCCTAGAATTCCATTCTAGAAGAATTTCATTATAGGTCAATTTATGGTATTATTTTCATGAGGATTTGATCAAAGCAAAGATGGTGAAGTTTATTTGATGATGACTTAAAGGAGGGAATATTTGGTGTCATGTGTTTGAATGCTAATTTCATAGCATGTTGATGTCATTACAAATTTTTTTGAAGTATTTTCAGGTTTGATGCTGATTTGAAGTCATTTGTAAAAAAAAAAATATCTTCTTATGTATTCATTAGACAAGGTTGATTGTCTTGGTATCTCTTGATTGTATCTTGTTGACTATTTTTGAAGACATCAATTCATTGTGATCTAATTTGAATATCAATACGTTTTTTGTCTTGGTATCTCTTAATTCTATCTTGTTGACAATTTTTGAAGACATCAATTCATTGTGATCTGATTTGAATATCAATAAAGACTTGTTGTTTGATTTGAATATCAATAAATATTACTTTTGTGTATATCTTATGATCTTAAATTTGAGTATGTTTCATGGTGAAGTATATTTTCTTATGACCATGCACTAATATATGTTTTTCATGAGCATGTGTGTTTGATGTCCGAGGTATAAATTGAAAAGTATTTTATTGGGAATTGATTCACCCCCTCAGTCCTTATCACTTCCTACAATTGCTATCGAGTAGGCCCTCGGAAGAAACCTAACTAGATAGAGGGGGATTTTGAGTGACAAATGGGTGATCTTTACCACATAAAACATATTTTTGATGATTTTGTGGAGAATTTGGACAATTTGTGTGCATTTTATGAGGAAGAAAAAAGGTTTTAAGAGTCAACTTGAGGAGGCCCTCGCTAATTTAAAGATTAAGAGGGAAGATTTTATCAAACATGAGTCTTAGAAAGAGGATCTGAAGAAGGAGAAGCACCATTATAAGCAAGGTATCATCCTTTCATGAAATTTTAGATAGCTTGTATAAGATGTTAGGAAAAAAATGAATATAGAGATAGAACATGCCAAAGATTCAAGGAGGATTCATTCAAATCAGAGAAGAATGAAGAAGAATCAAGTCAAGGGTCTAATTAAAGAAGGTAGTCAAGCATTGGAGAAAATTTAAATCTTCCATCTCATGGAAGATCATCTATCAGATAGCTAAATGCATATAGGTATGGTGTTTTTCATGGTAATTGTTATAAGTGTGGTGCTTATGGACATAGAGCTAGCATGTGTAGTCATAAGGCTAAGAAGAAGCATGACTCTAAAGAAGAAGTTTAGAGGCATCATTTTGAATGAGAGAATGAAGAATAATGTCAAGGAAAGGAGAAAAATATAGGATAGAGATATGGTGTTTAATGTTACCTTTTTCATCAAAAGGGACATCTTGTAAAGTATTGCAAAATAGAAAATCAAGTACTAAAAGGTATGTAAGAAATATTAATGAATATTATTTTACTTGCAATGGATATGGACATAAGGCTATTGAGTGTAAAGACAAGTGAAATGTTTTAGGTGCCACAAAGTATGGCACCTTGCAATGTTTTGTGATGCAAGACAATTGAAGAAAGGGAGTCAAGGATCTAAGCCAAAAGTATAAGAGTACAAAAAGAAGGAAGAGGCTATCCAAAATGTTCAATAGGATCCCAAGGGTGTGATAAATAAAAAGGAGGAGTATGTTGTGTTGATTAAAAAATCAGAAAATAGTGAATTAATCAAGAATCCAAAAGAAGGTTTAAGACCTTCTTAGGTCTCTCATCTAGCCCCTCCATGATGACATATTCCTATACCAAGCTTCTTAGAGGTGTATTGGGTCGATGAAAATTGGAGTGAGGAGATTTGTCTTAGTATGTGTGTGTATTCTACATGGTGTTGAGGTATCTCATTTCAATTCCTTAAGTATGTTCATGTGATTCAAAATGGTTGGTCATGTTGAGTATGTCAAGATTCTAGTTTTGTTGCTCTTCAATTATATAAGTCTATGTCCTTAAATTATGAGATCACTTAGTCATAAGATATTGTAAATATGAGTTATCTCAGTGAGTGTATGAGTCATGATGATGTCTTATGATAGGTTTTTGGGAATTTTCATTCATGAAAAAGGTTCTTCTTTGGTATGAGACAGTGATTAAAGTTGGTGGAATATTTTATGGTCTGTTGTGGTCTCAAGGAGTCAAATAATGTATCATGAGTTAGTCCCGAGATTCAAGTGCATGAGTCAAGTGTGTCCAAGAATGTATAATGTGTGTGAAGTTAGGAAATTTCTTTAGAAATTTATTGAATGTGATCAAATGTTTTAGAGGATACATTTATTTCGGGAAGTTTGTCTATGGTTATCATGAACTGTCTAGATGTGTATAGTAGTTTGTATGTCATTATGTCTTATTCCAAGACTATCAAAAGGTGTATCTAACTCATTTATATGGTTTGGAGATGAGATGTGCCATCAATGATGATGAATTAAGAATATTTGTAATATCTTAGTATTTTTCGTGTGATTGTCACAGTGACTTCACTTATGTTTCTATAAATATAGTATTAAGATCTACCATTATAATCCCATACAAAGCATCAAATCCCTAAAAATGAAAGATAAATAAGAAGGGTTTAGAATGACCTTAATCGCCACAATGGTGGAATTATAACTAAGTGTTGCACTATATTCCAGAATTAGTGTAGTACTATGTGCAATTATGTGCCTATGGTTACCTAATTTCAATGACGCAGTATAGGGGTAATAACTAGATGTAAAATGCAAATGGTGGATGGAATAGAATGAATACAACCCTTTCCCCCTATGCTTGTGTGATGCAAATGTAAATGATTCCCAAATGCAGCTCATTTGCCTTAGTAAATATCTATCTCTTGATATTAGATAGTCCGCCCATATAATAGTGAGTATGCTATATTTATATAGGGATCTCTTGCTCAAATTTTGACACTAATGACCCAACATGTTATCTAGTACCTGGGGTAATGAGAGGTAAAATGAAAAAGAATGAAATCAAATAAGTAAATCAAATCCAAGTGTTATGGGGACCAGTGGCGCCTAAAATTAAGCATCGGGGGATAACGACACCTTATACTTCCCGAGAGATGACCAAAACTGTGTAAATAAAAATGAATGTGCATGAAAACTAAGGATGATGACCAACTAGCCAACCATGTGACTAGGGGATAGGTCATTAGAGAATACTTTTATGATGTGAGATCCATATATAAAATAACATATTTGGCGGTATAAATGTAATAACGAGTGTGTGATTTTGTGACTACATTTTCCACCACTTTATGTTATCGAGTGGAAATCTCGGTAACATAAAGTAGATAGATATGCATACCTAAGAGAATTCGATAATCCCATTCTGTAGTAAAATGTGAAGATGTGTAGTAGAAGTGTACCAAAAGAACCATATATCATTCCAAACCATGGATCAATGTGTTGATCCATGTAATGTAGCAAAGAGTGTGATTTCATGATGAAGTGAAATAAATGTGAGTGGTGATAAAAATGTGAGATGATTGATGATTTTGAATGTTGTATGATGACGATGAGATGGGGTATGGAGTGATCAGTTCCTAAACTAAATGCGTGTATATGAATAATCAACCGAAGGATTTTGGAATCCTACCACCAGAGGAAGAGTGTAGGGAGAAAAGTGTGTTATCCTCCATTATCTAACTACATCCTCAAGATTTATTCTCTGTAGATGGAATAAGACCAAATACTTTGTGGTTTCTAGATCTAGACAATTTTGATCAAATAATTGACCCATATAGGAGTGGTATAGGAAAGGAACTCTCGCCTCCACTCCCTGGTGTTTCGCAATGTGATAAGTTCCAAGTTAGGTAATTTCAAAGAAAATGAGAAATGTATGATGGATTCCATGTTAGGTCATCCAAAGAAAGCACAAATATTTATGATGGATTATAAGTTAGGTCATCTCTTTATCCCTTCCAAAATTTTCTATATATTGTAGTATAATGCACATTCTTAATGTTGGATCCTTTAGAAATGAGAAGGAATCATTTTATGTTGCACAAGTTTTCTAAGGGTTGCATGCCTTGGACTTGAGTTATGTAAATGTTTTGCATCTTCTTCCTGCCTTGTAATGATCTATGCATGATCTCCAGGCAATAAAATATTAGTTTTGTGGCTTGTTCTACCTTAGCTATCATTTTGTTCTATTATCTTGCCTCTAGTTATTTTACTGGTGTATGTTATATGTGCATCTTAAGAACTTTGTGTCTTTTTTGCATCACGAAAGTGGATCTTAGGACATGATTTTAATTTTTGGTCTTCATTTCAACCCTCTTCATCATCATTTACCTCCATTTTCACTCTTGCTGAAGTGTTCATCCCCTTGTTTTCTGGTGTTATCACCTCTATAGATTAGGATTTCTATTTTATGCATCTCTTTCTCACCCTGGTCCCTTGGAAATTTAGAGTAGAGATAGATAGTAGCATTTCAATTTATAGGAGTATTTGTAGTAGTAGAAGTAAGTAGAGGAAGTTTACCTTCTTCGGAGGTCTGTCTCAGTTCGAGTCCCACAACTTAGATACAATCCCATGTTGAATCAAATTTTAGGTTGTCTATGATCTGAATGTGGGTGAAATTTTGAGCTCCAATAGTTTTGATATGCCGAGTGGGACAAGAAGTCAAATTTTTCCATATTTATCAAGTTTTGATGTGTTCTTGATAAACTTCCATCCTTTTAGAGGTTTTGTATTAACACATCTAGTAAATCCAAATATTAAATCTACTAGTTTCAATAGTTCAAGTATCCCTAATTCATGAGAAGAATACAAAATTTTTCTAGAATGTGAGAAGGTGTATTTGAATACTTGTAGTTATCCCCAGGTAGAGGTAAAAGAGGAAGAAAAATTCGAAGATCTCCATCTCCTCCAAATCAAACTCTCTCCACATATCCACCCAGTAGGAATTTCTTACAATCCACTACAGTTCTCATGCCCATTGCAATGGCTCCTTTACAACAACTACCACCTTAGAATCCATTTTTAAACTTCACATGCAGTAGTCCACTTGCTTTAAATGCCCATAATCCTATTCCAATAGCTGCTTTGAAGAATATTCCATATTTTACTAGAGAAAACCACACTACTCCAGTTGACCACATTCAAGACATTGCAAATGTCTATGCTATCCATGAAATTGATGAAATGGATGTGGCAGTAAAAATTCTAGCTTCATCACTTAAAGGAAAAACTCTACAATGGTTTAAGAACTTGACCACGAGCTAGATCAAGAATCGAACTAGTTGTGCACAACCTTGTATAGTAAATTTGGGGAAAGAGATGATAACTTGTCTCTTTTGGAGTAGTTAACCATAATCAAGAGAGAACCTAATGAAAAAATGGTGGATTTCAATTTCATATTCCAAAGAACTTGGATGGAATTCTAGTTCTTGTCGAACTACCATACAAGGTGCATTTATTTACTTACTAAAAGCTATTGACTCTGACATATCTCTTATGGTGTAATCTATGGGAGGTGTAACTTTACCAATAGCTTATGCATTGGCTATTAGGGCTGACAATTGTTTAATTCAAAATGGAAAATTAGCTTCTAAGACACCTATGTCATTGTCCCTTGAATTTCCACAAGCCACACAACCTCACTAACCATTTAACCTACCCGGAAGAAGGCTATATGTTAGACCAATGTTTTTAAAATAAATCCTCACACAAAGAATTTTTCTAAGGCCAAGAATCTGAAAATTTTCAATTTTTGACTTCAAGTTTTTCTATTTCATAGTTTTTGAGCTTAGTTTCGAGTTTCATTTGAAATTTTCTGAAGTTCAAAACTCCAAAAGTTTGAATTTTCAAACTAACAAAGTTTTTCAGTTTCATGATTTTTTGGCTCTTTTTTTTAAATCCCTCTCAAAATTCCAAAGTATGAATGTCCTGAAAACCCAAAATTTGGGTTTTCGGTTCTCGTTTTCGAGTTCTCCTAGTCTTTTTAGGATTTTCACTTGAAGATTTTCTAAGTTCGAATTTCTAAAAGTCCAAATTTTTGACTTTCAGGTTTTCAGTTTCAGACTTTTCAATCACCATTTCATCTTTTTCTTCCCATTTTCTGAAGTATGAAATCCCAAATTTTCGTAGAATTTAAGCTTTCGTGTTTTAGACCTTCGTAGAGATTCTCGTGTGTAATTAATTTTCACCTACGTCCGTACAGATCAAATTTTTACCATTAATATCAGGATTTCTATTTAAAATCATATTTTTACTTGTCATTTTTACTTGACAAATTCACTTTGACATTCCATTCTTGTACTTTGTGACATCTTTTTTTTTTTATTTTTCTTTTGGTTTTAGGTCTTTTCCTCCGTTTCCTCCTCATTTGGGTTTTTTTTTTGGTTTCTCTCTACGTTTTGGTGATGTCATTATTTTGGTTCACCATGTTTCATTTTTTTAGTTTCCTCCAGGTTTTCAAAGTTGTTTAAAGGATCTTTTTAGGCCTCTCGTGCTTCTTTTCATTTCTCATCTTCCAGCTTTGGTAATTTAACATTAGTTTTGCAAATTCCTCATAAATCTTCAGAAAGACTCATTCGAGAATTCCTTCAGATAAAATATTTAGAGATTTTAGTTCAGAATTTTAGAGATTTGTTGCTTTTAGGATTTTGGAGAATTTTCTAGTTCATAATTTTGGAGAATTGTTGCTTTCGGGATTTTAGAGATTTGTTGCTTTTGGGTTTTCGGAACCTCTAGACTTCAGGAAACTCTTTCTAAAAAAATTATTTTTGGACAAATTGGTTTTAAAGATTTCTTTTGGAACTTTTGATTTCGGAAATTTCAGTTTGGGAAACTCTTTCAGGGATTTCGATTTAGTGATTCCTTTCGAAATTTTCCAGTTCAAAATTTCAAAGATTTGTTGTTTTCGGGTTTTCAAAATTTCTATGACATTCAGCTCCCGAAACACAAGTTTTGATGTCTACCTCCACTTCAAAGGGAAAAGAGAAGATGAAGTACACATTTCTTGGGGTTTCTCCCCAATCCTGCCTGTCCTCCAACTTAGGAAATATTAGGGACACTGATCTAGGAAAAATTGATCTTCCCGATTTCAGGAGAGATTAAAGGCTCCAAATAAGAAACCATGGATGCAAGCCATTTACGACAATGGTCTAGCCCTTGCCACCGTTTTTCCCACATTTGTGCATTGCCCATAATTTTTCTTAGCTACAACAGCCCACTTCGACGAGGACTCCATGTCAATTAGGGATAGTGATGATAAGGTGGTAATCTGTTTGGACCCATATTTCTTTAAGGATTTGTTTAAACTTCTAGATGTTCAGGATTACACCAAAAATTCACCAGAAATAGTAGTGGAACATTGGGATAAAAAAGCGGAAGTATGCTAAAAGGTTATGATGAAATCCTGTCTGACTAATAATTTCTCCAAATTACCCAAAACTATGCTCGATCGGATTTTATTCAGAATTCAACAATATTATTGTGCTATTAAGTATATTCTCGTGTCTTACGAGTTTATCTCGATGGGAGGAGAATATTAGTAGCAACATTTGTCGTCGCTTGGGAAAAGTGTCGAAATGAAGAATTTATACATGACATCTTTCCTGGTATATGTGGCTACTGCTATGGGAGATTTTATGGGTTTGAATACTAGGGGTGTTTGTAGCACCTCCCAAATATATGATTTTTATCCCCAACTCACTGGATGAGGGAAGCAAGCATTTCCAAAGAGCCAACAATGATTTCTTCATGGTCGTCCTCTATCGTTTTGACAAAGAAATATACAATTGGAGGGTTTCCAACGAGGCTTTCCAAGAGGTGCAAGAATGGGGAGAAATCTACTTTCAATTTCCTACATTCACCTACATTCGATTCCAGGTTTCATAGGTGCCCCAAGAAAATTGCCAAGGTGCCCCACTGACAAATGGATTCTTTTGGAATTAGTTCAGCAATTTTTGGATTATCATCGAATCCAAAATAAGTGTCACAAAGTGGGAATGCATTTCCTTGTTTCGATTGGTAGGTATTCTTGCCCAAATATTCACAAGGAAAAAAATGTTGATGCAGAAATGGCTGAGGTAACCCCAGACCTTCCATCTACGGACTAATTTTAACTATTGGGGTAATTTTGGGGAGACAATTCGGTCCAGTGCTCATGTACCCCAATTAGAAGATATATGGATTCATTGTTAGGATGAATACATCATGTGACAAAGGGATTATGAAAGGTTAACCCTTGATGAAGTTCAACAATTTGGTTTGGCTGATGTGCCAAAGGACATGCAGAAAATGATGAGGTCCTAGATTCATCATACAAGAGTGATAATATTTCCAATCAACCACTATCATGGGTTGATTGGTATGTGGAAGGATGCAACAATACTAAGGAAAGGGTGGGACCTATTCTAAAGAGGACTTTCAGTTGGTTAACCACCTTGGGAATCTCACCCAAAGGGGAAAATCAACCTACAAGCGTAAGGGCTACACTAGCAATAAACCAACCAACACCCAAAAAGGCAAGAGGTTGACTCAAAGGGTTCCTACAATTCCAAAGAATATTTCATTTGTTGTTGGTGGCTCATCTCTCTCTAGTCTGCTGCTCCCAAGATTACATCACCTGCAGTGCCAATGACAGAAGTAGTTGAAGTCAGTGACTCTCCTAGTGTCATCCAAGATCCATCACATCTTCTCCTTCCTCCATTATCACTTCCAATATCAGTTCTTTCCACTTCCACCATCATTTCTTCTTTCCCATCCCCTTCTATGGCCCAAGTATTCTTGTCACTTCTAGTTCTATCAGCTGGGGAAAATATTGGGTCACCCATTTCCTCTTCACTTCCTTTGACACTCCCATTTTCTTCAATTACAACCCCCAGCATTGATTTGTCAATTCCTATGGCTATCCTTACTTCCACGCCTTCCATCATTTCTACCTCTGCTCAAATACCAGCTGATATTTCTAGTGATCTTGCTCTAACTGATGCTTCAGGTATTGGATCTACCACTCCATCTTCATCGGTTATAGCCTTACTAGAATGGCTATTTAAAAGGACTCCCATGAAAGATAAAAATTTTCCTTTGGGAGATGTTATAGATCTCAGCATATTGAAGTCCATGCCCAAAAGATAGGCCAAGAGACCGAGAAACGTATCAAGTCTGATAGTTAATCCATCTGGAGAGTGTGTGATAGAAGTGGCTACCCCAACAGAGGGAAAACTAAAGAAAAATCACAAAAATAGATTATCAAATATCAAAGTTCTCATTGGGGAAGGATACTCATGAAGGAGCCAAGCAATATGTACACACTACTCTTGGGCCCTTTTGGAGAAATATGACAAAGACAAGGCCACCAAGGATGAGCTCAAGGCCAAGGTCAAGAAGCTCACTGCATTGCTATGTAAAGTAACCCAAGCCACTCCATCCACTAAAATATCAACTACTTTGGCTATGAAAATTTCATCTACAATTGATGATATTTCTTATCATGAGCTCAATAAGCTAGGAAAAATAGGGAGATCAGTGAGTGGATGGATGGAAATAATCCCAGAAGCTAATCCTTTGATCAAGGAAGCTGTTGAGATATATAATGATTTGCAGGTTGTAAAAATCACCATTTCTAAGATGGACGAATCCTTCTTTGAGGATAATAATAATTTAAATTTAACTTTGGCAACATGGAGTGACATTAGAGAAGAGGATTCTGACTTGCTTCTTCAGAAGAGGTGATTGATGATGCCTCTAAATTGTTTGAATATCAAAAGGCCATGGAATTTTAGTGTCAAGTATTACAAGATCTGATTAAGAAATTGGAGGAGAAACAAGTGGAGATTACATATTCTATGAATGAAATCTTAGAGGATTTTGACAATGCCAACTACAAATTCTTCAATGAAAATATATATGCTCTTCCCTGGGACCAAATTAAGAAAATTTCAAATATTTGGTGAAGCATGACGATGACATCACAAATAATTCAATAGTGACTCCATCAACGACCGGTCTTATGTCATAATTTCATAGAGAGACTCAAGAAAGTCACAAATAAACTTTGAAGGTTGCCACCAAGATCGTGAAAGAGATCGAGACAAGTGAGACGTAGTGAATCACTATGCATGTGGACCTGGAGATGATGTTTCCATTATTTGAAGGACATATTTTTTTAGAGATTTTTGGTGAAGTTTCTCTTCAAGATTGGAAGAGTGCTTTTAGAGATTTGTTGAAACCTTTAAATTATATTTAGAGTTATACTTTGCACTTGAAGATATGTTTTATTGTGTTGAATGATTAGTCATTGATGCTTTGTGAATGTGGGTCCTTGCATTATTGATTAATTTACCTTTATTTCATATTGTGAAAAGAATAGTTTGATTACCTTTTGTTAGTTGTGTGAAACCATTCTCCTTCTATTGATTAAGAGTTACATTATTATTATCACTTAAGTGGATGCTTGACATGTGCTTGTGATTATCCTCTTGATAAATTATTTGTGTATCAAATCAAAGTTGATCTTTCTATTGTGTATGTTTAAAGTTTAGTGAAGGAACATGTGCTTCCAGTCTGTGGTATTTTGTACCCTTTCCAAGTTGCAATAGGTGAAGGTGGCCAATGATGCAAGCATCCTACCCACATTAACCCTTCCGGAAGTTGAACATCCCTTTTCTTGGTGCATCACCACTTCTAGCATATATTTTATTTCCTTTCATTCTCTCTCCCTAATCCCATGAAATATTAGTATAGGTCTAGTTAGCCATATTTCTTACATCAGAAGTAGTGTTGTGTTTATTTTAGGAAGAGGAATCGAAAATTCTCTAGAGGTTCACCTCAAGTGCAAGTCCTATAGTTTGAGAGGTGATCCCATGTGTCCCAATCACACCAAATGTTGTGATTAATTCTTAGGCCATTCGGGGTGCAAAGATTTGGAGACAACACAACCTTCCATTTCTCCTATTCCTCAACATGATATGTAACCTTTTGCTTCCACATCACAGACCCCCGCATCATAAAAGGAATATGAAGAAATGAAATATCTGATTAGAAACCCGACAAAAAATGTTATATCCCTAGAAAAATAAGCAAGCCCACCATATAGAAATTATCAAAATAAAAGGAAATCTTCAAATAAGGGATATTATCCATATAGAAACCAACAAAGATAATCAAATATATACACAAAACTAAAAGAACATTAGATGGAAAAGTCAAAGTTCTTCACTTCCATTGATAAAAATTCCTCCTCCACGATACACTTTTTGCCCCTAGTTCTAGTCAAGCCTTAGTTCCAAAGACAAAACAATATGACACAAGAAATAAAATGGTTTTTTTCATGTAATCTACCTCATAAAAACTTATTTGTGAAAGGGAAATTAATCTCCAAGCCTACATGATTCAAGGTGCTTCCAGTCAGCAAGAACCACTTATTGAAGCACTAAATCATGGTGTGGAGGAAACTCAACAAGTTGCACCTGATGCTAACCTTATTTTTTTGGGTTGAAGACTTTTGTGCACTCAATCAAGTGTCTAAAATATCTAGTAGATCTTAGATGATTGTTTTTGATAACACGTGGAACAAGAAAATGATGTTGGAAGATCAGTTTCTAACTCCCTCAAATTAGAGCAATGTTGCGAGATAAAGGAAAAGACACAAGGAGGGTAAAGGAAAAGCTGCAGATTAAAGAAGAAACAAAAGGCCATGAGAAACCGTGAAATGAAGTATAAAACACATCACAACAAAGGTTGATGTACTTGATAATATTTCCATAGGAAAATAGGTTGTTGTGTCACCAAATCTATGTGATTAAATAATGCCGCAATAAAGGAAAGAAAGCAAAGATGCACGTATGCAGTAAATCCATGGGTTTTCCATTAAAAATTGTTGAGATAATGAAGAATAATAATGTCAAGATGGAAATTTGGGATGCACTTTCCATTCCATTTGAATGATATCTTCTATGTGAATCCCTCAATAAACTTCCTCCCATATACAATAATGCAAAAAGGCTCGTGCCACTTCGGTTCATGTTTGCTGCGAAAGAGGACTAAGTAAGTAAGATTGTTAAAACCCCACCCTTTTACATGTCAATAATTATGGGTAGATACCTAGTTCATAACTGTATGATTGATTCTAGGGCTAGTACTTCTGTAATGCCAAAGAAAATTATTGGTATACTAGGTCTCAAATATAGTCTTGCATCTAGGGATTTTTATAACTTGATGGATCAATAATGGGAATATTAGGAGTGATTAAAGATTTAGAGTTAGCCCTCCATTCTTTCCCAAGTCTCAAAATAACCCATGATATATCAGTCATATAATTTATGCCCATGTTTGTAATTTGCCTGTCTAGAGATTTTACTACTAAGGTATGGGGTTATTTGTCTTCAAATTGGACTCACATGCTTTTAAGGAGAAGATATAACACAAACTTCACAATCCAACTTGAGCCTATCTTTTCCTATCACATAGAGTCATATGAACCTTACCCTATCCAATCAAACTATCTAATACAAGAAGAATAAAGTAAAGTTTCAAGTCTAGAAGAACAACCTACTCCACCTTTGATGCCTAATTTTTTATTTGATGAGTGGGGCTGAGAGAGATCACAAATTTGATCCATATTTTGAACTTCTTAAAACTTATGAAACTAGTCTTGCTAAATTTTTTTCCTAGAAGAAGAATCTATTATGCCCACAACATTCAAAGAAGACAAGGATCTAGTCTCTAGCTTATAGAGAATATATTTTTATGGTTCTAGAAGAAGAGATGGAGTTGGGGCGAGTCTTGTTATTATTTCTCCAAAGGAAGAAAAGTTATTCTTCGCCCACATTGTAATTTTCATATTCTAATAATGTGGTAGAATATGAGGTATTAGTACATGGGTTGCTTGATTGCGAAAAGAGAAAGATTAAAAGTTACAAATATTTGGAGATACCGACCTAGTCATTAACAAGTATGTGGTAGATGTATTAAAAAGAATAAGATATTAAAGGCCTACAAACATATATTTTGGGACTTGCTAGAAATTTTTGATGCTCTCAACCTATAGGCTATATTGCATGGAAGATGAATAAGAAAGAAAATCAAATGGTGGCTCTTAGATATCGGGCCACCTACGAAGACCCGATTAAGGGGAAAATGCAACATATCAATATGGATGTTAGACCATCGATACCGATAATGAAAATAGATGGAAAGTATTTTATAATGATGAAAAAATTGTCCAATTCATACATAATGAAGCTGAATTTTCTTCAAAAATGTAGTCTGATTTGTAGGATATCTATGGTGATCATATTATTCATCTCAAAACAAATAAATTGCCAAAAGGATTGGTCACTCTAGAACATATTTTTAGTCTAGATGATGAGTTCAAAGGTATAGAAAAGAGCATGGAGGAAAAACAAGAAGACTATTATCCTGTTGCAATTGCCCAGAAAATAACTTTTTCTTGGAAAGGTATGTGATGAACATGAAATTTTTTTATCACCTTATGTCAAAAGTTCAGTGATGTGTTCTCATGGGGATATGACGATTTAAAATAATTCAATCCAAATATATCCCAAAGATTTAATTGATCTCGTATACTAATATCAAACCAGTTAGGTAAAAACAAAGGTCAGTAAACCCCAAGATAGAGCCCCTCATGAGAAAATAATTGTCTAAACTCATCGAGGCTAAGATTATTTTTCCCATTAAGTACTCCACTTGGGTGGTGAACTTGGTTCCAATCAGAAAGAAGAATGGTGAAATCAGCTCTACATATATTTTAGAGATTTAAACAAGGCCTCTCTCAAGGATCACTATCCTTTATCTTTAAGAGTAGATTTTGCAATAATTGGATGGATCTCGAGATATTTTCAATGCTTGATGGATATTTAGGTTTTAATCAAATAAAAGTGAAGGAGCAGTCTCAATACAAGACTATGTTAACTACCAAATGGGGAATGTATGCATATCAAAAATTCCTTTTGGTTTATCAAATGTAGGTTCCTCCTTCCAAAGATAAATGGATATTGTCTTTAAAGGATATATATCAATCAATTCATCTGATATCATTGTTTTCTCCAAGAAGAGTGTAGACCACAAGAAGCACTGGAGAAAGTAATTAAAAATGTAGAGAGTTTGTTGTATCTATTAGCCCCAAGATATGTAATTTTGCAATCCCTAGAGGTAAGATTTTGGGGTATGTTGTTTCTAAAGAAGGCATTTCCATTGATCTAGAAAGAGTCTCTACCATCCTTTCTCTTTCCTTGCCATCTCACAAGAAATCTTTGCAGTCATTCCTCACTAAGATTAAATTTGTTAGGCACTTTATACCCGGCTTCACGGGTATGTTAAATCCACTCAAACTTATGCTTAGAAAATATTCATCTTTCAGATGGACCACGAGGGAAATGAAAGCTTTTGAAAAGATCAAACGAGAAATATCACGGGCTCCTACGTTGATTAATCCATATTATGAAAGAAATTTTATCTTATACACGCATGGAGCTGGTTCTTGTATTGCCATAGTTTTAACCCGACCAAATGATAAAGACTTGGAACAACATGTAGCCTTCTTTAGCCAAACCTTGAAGGATTATGAGCTTAATTATAGCTATATTGAGAAACAAGTGTTTTCCATCATGTGTGCCTTAAATAAATTTAAAATTATGATTGTAGATAGTCGTGTAAAGGTTCTGGTATCATATCCCAGAGTCAAAGATTTCATTATGGGAATAAAGATCATTGATGGGTAACCAAAATCATGGAATATGATGTGACCATTAAGGCCGCAAAACTGGTAAGAGGATATGCTCTCTACATACAACTAGATGATGATGTGTGGAATGACCCAAAGACTACTTTATTCCTAGAAGAGGAGAGCTACGTGGAACTTGAGAAGAATGAAGACATAGCCATGGATAGTTGGATGAAGATAATGATAAAATTCCTCTCCTCTGGTATATATCCTCTAGGTTTCAAAAAAGCAAAGAGGTGGCATTTAAGGTTAGCGATCTTTTACATATGTGATAGTTGATGACATACTATCTAAAAGGAACATTGATGGCATGTTGCTCGATTTATTGAAGATGAGAAATATAACAGGATTTTGGCTGAATTTTATGATGATTTCTTAGACAGAAATTAATCTACTAAAGCTACAACTATGAAGATCATAAAAGTTGTAACATCCACTTTTTAAGACTTAGAAACAAGGAATTTTTTTTTACATAATGTTCTCTATTCTAAATTAATATAATTCAGAACACACATTCCATTTCCAATCCATCTCATAATAGAAAACCATATGCAGCTATAATGACTCGGTGAAACACCAATCTCTCATTTCATGACTCGGTATTAAACCGATATCTCATGTTAACTTGTTTAAGAGTATACTAAATATACTTTGTTCCTTTACCATTTTACATGCACCCAAGTGTTCTATCTAAGAATCCTATTTGAATATATGTTACCAATATTCATCTGAAATCCCACATCTTAGACTAGGTGACATAAGACAACACAACCAACATCTTGTGACACTTTGGAAAATGTTTTAAACATGTCTACCATGTTTACATTCCAAGACGACATACTCAACTAAAGGAATATGTCCTTCACCATACTTGTATTGTTATCTAGATTTTTCCTCCTTGACTACTCAACCTAAATATGAATCAAAGTTTCACACTAAACAAGAGCAGCTACATGTACTAATGTGGATGACTACTCATGATGACTAGGGATACATAGGCATACTTAATTGACTTTCATCGATTGGGTGTGTCTAGTTACCCTAAGTCAACATGAATTGACCACTACCCTAATCCATGTTTCTATCTTTTTAGGGTAGAACCATGAACCGAACTTCCACTTATGTCAATAAATTTAATTGAACTAAGTGGGGTGTACAGGGTAAGAAAATGCATAAAATAAAACCTAAACTACAAAGGTGATGCACCGAGGAATGAAGAACACCTGTCTTGCCAATAAACACAGACCATTAAAATGCAATGCAAGATCATGCACAGATAGCCAGATTCACAGTGAAAGATCAAGGGGGATGCAAATGAATACAGAGAGGGTTGAGAATCATCCACATACATGCATTAATTTTCTCCAAAGATTGATACAACACACTGCAAAATGCCAAGAGGCAAGGTTGCATTACAGTTTCAAATGGGAGGTTTTAACTCCACAAGTTCACCTGCCAAAGAGAAGAAGGGAGGGGCAAAACAGAAATGTCCAACCTTTAGAAAGAAGCCCCTCCTTACAATTTATAGGAAGAATGAGAGAGAAAAGAGAGAGGAATTCCAAAACTACCCCAACCACCTCCAGAATGCACTTAACTCATCTCATAATGATGGTAGGTGAGAACCCCAGAAACCCAAAAGTGGCGAACTGTATTTTGCATTTTTAAGAATTTTTTCTCACCCAATTAAAGATATCCAATTATAGTTGGATAGAGGACCTCGTAAGCTTTCCAAAAAGTCCAACCTTGCATGAATCCGAGCTCCTACCAAAAGTTATGGCCATCTCAATATCTCGCGCTGTGGTCTCGCTTCCCCGCGCTCAAAATGTCAACCGCCTCCCGAAGGTGCGCCAAGGGCATCCATGTGTGTGTCGACATCCTCTTCTATGTGCCAAGGTGCATCCTTTTTCCCAAAAGTGGCGACATTCTCATTTTTAAGATTTTTCTCCAATTAAAGATATCCATGTCATAGCCATGGGCGCAAAAAGTCCAACCTTGAATCTGAGCTCCCAGGTCAAAGTTATGGCCATCCCATCTTATTCCTGCTGCGCGCACACTCACATTCGCGTGCGCCATTTCTGCATGCTTCTTTGCACTCTGTCGCACCATGCGTGCATTCATGCGCCATTCATCCATTTGTGCGCCACATTTCTCATTGCCAAGGCCATTCGCGCACATTCTTTTCCCTCGACACTCCGCATCCATTCATTGCCATTTCATGCGCCACATCACTTTTCCTATGCGACATTCATTCGATGTGCCATTTTCGCGTGCCAAGGGCGCATCATCGTTTTCTATGTCGACACCGTCATTTCCAAGGGCATTCATCATTTACCCTATCGCACTCTTCGTCATGCGCCCATTTCGCGCCAAGGGCGCATTTCCCCGCCGATTTCATGCGTGTCCATTGACACTCATTTCATGCGCCATTTCGGGCGCATCGCTTCCCGCCGACACTCCGTGTCATTTCACTCGCCATTTCTCGCGCATGCCAAGGGCGATCCTTTTCCCCCCGACACCGACACTCATTGTGTGCCTTTCTGCGCCAAGGGTGCAAATGTCGTGATTTGAGCTTCTTTGATTTCTATAATCTTCTGCTTGTCTATATCTACCTGGGGGAAGATATATACAACAATTTGGCGACTCAATGGGATTACCTGCCTGCTAGGTAGAAGATCAGTGGCCTTTTAGCAATCCATTGGGCATGGAGTCATAAGCAATAACCTGAAACCAACCTGATATCTGATCCCGATCCTGATATCGCAACCCCTTCTTCGAGAGCACGCTGAACTGTAGAAATCCAACCTAGGAGCAACAAAACCTGTGCCAAAGCACTTAGGGAAACAAAACCTAACTACAACAAGACAATGTGCATACGCACTTAGAGGAATTGAAATCTAGGCTAATATTTACAAGGGTAAACCTTTTCCTTTTAGTAGCAATGTTTAAGATAGATTCCGTTAACCGGAATCGGGAGTTCTTCTCCATCCAATGTAGACAATTGGAAGGCATTACTACTTTTACATCCCGTGACCATGTAGGGGCCACTCCAAATGGCATCAAACTTGGAATGCCTTCCTAGTTTTGCCCGATCTGCATCCCATTTCAGAACTAGGTCCCCTTCCTCAAGGTCCTTGCTTCGCTTTCTTATCAAACCATCTTTTTACTAAGGCCTGATCTTTCTCAATTGTTTGAACTGCATGTTCTCTAATTTCTTCCAATTCCATCAACTCTGCATACCTAGCCTCCATTGGTTCGAACTCAGCCAACTCCAACTGCTTCATGAACTCCAATGCAGGCAGTTCTAATGATATAGGCACACGCCTCTTTTCCATAGACCAACTTGTAAGGGGAATTACCCGTAGACCTCTTTGGTGTTATTCTGTCACCCCATAATGCTGATTTTAGCTTGGTATGCCATGTTCTTTGATTTTCATCCAGAGTCCTCCTGATGATTCTTAGCAAATTTTTGTTCGTGGACTCTCGTCATCCATTACCCTCGCGGGTAATAATTTGAAGAGGTGCTCAAATAGATTCCATTCTTGATAGCCCATTCTCGTAATCTTGAACCTATAAATGCCAATGCATTGTCTGATATGATAGTGGCCGGCACACCGAACCTGGTCACTATTCCTTCATAAAAGTCTAGTATGTTAGACTCATTTGCTTCTTTGAGCGCTACTGCTTCGGTCCACTTGGTGAAATAGTCCGTTGCCGTGAGAATCCACTTGTGGCCTTGGCTTGAGTTTGGATTGATGACCCCGACGAAGTCCAATCCCCATTGCATAAATGGTTGGTCAACCAGAATTGGGTGCAATGGAAGTGCTGCTAGTCTTTCTTTTTCCTCGTGAAGAGTGCACATTTCTTGCACTTTCTTATCCATGTATAGCAGCCATCAAGACTCGTCACCAATAATACCCTGCCTTCATTATCTTGAGAGTTATACTCGTGGGGCGAAATGTCCTCCAGAATCTCCATCGTGAAAATCTCGTAACACCCTTTTAATTTGATTTGTCCCAATGCACCTCAATAGAACTCCATTGATGTCTTTCTTAAACAAAACACCATCAACAAGCACATATGGAATGGCTTGTAATCTGAAGTATCTCCTCTTTGCTTTGCTCATTTCTGGGGGGCATAGGCCTGTCTGTAGGAAGTGTATCATATTCTGAGTCCAACAAGGAGTAGGCACATCATCATTTTCTTGTTCTTGATCATCCTGTAGTACCAAGACAACCTCTTTTTCATTACCTGCTTCAACTTGTTGACTCAAGGCTAGCTGCTCACATAGTCCCTTCCCACGTACTAGTTTGGTGACCTTGATCTCGATGTCATATTCCATGACACGAGTTATCCATCCTGCACGTTTCTCATTCAGATCCTTGTTTAGAAGGAAGTCCCTGACTCCCGCATGAGAGACCAATAATTGGATCTTGTTGTTTGAGACTAGGTGCTTGAATTTCTTTAAGCTCCTGATTACTGCAAGGACATGCTTTTCAATGAAAGAGTACCTAGTTTCGTATTCCTCCAAGCCTTGACTGAAGAAAGCAACTGGTTGTTCTAATCCTCCTTTGTTTTGTTGTACCAGGATTGCAGAAATCGTGTCCCCACCACCAAAGGCATATAAAGACGAAGTCCTTGGAGAAGTCCGATTGACGAGAGTCGGAGCTTGAGATATAGCCTCTTTTATTGCCTCAAAACTTGCCTTGCCTTCAGATGTCCACTTAAATGCCATACTCTTCTTTAACATCAGCATTATTGGCTTCACAAGAGCAGCAAAATTTGGAACAAATCTGACAAAATTGATCCTTCCCAAGAAGCTTTGAAGAGCCTTCTTGTGACTTGGCAATGGCAATGCTCGAATTGCTTCAACTCTTTCTGGGTCAATCGTCAACCCTTCCTTTGAAACAATATGGCCTAGAAGTTTTCCCTCGTGAGCCAAAAATATGCATTTTTTGGGATTCAATGATACCCCAAATCTTCTACACCTCTGAAATACTTGCCTCAAATGACAGAGGTGATCCGCTGCATTTTTTGAGAATACAGTGATGTCGTCAAGATATATCAAAACTATTTTATTGATCAACCCCTTAAATGCCATATCCATTGCCCTTTGGAAAGTGGCTCCAACGCATTTGATAGCCCAAATGGCATTTTCTTGTAGGCATAGGTCCCCCATTTGGTGGTGAAAGCCATCTTGAATTGGTCATCTTCTTTCACCATCACCTGATTGTACCCTGAGTAGCCATCTAGGAGAGAGAATCTCTCTGAACCGGATACTACTTGCAATATTTGTTCCATTGAAGGAAGTGGGTAATGGTCTTTGAGAGATGCCCTGTTTAGGTCTCGAAAATCCACACACAACCTGATTTCTCCACTCTTCTTCCTGACCGGAACCAAGTTTGCAACCCAGCTTGAGTGCTTGATCGGGAATATAATGCTTGCCTCTATTAGCTTATTTAGCTCTTTCTTCATTAGAGGTTCAATGTGAGGGTTGACTGGTCTCTGCTTCTGCCTGATGGGCTTAGCATCTGATCCAATTCTATGGTATGTTGTGCCAAATTTGGATCGAATCCTCTTAAGTCTTCATAGCTCCAAGCAAGACATCTGGAAATTCTTGCAAAGTCATGAAATCTGATTTCTCCCGCTCAAAGGGCCACTTTACCAATTTGAAGTGTTTTGCCTTCCCCAACCGGAATTGGCTCTGAATCTTCTCTCTTGACCTGTATGTTAGCCTTTTCCTTACGGAACTGGTCGTTAGGGTTGAAGATAGACTCCAATGTTACTAAACCCTTAGGAAGCTTGTTTGTCCATAGCTGCACTACTTGATCCCCATACTGCTGCTCTAATCTGTCCTGATTCCTAGCTGAGAATTCAGCCTCTTCTTGTAAGAAATTGACGATCTGTTGATCGTTCTCAAACACCTGCCAGCTTGTGTTATTATCTGGAACTGCTGGCCTCACAATCACATGGATATGTGGCTGTGTTTTTCCCTTCTGATGTTGTCAACCACATCAAACGTTGCTCCAACTGCTGCGAGCCTATCTGCGACTTCATTTTTCTTCCCCCGGGTATGGACACAATGTCAAAAGCTTCAAATCCTCAATGAGGTCCCTACCCTATTCTTGTAGCTCTTCAAAGTCAAGTCGCTTCTTTGTAGCATGTTGTCCCCTAACTTGGTTGATGATTAGCTCGCTATCTCCAAACACCTCGCAAGTTCTTTATGCCCCTTTTCCCGCCCAATGAATTCCATGAATCAATGCTTCAGTATTCACCGTGTTGTTTGAACAGAAAACTGAAACGAAAAGCTGAAAATATTTGATGTCTTGTGGTGAAATCAACATCGCACCACCTCCAAAGACTCTTGTCTCGCTTCTCGAACCATCAAAAATAATTTCCAAACTTTGTTTTCATCCTTTTGTTCAGCCGAATGATGTCGGAATGGGTGAATTTTCTTCGTGTATACAATACACGCCCAATTCGATTCTTCAATTTCCTCAGATGGGTCAAATTCATGACTCTTGTTTGCCCATTCATCCAAAGTTAAATCAGAATTCCTCGACCTTAGTACTTGTTTCTAGATCACTTGAACACTCCTCCTGATCAAAAGCCGAGCAATTTGCATTGATAGGATTTGGTACATGAGGCTCAATATGGAAATTGGCAATTGGTTCTGACCTGATTGTTGCTTTGGCTCCATACCTTGTCCTAAAAATCATGTGTGACCAATCTGCAGATAAATATCCACCGATTTTTGCAGTGAAGTCTCTTGATAGACACAACGCAAAGAGTGGCGGAAGGTCAATCACGCATACATCTCTTGTAGAAACTCTAACATTAGGACAGAATGTAGTGTTAGGCTTAACCCTCGATGACTCCAACTTCCTACCGCTGCATTCCATCTAGTCAGCACTACTCCTTTTTCAAGACTGGCTCATATTTCAAACCCAAATGATCCGCTATTTGCTTTGGCATCACCGAACTACTTGCCCCCCGAATCTATCATGCAATTGTGTACTAAGTGGTTTCCAACAATCAAATGAAACATAGAATGGTGGAGGCTTCAAATTTTTCCTCGTGTCCTGCCCCCATCATGTCACCGCATTAGTGAGAACTTTCTCATGTCCCTGGTTTGATACATTTGTGGGTTCAATTACCAGCCATCATGCAGCTTGCAATAAATCTCGCCGCCTGGGATCGCAAAGTGATTCCCACATGGAAATGTTCACATGTGTCTTCTTCATTTGATCGATGATGTTGAAAGGGGATGAATTGTCCTTTTGTTGTCCCTTACTTGGTGCAACCTTTTCTGGAGCTTGAACAGGTGCATGTGTTGCTACAACAGGTACCTTAGGTTGATTTTGCACATTTGGAGCTGCGTTTGGTCTACTGACCCCTTGTTGTGTAGGAGTGGACTGAGAAACAACTGGATTACACGGTTGTCCCTCTCCTATATTTCTCTTCTTTGACCGTGTGTTGGCAGCCACGCCTTGAAAAGGCTGTTGGTTAACTCCACAGAAGTCTTCCGTTTGCCAATTGGCCAATGTGGTTTCTGTTGGAGGTCCTTCTTGTTGCATTTCTTGCTGTTGATTCTCCTCCTGGCTTGGTTCTTGAGGAACACCAATGGTTTGCACCATCAAGGCCTGATTTAGTGCACCATTGAAACATGCTGACTGATTGTGAGGTAGATTGCAAGGGTAACACCAGTCATACTCTTGTGCCATGTTATTTTGTGTCGGGACCAAGGCTCTTGAGGACGTCATTGCATTTGGATCATACGGCCGAAATGGCCTGGCAGCTTGAGGTTGTCCTTGGTTTTGGTTTTGATTTGCAGCCTGAGGTGGTGGTCTATTTTGTTGGTATGGGGGCCTAGCTTGGTACTGTGCTTGAGGCTGATACGGTCTAGCACTTTGAGCTTGTTGTCTTTTGATAGTCACTAGCTCATTTCCAAGGTTCTGCAGTTGTTTCATGACCTCCTGCAATTCCTTTGAAGTATTCAAGAAGTCGACGCCTCATTATTGCTTTGATTTCTAGGAGTTGGAATGGGATTCAACTCGTGCTTGATCGTCAGTAGGATTTCCCATATCCGGATAGAGAGGCATTGGTGGCCTTGCAAGCTTTCACTGATCAAATAGTTCTCTCTTCCGATAGCCGTGTCGTAGGCCCCCGCAGCAGCAAGTTGTTCCTCCCATCGATTGGATCATCATGGCTATGTCTCAATTTATAGCCTTTAAGAAATAAAGGAATGCTCCTTCGCGGTTGGTCTAACAACTATTGGAATCCTCGTCCCATGTCCGTTGGAATCTGAAGTTGAAATCTGTCATTTGTTCATTAGAGCCCTTTTGATTGTTGTCACTGCTCCAATAAAGATAAATTGTCCGCCTCTCCCCCCGAATTGGTCGCAAAGAGCCGAACAAAGTTGGTTCCAATTGTAATAGACCCCGCCGCTAGGCTCCTAAACCATCAGAAGGCCTTACCTTTGAAAGATGAAGCCAACAACTTGACCGCAACATCCATTTCATTTATTTCGTGGATCGCACATGCATTAGCAATATCCTGGATGTGATCAATAGGAGTAGTATGATTTTCTCCTGTAAAATAGGGTATATTCTTTAGTGCTGCAACTGGAATTTGATTCTGAGCATTTAGGGCAAGTGGACTACTACCCGTGAAATTGACAAAGGGATTCGGTGGTAGATGTGCCATTATGATTGGCCTAAGAACCCTGGTCGATGCGAGAAAAGGCCTACTAGGTGGAGGTGTAGACAAAGTCCTGTTAGGTGGAGATGGTGATCTTTGTGGTCTTCTTCCTCTCCTTCCTCCTCCTGGTGATAGTTGCAAGTGGAAAAATAGCCCCTCTTCTCGAGTATTAGACCTGGTTTGAATTCTTCTCATATGCCTGGGCAACTTGTGCTGCTACACCGCTGAATTCTATCCCTTCGGAGTCGCCAGATGTGTTAGAAAAAAGAGCCTCAAAAGGCTAGACTTCTGCCAAGTTACACACCAAACCTGACAATATTTAAAAATAGAATTTTGAAAGACCTGTATTTTTGAGATTTTAGAGTTTGGAATTTGATTTGGAATGACAAATTCCAAAATCCAAAATGCCGACTTCAAAACCCAAATCCAAAATCAAAAAAACCATGAAATTTTGAAAGTCAAAATCTCAAAATCTAAGAATACCCTTTTGAAGATTATCCCCGATCTATCAACTCGGTGAAATTTTGACTTGTTTTGAGCAAGTTAAGTCCTTGAAAATTGATTTCAAAGTTCAGCCTGAAGGTGAAAAATCAAATCAGTAAACCTGCAATTTTTAAGTCCGAATTTCTTGAAAGTTCCTTCAAATCTGTGGAATGACCTCTTGTCCCACCGGCATGCCAAAACTATTGATGTCGAAATCACAGCACTTCGAATGTCTCGCAACACGATGGGTTGAGACTCTCAAGATTGATCAGATAACATGGAGCTTTTCCCAAGTGTGGGACTCTGTGAAATCGGAAAAGCTCTCCGGATGAAGGCCGGTTCCTATTCCTCTGTTCAGATGCACACGTAGAAAATGCAGAGGGTTTACTAAAAACCTAATCTAACTTGCCAAGGAGACAGGGTAAGAAAATGCATAAAATAAAACCTAAACTACAAAGGTGATGCACCGAGGAATGAAGAACACCTGTCTTGCCAATAAACACAGACCATTAAAATGCAATGCAAGATCATGCACAGATAGCCAGATTCACAGTGAAAGATCAAGGGGATGCAAATGAATACAGAGAGGGTTGAGAATCATCCACAGACATGCATTAATTTGCTCCAAAGATTGATACAACACACTGCAAAATGCCAAGAGGCAAGGTTGCATTACAGTTTCAAATGGGAGGTTTTAACTCCACAAGTTCACCTGCCAAAGAGAAGAAGGGAGGGGCAAAACAAGAATGTCCAACCTTTAGAAAGAAGCCCCTCCTTACAATTTATAGGAAGAATGAGAGAGAAAAGAGAGAGGAATTCCAAAACTACCCCAACCACCTCTAGAATGCACTTAACTCATCTCATAATGATGGTAGGTGAGAACCCCAACGAACCCAAAAGTGGCGAACTGTATTTTGCATTTTTAAGAATTTTTCTCACCCAATTAAAGATATCCATGTCGTAGTTGGACAGAGGACCTCGTAAGCTTTCCAAAAATTCCAACCTTGCATGAATCCGAGCTCCCAGTCAAAAGTTATGGCCATTTGAATATCTCTGCTGTGGTCCGCTCCGTGCTTAGCGCTCAAAATGTTGCGCCTCCTGAAGGTGTGCCATAGGCACATCCGTGTGTGTTTCAACATCCTCTTATGTGTGCCAAGGTGCATCCTTTTCCCTGTCGACACTCCGTGTCATGCGCCATTTCTGTGTGCCAAGGGTGCATCCTTTGCCTGTGACATTCATTGCATGCGCCATTCGCGCCAAGGGTGCATCGTTTTCCCTATCAACATTCATTGTCGTGTGCCACTTTTTTGTGCCAAGGGTACATCATTTACCCTATCGACACTCCTTGTCATGCGCCATTTCGGTGCCAAGGGCGCAGAAAACATCCATTTCTTTCTCTATTAAGCACTTTGAAGTCCTATTCATGCAATCAAAAACATATGCCTTAGTTTAGTAATAAGAAGCCACAATATTTTATATAAACTATTAATATTCCCTTTTCTAGGTAAGTATGTACTTACCATTATCAACTTAGAGGTACTCTCCCCAAAAGAAAATAATAAAATTAAAAGTATATATCCTCAATCCTAGAAGCATTGCATATCATAGAATCTACTAGATTATATATTTTAATATTAAAATATATCTCATAAATCCCCATTATTCAAGATATTATCTAGAAATATTATAAAGACCAAAGTTATGAGGACCTTAGAAATTAATCAAAACTCGACATCTTTACCACAAGAATTCATTTATGAAAAGAGATTTCACCACTCTCTAAACTTAGTAAGTATTTCAAAGGTTTACACAAAAGCCTTTCCATCAATAGAAAAATAATTTTAATTTCAACGTAATCAACATCCTGGGAAGCACAACCTTTCAATAATATTGTCAAAAGAATATAACAACATCCGTAATGTTTTGAATAAAACAATAATATGGTTTATAATATAACCATATACACAATAAATATGTTAATTAATATCAAATGCATAATTAATATATAGTTAATTAATAATCAGCCTAACAATGCTTTTATCTAAATATTTCAAAAAAGGAACCCTGTTGTTAATGAAACAGTTCCAAATACAAAAATAAGATCAATTAGAAAGACTTCCCTAAAGATTACATAACAGAAAAAGAGAGGAGTCATAGAATCTACAAGAAATAATGTTCAAGAAAGAACTAATTAAACCAACATAATTAATTCTATCTCAAACATGGTTATGAAACTCATTACAACATGCTAATCATCTAAACAACAACTAATTAAGAAAGAAGTAATTAACATTCTTATCCTAATCTTAAAATTCTCAATTTATTTTCCAACCTAAGTTCCACAAACTCAACCTATCTTATTATTCAAGAAGAAGTGAATTGATATAATCATACTACCTTTATAAAAATAGTATGTTGTTTTTAATATTCAAAATATTAACAACCTACTAATAATCCTGAATGATCAAACAAGAAGATACAACTTGAATAACATCCTTTCCAACAACCTTGCCTAACCAAATCTCTTCTCATAATCAAAGGATTATGTTGATCAAGAACTAACCAAACATTACAGGTAAGAATAGTTGTAACCACACAAGAGATTTGGTACTAGCCCTAAATAAAACAACTTAACCAACGGTAATAGTTCCTTGAGAACCTATCTATCACACTAAGTTCAAAGCTCAATTGAACAAAAAAAGTTATCATAATCCTTGAATATAAAACAATCATATTAGCATGTTCATTGTCTCCATATGCTACTAATGAAGAAAGGAACAGATTGTTTACAAGCAAACACACAAGGTTTTTATCTTACGCAAAAGGCTGAATCAAAGATCAAGGAAAGGAACTTGAGAATGGAAAGAACAACAAGTTCAGAAAAATAGAAACGACTCAAAGAGAGTACTGAAACAATGAATAATACACCCTCACAATAAGAAAACAAAGTTAAAACAAACTATAATCTCTTATAAAACTATTTTATAGTTATGTTATCGCCTTCAAAAATCTAAACTAGACATTATCCATTTCTAAGGCCAACTCAAAAAAGTAATCATTCAAATTTAACTCTCAACAAATGAGAAGGAGAGATTATACTAGTCTTTGCAGAAAAACATGTCCACCCATGAAGGGTTACAAACTACAATCAAATAAAGAAAGTCAAACGGAAAACTACAATAGTTTCCCTCTCATAAAATTCACTTACAATGCTTTAAAACAACTTCATGTATGTCCAATAAGGATCAACAAGATCTTACTTAAAGAAAAATACAAAACCTAAGATGGTTAACACTTAAACTCAACAATGAAAAGAAATTAAACTAGAACTCCCAACATAAATACCTTTGAAAATCAACCAACAAGGAAAGTTATTTCCTCCAAATAAAGGATTATCTAGTGGGCCATAAGATTCACATAAAGCCCATTCTTATGGTGAATATAACAAATAAACATAACCCAGTTCAAAAATAGTTGAGTGCTTTAAGGAAATAAGAGTAAAGTCACAATAAAATTTGACCAAATATTTTTGGTCTCAAACTATTATCAACAAAGAAAACTGACCAATGCAAAAAGTCATAAAAATTTCACCATAACCCTGACATACTTTTCACACCTATAAGTTACCCATTCAAGGTGAAAAATCTAACCAAGAAAACTAACATAGTCTTCCTTTGATATCAATGGAAGTTTAGTACAAAGAAAAGATAAGGAAAACACAAATGTATTCCACAAAAAAACCTAGATTTCATGATAAAATGCTACATAAAAAGCATCATAAAATCCATAATTGAGAAATGAAACTAAAGTAGGAAGAAGGAAACATAACACAAGAAACAAAAACCACAAATGATTTCATAAAAGAACATATTTTTAATAAAAATACTTAAGTAAAAGAAGAATATTTAATGAGATAGGGCATATCATGCCTGGTAGTGCTCTGTCTCTCTCTTTTCGCTAGCCTAAATCTTTCATCAAACCTCTAATGTAAGATTTCCATGAAAATCCAAAACCAAACCTCTGAAACTTTCCTTTCTCTTCCTTCTTATAGCTTCCTTGCTCTAATTTCTTCATTATTTATGTCATGCAAGGAAATATTAAGCATGCAAAAGTTCTAACTAGAGGTTCGAAAGAATGAAAAACCACATGTAGAGCTTCAAAGCTCCAAAAACCAAATGAAACAATAAAAACTAAAAACCGTCTATTCCTCTAACCTTCCCTATTTCCCGGTGGTTTTTCTTAGGTTTAGAACATTAATTATCAACAGGACTGAAAAATTCCTCTCCTACATTCCACCATAGCCAACTCCTTGTTGGTTAAAACTAAAAGTTAAAACTTCATTCAAAATAACTTAGTAGAGTTTGATAACTCAAAATTTCCCCTATATTTCCATGCATTTGCTAAAATTGATGGTAACAACATATTTAATGCCTCATTCAAATATTTTAAATGCCTTAGAAATTGATTCCACCAATACCCATCAACTTTCCATCCACATCATCCCCCCTTAGGATATCCCAATTTGCTTAGTTAGATTCAAATAATATTATCTTATAAACCAAACTTAGGTCCTTAGGTATAATTTCTTATTTAGTCTGTAGAATAACTAGTATCAAGACTTAGGATTACCTCCTTCCAAATAATCAACCAAAATAATAAAATTACCTTAGCTTAAACTTTAGATAAGATAATAATTATAGGAACTTGGATTAAATTAGGTCCCCAAAAACTAATCATCAAGATTCCTTATGATGATTAAAAATGACGTTCTTAGATCACTATAAAGGGTGTATGAAAAATATATCACCTATGATCTTGTGGCAACCTGGATTTAGAAATCAAACATTCTTTCCATCTTGGTCAAATGACCTAAACATCATAAAATTGAAATCATGCCTTAGATCATTGAAATTGATCCAAGGTATGGTTATCCTGCATCATAAATCAAATAGACTAAAGCACAAGTTCAAATGAAAAATAGGCTATGAATAGTTTTAGACCAATTTATTTCTTCCATCCACATGTAGTGAACATTCAGCATAAAAAAGAATGAAATACTTCATTTTAAATTCAGAATTGACATGGCATGATTGTATTCATTTTTAGAAGATAAACATATCATCTACAACAAACATGATTACTTAGTTCATAAGAGTACACCATCTTCAAACAAGAATCACATATCAATGTTTGTAACTTTGATTATAGAAGTCATCAAGGATATCAACCATGGTAGAGGCATTACATACCTCCCCTCTAAAAGCATCATCATCTCGATGATTAACTTAGTCCATATTCTTAAACAAGAAAAATAATAATCATAATTATAGTTCTTTTATCCACAAAATTTTCAAACAAAAACCAGATTTGAAATTCAAGTCTTTCATAACTTATTACAACATCAAATAGTTGTCCCAATACTAAAAAATATAGTACCTACCCAAAACTTGCAGAAATTAAAGATAACTTCCATACAAAGTATTTAATTATCTCTAAAAATCAGAACTAATTCTGTTCAAATAAATGAGGAAAATAAGTTTTCATGTCCTTAAGGTTTTCCCATGTTACACTTTCTTCATTAAACTAGTCCCATTAGACCTTGCATTGACTAATTTCATGATTTCACAAGTGCAACTAGAGATTTTCTAGAACTCTTATGGGTTTAACCATGATTATTCCTGGGTTTTGGACTTGCAAGGAATCCCATTTAATACATGTGATAAATCTAAAATGTATTTCTTAAGCAAAGAAATATGGAAAACATCATGCATTCATGAAAAGTGGGAGGTAATGCTAAGCGATAAGCTACAAATAATCACTTCAATAATCTTGAAAGGTCCCATAAAAGGTGATAATTTGGCTGCCTTACCAAAGGTTATAGAGAGCTCTTTTTTAGGCTTGACACGTAAAAAGAATTTTTCACCAAGTTCAAATTTCTTATCGATCCTTTTCAGATCTGCATAAATTTTCTACCTATCTGCAACTTCTTTTAATCATTCATGAATCATTTTCACTTGTTGTTCCATTTCAGTAAGAATTTTAGGTCCAATTACCTCTCTATCTTCAATGTTATCCCAACTAACTAGAGTTTTACATTTCCTTCCATACAATGCTTTGAAAGGTGTCCATTTTTAAAGAGGAATGATATGTATTATTGTAAGAAAATTCAACTAAAGGAATATATTCTTCCCATTTGTATTGTTGATCCATGCAGTACATTCATAACATATCTTCCAAAACCTAATTTACTCTCTCAATTTGACCATCTATTTCCAGATGGTATGCAAAACTAAAATTCAATTTTGTTCCTAAGGCTACATTTAGCATTTTCTAGAAATGAGATGTCATTCTAGGGTCTCTATCAGATATAATCAATTCAGGTACTCCATGTAATCTAAAATTTCATGCACAAATATTTTTTCTAAAACATGTGAATCATCTTTAAGATTACCAACAATAAAATGTGCTACTTTTGTCAATTTATCAACCACAACTAAAATAACATCATGTTTATTTCTAGACATAGGCAACCCCTAAAAAATCCATGCTAATTACTTGCCACTTATATTGTGGTATGCTATGAGGATATAATAAACCAGATTGGGTGCATATGCTCAACTTTAACATGTTGACATTCCAAGCAATGTGAAACAAAATCAGTTATGTCTCTCTTCATCCCTTTCCAAAAATATTGTTGTTTTACATCAAGAAAGCATTTTTGTAACACTAGGATGTCCTAAGTAAGGTGAATTATGAAATTCCATCATTAAATTTTTCCTTAACTCATTTCCCAAAGGTACATACACCCACTTTTTCATATCTTAGAATTCCTTCATTATCAAAGTTAAAACCTTTGTATCTTGCATCATTAGGATCTCAACAAGTGTTGTTTTTACCTAAAAGTAAAAATCAGATTCCATGATACTTTTACCTCATCCTTAAACTGAGTTCTCAAAGTTATAAGTGCAGAAATATGTTTCCTATGACTTAGTGCATCTGCCACTCTATTTTTTTACCTTTAATGTAACTTATGTCAAAATCATATTGTGACAAAAACTCTAACCATCTTCATTGTCTTGCATTCAAATTTGGCAAAATATACTTCAGCCCAAGGTGGTTAGTCTTTAATTCAAAAGGTCTTCCTAAGAGATAATGTCTCCATACTTGAAGTGCATGAACTATGGAAGTAAGCTCTAGGTCATGGGGAGCATAATTCAACTCATGTAACTTGAGTTTTCTTCTCTCATATGCTATAACATGATCATCTTGCAACAAAATACCTCCTATTCCTTCACCAGAAGCATTTGTAACTACCGTAAAGTTTCCATTTAGATCTGTACAACCAAAATAGGTGTAAAAGTTAGTGTTCTTTTAGATTTTTAAATGTTGCTTCACATTTATCACTCCACACAAAACTTTTTGTCTTTCTTTTGTAATGAAGTAATCGGGGTGACAAATTTTGAAAAGTCCTTAACAAACTTTCTATAATAACTAATAAGCCCCATGAAGCTTCTAACTTCATGTACATTTTTAGGTGTAGCCATTCAGTTATGGAACAATATTTGATGGATCAACTACTATTCCATCTTTTCTTATGACATGTCCTAAATAGTGCACTTATGTTTCATAAAAAGAACATTTGGACAACTTACCATACAATCTTCTCTTTCTCAAAATTTCAAGTACTATTTTCAAATGCTTATGATGCTCATCAATGCTTTTAGAATAGATAAGAATATCATCCAAGAATACAAGTACAAACTTTTCAGTATTCTTGAAATATATTATTCATTAAATTCATAAAATTTACAGGTGCATTTGTCAAACCAAAAGGTAAAACCATGAATTCATAATGTCCATACCTCATTCTAAAGGTTGTTTTATGAATATATTCATCTTTGATTCTTAATTGGTGATACCCAAAATGAAGATCTATCTTTGAATATATTGATGCACCACATCTAGTCAAACAAATCATCAATTCTAGGAAGTGGATATCTATTTTTGATTGTTTCTTTGTTTAACATCTTGTAATCAATACAAAGTCTAAGTGTTCCATCTTTCTTTTTCACAAAAATTACCGGTGCTCCCCAAGGTGAGACACTCGGTCTTATCAAACCTTTAGACAATAAATCTCTTGTAATTATGCCTTAAGTTCTACTAGTTCAATGGTATTCATTCGATAAGGTGCCTTGGAAATAGGCTCAGTTCCAGGTTTGATTTCTATTGTGAAGTCAAATTCTCATTTGGGCGAAGACCGGGTAGTTCTTCCAGAAACACATCATGAAATCTCTTAACAACGGAAACTTTTCCAAGAAATCACTATCCTTTTCTATTGTTTCAGAAATTTTTACTACATACAAAGTGTAACCTTTATTTTTGGCCTTTTTAAGTTGCATAGCTGACAATTTTCTAACTGAAATTTCTCATTTTACCCTTGAATGTCTATTGTTTTCTACGTAGATCATCAAGGAAACTAATGTGTTTTTCAAAACAATCAACTTTTTCTTTATGATCAGCAAAGCTAATTAACACCAATTATTACATCATATGACCCCAAAGGAGCAACATAAAGATCTACTTCAGTGGAAAAACTTGGTAACTCTAAGACTGCTCCAAAAAGACATTTACTAACAATATGGACAACATTATTACCATAATGTACAGTCCAAGATTTTTCCATTATTCCTTACTTTTATTTTTAATTTTTAGCTAATTTACTAGAAATAAAACATTATGTAGCTCCAGTATCAAAAATTATAGTAATAGGTGTACCAAATAATTTACCTAGCACTTCTATGGGCGTAACTTACTTTTCAACTTGTTTATCAGCTACTACAACATGTATCTTATGTTGTTGATTGTTGTCATCTTTCTTTAGAGGGCACTGATTTGCATAGTGATCCTTACCATAGTTGAAACAACCCCTACATGTCCTCTTTTTGGTTCAAATTTATTTCTAGTCTTGAAATTATTGTTTTTCCTCCATAGGACTTCTGCCCATTGTTGTTATTCTTCACAAAATTGTTTCTAATGTTTGTAATAGGTTTATTTGTTGTTGTTTTCTTATTATTATCAGTCACAAACTTATTTTTGGCTCCAAAATTTTCCATGCCACCTTTTTGGGTGCAAGTGATGAAGAAGAATTAGAAATTTTCTTACGATTCTCTTCTTTATGAGCAAAAATTGCCTTTAATTTATGTTCTTTCCGTATGGATTTTTCTACAACCCCTTCCATAGTGGTTGGGTTGTGCACATCTACTTCACCTCCTATGATAGGATTTAATCCCATGATAAACTTTGTATCCTAAACTTCTCGTTAGTTTGATACTTGAGGAACATACTTAAGAAGTTTGGTAAACCTCTCCCGTACTCTGATTATAGTTAATTTTCCTTGAATTAAATTATGAAATTCTATCATTTTCTTATCATAATAGAGTTGTGGTAGCCAACATTGCCTAAAGTAGCTCTTAAACTGATCCCAAGTGATGTTTGATTCATCAATGTTCAATTCAGCCTTTACGGTTGTCCCACCAGAGGATGCCTCATGGGAAAGCTGATAAGCTCCCCATATTGCTTTTGTTTCTTCCGAGAAGTTCCTTATTGCAAAGTACTTCTCCATTTCACTGAGCCAATTCTCAGTCCCCATCCCCCAATGTAGTGCCATCAAACTTTGGTGGACTTATCCTCTTTATGTCATTAGTAAGTTCAACTTTACTAATCTTGCCTTTTTATTTTTAGGTTGATTGGGTACATTTGCATTTGCATTTGTAACATTATTATTGACATTCACAACATTATTATTTGTTGCATTATTATTATCAACGCCCAAATTTCTAGCATTGGCATTTCCCTTGGTGGCTGATTGTTATTACCAACATCATCTTCCTCCTCTTCATTACCCATTACTTGTTGTTCAAGTACAACAAGATGATCTCTTGTGTCCAACAGGGTAGCAAGAATCTCAAGTTTTTGTGTGGTAGCTACCTCTCCACTGGAGGTAGATTATTTATAACACCTCCCTTGTTCTAACCATTTTCTGTTAACAAGAAATTAAGTTTTTATCAGATATGGACTCAATAGGTCCAAGAGCTATGCAACCTTCAACTTTGATACCAAGATGTAACATCCACTTTTTAAGACTTAAAACAAGGGATTTTTTTTTACATAATGTTCTCTATTCTAAATTAATATAATTCAGAACACACATTCCATTTCCAATCCATCTCATAACAAAAAACCATATGTAGTTGTAATGACTCAGTGAAACACCGATCTCTCATTCCATGACTTGGTATTAAATTGATCTCTCATGTTAACTTGTTTAAGTGTATACTATGTATACTTGGTTCCTTTACCCTTTTAGGGGCACCAAGTGTTCTATCTAAGAAGCCTATCTAAATATTTGTTACCAATATTCATCTAAAATCCCACATCTTAGACTAGGTGACATAAGACAATGCAACCAACAACTTGTGATACTTTGGCCAAAGTTTTAAACATGTCTACCATGTTTACATTCCAAGATGACATACTCATCAAAAGGAATATGTCCTTCACCACACTTGTATTGTTATCTAGATTGGTCATCCTTGACTACTGTCAACCCAAATCCAAATCAAATTTTCACACTAAACAGGGGAAGCTACATGTACTAGTGTGGAAGACTACTCATGGTGACTAAGGATACATAGACATACTCAATCAAATTTTAGTCGATTGGGTGTGTCTAGTTACCCTAAGTCAACATGAGTTGACCACTACACTAATCCATGTTTCTATCTCTGTTTAGAGTAGAACCATGAACCAAACTTCTACTTATGTCAATCAAGTTAATTGAACTAAGTGGGGTGTTGTAAGCATATAGTTATTGTACATCATAGTATCCTCGTAATGACTCATGTCATTATGAAGGTACTTTATTGCAGTCATTATGTTACAACATCCAACTAAGTTTCCTCAACTAAACTAACATACTTAAGAATATTAGATTATTAACCCAACAATTATTATCTTAAAAATATTTTAATGATAACAATGCACTTAAGGGTCCACTATGCATGAATTTACCCAAAGAAGGGTACAAGTGTATTTTACAAGAGAAAGGTATGCGATAAAATCAGAAATTCCTGCTTATTCTACAATCATGTTTAAACTCATTTTATTCTTAATCATTTATTTTCATTTATCGATATGTCTGAATTTGATATTAGAAAAGTAAGATCATTAAGTTTTCTTACTACAGTTTAACATTGTAAAAAAGCTTGTTTGAAAACTTATACATTAGACTTTGAATATCATAAGTCTAAATATTTCTAATAACTCTTCTAAGCATCCATGCTTCAAATTATTGATATCAGATAAGGAACATACAACCAATCATCATTATGATTTAATCATAAACATTTAACAAGATATCATACATAGCTCATTATTTAATTACAAAGGAAAGTATCCTTTTCTTTCTTATTAAGGACTAAAGTCCTATTAGTGAAATCAAAAAACATATGGCTTAGTTTAGTAATAAGAAGCCACAATATTTTATATAAACTATCCATATTCCCTTTTCTAGGTAAGGATCTACTTACCATTATCAACTTAGTTGTGCTCTCTCCAAAAGAAAAGAATCAAACTAAAAGTATAGATCCTTAATCCTAGAAGCATTATATATATCATAGAATCTACTAGGTTATGTATTTCAATATTAAAATATATCCATAAAGCCCCATCATTCAAGATATTATCTAGGAATATTACACAAACCAAAGTTATGAAGACCTTAGAAATAAATCATAACTCAACATCTTTACCACAATAATTCATTTATCAAAAAGAGAGTTCACCACTCTCTAAACTTAGTAAGTATTTCAAAGGTTTACACAAATGTCTTTCCATCAATATAAAACTAATTTTAATACATCTTCATGATTTCCCAAAAAAAGTACATTTCAAGTAAATGTCAATACATAGACATCATGAATGAAGAGATGATTTCATTAGTAAAACAAATGTAACTTTCTATAAGTCTTTCTCCTTTCATCTTTTACAAAGTCCATCTGTAAAATTGTTAGCATGAGTCAGTTCACAAGAACTAAGCATGATAAACACTATAACGTTAAAACAATATGATTTTATCTAACTGTTTCACAAAAGGAACCCTATGTTAATGAAATAGGTTCCAAATACAAAAAAGATCAATCAAAAAGACTTTCCCTAAATATTACATAACAAAAAAGAGAGGAGTCATAGAATCTACAAGAAATAATGTTCAAGAAAGAACTAATTAAACCAACATAATTAATTCTATCTCAAACATGGTTATGAAACTCATTACAACATGCTAATCATCTAAACAAAAACTAATTAAAAAGTAATTAACATTCTTATCCTAATCTTAAACTTCTCAATTTAGTTTCCAACCTAAGTTCCACAAAACTCAACCAATTCTTATTATTCAAGAAGAAATGAATTGATATAATCATACTGCCTTTATAAAAACAATATGTTGTTTTTAATATTCAAAATATTAACAACTACTAATAAGCTTGAATGATCAAACAAGAAGATACAACTTGAATAACATCCTTTCCAACAACCTTTCCTAACCAAAATCTCTTCTCATAATCAAAGGATTATGTTGATCAAGAACTAACCAAACATTACAAGTAAGAATAGTTATAACCACACAACTAGATATTTGGTACTAAGCCCCAAAAAAAACAACTTAACCAATGGTAACAGTTCCTTGAGAACCTAATATCACATTAAGTTCAAAAATCAATCGAACAACAAACATAGTATCATAATCATTTGATCTAAAACAATCACATCTGCATGTTCATTGTTTCCATAAGCTACTAATGGAGAAAGAAATAGATCATTACAAGAAAACACACACAAGGTTTTTCTTTACCCAAAGTTACCAATCCAAGATCAAAGAAAGGAAAAGAAATTAAATGAAATACAATCAATCTAAAAAAAGAACTTAAAAAAAAATTCAACTCTTAAAACAACTCAAAAGAGATACTCAAACAATCAAGAATAAAAAGACTCCTCAAAAACCTATCAAATCTACACACAAAAAAAAAAACAAAACTAGATATAAATCTCTTACAAAACCATTTTATAGTTATGTCATGGCCTTGAACGATCCAAACTAGACATTATTTGTTTCTCGGGCCAACTAAAAGGGTAATCATTCAAAGTTAACTCTCATAAAAAACAAAGTAAATAAGGAGAGATTATAATCAAGTTTAAAAAAAATAACTACCCATGAAGGGTTACAAAAATACAATCAAATAAATAAAGTCAAAACTAAAAAGACTAAAAACTATAACCATTTTAAAAAATGCACTTTAAAATAAATGATTTAAAAAAAACTTTGTATGCCCAATAAGGATCAACAAGATCTTAAAGTTTAAATCAAAAATACAAAACCCAAGATGGTTAACACTTAAAATCAAAAATGAAAAGATAACTAAAACCAACTAAATAGTCCACATGTAATGACATACCTTAAAAATCAACAAAAATGAAAAGATATTTCTTCCCAAAGATATCAAATGATTATCTAAAACAAAGATTCAAGTAAATCCCATTCTTATGGTGAAAATAAAAAAAAAAAAAACAACCTAAAAAATATAAGTGCTTCAAAAAAATAAGTGCCCCCAAACCAAAATAAGAGTAATCAAAAAATCATAAAAAATCAACCAAATAAATTGGTCTCAAACTATTAACAAAAAAAAACTGACCAATGAAAAAAAAAAAGTATAAAAATTTCAACATAACCCCGACATACGTTTCCAAGCACAAGTTACCCATTCAAGGTGAAAAATCTAACCAAGAAAACTAAAACCGTCTTCCTTATCATCCATGGAAGTTTAATAAAATAAATAAGCAAAACAACTATTTCCATCAAAACAACCCAGTATTTCATGATAAAATGACATACAAAGCATCATAATATCCATAATCGAAAAACCAAAATTGAGAAACGCTCATTGAAGAAGAAGAAAAAAAACAAAACAAAAAAAACTAGGAAATGATTTCATAAAAGAGAAGAGTTATTTTAATGAAAACACTTAAGTAAAAGTAGAAGATTTAATGAGATAGGGCCTATCATGCCTAGTAGTGCTCATGTCTCCTTTTCCTTTGCCTCAATCCTTCATGAAAAACCTCTACTACAATATTTCCACAAAAACACCAAAACCAAGCCTCTAAAACTTTCCTCACTTCCTTCTTATAGCTTCCATGCTCTGATTTCATTATTATTTCCACCATGCAAGGTGAGATTAAGCATGCACAGATTCAAACTGAGGTTTGAAAGAATGAAAAACCACATGCAGAGCTCCAAAGCTCCCAAAACCAAATGAAACAATAAAAACCAAAAACCATCTATTCTCCAACCTTCTCCTATTTCCCAGGTGGTTTTCACTCAGTCGAGAACATTAATTTCCAATAGGACTAACAGAGTCCTCTCCTACATTCCCACCATCGCCAACTCCTTGTTGGTTAAAACTAAAAGTTAAAACTTCATGTAAATGAAATTAGCAGAGTTTGAAAACTCAACTTTCCCTTAATTTCCATGCATTCACCAAAATTGGTGGTAACAAGTATTTAATGCCTCATTCAAATCTTTTAAATTCCTTAGAATTGGTGCCACCGACACCCATCCACTTTCCATCCACGCCATCCCCCTTTAGGCTAGCCCAATGCCCTTAGGTTAGGTTCAAATAATATTAGCTTATAAACCAAACTTAGGTCCTTAGGTATAATTTCTTATTTAGTCTTAGAATAACTAGTATCAAGACTTAGGATTACCTCCTTCCAAATAATCAACCACAATAATAAAATCACCTTAGCTTAAACTTAGGATAAGATAATAATCATAGGAACTTAGATTAAATTAGGTCCCCAAAACTAATCATCAACATTACCTTATGATGAATAAAAATGACGTTCTTAGATCACTATAAAGGGTGTATGCAAAAGATATCACATGTGATCCCATGAAAGCCTAGGTTTAGAAATCAAACATTCTTCCCAACTTGGTCAAATGACCTAAACATCATAAAATCAAAGCATGCCTTAGATCACTAAAATTGATCCAAGGTATGGCTATCCTGCATCAAAATCAAATAGACTGAAGCACAAGTTCAAATGCAAAAATAGGCTATGAATGAGTTTAGACTAAATTTATTTCTTCCATCCACATGTAGTGAACATTTAACATAAGAAAGAATGAAATAATTCATTTTAAATTCATAAATTGACATGGCATGATTGTATTCATTTTTAGAAGATAAACATATCATCTACAACAAACATGATTACTTAGTTCATAAGAGTACAGGATATTTCTTGCTTAGATTGTTTTTGGATGCTCACAAGTGTTTTAGTAAATGTAAGGAGTGTTCTCTCTTTACCGAAAGAAAATATTGGCAGCCTCTCCTCTTCATCTAATCTAGGAAAATCAACCATTCACACAATGGTTTCTTGACTTCATTTGGATGATCATTCCTATATCTAGTGTGGGTCACAAATGGGTTCTCGGAATAAAAATACTACACTAGGTGGACTAAAGCCATGCCATTGAAGGAAGCTCTTGAGTCACCCATCTTGGAATTTCTTAAAGAAATTGTTGCCATGGTTACGTACCCCAAACCATTATTTCTAATAATGCTAAGGCTTTCTTGGGATCTAAAATATCTAATTGGAATCTTCAACTTGGAATTTATCTCAAGATATCCTTCAATTATTACCCCAAGGGAAATGGATTGGAAAAATGCAATAACAAACTTTTGATCGGATCATGAAGAGAACCATGGACGTTAATCAAAGGAAGTGGCATAAAAATTGGAAAATTATCTTTGGGAAAATAGGATAACAATGAAGAAGGAAATTGACACTTCTCCCTAAAAATAATTTATGGAAAATAAGCATGGCTTCCTTTATCACATGAGTTTCCTTCACTCATATTAGCTCAAAGAGATGGAATTTGAAGGCACAAATCAAAGAGAAATCAAAATGGTAGAGCTTATGGAACTTGAAGGAAACAAAAATTCTGCCATGACAAGGATGGAGCGAATCAAAATTCAATCAAATAGTGGATTGATAGAAAAGCTAAACCTCAAGAATTGAAGGTAATAGATCTAGTCTTGAAATGGGATGTTGATAGAGCTAAACTAGGAAGAAACTCAAAATTTATTCTATTTAGAATGGACCATACATTATTATTGGTTGTAAAGTGGATAACTCAGTTGAGTTATCCGACCTTTATGGGAATGCATTTCAAATCCCAGTTAACAAAATTCATCTCAAACCTCTCTTTAAGATATCTCATAGCATCTTATATATAGTAGCTTAGGATTTCAATTTCTCCATGTGCTTCACACATTATCCTATTGTAGTCTAGGTTTATTTTCCTAAGTGCTTTGCACATGTTTTACTACTTGGGATCTTATTGCACAAGTTCCTTGTTTTCGAAAGATGCTTTTGAAAATGAAGTTCAAGGCATTAACGTTCAGTTTTCACCAAGCGAAGGATTCAAATGCAGAGCAACTAAATTAATCAGCTGACTACATGCCCAATGGATGCCTAAATCTATTGATCATCCATCTATTAGATAGATGAGCCATGTGAGTCACCAAAAATGCTACCCAATTTTGCATCCCTTGCAAAATTTTAACAACTTGCACAAGTATTAGACTTGGCAGATATTCAGAGGAAAATTTAAAGGAATTACAGAGGCTTTGAGAATGATGTGGATGAAGGAGTGTTTCAGTGGAGGACCTAGCAATAGCTATGGAAAGAAGAAAGTTACGTGGAATAAAGAAAAGGATTTGTGGGTGGATATTAAAATTAATGGTACTATAAGTAGTGCTACAAACTAAGGCATCAATCAAAAGGCAAGCCATGGGTCACAAGGAAGTAATTCACATCATTTGGGTAGGATGTGGAAGATTTTAAAATCCACCTGACCGAAGTGCCGCAATATAAAGGAATGATCCACAGATGTCAAATAGCCGTGCAAGACTGAATGAAGGGAGCCACATATCAAAGAAAATAATAATTCCTGTGGATTTATATGATGAGCTAAGGATATCAAATCTGATTTGATTTTACAAATATGATTTTATTTGAATATTTTTGCCTTCTCCATGTGAAGGAAATCATATTTCATGAAATAAATGTTGGTAGGTGGTGGAAGTGAAGGAAAATTCTCCAACATGCAAAAGTGTAATTTCAAGTGGTACAACCACTAACATTACATGCGGTATGGGTGATCATTTGAAGAAGGTGTGTAGTCATGGATAAAGAAAGCGGTGCTGTTCCATAAAGAAATTAATGAAGATGGTTGGGATTGGTTGAGAAATTTGAATTTCCCTCTAATTTCTTCTCTTTCTCCCTTCCACGATTTTCTATATATTGTATTGCAATGCACATTTTTAATGTTAGATACTTTGGAAATGTGAAGGCATCATTTTATGTTACACAAGTGTTCTAAAGGATGTATGCCTTGGAATTGAGTTTTGTAAATGTTTTACATCTTCTTCTTGCCTTGTAATGATCTATGCATGACCTCCGTAATAAAATATTATTTTTGTGGCTCATCCTACCTTAGCTATCAATTTTTGTATCATATTTCCTCTTGTTCTTTTTCAAGTGTTTTGTATGTGTTGTTTGAGAAATTTATGTGTTTTGTGCATCATGAAAGTGGATATCGGGATGTGATTTTAATCTTTGGTCTTCATTTCAACCCTCTTCATCATCGTTTACCTCCATTTTCACTCTTTCTGAAGTGTTCATCCCCTTGTTTTCTAGTGCTATCACCTCTGTAGATTAGGATTTTTATTTTATGCATCTCCTTCTCACCTTGGTCCCTTGGAAATTTAGAGTAGAGCTAGATAGTTTCATTTAAATTTCTGGGAGTAGTTATAGCAGTAGAAGTAAGTAAAGGAAGCCGACCTTCTCTGGAGGTTTTTCTCGGTTTGAGTCCCATAGCTTGGAGATAGTCCCGTTGACTCAAATTTTAGGTTGTCTATGATTAGAATGCGGGTGCAATTTTGAACTCAAATAGGATGTACTGGGAATACACCACATCTACTTTAAGAACATAAACATAAAGGAAAGCATACAATATATTTCATCCCAAACTCCAATCTTTATTTATTTATCAATAATGATTACATCATTCTCAAGTACATGTATATTCTTCTCATTCTATCTTATCTATCTCAAATCTCATAAAAAATCTCTCAAAATGGCACTCACACATACATTTCTTGTGATGTGCCCTTATACAAAAGGTTAATTACAATAAATATACAAAACTCAATACATTCCAAAAGTCACTTCCTTTGACTCATGCCTTTTTCATATTTTGTCTCATATTCATTCGGTTTGTCTTCAATTTGTGGCTTGATGTTAGCTTTTGTGGCTCTTTCTAGTGTAATGTGCATTTTTCTCTTATATCACAACTTTCTAGACTTTTGTAGCTTCCTCTAGTGTATCGTGGCTTTGTCTAGTTTATTGCGACTTCTCCCTTTTCATGCAGCTTTCCACTATCCTTTACAACTACTTACTAGATTAACAAGATTCATCCTTATGTTTTTGGCTTATCCAAAATCCGATGAAGAACCCTTTCAATACTGATGATATGATTTTTATTGTTAGAAATGTGAATTCATTAATTAATTGATTGATTGATTTTTTTCTTAGTTACTCATAAAGAGATTTTACGCTAGTTACCTCAAGGTTAGGTCATTAAGGGAAATCAATAGAAGTTAGTGAAATATCACATAAAAATATTTGTAATCATTTGTTTCCCCGTGTTAGGTAATTAGGGGGAATTGATGAAATTTTGTATAGAAACATTTGTATGTTTGTTGGCCCCAGATTAGGTCATTAGGGGGAATTAATGGTGAAATGTCACACAATGAATTAGTAAATGTTTAAAAATGATGAGTTCGTAGTGTTGATTGATCACATGGTAGTGTAAGGGGAATTATAGGATGACCCAAATGATATGTCCCACCTTTTGGCAAAAGGGGAAGTGATGAAAAGAATGAACGCTAAGTTGAAAGTAAGCATGAGGTAGATAGAAAGTGGTAAAAATTGCCAAAATGTGTATAAATTTAATGGAATACAACTTCAAAGAGAGGTAGGGAACATGAAATGTGTTAAATACAATGGTACACAAATTTCTAAAAATGATTCTGCAAATGGGGTGTGAATAAGAGTATAAATGCTCAAGATATGACAAAAATGGTGTAGTGTGTATTAGTTATGTGAAGAAGCATTAAATAATGGCTATAGTAAAATAAAGTAGCTATAAGTAGTAAAGTGAAAAAGTGTGTCGTCACTTCATTTTTGGTGTACGTGATTGGTAGAGAGAGCACGAAGTGAGAGAAAAAGCCACAAATGAGAGAAACATGTCCTAGTTGGTTTTATAGGGTGACAACCATAGTTGCGTTGCATACGACTTCAAATGTCGGTAAGTGCATTTATTTTCATAAAATGTAGGGTGTAGGAGGTGTTTTGGTTGAATTTTTAGATTTTTTCATTTCTCAACATTTTAGGCATGGACAAGAGAGGTGAGGGCTCTAGTAACCCCCGAGACAAGAGCACACAGATTCAAGTGCTAGTGTCCCATTCCTAGGCACCCCAGTCCTATATTTGTGTGTCCTAGTCTAGAATGTGTGCATTTGATGTATAATGGATAAAAACATGTTTCTAGTATGATAAGTGAGTGTATTTGGTCTTGTAATGTATTCTAACATTGTGTTTGTTGTCATTTTATGGTGTGCAGAGGGATATCCACTCGAGGAATTGTGTGGTGGGCCTCATATGAGTACATTTATTAGATTAGGTTTGTCTCGATGATGATTGGGATGTAATGGACCATGTCGGCCTATAGAACATAACACGATGAGGGATGTGCCCCATAATATTCCCATGTTAAATAGATTGTGCAAGAGGTGGTGTGTTGATACGTGTACATTTTAGTTTCCTACGGGGAGATGACTGTTACTATGGAGGATGTATATTGCATAATGTGATTTTTGGTTGTTGGGGAGAGAGTACGAGTTATGCCGAGTAGAGGATATAGAGTGAAAAATGTGAGCCATGAGATGGTATTTTATGGGGACTCAAGTACATACCAAGGCCCATATCATTTTGGATGTTATATTACGATATGGGGTTCCACACTTGTGGAAGTTCATAGCGGTTACGATTTCTTCATGTATATCCATATAGTGAGGAGGTGTAGGCATCTTATATAATATGCATGAAATATGCCTATGGAAAGAGGAGGGAACTAGATAGGCATTGGCATAGTGTGTGTTGGCCCACCTATATAGAGACCTATACCGATTTACTCACGAGGATAGTGGTGTAGGGATTGGAGCTACCACACTATTGTATGTATAGGCATATGACCACATAGCCGTGTTTGAGATCACTTGGAGGTCCATGAGGAGATTGGGCTAGACCAAAGATATATGCATGGAAGTGAATCTATATTCATAGTAGGAAGATGAACATAGATACATATAGGGCACTAATAGATACAATGGTCCCGAGGTAGTCATATGGAGGCCATATCGTGACTATGGAGGATGGTCTGATGATGTAGTAGAGTTGTGGTGTATTTTTAGGACTATGTGGGTTAAGGATAGATTTCCAAGTATGGAAAAGCTCTTCTAGGTGGAGAAGATATCACATCTTTTTGCATGGCTCGAGACGTTTAGAGTAAATATGGTTGTGAGCTATCAAAGAACCTAAGAAGTTTAGAGCTAGGCCAAAGCCTAGAAACAGAGAAGCTAATACCATTGAGGCTAGATGAGGTAGATGCATTGATAAAGCTTATAGACTCGATAATGTTGGTTCTTGTCGTCACCAAATCACCGCTCCTCCGAATGGCCAGGATGTGAATAGGACATTCGGTGTGATTAGGACACATGGGATCACCTCTCAAGCTGTGGGACTTGGGCTCGAGGTGAACCTCCGGAGAAGGCCGACTTCCTCTTCCTAAACTAAGTGTTGTACTACTCCTAGTGTAACAAAAATGATTATCTAATCCTACGCTAACATTTTCATGGGGTTTTAGGGAAAGAGATTTACAGAAATGAAACTATACTAGGGATGGTGATGCACCGGATAAAGGGTGTCTTCAGATTCGGAATGGTTAATTTGAATAGGGTGTGCACACCACAGGTCAACTTCACCTACTGCAACTTAGAGAGGGTACAGGATAACACAAACTAAGAGACACGCGTTCCCTTTGTTAAACTTTATCAGACCAAGAAATATACCAGTTTCCTAGTGAAGAAGGATGAACTCAAGAAGGGTGAATAGACACCACAACTCAACTGCATGCAATACTCCACCACTCGATAAGCATAGAACTCCAAGAACCTGCAATAGAAACTTAAACTTGCACAGTGTACTTGCAAGTACGAGAAAGGCACAAAGAAGCATAAAAGGATGAAAGGACCGAGATTAGTCACAAAACACACACTTTTATTGCTTCAATAACATGCACAATGCATCATACATTTAGAAGAGGCAATAGTTTCCATTACAGTCTTGAAGAGGAGGCTTGAAAGTTCTCTCAACACACAAGAACAACTTGCAGAAGAGAGAGGATTCTTGAAAAGTACACTCTTGCCTGAGATATCTAACTGTCCAACTTGTCTGAACTGTTGGAACCCTTTGAAATGAGCTTCCAACTTACATTTATAGAAGAATATGTGAGAAAGAAGAGGAAATGGTCATAATTGCATTCCTAAAATGAAGGCCCATGATGTATTTATTGCAGTTAGTTGAACTACCTGAGAAGGTTCCATCATGGGTCATTAATTCCCTGATGACCTAGTCTTCTCAATTAATTAAAAGAATATTTAAATAAAATATTTAAATAATAATAATAAATATTATTATTAAAATATTTAAATAAAAATATTAATTTAATTAACATAATGTTGGGACCCCCATTGACCCGTTTGACTTGAAGATGAGGGGGGTCCATGTGGATAGAGTCTGCACAAATCTCAACTCGGTGAGCTTCGAATCCTCTAACTCGGTGTTGCAATCGATTTTGAACCCCACACTAACTCTTTCCTCCTCTTGGCAATCGAGCTCTTTTGCATTGAGTCCTTCAAATGGTGAGCTATCAAACTTGATTCTTATCATTTTGCTAAAAATGTGCATGTAGATCCTGTGAACTGGCCCGACGCAAATTAAGACTCGCCTCACGAATGCCACTTTGCTTTACGGTCTTGCTTCAAATTCCAAATCGAGCCATTCTCAATTACCAAGCCACCTATATGCATTGTGAACATGAAGCTTTAAGCTCGAAATTGAAAGCCTCTACAAATACATTAAACTTCAACACCCATAAGCTTAGTCTTTATCTCGACTTGGTACCAATGTTTCCACAATATGAAAAGTTTGACTCTAAATCATACTTCGTGGATTTGTTCTATAATACATTGGTTGTACCCATAGAGGTTAAACAATTTAATGAATTTAAATTATTTCACTCCTGCATGTTGCGCCATTTAGAAATGATTTTTGAGCTATGAAAATTGTTAGGGATCATATTACATGGCCCTGTCAACACTCAATCGATTGATTTCTCTGTGATAGCTCTAGTCTTGACAGATAGAGTTATTTATTCTTGTTTTGGACCACATATTCACATGCATTCCACATTCAAACTCCATGAAACAACACCACAAGCTCTTCAACTGATTCGACCTGGCTTTGTTTTGCATATCAACCCGAGCACCCGGTTGGCTCAAACTCACTTGAATGTCGTGCTTAACCCAACATTTCTAAAAAGAATGGTTTTACCACAATGTTCATGGTTCTTCCTTATCATATAACACTTGTAGTAAGAATGTTTTAGCTTGGCCATAATAAGCACAATTGTACCTTCCAAATGATGAGAAAATGCCATTATCAACAAAGACCTAATGCTGCCATGATGATGACCCAGGCTTATGCCCGTAACATGTCGATAGACACCCTTGAGACTGATTTTTGGCCAAAGAGCCCTTCGGTATTTTGGCAGTGCACTCGGAAATCTCGGCTCCAATCAACAATTATGCCACTATTGGGATCTGTGAGCTAAACAATATACTCGTTTTTCCGGAAACTAAGAAGATCCTTCATGTTACAATTTGCAACACGTAAAATAAGCCCTTCAAAAAATACATTGAACAACTGGGGCAGCCAAGAGGACCTTGGAAAAAATGTACAGTAACAACCATATGAATTCTTCCTTAGTCGTGGATCAAAGCTAATAGAAATAAAGCTAGATACAATACAGCTTGAAACTACAGTATAATCATCCATTGTTAAAAACAGGCTTCTCTGAACCTGGTAAAAGAATACTGTTATTGTTTGATTGGACGTACATAATGGAAGGGTATAAATATTGCGTACTGTCCATATAGTTTTTCAAAGAGACCATTTACACTGACAAAGATGTGGCATACAAAACGGCCGAGGTATTTCAGAGTTGACCTCCACATTCAATTCGTTTAGGAAAACATGCTTTGAGCAATATGAATCGTTTCGTTCGCACTTTGCTTTCAAACCTTCATCTCCTAGTTCGGAAAATTTTATGAAGCCTTGAATGACGTGACTCCAATCCATTATATACAGCAGTGAATATTTGTTTCCTGCAGTGCTTGCTGGAAGCGTTCAAAAGACTCTTGTCTTTGCTGCACGTGCCTGCTGCCTGTGGTTGATCTGTCTCGCGACCACCGAATGCTCGAATCATGACAGGATGAGGAGAAGGTCGTGGCAGCTAGGAGAAGTATGCTAGAATAGGTGAACTGATCAGGTCAGACATTTTTTTGTTGCATTCGGTGAAATAGTATCAACGCTTCGTGAGGAAACACGTGTCTTCTATAAGCTGTAATTATGGTATTCCATGAGAAGGTGTCTCTTTCATGTGAAAGCGTATTCCTGGAAATGCAGGTCCGCAATAGTTGAAGATATGTAGATGGGTTTACAGGGATATGCTATGCGTGGTAAGCAGAATGTGTGGAGCCTGAAACTTCAACTATCTCATTCCCACGTTCCCCGACTTACCTTCCGAGTGACTCGCACAAAGACTCGGATCCTGTTTAAATGGCCGGTGCGGAAGTTTGATGTTGGATTGCCATCGTCAAATCTCCACGCTTGGCAGTTTGATCAGATTTCTCCCCTACGCAGAGTGAACAGCATGGTTTTCCATCTTAAGATTTCCGCGCTTGGCAGTGTTTGCCCGAATCTCCCCTTCACGGAAGTTTGGTCATGGTTTGCCAAACCAATATCTCCACGCCTGGCATAACAGCTCCAAATCTCCCCATAACGGCTTGGCAAAGTTAATCCATGGGCCCCGGCCTCAGCTTTGCCGTGCAACCTTGGCAAGTTCGTTCCTTATCTCCACAATTTCCACCAGCGTGCGGGATTTTTAGCTTGGCCCTCCATTCATAAAAATCCACTTGGAAATCAAGTGAATTATTTCCCATGTGCGGAAATATCATTCTCTTGCCATGATCGTGCCTTCACTTGGAAATTTTAATTGGCTATACGCAGCAGCTACATGGTAGAGAAGTAAACTTTATCTCAGAAAAACAATCACCTCCAGAGAGAGTTAATTGCGACAGCTGCCACAGGGCGATCCCAAGGAACCGTTGGTGTTGATCCTGATGTTCTGGTTGCATGTGACCACAGCCGTGATCAGTTGTTGTAAAATCTTGCCACTGTAGTAGAAGAACGAGATAAAGTTTTAGTTGAGTTGTCTCGCCTTTTCACTTTGGAAAGTCACTTCCATGGAAGAAGCTCGATCAAATCTTGAGGCAAGTTTTGCGAATGAGGCTGAGATTGTGTTCACTACTATTTCTAGTAATGGTTGGAAGTTATTCCAGCACCTAGCCCATGGGTTCGATATGGTGGTTATAGATGAAGCTGCAAGCTAGTGAAGTAGGCGTGTTACCTCCACTTTCATCTCGTTTCTCACATTTTATCCAACTCTATGCATTGTTTTTATTAGTCCAAGCTTGAGCTCCATTGGTCTCATTGCGAGCAACATCATATCGACCTCTATGTATGGTGGTTGACTCATTCCTTTAACTATGACTCACCGCGAACTCGACATGGTTTCTCTTTGTGGGTTATCTTATCAAGACCGAGCTCGGTCATTTATGCTATTGTCTCCGTTGAGTCATTAAAATCCTGAACTCATATTCCAACAAGGAAGCATCAATCTCTCCATGTTGAATTAAACCGAGTCGAGCTCATCATTTCTCTGCCTCAATGAGCCAACCAGAAAACATCCTCCGCTCCTATCGAGACTCTTTTATGATAAGCCAAAGTTGGACAACCGAACTTACATTTCCTACTCATGAACTCGTCTAAGGCTTGTGATCTGAGTTATGACCGAGTTAGGACAAGGCATGAACTCCTTTGATGACTCATCTCTTTATTCCTGATTTTACATTGTTTTAGCTCGACCGAGTGAGATAAGCTTATCGAACTCCTTGATGGCTCGCATACCAAAAAAATTGAGCGATCTCACCTGATGACCAGAAGTGGGTCCCTGGGACCAACGTCGTGATTTGATAGTAATAAGGCCCTGTTTTCCAATTTTTCCATGTGCGTAAAATTGGATAACAGATTACACCGAGTATCGTGCATGGTGGGCAGCTCATTAGTGGGTATTGTTGTTCCCATTTTTTTAGGTCTAGTGGGGTTACCGCATGTAGGAGGAGGAGAGGGGGAAGCACATGCCCATAACCCCGTAGAAATGGTTATAGTGGAATGTAAGTATTTTTGTAGTTGTATGCCTATATTATTATATATGGTTGTCTAACGCATTGTGTAATTTGTGTTTTCAGTGATGCATATTGGTCATTGATTATTGATACACCCATCCACACATTAACATGAAATGTGCCAACCAATGTGCTAGGTGGAGATATAATTGAGTGCATGGATGATATCACGGGTGAGCATTCTAATTTATTTGAGTTAGTGGCCATAGTAGAAATGACATATACTATGTTGCTAGGAAAAAGGGAGGAGGTACATGAGGAGACTCGAGGAGCCCAAGAGGAAGTAGGTGGTGGTATTGTGGCATAAGATATTTTTTCATGATATGTATATGTCCAACTCTAGTGTTCTAAGAAGTCTATGGATATTACCTTATTATGGAAGCAATTCGAGAGATATTGAGGCCACAAACAATGGCATCACGTTGGTGGAGAGGCATCTACTTCTATGGATCTTGCAAAGTACTTGAGAGTGATAGTGATGATGAGGTTTGATTTGTACTATTGCATATGATGTAGGGAGTTTCCCTAGTGGTGAGTCATGTTTTTTTATGATGATTATATTTAAGATATATGTATGGACGCATGTTTTTGATATATGATAATTTTGTGTTGTTGTAGATAAGTGTCATAATGTGTTGGATGATGTATGATTCAATGTTTATTTTATGTGTGGTTTATTGTTTGATTAGTGTAGATTCACATTATAATGTTGATAATGGTAGAAAAAATGTATATGGTGAACGCTAATTGATAATAAATGTAATGTGATTCATGAAAAATGTTTATTTGTAGCGCATAGTTAGTAGAATAAAATGTAAAAATAGATGATGTATAATCATTGAAGAATTCAATGTGATAGGTTAAATGATATTAGGATGTGATCTTGGAATGTTATTGTGATGAAACTAAAAAAGGGGGGAGGATTAGTGATACCCCAACATTTATGAATGGTCTCATTTAGTTAAGACCCCTCAATAGTCAAGAATGAGCCATGTAAGAAAGATTGCGTCATCTAGAAATGGTTGGGTGTGATAGATGAATGATGGAGTGCATGATGAAAGGTTCTTAAGGAAAAACCATAAACTGTCATGTAAGAACTGTAAGAACACAAGTGCATTATCGGGGGTTAAGGTGATAACAATTACCTACCAAATACCAAGGTGGTGTGTAGTGGTGGAATCACGTGGGATGGAAGTAGCATGAGATTATAAACTGGACTGAATGTCATATAGAGTGGAAGTGGGATGCGTAAGATCAAAGTGTTTTGGAAAAAATGTGAAGGAGAAACATGATGCGGTGGATAGCATGAATGTGATGGATGAGATAGATGAAGTGAATGCAATGGATGTGATGATGTAGAGGTTTATGGACACATTGGAGAACATGTATGAATAATATATTGTAGTGGATGTACCATGGACTAAGCACCATATATAAGAGATGACTCATTGGTAGTATAAACTCTCTAATAAGGTATAGGAGAAATGGATCGCTCACGTGAGCAAGATCCAAAGGAGATGATTCCCTTATCCTCTAGTTGTTGTAATCTATCATGAAGGGTGATATATTTATTTCCCTATAGACATTTAACGATGATAATTATAATAAGGTTGGTCATGCTAACACTTTAATTGGTGTTGTGGATGATGTTGGTTGGAGGGTAGGTGAGTTAATCACTCAGTAAGTAGACCATGAAACACAACATGTGGTCTAGCGTGATGAGATAAATGTAAAGGATCATGTGACATAGGTGGATTGGTAGGATGTGTAGTGCCCACTTTCCTTGGACACTATTCAAATACTGATCCTAACACTATTGATCACATTTTGGATATTATTATGTTTTGATGTAGTATGATGTATCACGGATTATTATGGACATTATTATTTTTTGATTAGTATGATGGTTATATGTTAGATCCTAGATTAATATTGATCTAGATTCATATATTTTTCATGTTGATCATTGAGACATTAGTATTATTATGTGGATGATGACATACTAGTTGACATGTGGATAGGTTATTTCTTTTGATTGTAGACATGTGACATTGATATTATGAATAGCTATAGTATAGAGATCTATTGGATGATGATATAGTTGCAGTTGAATATAAATAATAAATGTTAAATCCTTGATATTGTTATGATTTTGATTGATAATTATATGTTTATTTTAAATCTCTTGGATGTTCTGATATGGTCATGAGGCCAAAGAAGGTATTTTTATTTTTAGGTTAAAAATCACAACAATGTCGGGGGACTAGAGACTAACCATATTGGAATTTAGTGTGAAATCAACAAGGGTCACCATGGCAACTATGTTTGATTTGTGTGTTGTGTTGTGTTAGGATTTCCCATGGGGGGATTTCCATTATTGTGACCATGGGACATGTATGTGTTTTGATTATGTGTTCCCTTTTAATTATTGTTGTGTGTATTTTATTTGTAATGTGCTCTTTATTTTAATTATTCTAATGTGATAGTTAAATGTGTGAAGTCATATAGTTAAATTTTAATTAAAATTAATTAGGAGGTGGAATGTGTTGGTCGTCGAGATAGGACTTTTTAGAAGAGCAAATGTCGGGGGACAAGAAGTCCCTCCTCTTTAATGGGAGAGGTTCCCTTATTCTGAAACGAACTTATTTACAAATGTACAGAACATTGTTTTATGGTTAAACTTGGATATTACGAAAGTGTTTTCCACAAGGATCATCAGTTACACAAGGACTGAGGAAAGGGAATAAGAAGATGAGCAGAATAAAGCAACCTCGTAATTATAGATAGCGAATAATTCTTCGTGTATTCGAAGCTTCAAAGGATTTAAGACAAGATCATTTGCGTTGGCTGAATGAGATTAAATTCAAAGACACAAAGTTCCCTAAATAACCTTCTTCAGATTTATTAATCAAGGACACAAAGTTCCTTCTTGGTTATACAAGATCAATGTATTGGCAAAACTGAACAGTATGCAATCAGAGAGACTAACGAGTTAAGAACAAAATGATCTTCACAATATTAAAGGAAAACACAGAGATAACGAGAATCAGATAGACAAAGAATGAAAAGCCCTTTTGTATTGATTTCTTTAAGATCTATTTACACTTTCAGCAAATATTCCAAGTTCTTCCTCCTTCTCAAAATGGCGTGGAAAGGCCATTATATAGCTTACAAGTCAGTTACTCTTCGTAACCGTTTCTTTTAACTAAAGAATAGTTAAGGACCGCCGGTTACAATACCTTAACTGATTACAAAGAATACGAAAAGAAAGGGAAGAAGAGGAAAGAAAAGAGAAGGAGACAGGTGGCCGGTTACTGGGAGGGACCCACTGTCTTCAGAATCCACTGCCTGAATTTCTTCAATGACTCAGCTATATCTCTGCCACGAGGGACTGACGTGTTGGCTGCAGACTGAGTCCAAAATCCCAGACATTTCTCCATCTCTTTATCAAACTCGACGTGAGTATGATAATCTTTGTTTGCTTCTTCAATGGCAGACTGAAGAGAACAAATTTCCTTCATCTTTTCCTTAGAGATGGAGCTTTCCTTGAATAGATGATCTTTGACAAAAGCTCTGAACTGAGCTTTGATTTCTTGCAAGGACAAGGAAGCACCAGAGTTTTCATCTTGAAGATGACAATGCATATCTTTGAAAGCAGCAGCTGCCAGTGTCTTGAAAGCTTCTCCCTTCTGCCAACTGTTCTTCATTTCTCCCACAGCTTCCTCCAGGACTTTGATTTTCCACTCTACGCTGTAGACCCAGGATTTTGATAGATTATCTTTGGCATCATCGAAAATCTTATTCGCCAGTAAGACGTTCTCGTCTGTCTGTCCCATGAGGCGAAGGTCTACAATGCAACTGCTCCAGAGTTTAAGTTCTTTATCCATAACCCCAATAGTAGAGGATAGCTTCTGTTGCAAATTGTCTACCTTTCCATGTAGTTTAAAAGCTTCATCGATGAAGTTTAGCCCAGCAACAAGCATGTCATCCACCATGGCTTCAATAGCTCTGCCATAGATAGAATACTTGTGCATATCTTTAATACTTTGCACTTCATCTTGGCTTAGAATTACAGGAGGCGGTAGAGCAGTCAAGGGGGTAGGGTCCAAAACTTTGTCCTTAGACAAGAGTGACTTGATAAAACTTGTGAGAACTTGGGCTTGTTCTTCCAGCTGTTCAATAGTCTGCTGCCCTTTCTCTACCCTTCCAATGACTCTTGTGACTGTTTCCTGGAGGTTGTGAATTTCACCTTCAGGAGTAGACTCTCCCATAGGGATCCTTGAGAGCTCCAAGTCAGATGTTAGCAAGTCTGATTCTGATTTGTCTACTGTAGGCTTAGCAATCTCCAAGAATTGCTGACCTTGAGCATCAGACACAATTCTGGAGGTGGTTCTGGCTTTCTTGGCACGAGAAGGAGTGGTGCCCAACAAGGTACAGCACAAAGCATCAAAATTTGGTCCCAAGCTTTGAGAGGAGGATTTCCTCTTCCTTTTGTCAACCAGAGGTTGCACCCAAGCAAAAGAGGAAGAAGAATCTGCAGGAGAAGCAAGGGGACCCAGAGACAGGGAGCTCATGACACTCAGGGTCTGCGCAGCTGTTGACTCAAGCTGAGACGTAAGTAGAGCACTGGAGGCAATGGCAGTAGAAGAATCAATGGCACCCGGAAGTTCAGTGCTCTGGACCTCTTTGTCCTTATCTACTGGATCTTCAGGAACATTTGCAGGAGTTGGCATCTCGCTTTCTTCACTTTCACTGAGAACAATGATGTTCTCTGGCCCTATAGGCAACTCTCTGCTGCTTTTCTTGAGGATCATTCTCTGCAGGTTCCTTCTTTACCTCTTTGAGTTTCTTCCTGTATACCTGGGTAGATGGAGAAGGAGTAGATTCTACAGGTCCCTGAGCTGTTGAGGCAGGAGGGGTTTTCACTGGTGTTCCAGACTCTGGAACTGATGTCTCTCTTATGGGTGTCGAATCATCCTTGGAGCTAGATTCTCCTGAGTGCCTCTTGAATTCTCGGATCTTCTTACCGAACTGCACCTTTAGTCCCGATTAAGACCGGAGAAAGAATCTCACCGATCATCTCTCTCTTTCTTGTTCCAATCCAAGTCCTCTAGGGGGGGTGTGCTTAATCAAATTTTCATACTCATAAGAGTATAGATCAGAATTGTCATCCCGAGACCTTCGTCAGAACTTGGCACAGATCGAGTTCTTGGATCAATCAGGGGAGAACCTGCCACAATGCCTTCTTCTCGCTTCAAAATCATCTCGCACAAAAAGCCCCGAGTCTTCTCAGATTCGCCTATGATGATAGACTATCTTGATGTTCTGTTCAATGAACTTCTTCAAGTCAAAACAGGTTCTTGGCTTGAAGAAATGAACAGTGATAGGGACCAGGGCTCTTTCTATGTTCTGAGCATCCAGAGCTGTTTTGCATGTGTAATTTCCCAGAGAGATGGGAAAGTGCAAGCCAGAAATCTTCTTGTCTCTGCAAGTTCTGTGCAACTTGTCTAGTTGCCTGCATATTTCAATCAAAGCCATTTTGTCATTGCAGAACATGGGAAGCCGCAGAGGAGTGCTTTCATAGCCAGCAAGCCTGATATAGGAAAATTTCCTGAATTGAATGAAATAGGCTCCATACTGCGATATCAGGTTCATGGCTTCATCTGAAAACCTTCTAGCAGTATCACCTTCGAGCAATCTGACCACGTACATGGTGAAAGCATCATTGACCCTTCTGAAATTGCGGTTGCTGGTCTCCAAGGTGAACTGCGGGCAATAGGCATACACTGGATCATCTTTGTGTGCATCTATATAGGAGAAACCAAACCACTGCCTGGATGCTGCTAGGGTATACATCAGATATGAAGTCATATAGAACTTCTTTGTTTGCTGGACGTTGATAGCCGTCACCAAATTCATACCGATGATCTCTCGCCTTGGCTTGATATTTTGTGTTCCTCGGCACACACCATGCTGATGAGCGGGCACATCCAGAAATGAAACTCATTGGTGGAGGGCAAACCCATAACCCGAGCCAGCAGGATTATGAAGTCTGACAGTTCTTCGTTGAAATCTACTCGGAAGAGGGTTTTGGTTAGGCGAGAAGCACCTTTCTTAGGGTTCTTCAACCAAGACTTCGCCACTCGCGCCTTGTATTTGTCACTGTCTTGGTCGAACATAGCCTGTGCTTGATCTCGGGAGACGACTATAGCATTGTCCATCTCCGGAATCCTCAGAGCAGCGCCAATGGCGGCAGCGTCCAGCTTGGCAATGAGTTCCCCATGTACATTTGTCAATTCGCTCGAATCGGGGTCGAAGTGAGCTCCACATGAAAGTACTGTATCAGCACACTGTACTGAGATTGGGAATCCTCCCAAAAAGCTAAACCACTATCATTAATCATCTGTGCCATTGGTGTAGGGTTTGCATCTATCATTCTTGCCCAAAAATCACCGAAGTCGAGATGACGAGCTTCGTTGTCCCCTATATTGCTAACAGCAGATTCAAGCGGAGAAATTTGCTCCTGTCCCTGGAACTTGATCTTCATATTGATAGTCTCGGAGCTGCAACCTAGACTTCTGGAAGGAATTTGCAAATGGAGGGGAAATTGCGCAGGTTTTCAAATTGCAAGGGTTTGAGCGAAAGATAGCATGGAAGCAATGCGAAAAATGCGAAGGGGGATGCTCGTTATATAGCCGTTTGGAGAGAGAAATGACTTTAATGCGCATTGAATACCCAACCACCAATTTGAAAAAGCATCATACTCGGAGTGAGCGGGAAAAACTAAGTGTGAATGATACTAGGTACGCTTGGGACAGGTGAGACGCGAATGCGCGAAACACGCGGCTCGGCCGGTTCGGGCGAAACAGGGAGAGGACGCACAAATGCATTTGGGACAAATGGGACGAAAATGTGTGAAGTACGCGATTCGGGTGTTTCGGCCGAAATTGGAACAAAGGGCCCGTTTGGACTTGGGACATTCGGGACAAAAAGTTCCGAAGTACGCGACTTGACCGGCTCGGCCGAAATTGGGAAAGCTCGCACTTTTTCAAATGGGGCAGTTGGGACAAAATTGCGCGAAGGACGCGGTTCGGCAAATCGGCCGAAAATGGAAAGCTCGCACTTTTTAACTTTGGGACATTTGGGACAGGAAAGTGCGAAGTACGCGGGAAGGATGATTCGGCCGAAATTGGAACAACACGCAAAATAAGTTTTGGGACACTTGGGACAAAATTTTCCGACGGGCCCGAAAATGGGACAGCTTCGGGGATTTCGGCCGATCGGGGAACAGAGTGCATTTTCGTACTTGGGACAGATGGGACAAAAAGTTCCGACAGGCCCGAAAATCACACAAAATGACCCAAAACACAGATTTTTTCGATTTCACGACTTAGGCACCTCAGAGAAAAACACTTAAGACTCAAAATTTTGAAATTTTACTCTTATCAGAGCGGGGAATTTTGAGTGGACAACATAATGTAAGGAAATAATATTATTGTCTTGATTAATAATTAAATTTGATTTATATTATATATAACCATATGATAGATAAATAAATATTTATGTCAAAACATGTAATAAATAGAGTCATAGACATTAATGCATGTGTAAGAGGATGTAAGAGTTGTGTAAGTGAAATGATGGATTTTTAAATCAGATTTTTGGGGTATAGAAAACTCCATCCTCCTTGAAACTTGGATTTGGTCTTGGGATCCTAAATTGGGGGCTTGTGGGACAAGTTAAACTTGCCCCACACCTCTCAAAAACCTCCACCAACCATGATTATAATTTAGGAGTGAAAATCAATCTATTTTATTGTATTTTGACATAAATTTGGGTAAGTGTTGATTGCACTTGTCTTACCAATTTTAAATGCATTCCTTTTGGGCTATGGGCTATATTGTGTGTGTAAGTAACTTTGTCATATTTATTTTATGGTGATTTAATTGCCTTGATGTTGATTGCATTTTGGGATGAGGAAAAATGATGTGGCATCCCACTTGGAATCCACATCATCCTCTTCCACCTTCTCCTTTAAAAATTCGATTTGCCTCCTCATTTGAGGTTGTTGAAAGTTTGTGATTTCACTCTTGGGGAAAATTCCTCTTGGATTTTAGAGCTTACTTTGTGGAAGAATTGGATTTTCTTGTGCATACATTTACCTTGCTAATTTGGGATTGTTTTTGGTGAAATAAAGACTGTTGTTTTGGAAACAACTCTCCATTATGAAGAGGTAGGCTCTCACTCTTTTAAAATTATTTTTTCCCCTCTTTTAGCATGAATTTTGAATGTTTTTGTGTTTTCAATTCTTAGAGGGATGGGTGAATGATTAGGGCATGGTGTGGAGATAATACTACGAGGTCTATCGAGCAGGGATAAGGGATTTTCCATTGTTATTTGTTCTTGGGAGGGAATGTTGGTTTGGGATCCACCTAGGAAAGGAAATTTCTTGCATTTCCTACTTTGAGGGAGGTATAAGGGATAAATTTGGAGGAGGGATAAGGAGGGGTTGAGGAGGGATAAGGTTTATGGTATTGCAATTATTTTGGTAGTTTTCTTTTGGTGGATGCCCAAAATTCAACTTGGGAGGCATAAGGAGACCTCCATAGTTCTTGGTCTTGCTTGGCTTGATTGCTTGGAGAAGGAGCCTTTGTTTTGTTTGAAATTGATTTTTGTAGTTGAGAACTACATCTTTTTATTTTTGTTTCTTTGTGATTGTGAAATATGCTTGTATGTGAAGAAGCCATGTTGCCATGTGTTGTATCATCATGCTCCATTTCAATATGGTTGGGGCTCAGGGCCAATGGGGAAAGATGGCTTCTCTTTTCCCATTGGGTATCTTGGTTGGGTGGAGAGCGTTGCCTTTCCCCTTCCTTGTTGTGATCAAAAGATGAAAGATGAAGAAATCAACATGTTGCTATTTGGAGAGTTGTCACAGTTGGACAATCATCCTTTTTGTAAATTTCAAATGTAATCTTTCCCACTTCAAGTGGATGATTGTAATTGATATTGAAATGTGAAGTTTTCACCTTGTAGTTGGAAGATGAAATTGATTTGAGAAATGTAAAGAAGAATTATACTTCTCTATTTTATTTGGAAAAGAAAATGTGAATGATACTCTGTTTTGAAAGAGATTAAGAAATAACATTGCCAGTAAATGTACTGTGTTTGAAATCAAATAGAAGGATTTAAATTGTATATTGTTATTGGAAATCAAAGAAATAATAGTGTTCTTGCTCAATTGCATTGTTGTATTAGAAAAGGAGTGATTGTTATATCTTAGGAAATTTTGTTTTGGAAAAGAGAAACAGTTAAAGGAAATGACAGAAAATTGATCTTTTGAAATGAGCTATAAAAACAAAAATTAGAAATTAACATTGCATACTGTATATATGTGTTTTGTTGGATCAATGGAGTGTTTTAGAAAGGAATTTTGCATGTTTTCCATACTTTAATGTTGCACATTAATTATGTAACTCGTGAAAGAAAGAATTATGTTATTTGTATAACTCTGACATTTGAAAATAATGTAATTAATGTATAGTTTAGATTTATGAATAAAATTAATAAGGCATACAAAGTATTTTAGATGTATTGGGTCCTATTGAACCCACATTGAACTTCACATTTAAGAAAATATCTCTAAAACTATATCAAACCCAATTTATACTTCTCAACCCAACTCCCTGTCATAGGAATGTAAAGTTATATCAATTCCAACTTAATCTTCAATTTCGACCTTTAAAATATACTTAAACTTACCCAAGACCATTTCTCCATGCTCAATTTACATGCTCAGAAGAAGAAATATCAAAATTGAATTAAATCTTATAAGTTGAAAATTGCTAGTTTTAAAATTATAAACCCTGCAGATTGATTTCTTAAAATTGATCCTTGAAACTTCACCAAATTCCAAAATTGATGATTTCTATGCAAAGAGGACTCGAGAGATTTCCGAAAAGTCCTCGTTTGCCTAAAATGGAGCTTCCTATCAAAATTTATGGCCATTTGAAGTTTTACTTCAAAATGGCCATCCCAAACCAAAAATGAAATAATTCAACCTTAGAAAATTTAAATTTTGAACTTTAGAAAAATTTCTTAAAAAGTTTCGTGGCCCCACCACCCTCTCATCCTATCAGAAGTCACCACATGTCACCTTGGAGGGGCGGACCCTTAGTAAAACTTAACATTTTGAAAATTTTGCCTTGGGAAAATTTTCCCAATTTTCCTCACAACCTCGCAGCCCCGTACCAATCATGTGCTGACACGTGGTAGGGAGGGCCCGTGGATTTAGAAATGAAAACTTAACTTTTTGCACTTTTGGAAAAATTTCACTTTTTCCTCTGTTGACCCGCATCCCCATAGCCAATAGGTTTTTGACATGTGTCCTCATGGGTGCATGAGTCCACACAACTCTTTTAACCTTTTAACCCCTTGGGCGAAAAATCAAAATTTTCTCTGCTGGCCCGCGACTAATCCCAAAGTGCCACGTGGCCATTTGGGTAAGCGCAGACGCACGGAGGAAAATTTTCCTTCAAAAATTGAAAACTTGGTTTTGGGAAAACTTTTAGGTTTTTCCCCATGACCCGCTGGCCTGAACCAGTCACGTGATGACACGTGGCATTTGGGGTGTCGGCGGGGGTGCGAAGGCATTTTCTCCCTAACCCCACGGACTTCTAAGGGAAAATTTTCCCCTAAAACTCCACCTCGGCCATAACTTGAGTTTTACAAGGAGTTAGGAGGACTTCTTTATATGGTTGGAAAGGTGAGGAAATTTCCTATCCAATGAGCCTAGTTTAGGAAAGTTTTGATAACTCTAAGTGTGTGAAAAATCTAGTTGAAGTTTAGGGCTTGTTAGAGAGCAGGCCTTGGGATAAATTTCTCCCTGAACCTTAGTAAAACTTGTAACCTCCAAATTGAAACCTTGTAAACTTGTTATAAGATAAAAATGGAAATCTTGTGTTTGGTTAATCAGAATCTATTCTGAACCTATTTAGTTTCAAACTAGTATCTTGCTACTTGTTTGTAGACCCTTCTTATCAAAAAAAAATTATTCCATAATTTTCCTAGTTTGTTTCTTGGTCTCAAGTGGTAGTTGAAGCGGGCATTACACTTGGTATCAGAGTGATGGTTCAAAAGCTTGGACCATTGGGCACACTAGAAACATTGAGACTTGAAACCTAAAACTAGCAAATTGATAATCTAGAAAACAAAACTGTTTGAAAATTGTTCATGTTAGTAAACTTAGAAAATTGAAGGAAACTCAAGGTAATGAACTAACTCCCACTCTGGTCTATGCAGGGAGCTCAGATGGAGTAGGAGGAACATTCACAAAGACTCAGAGTCACCACCACCACCACCTCCACCCCCACCACCACCACCACCAGACTAGGGTTTAGTAGCTATCCTACCATAGATTTTGTAGACCCTCTAGGATGTTAATGTTGCCCTGCATGGAGGATCAGTAGGAGGGCACTCAGATAGGCAAGAAAAAGTTACTTCCATAGAGGGACATGTACCTCCTCTGCCCAATGAGGATGGGGGAGAGAATTTTCATGGAGAGTCGGCTAGAGCAAGTCTCCTCTGAGGGGACATGGTGACCATATTTCAGGACAAAGAGAGAGGTCTCAAAGCTCTAGGCTTGGGGATAGGCAGGTGGAGAGGCCCAAAGGGTGTCGGACCATAGCTATGAATCACATTAAGGAGATACTGAAGCTTAGGACTTCACATTATTTAGGTGACATAGAGGGATTCCAGGTAGAGGCCTGGCTAGTTAGCTTGAGTGGTTACTTCAAGATTTTTCCTTGTTCTAGCAACACAAAAGCTCGTGTTGCGATCCATCTACTGAAAGATGGAGCTGGAGTATGGTGGAGGACAGAGGGAGTAGAAGCTCCAAATAGACTCGAGAGACGCAGTCTCTTGGGAGCTGTTTGAGGAGAGAGATTCAGGAGCAGATACTTGCCACGGAGATTCATACAACAAAGGATCGATGAGTTCCATGACCTTTGACAGGCTTCCCTTATAGTGGCCGAGTATGAGAGTAAGTTCCTAGAGCTGCTTCAGTACGTTGATTACATGCAGGATGAGCAGGTACGGATCCATAGGTTCATCTCGGGGCCTTAATATAGACATTGGAGGTGCAGTTCGGATCCACTGCCCACAGACATTAGCAGAGGCCATTGAGAAGGCCTACATTGTAGAAGAGACTCGGGTAAAACCCAATAGGCTAGAGACCAGGTCAGGAGCCATATTCAGCAGTTGTAGGATAGTAGATCAAGGGGTTCAACTCCTCCTCCTCATGGTGGTCAGCATTCTTCGCAGAAATCTTTTAAGCCATAGCAGCACCAAAGCAGTCCCACCCACCTTTTAGGCCTCCTCAGAGAGTTAATGCACAGAGAGGTTGGAGCATGGGGCCTCCTAGGGGTCCCACTAGGACACAGGGTGGAGCTAGAGCTCAGTCAACAAGAGCTCGACCATAGAGGCCATAACAGACTATGGCTGGATCATCAAGGTCCACAACACCTACCTCTAGGGAACCTTCTAGCAATGCTGTAGTTTAGAGGACTTCAGGTGGTTGTTTGGTGTGGAGCAAGGTGGGATACTTTTAGAGAGATTTCCCCTAGAACCCTAATAAGGGTAAGGCACCCATCTCAGAGCCTATAGTCGGAGACATGGGATGGAGTCATAGGATCTACACAGTAGTTGAGAACCACCAGGCTGAGCACCAGAGCATGGTCATCGAGACCACAGGTAGTATTGGAGGTGTTCCTACCTCCATATTGTTTGACTCTAGTTCTTCTGATTCATTTATTACACCATCCTTAGTAGAGTGATGCAGGCTAGTGGCTATTAGATAGGGTCATAGTTGGGATGTCAAGATGGCTTTGGGAGCTAAGGTCTCTATAGACTCCTTAGTAAAGGAGTGTGTTGTTAACTTGGGACCTTTCACCACCACTTCGAGATCTCGGTGTACTTCCTTTGGGCTCGTGTGGAGTCATTTTAGGCATGGATTGGTTATCTACACACAGGGCCAAGATGGATTGCTATCATAAGACTGTATCTTGTGCGAGATGATCTTGGAGTTGAGTCGATGATTGTTGGGGTCAAGAGACATGTTTCTATTCGCACTATCTCTGCTATACAACTCAAGCGGTGTGTGTAACGGGGTTGTCGGATGTACGTAGTCACACCGGTGACCGAGATAGAGGATAGGTCTAGTGGGCCATCACTAGATGACCATCCCATTTTCGGAGAGTATGCGAGATGTTTTCCTAGGGGAGCTACCGGTGATGCCACCCCCACGTGAGATTGATTTCCATATTGATCTCGGTTCCGGGAGCAGAGCCTATCTCACGAGGTCCTTATCGATGACCATCCTAGAACTCTATGAGCTCAAGTTACAGCTGGAAGGCCTTCTAGAGAAAGGCCTTATCCATCCTAGTGTATCCCCTTGGGGTGCACCGGTTATATTTGTTAAGAAGAAGGATGGATCCTTGCGGTTGTGCATAGAATACCGCCAAATTGAATAAGGTAATGATCAAGAATCGTTATCCCTTGCCTCACATTGATGACTTGTTTGATCAAATGAAGGGAGCCACGGTGTTCTCTAAGTTTGATCTCAAGTCAGGGTACCATAAGTTGAGGATTACAGAGGTAGACATTCATAAGACTACTTTTCGTACAAGGTATGGACACTATGAGTTCACAGTAGTGCCATTTGGTTTGACAAATGCCCCCTAAGTATTAATGAGTTTGATGAATGGGGTATTCAAAACCTTTCGGATCACTTTGTGCTCATCTTTCCTAATGACATTTTGAGTTACTCACGTAAGCATGAGGAGCATGAGAGCCACCTTCATCAAGTTCTTCAAGTGTCTTCGTGAGTAGCAACTTTACAAAGTAACTTGGAGAAGTGTGCTTTCTTTCAGTCAGAGATTTAGTACTTGGGTCATATCATCTTAGGTGAAGGTATCATAGTTTATCCTTCCAAGATTAGAGCCATTATGGATTGTCTAGTACCCATTATAGTGATAGAGGTGCGTAGCTTTATGGGGTTACCGGGTATTACAAGAGATTTGTGTAGGAATTCTCTCGAATAGAACACCCCATCACTTCCCTTCAGGGAAAGGGAAGAAGTTTGTTTGGTCGGACAGGTGTGAGCAAGCCTTCAGGACACTGAAGGAATATCTCACTACAACACCCATTCTTGTAGTGATGGATCCACAGGTGAGTTCTTTGTTTGCACAGATGCTTCTTTAGTAGGGATTGTAGGTGTGTTGATGCAAGATGGCAGGGTTGTAGCTTTTGAGTCTCGTAAACTCAAGGATCATGAGCTTAATTATCCTACCCATGATCTTAAGCTTGTGGCAGTTGTGAATGCTTTGGTTAGATGGAGATTCACACTCAGGACAGACCATTTGAGTCTTCGCCACCTCTTCACACAACCCAATCTAAATGCTCGTTAGAGGCATTGGATGGAGTTGCTTTGTGAGTACGACATGGAGATAAAGCATGTGAAGGGGAAGGAGAATGTGGTTGCAGATGCTCTCGGACAGAGAGACATTTGAGCATGGCTACTTCAGTGAGAACAAATTTACAAAGTAGGATTCTTTAGTAGCTTCCTCTTGACAGTTTTTACATTGCAGCTCGAGCAGAGATTGAGTCCCAGAGCCCCCTTGAGGGGAAATTTGATGGTTTCTCTCTAGAGGTAGATGGTCTTCTCAAGCACAGAGGTTGGATATATGTTCCTAGAGATGGAGGCTTGAGGTAGGACATCTTGACAGAGGCACATCGTGCACCCTATTCAACCCATCTTGGGGTGAAGAAGATGCATGCCACCTTGAGACAGTTATATCACTGGAGAGGACTTCGCAGGGACATGGCTCAGTTTGTGTCACGTTGTTTAGAGTGCCAAAAGTGAAGGCCAAACATTAGCATCCAGCTAGCCTTCTCTATCCTCATGCTATACCGGAGTGGAAATGGGACACCATTTCCATGGATTTCATTGTTGGGTTACCAATGTCGAGATATCACCATGATGCCATCATGGTCACGGTTGATAAATTGACAAAAGTAGCTCAATTTTCACCGGTAAAGACCACGTATACAGCTAGTGTAGTGGCATGAGTCTACTTGGATGAGATTTTCAGGTTGCACGGGATTCTATGGAAGATCATTTGTGACCGCGATCCTTTGTACACTTCCCATTTCTGGACTACCATGCAGTATGTTCTTAGGACGAAGATTAACTTCAGCACAACTTATCACCCTGAGACAGATGGATAGACCGAGAGGGTGAATCAGATTTTGGAGGACATGCTCAGGATGTACGTGATGGATCACTAGGCAAGATGGGAGGAGTATCTATATCTTGTGGAGTTTGCCTACAATAATAGCTTTCAGAGTTCTATAGGCATGGCTCCTTTTCAGGCCTTATATGGTAGGGAGTGTAGGACACCCCTTAGCTAGGATAGAGTAGAGGATAGAGTATACCTAGGACCAACTCTTTTGTAGGACATGGAGTAGTAGGTAGTGTTGATCAGGCAGAGATTGCAGGAGGCACAGGGATAGGCGTAAGACATACGGTGATCAACATAGAACCGAGCATAATTTTGGTGTGGGCATGAAGGTATTACTTCATGTTAGGCCACATAAGAGCCTGATCCATTATGGAAAAGGTTCTAAGTTAGCTCCTTAGTTTGTTGGAACTTTTGAAATCCTAGAGCGTATCATCCCATTTGCTTACTATCTAGCATTTCCACCCATCTTGTCTCATGTACATGATGTGTTTCATGTTTCTATTCTTAGGAGATACATCACAGATCCTTCTCATGTACTAGATTGGACATCATTGTAGGTATAGGATCAAGGGCAAGTGATGGTGGATCCCATCTGTATCATAGATCGCAAGACCTTGGGCCTTCAAGGAAAGAGATTGATCACGTATGGGTGCAGTGGGACAGATATGATGAGACTACAACCACTTGGGAGGATGCTACTTTTTAGCTTTACGATAGAAGATTCCACATTTGTTCCAATCACTTCTAGGAGGAAGTCAATTCTAAGGAAGGGGGATGTAGTGCCCACTTTCCTTGGACACTATTCAAATACTGATCCTAACACTATTGATCAAATTTTAGATATTATTATGTTTTGATGTAGTATGATGTATCACAGATTATTATGGAAATTATTATGTTTTGATTAGTATGATGGTTAGATGTTAGATCCTAGATTAATATTGATCTGGATTCAGATATTTTGCTTGATGATCATTGAGACATTAGTATTATTATGTGGATGATGACATACTTGTTGACATGGATAGGTTATTGCTTTTGATTGTAGACATGTGACATTGATATTATGAATAGCTATAGTGTAAATATCTATTGGATGATGATATAGTTGTAGTTGAATTTAAACAATAAATGTTAAATCTTTGATATTGTGTGATTTGGATTGATAATTATATGTTGATTTTATATCTCTTGGATGTTCTGATATGGTCATGAGGCCGAAGGAGGTATTGTCATTTTGTAGGTTAAAAATCACAACAATGTCAGGGGACTGGAGACTAACCATATTGGAATTCGTGTGAAATCAATAAGGGTCACCATGGCAACTGTGTTTGATTTGTGTGTTGTGTTGTATTAAGATTTCCCATGGGGGATTTCCATTATTGTGACCATGGGACATGTATGTGTTTTGATTATGTGTTCCCTTTTAATTATTGTTGTGTGTATTTTATTTGTAATGTGCTCTTTATTTTAATTATTCTAATGTGATAGTTAAATGTGTGAAGTCATATAGTTAAATTTTAATTAAATTAATTGGGAGGTGGAATGTAAGGAAATAATATTATTGTCTTGATTAATAATTAAATTTGATTTATATTATGTATAACCATATGATAGATAAATAAATCTTTATGTCAAAACATGTAATAAATAGAGTCATAGACATTAATGCATGTGTAAGAGGATGTAAGAGTTGTGTAAGTGAAATGATGGATTGTTTAAATCAGATTTTTGGGGTATAGAACACTCCATCCTCCTTGAAACTCGGATTTGGTCTTGGGAGCCTAAATTGGAGGCTTGTGGGACAAGTTAAAATTGCCCCACACCTCTCAAAACCTCCACTAACCATGATTATAATTCAGGAGTGAAAATCAATCTATTTTATTATATTTTGACATAAATTTGGGCAAGTATTGATTGCACTTGTCTTACAAATTTTAAATGCATTCCTTTTGGGGTATGGGCTATATTGTGTGTGTAAGTAATTTTGTCATATTTCTTTTATGGTGATTTAATTGCCTTGATGTTGATTGCATTTTGGAATGAGGAAAAATGATGTGGCATCCCACTTGGAATCCACATCATCCTCTTCCACCTTCTCCTTTAAAAATTCAATTTTCCTCCTCATTTGAGGTTGTTGAAAGTTTGTGATTTCACTCTTGGGGGAAATTCCTCTTGGATTTTGGAGCTTACTTTGTGGAAGAAGTGGATTTGCTTGTGCATACATTTACCTTGTTGATTTGGGACTAGTTTTTGGTGAAATAAAGACTGTTGTTTTGGAAACAAGTCTCCATTATGGAGAGGTAGGCTCTCACTCTTTTAAAATTGTTGTTTTTCCCTCTTTTAGCATGAATTTTGAATGTGTTTTTGTTTGCAATTCTTAGAGGGATGGGTAGAATTCTTAGGGCATGGTGTGGAGAGAATACTATGAGGTTTATTAGAGGAGGGATAAGGGATTTGCCATTGTTATTTGTTCTTGGGAGGGAATTTTTGTTTGGGATCCACCTAGGAAAGGAAATTGCTTGCATTTCCTACTTTGAGAGAGGTATAAGGGATAAATTTCTAGGAGGGATAAGGAGGGGTTGAGGAGGGATAAGGTTTATGGGATTGCTATTATTTTGGTGTTTTTCTCTTGGTGGATGCCCAAAATTCAACTTGGGAGGCATAAGGAGACCTCCATAGTTCTTGATATTGCTTGGCTTGATTGCTTGGAGAAGGAGCCTTTGTTTTGTCTGAAATTGATTTTTGTAGTTGAGAACTACATCTTCTTGCTTTGTGTTTCTTTTGTGATTGTGAAATATGCTTGTATGTGAAGAAGCCATGTTTCCATGTGTTGTATCACCATGCTCCTTTTCAATATGGTTGGGGCTCAGGGCCAATGGGGAAGGATGGCTTCTATTTTCCCATTGGGTATCTTGGTTGGGTGGAGAGCGTTTCCTTTCCCCCCTTCCTTGTTGTGATCAAAAGATGAAAGTTGAATAAATCAAAGCATCTGCTTTTTGGAGAGTTGTCACAATTGACACAGTCATCCTTTTATAAATTTCAAATGTAATCCTTCCCACTTCAAGTGGATGATTGTAATTGATATTGAAATGTGAAGTGTTCACCTTGTAGTTGGAAGATGAAATTGATTTGAGAAATGTAAAGAAGAATTATACTTCTCTGTTTTATTTGGAAAAGAAAATGTGAATGTTACTCTATTTTGAAAGAGATTAAGAAATAGCATTGCTTGCTAGTAAATGTACCATGTTTGAAATAAAATAGAAGTATTTAAATTATATATTGTTATTGTAAATCAAAGAAAGAATAGTGTTCTTGCTCAATTGCATTGTTGTATTAGAAAATGAATGATTGTTATATCTTAGGAAATTCTGTTTTGGAAAAGAGAAACAGTTAAAGGAAATGACAGAAAATTGATCTTTTGAAATGAGCTGTAAAAAAATTAGAAATTAACATTACATACTATATATATGTGTTGTTGGATCAATGGAGTGTTTGAGAAAGGAATTTGGCATGTTTTCCATACTTGAATGTTGCACATTAATTATGCAACTCGTGAAAGGAAGAATTTTGTTATTTGTATAACTCTGACATTTGAAAATAATGCAATTAATGTATAGTTCAGATTTATGAATAAAATTAATAAGGGAGACAAATTATTTTAGATGTATTGGGTCCTATTGAACCCACATTGAACTTCACATTTAAGAAAATATCTCTAAAACTCTATCAAATCCAATTTAAACTTCTCAACCCAACTCCCTGTCATAGGACTATAAAGTTATATCAATTCCAACTTAATATCCAAATTGGACCTTGAAAATATACTTAAAATTACCCAAGACCATTTCTCCATGCTCAATTTACATGCTCAGAAGAAGAAATATCAAAATTGAATTAAATCTTATAAGTTGAAAATTGCCAGTTTTAAAATTATAAACCCTGCAGATTTATTTCTTAAAATTGACCCTCTAAACTTCACCAAATTCTAAAATTGATGATTTTTATGCAAAGAGGACTCCGAGAGCTTTCCAAAAAGTCCTTATTTGCCTAAAATGGAGCTTCCTATCAAAAGTTATGGCCATTTGAAGTTTTACTTCAAAATGGCCATCCCAAACCAAAAATGAAATAATTCGACCTTAGAAAAATTTAAATTTTGAACTTTAGAAAAATTTCTTAAAAAGTTCCATGGCCCCACCACCCTCTCATCCTATCAGAAGTTGCCACGTGGCACCTTGGAGGGGCGGACCCTTATTAAAACTTAACATTTTGAAAATTTTGCCTTGGGAAAATTTTCCCAATTTTCCCCACAACCCCACGGCCCCGCACCAATCACATGCTGACACATGGCAGGGAGGGCCCGCAGATTTAGAAATGAAAACTTAACTTTTTCACTTTTGGAAAAATTTCACTTTTTCCTCCGTCGACCCGCATCTCCGTAGCCAATAGGGTGTTGACATGTGTCCCCATGGGTGCGTGGGTCTCGCAACTCTTTTAACCTTTTAACCCCTTGGGCAAAAAATCAAAATTTTCTTCACCAACCTGCGGTTAATCACAAAGTGCCACGTGGCCATTTGGGTAAGCATAGAGCCATGGAGGAAAATTTTCCTTCGAAAAATTGAAAACTTGGTTTTGGGAAAAATTTCATGTTTTTCCCCGTGACCCACCGGCCTGGACCAATCACGTGATGACACGTGGCATTTGGGGCGTTGGCGGGCGCAAAGGCATTTTCTCCCTAACCCCGCAAACTTCTAAGGGAAAATGTTCCCCTAAAACTACGCCCATCCATAACTTGAGTTTTACAAGGAGTTAGGAGGAATTCTTTATATGGTTGGAAAGGTAAGGAAATTTCCTATCCAAAGAGCTTAGTTTAGGAAAGTTTTGATAAATCTAAGTATTTGAAAACTCTAGTTGAAGTTCGTGGGCTTGTTAGAGAGCGGGGGCTTGGGATAAATTTATCCCCAACCTTAGTAAAACTAGTAACCTCTAAATTGGAACCTTGTAAGATTGTTGTAAGATAAAAATGGAAATCTTGTGTTTGGTTAATCGAACTGTCATTAACCTATTTAGTTTCAAATAAAAAAATTATTCCATAATTTTTCCTAGTTTGTTTCTTGGTCTCAAGTGGTAGTTGAAACGGGCATTACAGGATGAGTAGATTTTTTTGGAGCCAGAGAAGGAGTATGTTTTAGTGGTGGAGTGGGTTGAGCTTTACTTTTCTTGTGAGGCAAAGGTGGAGATTGTCTGGATTCTCAATCGGAGGCACTGGTGGAGAACTAGAGGAAGTATCCATAGAGATGTGTGGAGGATCTATGATGTGTGATGAGAGAATATCTTTTTCTAGGTCAATGAATTTATAACATAGAATAATGAATGAATCACATGTATCATATTGTAATCTTTTCTTGAGTGGAGGAATTAGGCCATGACAAAAAATGAATTGCTTCTCTAGATCAATAGGTTGGAATATCAGTTGATGTATACAAGCATTGAATCGTAAGATATAATCCTTGATAGGTTCAGAGGAGCCCTGATGTAAAGTAGGTATGTGATCATAAGTGACTCTAGGGCCATTGTTGATGATGAAATGACAGAGGAAAGCATCCTCCATGTCATAGAAAGTACTTGATGGACCCAAAGGGGAGATGAGTGTACCATTGTAATGCCTCATCAATAAGACTATATCGAAGGCCTTAAGTAACAATCTATCATTAGAATGAGAGGCCATAAGCATGTGGTAATGTAGAAGATGAGCATGAGGGTCACCAATACCATCAAAACATGTGAAAGTAGGCATGATAAAATCTTGAGGAAATGTAGAGTTATGAATCTTCTTAGGGACAGGGTTACCATGTAATGAATTGTTGTCAATAGAAGCATAGTAAGCCCTACTTTCTAAAGTGAGGGAGTGAACCTGAGATTGTAACTAACCTATGACATGCATGAGAGAGATGATATCCTATGAAGGAATGGTGGAAGATGGCAATAATGTATTAAGCAGTTGTAACTTGCCATTATGGGTGATCATAGGAATATCAAGAGGTGACAAGGGATATTTTGATGCTAAGGGCACACTAGGAGTAGGTGTTGAGGAAGCTATAGTAGGTGATATAGATGGAATATCCATAGCTATGGTAGGACTAACATTAGAAACATCCTTAATAGATGAGGTGACCGATGGAGACACATCTATATGAGAAGATGGACTAGGAGATGCAGATGATATGAAAATAGGAGATGAAACAATAGGAGAAGAAGAAGTGATAGATGGTGGTGAATCATGGATACGCAACAATGGATTAGGTGAGTCACACTCAATAGTATGGAAAGAAGGAGAACCATGACTATCATCCACCTCACTAGTATCAGATAGAGACTCAAAAATGAGAATATCACTAAGAATGCTATCAATAGGATCATCAACATAATGTGAAGGAACATGCAAACTAGTAGGATATGTATCATGAGAAGCAATTTCAAAAGGGGTAGAATCATGAGAAGAAACTATATCAATGGCCAGAGTAGAAGAGGAATCAATATGCACATGTGAGCGATTATCAATACCAAATAAGTAATCAATAAGAGAATCATCTAAAGTTTCCTTTGAAAGATCGAAGGAGGATCACAAGTAGCCATATGGATTGGTGTAAAACAAGTAAATTTTATTGATACTCAAAAATACTAATTCCTATAGAAGAATCCTAAAAGGAAATTTGAGACATATTGTTGGCCATCTAGAATCATGTTGTTTAATATGATCAATGTAGTAGGAGGAGTATGATATAGAGATTATATCTCAGCAATGAAAACCTCATAATAGATAGGTTTAACACTAAAATGAGACATGATGGGTGAGGAAGATGAGATATCCTTATCCATTAAGGGTTTATTGAATCCTAGGGAAAGAAATTCCAATAGACGAGTTCACCAAAATGATTAACTAAAATGTAGAATTTTTGTTATTCTAAGTTAATCTAAATAGAAATAGAAATGCAATAAATTAGATAAATTGGTATTTAAATGAAATGAAATAATTGAAAAAGAGGGGTAGGATACTAACCTGATAATAACTTACCTTGTTATGTGCTAGACTTTAACGAAATGATGTGTGGATGAAGTAGAGTGTGATGACATGACCCAGAAATGACAAGATGAAGATCCGTCTGACTAGGGTGCTTATGGGAACCCCGGTCTATAGAAAACCTCAAGATCGGAATCTAACAATATTGCTATATCTTCACAATATATTAGTCTTTGTCACGTGGTTGTTGTAGAGACTTTTATTCTGTCAGCCATAAATCTAGTATGAATATCTACCTATAAAACCCCATACAAAGCATCAAATCACTAAAAATTAAATATGCATATGAAGAGGTCAGACTAACCTTAGCTTCCATAATGGTGGACTTATAACTAAGCACTACACTACATTCCATACCCAATGTAGTTCTGTGTGTTTGTGTGTGTAATTATGTGCCTAGGGTGCCCTAGTGTCAATGACACATAATTAGGGGGAAATAACTAGAGGTAAAATGTAAATTGTGGATGGAATAGAATGAATACAAACCTTTCCCCTATTCTTGTGTGATGTTGATATAACTGATTCCCAAATGTATTCCTTTTCCTTAGTATATAACTAGCTCTTGATAGTAGATAGTTCGCCCTTAGAATAGTTAGTAAGTTATGTTTATATAGGGATCTCTTATTCAAATTTTGACACTAATGACCCAACATGTCAACTAGTACCTAGGGGAATGAGAGGGATAATTAAAAATAGCAATCTTGAATAATTAAATCAGACCCAAGTGTTATGGGGACCAGGGTGCCTAAAATTAAGGACCGAGGTGCCATGGGCACCCCAAGATTACCATAGGCACCTAGTCAAAGACCGAGATGACAAATGATTAAATAACAACACCGATACTTCCCGAAAGATGACCATAACTATGTAAAAAAATAATCATTATGCAATAAAAATGACGACGAAGAACAACTAACTGACGATAGGACTAAGGGATATGTCATTAGTGAATACTTTTCTTACGCGAGATCCATATATAAAATAACACATTGGGAGGTATAAATGTAATAGAAAGTGCATGATTTTATGACTACATTTGATGAGGCCAAGATTAAGGTGGGTTCATACATGAGATTGGTATTTATGGTTTACCTTCAATAAAATTGAGTCTCGGGACCTTAGGGGATGTTGATACATTTTTGTTATAAAAAATGAGATCTTGATGATAAATGATATCTCGCATTTTACGGTTTTTGTTGATGATTATCTTTGCGGATGAACCATTAGAGTTGTAGGATACCTTAAGGAAGTGGAACATGCATCCTAAGATAAAATCCATATTTCAAAGAAAATGGATCTTCTCTACATAAAATGGGTAAGGTTAGAGGAAAAATAAAATAAAATGCAAAAATAACAAAGGTGAAGCGCCAAAAAGAAAATGTTAATCAAGAATCAAACTTCTGGAAAAGGGTAAAAGGTGAGAAATGAAAAGGTTGGAAAAAAGCACCATAATTCAAAGATAGATTCACACATAACACCACTTCAAACCCATTAATCACAGCTCCCAAAACCTGTAGTGAACATTAGAAATATGCACAATATACTTGTAGTGAATAAAGGCTAGTAGAGACAATAAAAACATGCAAAGGATGGACAAAATACATCACATGACATATTATATTGCTCCAAAAATATGCACAATACAACAAAAATAGGTAATAAGAGAAAAATCCAATAAAAATATTAGGAAGAAGGCTTGAGCTCCATGTTCATACCCTAGCAGAGAAGAAAGAGGGGTAGAAAGGAAAATGACTAACTCCCTTTAGAAAGAGCTCCAAATTACAATATATAGAATGAGAAGAAGAGAAGAGTGAAATCCCAAAATTTCCCCTTCAACCACTTTCTAGTTGTAATAAATGAGGTGAAGTGACAGAAATAGATTTGCAAAATCTCCCTCACACTACCCCATGACTTGCCATTGGAGAAAATGAGGGCCATACTCATTTAATGCATTCTCAACCATTCTCTAGTTGTCTTCTTGAATTGATCTCATTTTATGAGAGATACATCCTCAAATATTCATTAATATCTAAATTTCTTGATTAATTTGCATTGGGAATGGTGTCACAATTCTAACGAGACCAATTTTGTGTGATTCCACTAAGGGATGCTCAAGTTATGGGTATTTTAGTGCAAGTGGATAATTTGAGTTTCTACGAGCTTTCTTTAACTACACAGACTATGAATTTAAATGTTTTGCTGAAAAGACAAGTTAATAACTTTCATATGCCTCTCCATATCTTTTTAAAATATCTGATCATTTAAAAATTTCTGGTTGGATTCATTATTACTCCCAGTTGTATTGACTACCGTTAATTTTTTACAACATGTTTCGGGTTCGAGATCCCATCCATGTTGAGCTCCATGTGGAGGCCAAGCACATCTCTAGGGTCTCCACTTTTCTTGCATCTTTTAGAAGTGCGCTGAGCTGACACATGGCATATTCCACATCTCCTTTCCTTTTTTTGGATTTCCTAATGTGAATCATTGCACATTAATATGAGGACCCTCTCTTTGGTGGGCCCATCACCATTCAACCCCACATGGAAGTCCCGCGGGATTTTGGGGTTTCATTCCTCTCTATCTCTTTATAATTGCATCAAGATGACACATGGCCTCTTTCGCAAATATTTTACTTTTCTTCGAGTTCACAATGGCTCAAATTTGACTCGCCAAGTCACCTTCCTACTATTTTTCACCATGATTTGGGTAAGTCCTTACCAGAGTTACTAAAGGCTTGACTCATCTTGCATTATTTGAGATCCTCAGAAATATCTTCACATTGTCTCAAATCCACCAATTTTAAATCTGGTGGGGCTATCCATTTCCCCTATTATCCACAAACCATCAATCAATCTTATGAGCTCATTCCTACACAACCAAGCTAACTTAGGGGCTTCTTGATTAATCACAGCAGTAATATGTTTGTTATCTAATTTTAGCGAGCGGTGGAGGGAATTAGATAAAATTTTGGTGACTCATGGGGGCCATTAGCCTACAAAATAGAATGGACCAATTGTTTATATCTATCTATTAGGCTGATTTGAACTTTTATTCTGAAATATTTGAAGTTTTGTTGTTTGCTTCTATAGCCGCCAACTAATCCTTGCACTTTTCAACTCTCATAAGGAACTCTAAAATTTATTTTATGAGAGTAGAAAATTATCTTTGATATTGAATTTCACTTATTCCCACAATTGTGATTTTAAGGTTGAAGGATGGATTAGATTCTGAATTAGGTTGCCAATTGATCTTATGAATGTGTAGAGGCTTACTACAATTCGTTCTGGAGAGTCAACAAGATTTCCTCCTTAACTAATTTTAGTTTCTCTGCATTTGTTTGATTTTAAGTTTGCAACTATTACAAGAAACTCGGATCTCCCTTAATACTCTTGAAGGGTATGGTTCATTGTAACACCTAGAAAAATACAAACAAAGGCTATATACAAAAGATAAAATCATACATGCCTCAAGTAAGACATGTAAAGTGTGCAAAAGCACTTCTTCAGCTGAAAGAAAATCTACTCCTACTCCTACACTAGCCAAACCAAGAAAAGCTAAAAAAATCTTGAAATAGGCAAGGAGAAATAACTTCCCTTCCTTACAAAGTGTGGCCATGTGATTAATTTAGCAATGGATATGGCCTATAATAAGAGTGAAAAATTACCTTCCACTCTTCCACCCATGGTATCAACAAACAAAATGAATACCTCCTCAAGATGTTTATCATTTGGTTAGAGGTGTTGTAGCTGACCCTTGGTGCTTTGAAGATTATCCTCATGCTCTGAAGTAAGCATGAATGGTGTTATTTTCTCCCTTAGATCTAATGAAGCCAAATACTTGATGGGGCATGGTTTGATCCACTGCAATTTCACTTTGTTCGATATTCAATATCCGAGATGAGGCTTTCTTACGGAATTTCCTAAATGGATTTAATTGTATGTTAATTTTGAATTTCCTATGCATCCACAAATAACTGATCCTCTACCTTTATGACTGGTATAGAATTGATGTCATCCTTTTCTTCCTTTTCCTTCTCTTCCATGACAACTTCTTTGGCAAATCCAAACTCTTTGATTGAAAGTAAAAACATTTCGATGATTATATCTTCATCAAGAGCTTTTGAATTTGATTCAGGGGAACTGTTATGAGTAGTAGGTTGTTCTTGAAAGTTCTCTTCCATGCAGTAGGCTCTTGTTGTTGGATAATTAATGATGAAGTAGAAAAGGCTTTGATTTCCATGGGATCTTCTCCATTAAAACATTCCTCCAAGTCAGATAAGAAATCAAGCTCATCATCATCTTATTGTGCCAAGGTTTCTCCCTCTTGCATGATGGTCTTTGAGTCTGCAAATTTTTCATCATGTATAGCTCCATCCTTAAACATGAATCTTGTGAGCTCAAACTCTTCCAAAAACTCTAATTTCTAGAGAGAATGAATGGGAGAGAGACCTGCAATATTTTGTGCACCTGACTCATGATTCGAATCCTCTAAATTTATTTTACTCATCCCCATATGCTCCTCTTATTTTGGATTTGGAGTTGTTTCTTGTTTACATGGAGGGAATGATTGTTTGGAAGGAAAAGGGGCAGAAGAAATGAGGTGGGATGAAAGGCTAGGAGATGGAGAAGGGAACTCAACATTTGGAGTAGTATGAAATGATAAAGCTTGGGAAGGGGGGCAAGATGAACAAAGAGTTGATGATTGAATTACCCATTAACAAGGTTGTCTCACACTTTTCTCATATGTTTCAATACCTTCAATCCACTGTGTAAGTTGGGGAAACATTTCAATCATGATATCAATATTTTCTTATGAGCTATAGTGTCTTGGAAAAGGCCTTCCCATGGACAAGGGGCCCTGCAACCGATCTTAAATGCCTTCATTTTTTTTGTAGCCCGAGATTGAACCATGTCTTCCTCCATTCTTTAGATCTTCTCTAGTAGACCAGCATCCTCCATCTGACTATTGTCCTCATATGCATACCCATGTCCTTGATAGGTTCCATAGCCAAACTGGTTTTGGCATTGCTCATATGGGTCAGCATAGTGGTTTTGAATCTAGTCATAATGCTGATTTGGAGAAGTTGTGAAGCTCATTAGAGGCTGATGGTACTACTGAAAGTGTGAATTCCATTGTGGGAATGAATTCATGGTTGCACAACTTCATAGAATGAAAGAAAATGAGAGATATGGAAAGAAAGATGAATGGAAATGGATATAAGAAAGGTTTGTAATTTTAGAGAATGGGTCGTTAGGATGAAATGGAGTCTCCATATGCACTTATATGTGCCTCCAAAGGTTGAATCTCACCAAGAGCACATTGACTTGATGAAATGAAATGGTAGGGTGCTTCGTTCAAGTCCCACTGGGTTTGCCAAGAAAACTATTGACAAGTATCTTTGTGGATGAACTGTCAGTCGTAGGATACCTTAGGGAAGTGAAACGTGCATCCTAAGATAACCTATAGATTTTAAACAAGTGGATCTTCTCTACGAGACGGGGTAAGGTTAGAGGAAAAAAAAAAAATCAAAATTAACAAAGGCAAAGTGCTAAAAAGAAGATTTTAATCAATAATCCAACCGCCTAAAATGGGGAAAAGGTGAGCAATGAAAAGGGTGGAAACAATACACCACATTCCAAAGATATATCTACACGAAACACCACTTCAAACCCATTAAGCATAGCTCCCAAAACCTATATTGAACATTAGAAATATGCACATTATACCCTGTAGTGAGTAAAGGCTAATAGAGAAAGTAAAAAAACATGCAAACAATGGAAAAAATGCATCACAGAACATATTATATTGCTCCAAAATGTGCACAATGACAACAACAACAGGTAAGAGGCAAGAAAAATTCCATTAAAAAGCTTAGGAAGAAGGTTTGAGCTCTATGCTCATACCCTAACAGAGAAGAAAGAGTGATAGAAAGGAAAAATGACTAACTCCCTTTAAAAGAGCTCCAGATTACAATATATAGAATGAGAAGAAGAGAAGAGTGAAATACACAAATTACCCCTTTAAACACTTACTAGTTGTAATAAATGAAGTGAAGTGAATTTTTTTTTTTCAAAATCTCCCTCACAAAGGCCCCATGACCTACTATTGGAGAAAATGAGGGCCATAATCATTTAATGCATTCTCAACCATTCTCTAGTTATCTTCTTGAATTGAGATCATTTTCTGAGAGATATATCCTCAAATATTCATCAATATCTAATTTTCTTGATTGATTTTCATCGGGCATGGAGTCACAATTCCAATGAGACCAATTTTGTGTGATTCTACTAAGGGATGCTCAAGTTATGGGTATTTGAGTGCAAGTGGATAATTTGAGTTTCCACGAGCTTGCTTCATCTACACGGGACTATGCATTTAACTTTTTTCTGAAAAGACAAGTTAATAATTTCCTCTCCCTCTCCATATATTTTAAAATATCTAAGCATTTAAAAATTCCTAGTGGGCTTCATTATTACTCCCACGTTGTATTGACTTGCCACCAATATTTTGCAACCTGCTTTGGGTTTGGAGCCCATCCATGCCAAGCTCCATGTGGAGGCCAAGCACATCTTTTGAAGTGTATTGAGCTAACATTGGCCATCTTCCATGGCTCCTTTCCTTTTCATGAGTTCATAATGAGACTTGTTGCACATTAATATGAGGACCCTCTCTTTGGCGGGCCCATCACCATTTGACCCCATGTGGAAGTCCCGCAGGAGTTTGGGGGTTTCATTCCTCTCTCTCTCTCTTTTAGAATTTCATCAAGCTAACACATGGCCCCTTTCACAACTATTTTACTTTTCTTCGATTTCACAATGTCTCGATTTGACTCGCCGATTCATCTTCTACAATTTTTTCACCATGATTTGGCTAAGTCCTTACCAAAATTTTTGAAGGCTTGAATCATCTCACATTAGTCTGAGATCCTTAGAACTATCTTCATGTTTTCTCAAATCCACCAATTTTCATGTTGGTGGGGCTATCCATTTCCCCTATTATCCACAAACCATCAATCGATCTTATGAGCTCATTCCTACACAACCAAGCTAACTTAGTGGCTTCTTGATTAATCACAAAAGTAATCTTCTTGTTATCTAATTTCAGCGGGTGGTGGAGGGAATTAGATAATAGTTTTCATCCAAATTTGGGTTCTAAGTGCTCTCTAGTAGTGGTATGAAGGGAATGTTGAATTTGAATGTGCAAATGGTGGATTTGAAAGCTGAAATTATATTAAAATCATCTAGACAACATTTTATTCATGATTCAAGTGGTCTCGGTCTCTAAAATAGTCTAAATCTTTGGGAATATCGACAATGTCGATATTTTGACCGTGAGGATGTAAAAGACCCAATTGCAAAATGGATATTGTTGAAATTGGGTTGTGTCACTTCTTGAGAATCATACAAGGTTCATGGAGGTGATTATATGACCTAATGGGTATCTCAGAATCGATAATATTTCTTCATGAAAGTGTCTTCATCAAAGCATAGGAGTAATTTTTATTGTTTGGGGTCTAGTAGTCTGTGTATGCTAATTAGTGATGAGAAGATGGTGAAATGATATTTTTATGACTCTTAAAGCTAACCAATTATAATTAATGTCATAGAACAATGCAAGTTCTCAACAAGATAGTGGAAGATAAAAATGTGTTGAGTTAGCTATCTTTTCTCTTTTGGAGAAACATGGTACAATGCTTAAAAATGAATGACTTGTATAGACCTGTAGAATATCCTTTGACTTAAAAATGGTCATTCTTTAACAAATTTAACTAATTTGTAATGGTTCAAGCATGCTTAAAGGTCATAAAATTGGAATGGTGATGGAAAAAGGTTTTTCAAATGAAAAGTATGATTAATGATGTTGGTATGTTGGTCATCAATATTGTGTCTCAGAGAAAGAGAATGTTAAAAGGTGTAAAAGGTCTAATAATGTATCTTGAAGCTGCTATGACTTATTTCAGTGTATCTAGAAGGTGTGTGTCCTCTAATGGATAACATGGATATAAATACATGATTGTGTCTTGCTAAAATATGGTCAAGAGAGTGAAACTAAGGTCATAGTGACCTCAAAGGTTGAAAAATGAAGCTTCTACATGTATGTGGATAGGTGCACTTATTGGTTGGATATTTTTTCAAAGAAAAAATATGAGGTTCAACCACAATACATGGGACAAAGTCCCTACTCAAATAAAGGGGAGGAACTATGTTTATTACTAATCTAAATCACATAAGAAGATATGTACAATATTTACACTATTCTAACAATCAGGTTTGGGATCTCATCCTAGTAGATTTATTCTTATTAGAAGTGAATATGAGTAAGGAGAAAAGAGAAGACAGGAAGAAGTTCATTGGTAGGAAAATAATAGATAGGAACGTGATTTCACTTAAGAAAATGTAGATCACAAGATAATCACACACAATTAAGTTTTAATAACTTGATGAATATTTGATGAACTAGATATTAAAGAAAAGAACAATTCAACGTATTGAACATAAGAACAATACATCAAATGTAAAATATATTCCCATAACACAAAGTTTTCAATAGATATCTTTAATATTCTTTGATGAAAAAATAAAACACAAAGTCTTTCTCTTTTTCCAACTCTAAGCTCTATGTCATACAAAACTCTCCCACTAGAAATGCCAAAACATTTCACATTTATAGAGATGGGGGCAAGAAAATAAGGAAACAGTTGGAACAACGTCTCGAAAATAGTAAATATGAATTAAGAGCTCATTTGACTGGTTCTTGCATAAGGATCCATTCAAACTTGTATATTCAAAGTATGTCTCAACATTTTTGAAAAAGACATGTTGAATGAAAAGTAGAAATGACATGATAAGTCCATTATTCAGATTTTTCTTCTTCATCATCGTGTTCATTTTTCCTCGATTAAAATTTCTAAAACTTCTTAATCATCTCTTAGGATTCTTGCTTGTCTCATCCATATGAGTAACAATTTAGTACCTCGTAGGTTTCATGCATATTTCCAATACTCCTTGGGAGCTTATGGTATTTCTTGATAAATTTAGCCAATTTGTAAATAACACTCTCACAAAGAATCATCTTATTGATAGCTTCCAAACCAAGTCTTCTCCTGTCATTGTATATTCCTTCTCAACTAGCTCCTAAAATTCCTGAATAGATCATCAAAATGTAAAATATTAAAACCATCATCTATAAATTTCACAAATGCTTTTAAAAATTAAATGGAGCGATAACCAGATTGTACCAAGCCAAGAATTTAGATGCTAATCAAACACCACAATTAATAAGATGAAATTAATTTTCTAAAATAAATTTACATAAATCTTTGCAAACAAATGAGCAGCAATATCATATATTATTATGGAAATCAATGAAATACAATGAGAATGGACCTTACGTATATGGGAAAGGAATAAAAATATAAGAACTAATCAATGTCGTAGATTAAGCCATAAATCTAGGAAAGAACTATTCAATTCCATAGATTTAGGAAAGAACTAGACATCAAGGATCTATTCAATACCATAGATGAATGAAATAACTAGTCCATACCATAGATCAAGGAAGGAACTATACCTAACAACTAGATAATATCTCCTAATATCTAAATAAGATAAAAGAAATATCCACACACATAATCGGGTGAGGATAAATACAATAAAGGTAAATAAAGTACCTAAGTGAACATGAGCTAAGGTAAATACCTACTATAACACCCCACCTCAAGTGAAACTAGGGGCCAAAATGGAAGTGGCATGTCCACAAGATGAGTCTCGGAAAATAGGCACGATGAGGTACTCATGTACAATATATTCATGAAGAAATATCAAACCAAAAGAAGGAAATAATCCTACTATAAGGAAAGAGAAAGAAGAAGAAGAAGGAATATGTTATCACAATGTTATCCTTTAAAATTGACAAGGGAAATTTTACAGGTAATTGTTAGTGCAAAATCACGGCACCTGGATGCTTTGGTCGTTCTGGGTTGAATACTATCATCCAAATGATTGCAAACATTGAATCCTTTCTCCAAGTGTGGGACTTGAAAAGTGAGAAAGGATTCTCCGAGAGAAGGTTGTTCCTATTCCTCTATTCGAGATCTTTGTAACATCCTCATTTTAAGATACTAGAACAAGGGAATATATATATATTTTTTTGATAACGTTCTTTGTTATGAATTATAAAATTCAAACACACGTTCAAGTTTTAATAATTGTTCTCTTCCCAAACAACACAGATTTGGAACACACAATTTCCTTTTAAAACTAATGTTCCTATTCGCATATTTACAATATGCAACACACATTCAATGCCATTCAATCCTATAACAGATTCTATATGCTACTATAAATGACTCGAGGAACTGCCGATCTTCCATTTTCATGGCTCAGAGTTTCATCGATCCTTCATTTCATGACTTGGCAACAACCGATCCTTCATGTTTGTTTATGCATAGTATATTATATATACCAGTTCTCTTAACCATTTCCGGTTATCAAAGTGATCCATTTAAGAAGCCTATTTGAATATCTGTTACTGATATTCATCTGACATCCTGCATCTTAAATTAAGTGATAAGGACAATGCAACTAGCACTTGCGATACTTTGGCCAAAGATTTTCACATGCTTTGCATGATCATATTCCTGGATGTGATACACATCAATGGAATACGTCCTTCACCTCACTTCACCTGTTATCTAGAATGGTCTTTCCTGGTTCCTACCAGTCCTCTCGATTTAAGGTCAGATTTAAACTTCCAATTTCCAACTAGCAATATGAGCGAATATAGGAAGGCACTCCTGGTAACTAAAGATACGCAGACATACGGTGCCGTTCCCCATGACTCCGTGTGTCTAGTTATCTTTAGTATCCCGGAGTCACTCCGTATACGTGATCATACTCCTATCCCTTGTCAAGAACTTCACATTCAGCCTATGTATTCTTAATGTTTTAATTCGGGAGGGCATTGTAATATGTCAGCTATAACATTGTGTCATCATGAAGACACCTTGTTGTAGCTGGCGTATGTCAATGTCCTACGGAATCCTTCCATCGAGAGTACACATCCTGCTCAAGTGATTTGGATATGATCTTAATATTTTAAAAAATCAACTTTCAGCAACCATGCTGATCCCTTTATCCTCGTTCCGTTACAGTTGTATATAGCTAAGAGAGACTAAATCCGTCCTTTATCTTGCTATGCATCTTCTCCTTCGTACTAAAGTGCTGCATTTCTCTACTTGGTTCTCTTCTTAATCATTAGATTAAGTAGCCCATTACTGACGGACGTGATAAGTTTAACCTATTAAACTTAACCAAGATTTTCCCAACTATAACTAAATTCAGAATTCTAGATTATTAGACGTCATTTAAACGAGGTCTAATTCCCAATAAATGTATTCATTTATTTTCCTTAACCTTACATAGTTAAGGTCCATTAGTTATGGATATACTTATCCCATATCCTTTATTCTGAATTTAACATACGAGGTCATTAATGGAGTTCGAAAGCGAAGTTCGATTACTCCGAAGTTAATTGATATTCCTTAGCTTCCAAGCTAATCCTGAATACCTATCAGTTATGGAATCATATTCTTCCTAACCCTTTTTAATGTCAATTAAGAATTCATCTTTACCCAAGTATGATCTAATTGCGCATTTCAACTTAAAGTTGTAATAAGGTAAGAATAGATATCAATTCCCATTTAGCATCCATCCACGGACAATTAAATAAATCCAAATCAGGAATAACATTATGTTTCCAATTTAATCATCAATATCAACTGATATAGTCATTAAAATATCACACTTGTATTTGTATTCATCAATTCATGTCATAATCCATACATTTGCCAATCCCACTGAATGGGCATTGTTTACATAAAACATCATTACAACTCATAGATGGAAGAATATACTTTCTTCTTTTCTTAATTCCTCGAAGAGGAATAAAAGTAAACAAATACAATTCATCTTCAACCAATCAAGAAGCATCAGAAAATAGCCATGTCTTCATTCTAATCAAATTCCATCTGCAAAATTATTTGCATGGGTCAGTTCAATGAACTGAGCATATTAAGCACTTGTCATTAAAATGAGGTGCTTCAATTAACTGTCTCAATAAAAGAACCACCTGCTTTTGAAATGACGATAAGACATCAATCAAGAAATAGGCACCAAAGAATGATCAGCATAACAACTGAACCATCAAAATACCATCACAATCAACCAAAGAACTGCTGTCCTATTTTCCACATAACCGTTACAAGTTCCAAATTACAATATTTGTAAAGTTAGGAATACAAATAGCGTACTGCTGATATAACATACTGTTATCTTTTCCACTCCTTTCATTAATAATAAAAACAAAGGATAAAACTAACTGAAATGTAAACCCATTACTTTCCTTTCAGTTCATGCATCATATTAGGTTCCTAAGCAATCACGCACAGACGAGAAAGCGAACAACAATGCATATAGTTGCTCATATCTAAGCACTACAAGATTCATTATTAACGAATTACAGATTTCCAACTGAATGAAAGAAGAAAAGATCATTTTTCCAAGTCATTCATCCATATCCCTATTTCTTTCCTCATGACTGTCCCAAAATTGAATCCAAACGAGACACAATCAAGATAACAGTTCAGAGTGAAACTTACAAAATCCATTCAGAATTCACTTTCCGGCAGCAAGAGTAATTTCATTCATAATCAGCTTTAAATGAAAACAAGGAAGAATTTATCATCCTTATCCATACTTCATTTAAATCAGGCTCATATGAATATCCAAAACAGGTTAGTACAACATCGTATTTATCATAGATCAAATAGTATAAGGATGCATACTATGTATTTACTGTACTAGAAGAGCCCATACTTTCTTCACTGTATTTTAAACCAGATAAACAGTTATACAATCATGCAATCAATTAATCACATGATTTTCTATTTCCATGAACGCATACAGTTCAAGATGAAATTTATTCATGGCTGTTACCTACAGCAAGACCAATCATAATGCTATTTCCAGAATTCAAACAGCCCAAAGAGAAGAATTCGTTCCTTTAACTATTCAAATAAGAAACAATCATTTTCTTCAACTCAACAAGAATTATTCATGCCGATTTCATTTTTCCTTGAATGTCAGTGCAAAGATCAGAAGACCACACGAAACATTCAAAATTTCCGTTTGTACGAAAAATAACAGCACTCAGAAAACCATCTAAATGCCACTGTAATCTTTGTCAAATTGAACTTAAAACGTTCATCAAAACCAAATTACTGTTTCATTTGAATCAAAAACAGCATAAGAAAGAAGAATTTGTTTCCCTATAATTTCAGTAAGAGACAATCAACTTCTACAAGGAATTAAAACACCCCATTTCGTGTTTACCTTACCAGGACAGTTCAATTCGTAATGACAGTTGAACAATCGTTCATAATGAACAGCAACTCACATAGTCTAAACCGTTTAAATTTAATATAACATAAACAATGAATACCCCATGCAAATTTCTTCCTTGCACAGCAATCCAAAGTAAAAATGTGTTTTCACAAAGACAGCCCGAACTAAAAGGTCGAACAACATCAATGAAACACAACAATCATCTAACCCCCTCAGCAAGAATCAACATGATTTATTTAATGCACAGAATACAAGTCAAGCTTGTTTTCACGACTACAGTCCGAGCCGTAAGATCAAACCGCCTCAAATAAGACATAACAAATCATCTTTCCTCCAAGGCAAGAAGAAGTACAGTACATAAATATTCATTCATTGCTCAGGAATGCAAAGCCAAGATTTTTAATCGTGTCTACAGTCCGAACGGTAGACCAAACAACATCAATAACCACAACTAATCATCCTACTTTCTCAGCAAGAAAACAATATAATTCATTATAAGTTCAGAAGGAAAAACTATTTCTTTTCCAACTCCCACGAATACTCAATCGTATTCGTCTATTTTCATAAAAGAAGAAGCACAACAATAATTGTATTACTAGCATATCCTTCTAACCGAGTTCGCAATACTCAGATAAAACTCTAATGCCAATTCCTTTAAAATACAAAAATGCTATCTCCTTCTAATCCCGAAACAGCAGAAGGAAGAGAAAAGTTTTATTTCCTCTAAGAGAAATTTCAGTATAGAAACAACATCATGCAACTCGTACATCCTGTACAATTTTATCACAAAAGACCATATAACAAAAGAACATTCGCACAGCAGTGAAAACAACCCACACAGTCTGCCAGTTCTTTATATAACACTTAAGCAGAGAAAAACCCATCTCGAATTCCCAAGTACCATCAACAACCAATACAACAAGTTCATATTCCAACTCGATTCATGCAAAGACAAATCAAAGCATAACAACCAGAAACGAATTTACCTATCATTTCCAAAAATGACAGCAGAATCGACTAAATCCAAATCGTATCAACATGACAACAATCACATAAACCCAAAACCCAAGAGCAGGGTTGTTTTAATGAGACGTTTAAACAAAGCAAGTATTTTTAAAGAGAAGGGCTTAACATGCCTGCAATTTCTTTTCCAAAACTCGAAGAAAACTGCGTTTGCCGAAGATATTTCCTTCCTCGGCGACAACACGAGCTTTCCAACAATTCCTTTCCTCTTCAGGCTCAGCAACAGCCTCCAAATCTTCCAAGAACAGTGATAAATCCAAAGAAACTGGTTCGACTGAACCAAACAAAAAAACCAAATGCAGAGCAACTTCACCAAATCCAAATCGACACAATAACAATCAACATTTCCCTCCTACGCCTTCCAAGGCGAGCTGGTCGCGAGGACCAAGAACATTTAATGCATTAAAGGCTCTGCCTTTTTCCAAATTTCCACGCCACTGCCAACTTGAGTTGGCGAATTCCAAATTTTGAATTTCACATGCAAAACCAAATTTAGCTCCATGTCCAACTAAATACCTCCGCCACTTACCTGCCCCCGCCAAACTGGCGCTGTCCACGTATGGACTCCCCATTTAATGCCATTGAATACCCCTTCATCCTTATCCTCTCCCTCCAAGGGTCTGCGCATCCCCTTTAGGTTAGGATTAGTTTAGGATGTTTATTAGTATTCAACCTAGGTCATAGTTTAGTTTTAGGTTATTAGGACTTAGGTTTATTTCCCTTTTTTTGTAATTTAAAAATCCACTTAGGATAGTAGTTTAGGATGTATGTTAGAACTTAGGATTAGCTTAGGATTTAATTCCTTCTAACCACTAACACTAACCAACCTTCACCCAGTCTTCCAACTGACACTCACGTCAATGTTGTGCAGGACGTTTCGTCCTTTGTTTCACATGCCAAAGCCACCCGTGTCCAGACGCTTCCTGTCTCACGAGGTCTTAAGTTCGACAGTACAGGGTTCAAGAATCGAACCTTTGTCGTTGGCATTTACGTGCCAGCTACTCATACCTGCAATCAGGCGCTGCACATTTATATCATCCTCAGGTTCGGTTAAAGAGTAAATCGACACAGAAATCACAAGAAGACCACAGCATACTTTGGATCAATGAAATTGATTCAAGGTGTGCTGTCAATCAGCAAAGAGAGTTTAGCAAGTATACGACAATTTTTCGTCACATCAGCAAACACACAAGCACAATAACTGCTGTCCTATGCAATAAATTACAGCATGCAAGAATCCAAGTTAGCAACACATTCTCTTAAGATCAGAATATATCTTAACATGTTTGCCTTCATTTCAGCAGTTATAATAGTATGAAAAATATTCACCAAGATAACTTACAAAATCAGAGTGTTACGATGCACACGAAATATGCAGAGGGTTTTCTCAAAACCTAATCTAATCTGCCAAGGAGACAGGGTAAGAAGATGCATAAAAATAAATCTAAGCTAATAGAGGTGATGCACCAAGGAATGAAGAACAACCTATCTTGCCAGTAAACACAGACCATTCAAATGTGATATAAGATCATGCACAGATAACAAAACTTGCAGTGAAAGACTAGGAGGATGCAAAATGAACACAGAGAGGGTTGAGAATCATCCACAGACATGTATTACTTGCTCCAAAGATTGATACAATGCACTACAGAATGCCAAGAGGTAGATTCATATTACAGTTTCAAATGAGAGGTTTGAACTTTGATAGGAGAAGAAGGGAGGAGCAAAACAAAAAATGTTTGACCTTTTGAAAGAAGCTCCTCTTTACAATATATAGGAAGAATGAGAGAGGGAAAAGAGAGGAAATTCAGAATCTACCCCAACCACTTCTAGGTCATATTTTAAATCATCTCATTATGGCAGAAGTGGCGGATCCTGGCAAAATGGCGGGCTGTCTAACAGAAGCGGCGAACTGTCTGCTGCATTAAAGCTGGTTGTTGGAGCGTCACTTCTGGCATTACCACGCGTCAGGGACGTTTTCTCAATTTTATCTCTCTAAACTACACCAAAATGCAAGATTGATCCTAGAATCATGTAGAGAATTTCAACAGCTTTCCTGTTGATATAAAGAACGTGCAAATCCGAGCTCTGGATCGAAAGATACGACGATCCGAAGATTTAGGGCACAAAACAGGTGAAAACGTGTTTTGAAAATCTTTCCCGCGCTCTACCACCTGGATGACACGTGTCAAGCACTGATTGGATGTGTAATTCTCTCTCCTTCCTGCTTCATTGGACATGTGTCCTCTTTTTATTGGCTCGGGTCAGTGCTTGAAACCTCACCCTTTGACTTTTGGACTTTCTCCCTTGTGACACGTGTCGTGATTTGATTGGTCCGCGGGTCTGCCGGCTTTTCGCGCCCTTCACGTCTTCATGTCCCGGATGTCCCAAACTGTTTGGGACAAAAACTCCCGATCCACCCAAAATGGGCTTCCTTGTCCCTCATTCGGCCGATGACACGTGGCATTGCTTGATTGGCTTTCGGCTCCTTCAGCTATCCACGTCCCACGCGTCCCTTTGTCCCAACTGTCTGGACTATCTGGGACAAATTCTTCCGAACCGCCCGAAATGGGCTTCCTTTGCTCTCAGCTGCTTCACCTTTTCACATCCTTCACGTCCTCGCGGCCCAGATGTCCCAAATGCTTAGTGCAAAAGTTCTCCTTTTTGGCCGAACCGGGCGGTTCGCGCCCTTCACATCCTCGTGGCCCAGATGTCCCAACTGTTCCAACTTTTGTGAGGATTACGACTTAGCCAATTTTCACAATTTTTCCTATCCCAAGCTTGTTTTTGCCACTTTTTTCACCTTTCCTCAGAGCTTTCTCTTTCCTTCTTGGCCAGGGGAGTTAGAAAAAATCTAAGGGGACCCTAGAAACATGATTTTTGCCCTGAATCCATCCATTTGCAGGACTTGAGAATTCGATGCATGTTATCAAATTAACCACAGGGGTGAATTTTGGATAACGATAACCCTACCAAAATTTTGTTCGGTCCCTCGTTGGGATCCCCTCTGCATTTGAATGTTGCAAAGTCCCTTTACTGGTAAATCTAGTTCTCTCGAACTTAGTCATTTTGGCCCTCTTTTGGCGGTGCACCTTTTTTCTCGCGGCAACACATGATAAATCTGCACCCCCTTCATTTCCTTTGGTGCACCGTTTGACGTGTCGACACATGTTTTGGTACGCCTTCCCATGACGCGCCATTTTTACGTGCGCCAAGGTGCATGCACCTTCATGTTAACACATAAATTATTGCGCCATGTTTTGGTGCACCAAAGGGCACAAGGAATGAAGTGTTGACAGTCTTAAAATTGTGCCAAGGCACAAGTATTCCCATGTTGACACGTGTTTATCCACGCCAAAGGGTGCACCGTTTGACATGTCGACACATGTTTTGGTGTGCCTCTTGAAAAATTGGTTGGTGCATTTATTACACCTTTGCCTATATATAGGCGCATCCACCCTGTCACTTTCACAATCGGAAAACACGTGATTAATTTTATTCCTCTCTGCACACTGTCAAAGACGCTTTGTCGTCCTCGTGTCACATTCATGGACCCCACTTTGTCTCTCACATTCTATATATTCTGGGTAAGTGGTCCTTATTACTCTCATGTTTTAGTTTTTGCTGTTGGTTGTTGAAAGAGGGATGAATGAATATAAGAAACCCATAAACCCCTCCTATTGTTTTTCCCTCCCAAGATTTCTCCACCCTCTTTCTAGATCATTTGTCAAATAGGGCTCTACCTCAAAAACTAGCCGGATCTCTTCACTTTGCACCCCTTCACCTGTAAAATCCACAAGAAAAGGCTTAAAACACATGTAAACCCGTAAGGGAAAGAAATAACACTTGGAAGTTCGTATTAGACTACATTTTCCTCTTCACACATTCGCCATTCTTGCTACATAAAATATAGTCGCACCATGAAGGCGCACTTTTCTTGCTTGCAACACCCCATAACCCTATGCCCTTTGGCGCACCAAACTTCTATGTTGCATGGAAAATATTTGCACCATTGGTGCACCCTACCCCATACAACACCAACATTACTTGTGCCAAGTATAAAACTACGTAAATGGTGCAGCGAATGTCGTGAAACCTTCCTTGCGCCACGCCAAACTCCCCTTTTGCGCACGTAAAGCTGATGTTACACACATTAAACCTACACCCTTGGTAGCGCACCAAATTTCCATGTAACATGAAAAATATATGCACCATTGGCGCATCCTGTCCCCGTGCAACATGAAAATTATCTGCGCCCAATATAAAACACATATGAATGGCGCAGGCACACTTCTGCTTACAATAACAAAAATGTCATGTGCAGCATCCTTGCGCCCTGTGCCCTTTGGCACTAATTTTTTCCTTGTAACACCCTCCTTCTGTGCACCATATTATTAACCCTATAGCCTGTAGTGTCCTTGCGCCCTGCACCCGGAGGCCTTAAAATTACTAACTCTTCATTCTGTCAATGCTTTAATGGAAGATCTGATGGCTAACATGGCTCTTTTGCGTTGGACTTCACTCCTCCTTCTTGCAGATCAGCAACTGAACTCAGATCCACATATGTCTACATCAAGCAAGAGGCTGACCAAATCAAAGGGAAAAGCTAAACTTACAGAGGAAGAGATGAAGTACAAGTATCAGAGGGTCAGAATGCCCGAGTCCCAGGTAGAATGTGACCTGGATATAAGAGACTCTGAGCTCGGTCACATTGACATGGAAGATTTCGGGCCAGAACCAAAAGAGTCACAGGAAGTCCTTGGATGGACAAACTGGTAGGCAACGGGCTACATTTTGTTGGGGGTTCCCGTAAGTGCGAAACAACGAATTCATGATGGTGGTGGCCCGTTAATACAACAAAGACACGAGATGTGTTGAGAATGAAAAGGGTAAGGTCATAATCAACATGACTTGCTCGACACTTCAAAATCATGCTTGGCATCCCTCATCATCAACATTTCATGGCCATAATCCAAGAGGACTGCGTTAAGGCATGGGAGGATAATGAAGACTAGTGCATGCAGCTGATGAATGAAGTGTATTTAAAGAAGAAGAAGGTGGTAACCAGATGGCCACAGTTATTCACCATAGCGATTTCTCGAGGAACTAAGTGATACCATCATGTTCCTAAGTAGAGTATTTGGCCTTCCCGATTCCGATTACTTTCATAAGTGGATGCTCGGTACCTTGAGACTATGAACAAAAATGTACTAGATCAACACTTGAGTGGGCGGAGATCATAAGCGGCACCATATCCAAGCGCTCCAACAACTCACCACAATGGGGAGGTTCTACATGAACTCCTACATAGTCTATCTTTGCAGCCACGAAAGGGATTATCTAACATTGAGTCGATGTGGGGTTTGGCCCCAGTGAGAATATATGAGTACTACCCGAGCTAAAAGCGGAGAACACATCCCATGATTCACTAAAATTAATGATGCTTTCTTTTATGGCATCATCTACCTTTTGAGACACAACATGACTCACGGTCGAATGACAAGGAGCATTTTCACGAACAGAGAAGTGGGGGTCCTTGTTTACACAGTTTCCCACCTTCACCTATCTCAGGGCAGCTAACTTCTTAGGGGAGCCCACTAAATTACCGAGGTATGCTGGCCCCAAGCTGATCTTGTTGGAGCTATCCAGACACTCATAACCTACCATGAGAAGGGTTTGTAGAGAAAGATGGGTGGAACTCGTTTCCCCCTTACGGTGGTTAGGTACACTTGTCTTTCCCACCACAAAGCCTAGGAAATGGTTCTTTGAGCTAGAACTGCTCAATCTAAAGCACAACTTCTGGCGAGGCCTACTTTTGATCCAAGGAATTGACTTTCCAGGGGAAAAACTCAATCCAATCCACATTCCACGGATCGAGGACATTTATATCGACTGTATCATGAGGTCAAACTCGAAGGAAGGACCACTCCCTCTTGGCTTTGGTAAAAATCATTCAGTACGGCGTGGCCAATAACCCAAAAGGTTATCAAACTACTTATCAAGAAGTTGATCAGGTGTATCTTGACATGGATGGGGACAACTGGCTATTTGCTACAATTGACAAAATAAAAGTGCCCCAGTCCATTGAAGAAAGGGTCAAAGAAACTTTGTGGTGGACAGAGCACTGGTGCAGGATGAATGGCCTCATATACCTCGAGGTATATTTCACTACGTCACCATTGGGCAATGCAATTTTCAGGCCAAAGCATTTGCCAGAGGTCAAAGGAAAGGATAAGGAGGGTGAATCGAGCACTGCTTAAGGAGCTCCTGAAATTCCTCCTTCCACTATACAAGAACAAGTTGTAACTCTGGCTTCCCTTGAGAAAGAAACGGTGGAAGATGTTTCGACGGGCACATCCACTCAGGGTGTCACCACTACTTTAACCACTTTGAGGTTCCTTCTATTCCTTCTCCCTCTCCTCCTTCTCCTCCTCGTGTGACCCAAGTGACCATTCCTTTGGTCATGTCCTCTCCCCCATCTTCTACTGTTCCCCCTTCCTCGTCATCCATCTTCTCTTCTCTCGCGGAGCTGTCCCCCACCATTTCTTCTCTCATCTCTCAGCTCCCTTTCCTATGTCCTCTTCCCCTACAAGTATCCTTTCCTCCCGTGAGCACTTTCTTGGCCTCCCTCTCGATGCCACCACCAAGTGTCTCTACCCATTTCCCCTTATCCATCGCAGCCTGCTCTCCTCTTCCACCTCTGGTCTCGTTCCCATAAGTCCAACTTGGATCTCCTAACATCTGAGCTAGCAATAGAGGAAAGTCCCTACCGCACTGATGGACTTCTCTGTCATTCAATCAAAAGGGGCTAAGAAGCAAAATCCCATAACCCGCTTCTCTCAGAGTGCATCAAGGGAGAGGGTAATGGAGATTGCATATCCCGATCCTTCAAAGGGTAAAAAGGATTTGTCCCCGACAGATTATACAGTGACCCAAGTCACAATGGGAGGTCCTATCTATAGTTAATGCCATTTGTAAGAAGCTCTAGGAAGCAAAGGAAGAAAAGATCCTATTAAAGAAGACAAATAAACATCTTCTCCATGCCTTGCAGAAAATGGGATGTGCACCTCCTACAACTGCCGCCGAAACTCCTGAGCCCCTGAGCCAGGATAAGATAAATGAATACGCCAAAATCGGTGAGTAGGGTATGGTAGTATCCACCTGGAGAGACCAAATCCTCAAGGAAAGTGAGGGAGTAATCGTTAAGTTCACCGAATTGTATTAGAACATCAGTCGGGTGAACAAAGAACTCCAGGTGATTGTAGGACCTATCTCCGAAGAGCTAGACCATGCTAGGATGTAGCATGAGACCTTCCGAGAAAACACTTGATTGTTAAGTCGATCAACATCTTCAATCACCCCATAGCCCTCAACAAAATCCTTTCTACTCTAGACTACTAGGTCAATCAGTTGGAGTTTGTCCTAGAAAAAATAGACAGTCAAAGAGGAATCCTGAATGTGATGCATCAAATAGAATAGATCGTCCCGAGAATGTCCCGTGGCTTTCTCACTCCTTCTTTCACCTTGAGGAAGGTAGACGAAAATATTCGTATCTTCAAGGAGATCATCTCACAAAAATGGAGCTAGAAGTCACCTTTGACACCGAATCCATCAACAAACTTCGGCTGTCGTGACTTCATAAAGTACCCGATAGAGGCGGAAACGACTATTACAAGCTCCCGAAAAAAGCTCACAAAGCAGCGGAAACTTGCGAAGCTATCAATGATCGCCATAATGATCCTTCCCAGGATCAACTTCAGCCCATGATTAGCAAGTTCATGGAATATCGGGCTCGATTCCACATCACCTCTCCTGAGCAGCAATGAAGTAGGATACCCCCTTTCACCATGCGTGACGACGATGAATAGTCTCCTTCCTCTCAATCTTATTTTTGTAAATATTTAAGAGTATGTTGGCACAAATGATGACATCATCCATGTTGCACCATGGGATGATGTCATCCACCAAGTTGCTGAAAGTCAACAGTTGACTTTTAGATATTTTGTAGATACTTTGTAATTAGGTTGTTGATTGCTTTTTGACCTTCTCTCTTTTCCTTCTCTATATATACTTGAATACTTGTTGTATTCAGGGATGAATATTTTTCAGATGAAAAATAGAAGTAAGAAGAAAAGACTTTGAGCTTTTTGTAACAGAAGGAAATATTAATACAATATTTAGACTTTATGTCAATACTTGTGTTATACATCGAGCTTTCTTATGTTATATCCGTATGTTTATTCTGTTGAATTTATCACTTTCATTGTCATTTATTCATCGATTGCTTTGTTCATCTATGCAAGTAAGTTCGGCTCTGTTTACTACCAACCCAAAACATAGACCCTCTGACCTTTCTGCTTTGGAATTCATTTCTTTTCTCCCTTCAGATCTTTCCTATCTCCTCGCCTCGCTTCTTCCCCTTCTTCTTACAGTTGGAAGTACCTCTCTTGGGATGACATCCTAGCCCCGAAGGTAGAATATTGTGAGACTTGCATAGATTCTATTTGGTAGAATAGCAATAAACCGGTTTCACTTTCTTCGACTCAAAGAGGGCTATGCCCTGCACACTGCTGATGGCTCATCTATCCATAGATCCGTCCAAATGGCTGATTTTTAGACCAACATTTTTGGCGACTCTCTGGGGATCAAATAGATCTAATAGATCTATGATAGTGGTATATTAGAAAATTAGTGAAAATTAAATTTTAAAAAAATCACTACCTGTTTGCAAATTTTTAACTTTTGTTCAAAATCCAAATTTTTGCAAAAGTGACCCAAACTGAAAATTTTCTTCAGAGGTCCATAGATCTGGGCTAGTTAGAGATCTTTAGTTCACTGAGTTTTTACAAAAATCTGTATTTTTCCGTAGATCTGAGTTTTTGACAGTTTACCAAAATTTTCAAACTCTTTAAAAAGTCAACTCTAGATCTGAAAATCAGCTTACTAAGCTTTACCATCATTTTATCCTCGTTGATCTTTGTCATTAAAACCACAATCGGTTGTTAAAAGAGGGATAAAATTAAATATTTAGAAAAGTACATGCTGCTGATTTTTGTTAGAAAATTCAGAAAATCAGCAAGTACAACCAAAAAGAGTTTTAAATCTACTCCAATATATTGCAGATCTGGAAGGTACACTGGTAGGTGAACCATTTACTCATAGCAGGAGAGCCCGTGGAGAAGTTGATCCTACTTTCGATCTACTTCAAAGGCACAACTTCAGTGTTACACCAACATGCTTCTCGTCGCTAAGCTCAGCTGACCGGTCATCCAGGAGTGTCTCACCTCCACGAAGGAAGCACCTCTCACAAGGTGCATCCACATCACTTTGCAGTGCTTTGTTGCTCAGTGGGACCATCCTCCCAGCATGCGTTCTCTTTCTAGCTGTTCAAATGGTAGTGCCATGGGGAAATGCTATGGGCCCTTTGGCTTTACCACATCCTGTTCACGCGCTCCCACACGGAAACCGAAAGAATTTTCCTAAATTTGATGGGAGCGGGAACCAAAGCATAGATTCACACATATCCGCGTTCATCATGTCATGCGGTAACAACTCCTCAGTATCTGAACCATGAAGATGTGTCAGTTCACCTCTTTCTAGAAACACGGCAAGGACCAAGAATGAATGGTTTCAGCATTTGTCACCCAGATCTATTACTAGTTGGGCCACCTTACGGACTGCATTTGAAGAAAGGTATAAGCCTTCCAAGGATGCATTTGCATTGCTATCAAAGATCACTCACCTGAAGAAGGAGGTCAATGAAACCATGCATGATTTCATCACCCATTTCAACTCACTAATCAATCGAGTTCCACCTACCATGCTCCCAACGCCAGAAAATCAGAAGTGTTTCTTCGTGAATGCCATGAGCTCAAAAGTAAGTTTCTTACTCTTGCAAGAACAAGTCACTACTCTAGTTCTCACCCAAGCTGCTGCCATACAGATTGAAGATAATTTGCTTATATCTAGTGAATTGAAGCGAGAGCCATCCAAGCTGAAAGTTTCAGCTCCTTCTCCCACCACTTCATCCGATCCGACATTCCAAAAGATGGCAAATGACTTGCTCACATTAAAAAAGCAGCTAGCTCAGTCTTCTCCCAGCTCTTCAGTCCTGGGATATTCCACGGAGGAGCTTTACTTCTAACAACATCTCACAAAGGCCCCACCTACCCACAACTACTCCACGGTTGGTGCTCAAGGCCCCTCCAGTCAATGCTTTAGCTGAAATCGAAGAAGAGGAGCAAAATTATGAAGAACCTTCATCGCCAGGTGAAGATGATCAAGATGTCGGTGAACCGACTGGTGACTCTACTATCAGGTATATGGAATTTGATGAGGAAGAATTTGAAAAAGAGGAGGGTACCCAAGGATATGCAAGTAGACAGTCATATGCTATTTTTACCCACTCACAAGGAAAAGAAGCAGAAATGGCTGCCAATACACAGAAAGTGAAGGCTATGTCACACACGCCTCCAACCATCGCTAAACGAGGTAGGACCCTCCTTTCTCAACCCGTAATTAAGTATTTTTGAAAAGATCTTTTTCCCCTATCTCCCATCCGAATCATCCCTCTCATGTTCCTATCAAGGATGGTAATCCTACCCTACCATTGCGAAATGAGGGACTCATTCCTTCATCAACGTAACCCTTGGCCGCGTTTGATATAATCGATCACGCTAAAAAGACCAAAATCTAGATGTCTAAGGCCGAATATCTTCAGTCAAATCCTGAGTAGCTTGTAAGGTTGACCGAATACATCCAAAGCCAAGCTGTCATAACTACTCAAGTTTCCCCAAAATGAATCCTTTCTACTCCTCCTACATCTCACATAAATGTTGCCTCAACAGCTACATCAGAAAGATAGAACCTTTCTATCTCTCCCTCCTAATCAATGGCCACAAACTAAGCAACTGCATAATTGATTTTGGGGCTTCCGATAACGTCATGCCAACAAAAGTTACCCATGCCTTGGGACTCACCCTTACCAAGCCTTTTGGCAGATGTTATTCCTTGGAAACCAAGTAGGTTCCGCTGATCGGTCAAATCAAGGATGCTCAGTTCGCATTTGCGGCGTTCCCAGAGAAAAGAGTAAAGATGACCGTCCTCGTTGCTGATATTCGGCAGCATACAAAATTCTACTAGGAAGGAGCTTTTGCAGTGAAGTTGGAGGGGAGATTCATATGGACTGGTCTAAGGCTAGAATCCCTGTCAAAGGTATAATGCAAACGTTGGAGCCAGAATCACAAAAGAAGTACTTGGTTACTAACTCCAATGACCCCAAAGCCCAAATTCTCTTCGAATCATCAAGGATGGGAAACTATTTTTTGTCTATCGAGTCTGACAAAATGGATGTCCTCATCCAAGTAGAGGATCTTAACAAGATCTGGACTTTGCAGTTTGATGGCAACTGCGCGACTAGTGGGTGCGGCATTGGAACCATGCTAATATCTCTTGAAGAGGAGATTATTCCTCTCTCTTTCAAGTTGTAATTTTTCAACATGAATAATACTGTTGAGTATGAATCATTGCTACTTGGCATGCAAGCCGCAAGGGAAAGAGGAATCAAAAATCTGAAAGTACAGGGCGATGCAAATTTGGTCGTAAATCAAGTTAAAAGGATATACCAAGTGAAGAATGAAAGGCTCAAGCATTACCGCAACATAGTATGGGACAACATCGAGGAGTTTGACGCTTTTTCAATAGAAGCCATCCCAAGAGCTCAGAATGACATGGCCGACTCATTAGTCATCTCAACATCCCTCATGCTCCCTCACCCAGGTTTGAAAATAGACAAATATACCATTGAGGTGGTTTTCCACCCAAGCATGCCGGATAATTCTTAGCACTGGCAGGTATTCAACGATGACAATCAACTCATTGCCTTTCTTGAAAAAGTGGAAAATTTTAGTGAGCTTCATTTTGAAGGATCTACTTCCACATGTCGTGAGTCTGTTACTGATCAGAACGGGAATCCGAAGGAAATGATGGCATATGTCAGCTCAAAGGAAATAAAATCTGAAAGGCTTGGTTTCCCTAGAACGGTTGTTCGACAGGCATGATCATTTTGTCAAAAAGAAAAGGTGAGATGATCCTAGCTCCTCCCTAGAAACCGAACTGGTCAATTTAGGTTCGGTTGAACATCCACAGTTTGTAAACATTGGAAAATGTTGCACACCCGAACAAAAGTGAAAATTCATCAAGTTGCTGAAGAAATACATGGATGTATTGGCATGGTCATATACTGATCTAAAGTCTTTCAAGCCAAAGGATGTCCAACATGACATCCCGTTGAAAGAGGATGTCAAACCCTTTCGCAAGAAGCAGAGACACTACAATCCTAAGATCTTAGGTACTATCCAGAGCTGAAATTAAAAAAATGCTAGACGCATGGATCATTTTTCCTTTCCATTACGATACACAGGTGGTAAACATTGTGCTAGTACATAAGAAGAATGGTGAGATACGCATCTACGTAGATTTTGGCAACCTAAATCAAGTGTCCTTGAAGGAAAACTACCCACTTCCCATAATGGATCAGGTTCTGCAGCGGAATGGGTCGAAGTGTTGTCGATGCTTGATGGTTTTTCAGGCTACAATCAGATTGAAGTCTCTCCTGAATACCAATTCAAAACAACATTCAATACCCGTTGGGGTACATTCACTTATAGCATGATGCCTTTTGGTTTGACCAATGCTGGTGCTAATTTTTAGTAGGCCATGGACTTTGCATTCAAAGGTATGATGGGGAGGGTCCTCGTAGTTTACTTGGATGACTTGACTATGTTCTCCAAGCGAGAAATGATCATTTTGATCATTTGGAGCAAGTATTGACTAGATGCCGAGAGCACGGGATCTCCCTGAATCCAAAAAAGTCTATTTTCAAAGTCACAGAAGGAAAGTTCTTGGAACATGTTATAAGAAAGGAAGGGATGAAGATAGATAAGGTTATTCAAAGCCTTACTTTACCTATAAGCAAAACTGACGTTCACTCCTTCTTTGGAAAAGTGAATTTTCTCAGGCATTTTGTTCCCGACTTTGTTGAAAAGACTCACCACATATCGAATATGATGAAAGGATCACCAACTTTCCAAAGGGAGTGAAGAGGAAAGAAATCATTTGAGGAGATAAAAGCCTCTGTCGCCCACGTGCCGGTCCTGGTGTGTCCTGATTTCTCGAGGGATTTTATCATGTATAGTTATGCATCTGAGCATACAATGTCAGCCATCTTAATGCAAAAGAATTCTGAAGATGTTGAATCACCAATTGCATTCATGAGCTCTCCCCTCAAGCCTCACAAATTAAAGATGACTTAGTTGGAAAAGCATGCCTTCGCCATTGTCAAAGCAGTCAAGAACTTCAGGTATTACATTCTAAATTCTCACACAATGGTACTAGTCCCTGACATAGCAGTCAAGTCAATCCTAACTCAACAGGAGTTAGGGAGTTTGCGAGGGAATTGGATCGCAAAAGTCCAAGAGTATGATCTAGATATAAAACCAACCAAGCTGGTAAGAGGCAAGGGCCTATGTCAGCTTATGGCTGAAAACCAAGATTCAAAAGATTCCGGAGGAAGGAATGATTGCATTAATGAAACACAAGGCCAGCTGGAGAAAGCTGATTCTCTACCCATGGTTCCGTTTTTGTCACGACTAGCGACGAATGGTATTACGATATCGGTTTCTTTCTCACTTATGGTAAGTGTCTAGCTCATCTCGAATACAAAGGAGAAGCATGCTACAAGCTAGGAGCAGCCGATATGTCATCTAGGATGACGGTTTATACAAACATGGAATAGATGGCATCTTCTTGCGATGTGTCAATAAATCACAACTAACAAAGTTCTTGTTGTATATATTTTCCCCTCGTGTCGAGGTGGAGGTGCACAACAAGAAGTGTCAACATGAAAATGGATGCAACCATGGCACAAGTTAGAGGCTCACGAAAGAAGTGTCGACATGAAAATGGATGCACCCATGGCGCAGGTAAGAAGATGTCGACACGCCAAAATTCATGCCCATGGTGCAGGTCGAGGCGCACAAAGCCAGAAGTGTCGACATGAAAATGGATGACCCATGGCGCAGACAAGAAGATGTCGACACTCCAAAAGTTACACCCATGGTGCAGAGTCAAAGGTGCACAAGAAGAAGTTTCAACATGAAAATGGATGCACCCATGGTGCAGGTAAGAAGATGTCGACACGCCAAAAGTCACGCCCATGGCATAGGTCGAGGCGCATAGCAAGAAGTGTCGACATAAAAGGTTGCACCTTGGCACATGTAAAGGGCGCATGAAACAGAGTGTCGACATGGTAAAATTCACACCTTGGCACATGTAAGGGTATGTCAACATAAGGATGGATGCGCCAAGGTGCACCTTCAGGAGGCGCAACAGCTTTGAGCGCCGATAGAAGCAGACCACGACCCGAGATATTAAGACGGCCATAACTTTTCACAGGGAGCTCGAGATTCACATAAGGTTAGACTTTTTGGAAAGCTTACGAGGTCCTCTATCCAAATACGACTGGATATATTTAATTGGGTGAGAAAAAATTCTTAAAAATTCAAAATACAGTTCACCACTTTTGGGTTTGCTAGGGTTCTCACCTACCACCATAATGAGATGAATTAAATGCAACTTTGGAGGTGGTTGGGGTAGATTTGGATTTCCTCTCTCTTCCCTCTCTCATTCTTCCTATAAATTGTAAGGAGGATTCTTTCTAAAGGTTAGACATTCTTGTTTTGCCCCTCCCTTCTCCTCTTTGGCAGTGAATTTGTGGAGTAAAAAAAAACCTCTCATCTAAAAGCGTATTGCAACTTTGCCTCTTGGCATTTTGTAGTGTATTGAATCAATATTTGGAGCAAATAATGCATGTCTATGGATGATTCTCAACCCTCTTTGTGTTCATTTTGCATCCTTCTGATCTTTCACTACAATTTGGTTATTTGTGCATGATCTTGCATTACATTTTATTGGTTTGTGTTTATTGGCAAGACAGGTGTTCTTCATTCCTCGGCGCATCACCTTTGTAGTTTAGGTTTTATTTTATGCATCTTCTTACCCCGTCTCCTTGGAAAGTTAGTTTAGGTTTTCAAAACCTGTACATTTTTAACGTGTGCATCGAACAACGGAATAGGAGCCGGCCTTCATCTGGAGAGCTTTTCCGATTTCGCAAGGTCCTACACTTTGGAAAAGCTCCATGTTATGTAATCGTACTTGAGAGTCTCAACCCACCGAGTTACAGGACATTCGGGGTGTTGTGATTCACCGTCAACATTTTTGGCATGCACAGGTGGGACCAAGAGGTCATTCCATAAGATTTGAAGGAGTTTTCAAGAAATTTGGACTAAAAATTGCAGGTTTTACAATTTCAGATTTTTCACCTTCTAGGCTGAACTTTGAAATCAATTTTCAAGGACTTAAATTGCTCGAAACAAGTCAAAATTTCACCAGTTGATAGATCAGGGGATAATCTTCAAAAGGGTATTCTTAGTTTTTTGAGATTTTGACTTTCAAAATTTCATGGTTTTTTGTATTTTAGGTTTTCCCAGTTGCCTTGCATGACTTGAGTTTCACCCGTACCTTTCGGGGACTAGTAACTGCACAACAATACCCGATAACCAAATTGAAGAACTATATCTTCTAATTCCTTCAAGATTTTAAATTCTATTTTTTAATACTTTGTCGGGTTTGGTGTGTAACTTGGCAGAATCCACCTTTTGAGGCTCATTCTCCAACACATCTGGTGACTCCGAAGGGGTAGATTTCAGTGGTATAGCAGCACAGGTTACCCAAGTACATGAGAAGAATTTGAACCAGGTTTGATACTCGAGAAGAGGGGCTATTTGTCCACTTGCAACTATCACTAGGAAGAGGAAGGATAGGAAGAAGACCAAGAAGATCACCATCTCCACCTAACCGGACTTTGTCTACACCTCCACCTGGTAGACCTTTTCTCACATCAACAAGGGTTCTCAGGCCAATCAGAATGGTACAACCACCGAATCCCTTTTTCAACTTCACTTGGCGACCCACTTACCCTCAATGCACAGAATCTAGTTTCAATTGCAGCATTGAAGAACATTCCATTTTTCACTGGAGAAAATCATACCACTCCTGGTGATCATGTCAAAGACATTGCTAACGTTTGTGCAATCCATGAGATATATGAAAAGGATGTTGCTTTATCAAATTACGGCATCTTCGTTCAAAGGGAAGGCATTGCAATAGTTTAGGAGCTTTGCAAATGGTGGTTCTATCCAAAATTGGAATCGATTATGCATAGTTCTCCATGAGAAGTTTGGAGAAAAGGGAGACAATTTGTCTCTCTTGGAACAATTGACAACTATCAAGAGAGCTCCCAACGAGCAAATTGACTGACTTGAACTTCAGATTTCAAACTTCTTGGGATAGGATTCCGGTGGCCGTTAGGCCAAGTGAAAAAGGTGCTTTTCTATATTATCTTAAGACTTTGAATTCGATATTTCTATGTTAATTCAATCTATGGGAGGCACAACCTTACCTGCTACTTATAACATGGCCATTAGGGCTGAAAACTGTCTTATTCAAGTCGGTAAGTGGCTCTAGCCTCCCATGCCGTTGTATCCAAACTTAGAAAATATAAGCACTAGTTAGACACCCACTTTGGCTCCTATTCCCACTCCAAGAAATCAAAGTTCAAATGAAACTTCTACTTCATCCTCTAGTGCTTCAAATGAACTCCAAGAGGGTATGAAACAATTACAGAACCTTGGAAATGAGTGGTGACTATCAAAAGACAACAAGCTCAAAGTGCTAGACCATATTAGCCTCAAGCGCAGACTGTGCTAGGCCACCATACCAGCTCATTAGGCCACCCAATCCAATTGCAAATCAAAGCCAAGTAAGGCCTCCCACCATAGACCATTTCATCCCTATAACCCTAATGTTGCATCTCGCTTCTAAAGCATTAGTGCCAATCCAAAACAACATAGCTCAAGAGTATGATTGGTGTTTCCCATGCAATGAACCTCATAACCAATCTATGTTCTTAAATGGTGCTTTGAACCAAGCCTTTATGGTGACAACTACTGGCATAGAGGGTGAAGTGAGTCAAGAAACAAATCAGCAACAAGGGACATCTCAGCAAAACACAGCTACAAATGATACCGCACTTGCGAATTGGCAAGCTGAGGATTTTTGTGGCATGAATCAAACAATTTCTCAAAGTGTAGCAGCTAACACAAGATCAAAGAAGAGGAATATTGGTGAAGGGCAGTCATTGGCTCCAAGTGATCTATAACCTTCCATCACTCCACAAGGTGTTGGTAAGCAAAATATAGCTCCAAACATGCAAGGACAGCTCGGACCACCTTCCAAGCCAACTTAAATGCCAACTATTACTGCCCATGCACAAGAAAGGAATGTGCAGCCTAAAGGACAACAAAGAGATCTTTCATCCCCATTTAGCATCATTGATCAAATGAAGAAGACAAATGTGAATATATCAATGTGGGAATCTTTATCCATCCCAGGCCAAAGAGATCTTCTACAAGCTGCCATGAAGAATTGGTCAACTTCGAACCAGCAGGTCCATATGCAAGATAATTTCCTCACAAATGTTGCTCAGCCTGAAGGGAATCATGGAGGACAACAAGGTAAAGTTTTGAGACCCCCTCCATTCTATGTTTCATTAATCATTGGCAATAAATTAGTACAAAATTGCATGATTGATTCTAGGGCGAGTAGTTCTGTCATGCCTAAGCAAATAGCTGATCAACTGGGTCTCCAATATGAAGTCATATCAAAGGGGGTAGTGCAATTGGATGGGACAGCAGTAGCAATAGTGGGAGTGATTAAAGGTTTGAATCTTACCTTGTATGCATGCCCCAACGTTACCATTTTGCAAGATGTGTCAGTGATAGATTTTCCACCACTCTTTGCCCTATGCTTATCAAGGGATTTCATAGCTAGAATTGGAGGCTACTTATCTGCTGATTGGTCACACATGTTGTTCAGAACAAGATATGGTACTAAGGTCACAATCAGATCTGAACCAATTGCAAACTTTCATATTGAGCCTCATACTCCAAGCCAAATTAATGCCAACTATTCAACATTTGATCAAGAATATTATCCAAGCACAGATGAAGCTGACACCAAACTTGGAAGCATTCCATATGTGACTCTTGATGAATGAGTAAGCAAGGTACATGCTTTTGATCCCTACCAAGAAGTAGAAGAATCGAGCTAGGAGTCTATTACATACATGAAGGAAACCACCTATTCCTAGCATCACCGAACCATACCATAAGGATGACAATGAGGTATGGCGGTTATTTTTGATGGATCAAGGAGTAGGCGAGGTGCGGGAGGAGGAGCTATGCTTATTTCACCTCAAGGCATCAAATATTATTCAGCTTTCTTTTTCAGTTTTCTTGTTTGAAGAACACAGTGAATATGAGGCCTTGATTCACGGACTTCATTGGGACATGAAAAAGGGCATAAAGAACTTGCAGGTGTTTGGGGATAGTTAGCTAATCATCAATCAAGTCGAGGGGACAACATGCTACAAAGAATGAACTATTGAATAAATACAAGAACAGGTGTGGGACCTCGTTGAGGATTTGAAGCTTTCAATATCGTGTCCATACCTAGGAATAAAAATGAAGCCACGAGATAGGCTTGCAGCGGTTGGAGCAACGTTTGATGTGGTTGACAACATCAAAAGGGAAAAATGCAGCCACATATCCATGTGATTATGAGGCCAGCAGTTCCAAATAATAACACAAGCTGGTAGGTGTTTGAGAACGATCAACAGATCATCAATTTATTACAAGAAGAAGCTGAATTCTTAGCTAGGAATCAGGACAGATTAGAGCAGCAGTATGGGGATCAAGTAGTGCAGCTACAGACAAACAAGCTTCCCAAGGGTTTAGTAACATTGGAGTCTATCTTTAACCCTAACGACCAGTTCCATAAGGAAAAGGCTAACATACAGGTCAAGAGAGAAGATTCAAGGCCAATTCTAGTTGGGGAAGGCAAAACACTTCAAATTGGTAAAGTGGCCACTAAGCAGGAGAAATCAGATTTCATACAGCTTTGCCAAGAATTTCCAGATGTCTTCGCTTAGAGCTATGAAGACTTGAGAGGTTTCAATCTGAAGTTGGCACAACATACCATAGAATTGGATCCAGATGCTAAGCCCATTAGGCAGAAGTAGAGACCAGTCAACCCCCACATTGAGCCTCTAATGAAGAAAGAGTTAAACAAGCTAATAGAGGTGAGCATTATATTCCTGATCAAGCACTCAAGCTGGGTTGCAAACTTGGTTCCAGTCAGGAAGAAGAGTGGAGAAATCAGGTTGTGTGTAGACTTCCGAGACCTCAACAGGGCATCTCTTAAAGACCATTACCCACTTCCTTCAATGGAACAAATATTACAAGTGGTATCCGGTTCGGAGAGGTTCTCTCTCCTAGATGGCTACTCAGGGTATAATCAGGTAATGGTGAAAGAAGAGGACCAGTTCAAGACTGCTTTCACCACCAAATGGGGTACCTATGCTTACAAGAAGATGCCATTTGGGATATCAAATGTTGGAGCCACTTTCCAAAGGGAAATGGATATGGCATTCAAGGGGTTGATCAATAAAATAGTTCGATATATCTTGATGACATCACTGTATTCTCCAAAAATGCAGTGGATCACCTCTTTCATTTGAGGAAGGTATTTTAGAGGTGTAGAAGATTTGGGGTATCATTGAATCCAAAAAATACATATTCTTGGCTCACGAAGGAAAACTTCTAGGCCATATTGTTTCAAAGGAGGGGTTGATGATTGACCTAGAAAGAGTTGAAGCAATTCAAGTGTTGCCATTGCCAAGTCACAAGAAGGCTCTTCAAAGCTTCTTGGGAAGGATAAATTTTGTCTGCAGTTTGTTCCAAACTTTGCGGCTCTCGTAAAACCAATAATGCTGATGTTAAAAAGAGCATGACATTTAAGTGGACATCTCAAGGCAAGGCAAGTTTTGAGGCAATAAAAGAGGCTATATCTCAAGCTCGACTCTCAATCCATCAGGACTTCTCCAAGGACTTCGTGCTATATGCCTTTGGTGGTGGGGACACAATTTATGCAATCCTAATACAAAAAATCAAAGAAGGATCAAAACAACCAGATTGCTTTCTTCATCAAGGTTTGGAGGAATAAGAAACTAGGTACTCTTTCATTGAAAAACATGTCCTCACAAAGATTAGGAGCTTAAAGAAATTCAAGCACCTAGTCTCAAACAACAAGATCCAATTGTTGGTCTCTCATGCGGGAGTCAAGGAATTCCTTCTAAACAAAGATTTGAACAAGAAACATGCAGGATGGATAACCCGTGTTATGGAATATGACATCGAGATCAAGGTCACAAAACTAGTACGTGGAAAAGGACTATGTGAATAGTTAGCTTTGAGTCAGCAAGTTGAAGAAAGTGATGATAAAGAGACTGTCTTGGTACTACAGGATGGTCAAGAACAGGAAGATTATGATGTGCCCGCTCTTTGTTGGAATCAGAATATGTTACACTTCCTACAAACAGGCCTATGCCCTCTAGAAATGAGCAAATCAAAGAGGAGATACTTCAGATTACAAGCCATTCCATATGTGCTTGTTGATGGTGTTTTGTTTAAAAAGACATCAATGGAGTTCTATTGAGGTGCATTGGGACAGGTCAAATTGAGAGGGTGTTACGAGATTTTCACGATGGAGATTCCGGAGGACATTTCACCCCACGAGTAACAACTCTCAAGATAATGAAGGTAGGGTATTATTGGCCGACAGTGTTCGATGTTATACATGGATAAGAAAGTGCAAGAAATGTGCACTCTTCATGGGCAAAGAAAGACTAGCAGTGCTTCCATTACACCCAATTTCGGTTGACCAACCATTTATACAATGGGGATTGGACTTCGTTGGGGTCATCAATCCAAACTCAAGCCAAGGCCACAAGTGGATTCTCATGGAAACGGACTATTTCACCAAGTGGACCGAAGCGGTAGCGCTCAAAGAAGCAAATGAGTCTAACATACTAGACTTTTATGAAGGAATAGTGACCAGGTTTGGTGTGCTAGCCACTATCATATTAGACAATGCATTGTCATTCATAGGTTCCAAGATTACAGAATGGGCTATCAAGAATGGAATCTATTTGAGCACCTCTTCAAATTATTACCCACAGGGTAATGGACAGGCAAAATCCATGAACAAGAATTTGCTAAGAATCATCAGAAGGACTCTGGATGAAAACCAAAGGACATGGCATACCAAGCTAAAATCAGCATTATGGGATGACAGGATAATGCCAAAGAGATCTACAGGTAGTTCTCCCTACAAGTTGGTCTATGGGAAAGAGGCAATATTGCCTATATCATTAGAATTGCCATTAGAGCTCATGAAGTAGTTGGAGTTGTCTGAGTTTGAACCAATGGAGGCCAGGTATGTAGAGTTGATGGAATTGGAAGAAATTAGAGAACATGCAGTTCAAACAATTGAAAAGGATCAGGCCTTAGTAAAAAGATGGTTTGATAAGAAAGCAAGAGCAAGGACCTTCCAGGAAGGGGACCTAGTTCTAAAATGGGATGCAAATCGGGAAAAACCAGGAAGGCATTCCAAGTTTGATGCCATTTGGAGTGGCCCCTACATGGTCACGGGATGTAAAAGTAGTAATGCCTTCCAATTGTCTACATTGGATGGAGAAGAACTCCCGATTCTCAGTTAGCAGAGAATCTATCTTAAAGATTGCTACTAAAAGGGAAGGGTTTACCCTTGTAAATATCAGCCTAGATTTCAAATTCCTCTAAGTGCGTATGCACATTGTCTTGTTATAGTTAGGTTTCGTTTTCCCTAAGTGCTTCGGCATAGGTTTTGTTGCTCTCAGGTTGATTTTCTATAGTTCAAATTGCTGTCGAGAGAAGAAGTTGCGTTATCGGGCTTGGGATCGGATATCGGGTTGGTTTCGGATATTGCTTATGACTCCATGCCCAATCAATTGCTAAAAGGCCACTAATATTCTACCTAGAAGGCAGGTGATCCTGTTGAGTCGCCAAATTGTTGTATATATTTTCCCCTCGGGTCGAGGCACAAAGTAAGAAGTGTCGACATGAAAATGGATGCGCCCATGGCGTAGGTAAGAAGATGTCGACACGCCAAAATTCGCGCCCATGGCACGGTCAAGAGGCACACAACAAGAGGTGTCGACATGAAAATGGATGCGCCCATGGCGTAGGTAAGAAGATGTTGACACGCCAAAAGTCATGCCCATGGCGCAGGTTAGAGGCACACAACAAGAGGTGTCGACATGAAAATGGATGCGCCCATGGCGCAGGTAAGAAGATGTCAACATGCCAAAAGTCACGCCGATGGCGCAGTCGAGGCGCATGCAAGAAGTGTCGACATGAAAAGTTACACCTTGGCGCACGTAAAGGGTGCATGAAATAGAGTGTCGACATGGTAAAATTCATGCCTTGGTACACATAAGGGTATGTCAACATAAGGATGGATGCGCCAAGGTGCACCTTCAGGAGGCGCAACATTTTGAGCGTTGACAGGAAGCAGACCCTGACCCAGATATTCAGACGGCCATAAATTTTCACAGGGAGCTCGGATTCACGCAAGGTTGGACTTTTCAAAAATATTACGAGGTCCTCTATCCAACTACGACTGGATATCTTTAATTGGGTGAGAAAAATTCTTTAAAATGCAAAATACAGTTCGCCACTTTTGGGTTTGCTAGGGTTCTCACCTACCACCATAATGAGATGAATTAAATGCAACCTGGAGGTGGTTGGGGTAGATTTGGATTTCCTCTCTCTTCCCTCTCTCATTCTTCCTATAAATTGTAAGGAGGGGCTTCTTTCTAAAGGTTGGAAATTCTTGTTTTTCCCCTCCCTTCTCCTCTTTGGCAGGTGAATTTGTGGAGTAAAAAAAAACCTCTCATCTAAAATCGTAATGTAACTTTGCCTCTTGGCATTTTATAGTGTATTGTATCAATCTTTGGAGCAAATAATGCATGTCTGTGGATGATTCTCAACCCTCTCTGTGTTCATTTTGCATCCTTTTGATCTTTCACTGTAATTTGGTTATCTGTGCATGATCTTGCATTACATTTTATTGGTTTGTGTTTATTGGCAAGACAGGTGTTCTTCATTCCTTGGTGCATCACCTTTGTAGTTTAGGTTTTATTTTATGCATCTTCTTACCCTATCTCCTTGGAAAGTTAGTTTAGGTTTTGAGTAAACCCTCTACATTTTTACGTGTGCATCTAAACAGAGGAATAGGAACCGGCCTTCATCCGGAGAGATTTTCTGATTTCACAAGGTCCCACACTTGGGAAAAGCTCCATGTTATGTAATCACACTGAGAGTCTCAACCCATCAAGTTGTAGACATTCGGGGTATTTTGATTCACCATCAACGATTACTTCAAAGTTTTCATGATTCACTGTGGTGGTCACTTTTCCTCTTCCGTGACAACACACAAGATCATCCGGCCAGTACTATTAGTAGACACTGCTTCCAGGATACAGCCACTTGGGTAGCAAAGTGTGAGCCTTGCCAGCAATTTGTTGGTAAGCCAAAATTGGCTGCTTTTCCCCTTAGGTCGGTCGTCATTGATGAACCATTCAGGCAATGGGGAATTGATTTTATTGGTGCACTCAATCCCCAATCAAGTTCTGGACATAGTTATGTCCTGACAGCAATAGATTACTTCACAAAATGGGTGGAAGCCATACCTGTCAAACATGCCACTTCCGAGGTTGTTTGTAGTTTCATCAAAGAGAATATCATTGTCAGGTTTGGCGTTCCAAACAAGATTGTTGCTGATAACGCTTCCAACTTCTCCTCACGAGAAGTTGTTGGTTTTTTCTATGAATACGGGATAACCTTGGCTCACGCCTCAGATTATTACCCCCGGAAAATGGTCAGGCAGAATCCAGTAATAAAAACCTAGTGGCCATCATACGAAATCTAGTCGATAAGAATCAGCGAACGTGGCACAAGTCATTATATGACGCTTTGTGGGCGGACCGCATTACTCCCAAGAGGTCTCTTGGTATGTCACCTTTTCAAGTGTTATATGGTGCAGACGTTGAGCTTCCCATTTCTACGTAACTTCCTACTCTACGCTTGCACGAGCGATTGAAGATGAGACTTTCCAAAATTCTCTTGAGAAGAGGATCATGTATCTAGCCGAGCTTGAAGAAAAAAGAGTAAGGGTGGTCGACAGGATCACTGACCATCAGAATCAAGTCAAAAGATTGTTCGATAAAAAAGCTAAGTAAAGAGAGTTCCAGGTGGGAGACCTCGTCCTTTTGTGGGACAAACGAAGAGAGCCGAAGGGCATGCACGGAAAATTTGATTCCCTATGAAGAGGGCCTTTCAAGATCAAGTAGCTCAATGGATAGAATATATTCTATCTCTCATATCTAGATGGAACCAAGCTCCCACTTCCCTATAGTGGGTAGCATCTAAAGATATTCGGAAATAGAGCTTGCTCTCTTCTTTGTATAGCTGATTTGCTTCAAAGTTGTGTGTTTGTTTTTATCGTGTGTTTTATTTTATTGGTTGTGCATTTTCCTTTTCGTCACCCTTGTTTTTTTTTACTCAGTAGCCCAATGGATAGGCACATGTAGATCTGGGATTCTCTACCCTTGAGTTCTACTCAAAGATAGTCCCCGAAAAGAGCCAAATGTTATCCTTTAAAATTGACAAAGGAAACTTTACAGTAACCCTACCAAAATTTTGTTCTAGTCCTCGTCAGGATCCCCTCTGTGTTTGGAATGTTGAAAAGTCCCTTTCCAGGAAATCCAATTCTCTGAACTTATTCATTTTGGCCCTCTTTTGGCGGGTGCACCTTTTGTCTATACGCACACACATGATAAATCTACACCCCCTTCATTTCCTTTGGCACACCGTTTGACGTGTCGAAACATGTTTTGGTGCGCCTTCCGTGATGCTAATTCTTGCATGCACTAAGGCGCATGCACCTTCATGTTAACACATAAATTTTTGTGCCATATTTGGTGTGCCAAAGGGCACAAGGAATGAAGTGTTGACAGTCTTAAAATTGTGCCAAGGCATAAGTATTCCTGTGTTGACACCCGTTTATCCACGCCAAAGGGCGCACCATTTGACGTGTCGACACATGTTTTGGTGTGCCTCTGAAAAAGTGGTTGGCACATTTATTACACCCTTTCCTATATATAGGTGCATCCACCCTGTCACTTTCACAATTAGAAAACACGTGATTAATTTTATTCCTCTCGCACTGTCAAAGACGCTTGTCATCATTGTGTCGCATTCGTGGACCCCACTTCATCTCTCACATTCTATATATTCCGGGTAAGTGGTCCTTGTTACTCTTGTATTTTAGTTTTTGCTATTGGTTGTTGAAGGAGGGATGAATGAATATAAGAAACCCATAAACCCCTCCTATTGTTTTTCCCTCCCAAGCTTTCTCCACCCTCTTTCCAGATCTGCTGTCAAATAGGGCTCTGCCTCAAAAACCAACCTGGATCTCTTCACTGTGCCCCCTTCACCCTCTGAATCCCTGAAGAAAAAGGCTTAAAACACATGCAAACCCATCAGGGAAAGAAAGAAAACTTGGAAGTTCGTATTAGACTACATTTTCCTCTTGGCGCATTCACCATTCCTACTGCATAAAATACAGTCGCACCAAGAAGGCACACTTTTCTTGCTTGCAACACCCAATAACCCTGCACCCCGCCTTTGGTGCACTGAACTTCTATGTTGCATGAAAAATATTTGCACCATTGGCACACCCTACCCCCATGCGACACCATAATAATTATGCCAAGTATAAAACTGCGTAAACGGCGAAGGCGCATCCCCTATTACAACAACACAATGTCATGAAAACCTTCCCTGCGTCGTGCCAAACTCCCCTTTTGCACACTTAAAGCTGATGTTACACACATTAAACCTGCGCCCTTCGGCACACCAAAGTTCCATGTAACATGAAAAATATATGCGCCATTGGTGCATCCTGTCCCCGTGCAACATGAAAATTATCTGCCCCCAGTATAAAACACATATGAATGGCACATGCGCACTTCTGCTTACAATAACAAAAATGTCATGTGTAGCATCCTTGTGCCCTACACCCTTTGGCAATAATTTTTCCCTCGTAACACCCTCCTTCATGTGACATATTATTAACCTCGCAGCCTCTGACAATGTCCTTGCGCCACCGTGCTTGGAGGCCTTAAAATTACTAACTCTTTCATTCTCAAATGCTTTAATGGAAGATCTAATGGCTAACATGGCTCTTTTGTGTTGGACTTCACTCCTCCTTCTTGCAGATCAGCAACTGAATTCATATCCACATATGTCTACATCAAGCAAGAGGTGACCAAATCAAAGGGAAAAGCTAAACTTACAGAGGAAGAGATGAAGTACAAGTATCAGAGGGTCAGAATGTGACCTGGATATAAGAGACTCTGAGCTCGGTCACATTGACATGGAAGATTTCTAGGCCAGAACCAGAAGAGTCACAAGAAGTCCTTAGATGGAAAAACTAGTAGGCAGTGGGCTACATTTTACTTGGGGATCCCCTTCAGTGTAGTAAACAACGAATTCATGATGGTGGTGGCCCGTTGTTACAACAAAGACACGAGATGTGTCGAGAATGAAAAGGGCGAGGTCATAATCAACCTGACTTCCCGAAACTTTGAAATCATGCTTGGCATCCCTCATCATCAACATTTCATGGCCGTAAGCCAAGAGGACTATGTTAAGGCATGGGAGGATAATGAAGACCAACACATGCAGCTGATGAATGAAGTGTATTTAAATAACAAGAAGGTGGTAACCAGATGGCCACAGGTTATTCACTGTAGTGATTTCTCTGAGGAATTAAGTGATACCATCACATTCCTAAGTAGAGTATTTGGGATTTCTGACACCCATTACTTTCATAAGTGGATGCTCAGGTACCTTGAGACTATGAACAAAAATGTACTAGATCAATGCTTTGAGTGGGCGGAGATCATAAGCAGCACCATATCCGAGTAGCTCCAACAACTCACCACAATGGGGAGGTTCTACATGAACTCCTACATAGTCTATGTTGCAGCCTCGGAAAGGGATTATCTAGCATTGAGCCAATGTGGGGTTTGGCCCAAGGTGCGAATATATGAGTACTACCCAGAGCTGAAACTGGAGAATAGCATCCCACAGTTCACTAAAATTAACAATGCTTTCTTTTATGGCATCATCTACCTTTTGAGACCCAACATGACTCATGGTCGAATGATTAAGAGCATTATTGCAGCAACAGAGAAGTGGGGGGCCTTGTTTACACAGTTTCCTACCTTCACCTATCTCAGGGCAGCTAACTTCTTAGGGGAACCCACTAAATTTCCGAGGTATGTTGGTCCCAAGCTGATCCTGTTAGAGCTATCTAGAAAGCTCATAACCTACCACAAGAAGTGTTTGAAGAGAAAGAAGGGTGGAACTCCTTTCCCCTTATAGTGGTAGGTACACTTGTCTTTCCCACTACAAATCTGGGAAATGGTTACCAAGCTAGAACTACTCAATCAAGCACAACTTCCCGTGACGCCCACTTTTGACCCAAGGAATTTCCTTCCTAGGGAAAAACTCGATCCAATCCACATTCCACAGATCGAGGACATTTATATCGACCTGTATTATGAGGTCGAACTCAGAAGGAAGGACCACTCCCACTTGGATTTGGCAGAAATCATTCAGTATGACATGGCCATTATCCCAAAAGGTTATAAAACTACGATCGAAGTTGATCAGGTGTATCTTCACATGGATGGGGACAACTAGCCATTTGATGCAATCGATAGAACAAAAGCACCTCATTCCATTGAGGAAAGGGTCAAAGAAACTTTGCGATGGACAAAGCACTGGTGTAGGATGAATGGCGTCATCTACCTCGGGGTAGATTTCACTACTTCACCATTGGGCAACGCACCTGTCAGGCCAAAGCATCTACCAAAGTTCAAAGGAAAGGATAAAGAGGGTGAATTGAGCCTGCTCAAGAAGGAGCTCCTAAAAGTCCTCCTTCAGTTGTACAAGAACAAGTTGTAACTCTTGCTTCCCCAGAGAAAGAAGTGGCAGAAGGTGTTTCAACGGGCACATCCACTCAGGGTGTCGCCACTACTATAATCTTCTTTGAGGTTCCTTCTATCCCTTCTCCCTCTCCTCCTCCTCCTCACGTGACCCAAGCAACCATTCCTTTCATCGTGTCCTCTCCCCCATCTTCTACTATTCCCCTTTCATCTACCTTGGGGTAGATTTCACTACATCACCATTGGGCAACGCACCTGTCGGTCAAAGCATCTACCACGGGCCAAAGCATCTACCAAAGTTCAAAGACAAGGATAAGGAGGGTGAATTGAGCACCTTTGCTCAAGAAGGAGCTCTGAAAGTCCTCCTTCCATCGTACAAGAACAAGTTGTAACTCTGGCTTCCCCGAGAGAAAGAAGTGGCGAAGGTGTTTCGACGGGCACATCCACTCGTGAGTGTCGCCACTACTATAACCACCGAGGTTCCTTCTATCCCTTCTCCCTCTCCCCCTTCTCCTCCTCGTGTGACCCAAGCAACCATTCCTTTGGTCGTGTCCTCTCCCCATCTTCTATTGATCCTCCTTCCTCATCATCCATCTTCTCTTCTCTCATGGCGTTGTCCCCCACAATTTATTCTCTCATCTCTCAGCTCCCTTCCTTTCCCACGTCCTCTTCCCACGTCGCTTTCTTCCCTCCGATGCCACCACCAAGTGTCTCTACCCATTTCCTTCATCCACTGAGCTTCTTCTTGGCCTCCCCGATGCTCACCACCAACAAAAGAGGAAAGTCCTATCGTACTGGTGGACTTCTCCGTCATTTCCCTAAGAAGCAAAATCCCATAACCCGCTTCTGTGAGGGTTCTCATATCACGATCTTCAAAGGATAAAAAGGATCTATCCCCAATAGATTATATAGTATCCAAGTTTAGCACTCATGCCCCTTTCGATGCCACCACTTACGAGAGGTCACCCATTTCCCTTCATCCACCGTAGCTACTCCCTCTTCCACCTTTGGATAAGTCCAAAGCATGGATCTCCTAGCATCTGAGCCAACAAAAGAGGAAAGTCCCTATCGTGCTGGTGGACTTCTCTCGTCATTCAATCAAAAGGAGCTAAAGCAAAATCCCATAACATCCTTCTAAAGTGCATCGTTAGAGGGTAATGGCTATTACATATCATCCTTCAAGGATAAAAATATCCCCAATAGATTATATAGTGACCCAAGTCACAATGGGACATCTTCTAAAAGTCTCTAGTCCCTATCTTCGATGCCCTCAAAGAAGGTCCAGGAAGCAAAGGAAGAAAAGAGGCTATTAAAGGAGAAAAATAATGATCAGGGGATCATTTTTGAAAACATTCCCTAAACATCCCTAAATGGTGTTAGTGTGATCATCTCGACTTTCCACGTGGAGAACGCTTGGACAACAGCTCTAGATATGTTGGTCAAAGTTTGCTCGGTCAATTGGTCCATATTGTATCGGGACACGTGGCTTGCCAACACTCGTCGAATTTGCTCGATTTGCCTATCCGTAATGACAAGTGGACTTACGGGATTAGCGAGTTAATTATTTCGATACCACATTATACGGGTCGAAATAATATTTTATATTGTAAGGCCACTTCTCAAATGCAACAATATATATATATTAATGTTTAATACATTAATATTAAAAATGTATATGTTTTGGGCTGTTTAATGGAATTAAGCCATGCGTGGACTGTCCCACGTGGCAGAAGGAGGATGAAGCGGTTTAGTGGCTTCACCATGCGTGAAAGGCTTAATTAAAGCCTTAAACAATGTGCCTTCACCCTTAGCCGCTTCACATGGGATTTTTATCCCTTAAACAAATAATGCTGCACCTTTTATGGGAATTTAACCCATTTAACACATGCAGCCACGCCCAAGATGGGAATATTTAATCCCATTTCAAATGCAAATGCCGATCCACTTGGGATTTAATCCCATCTTATCAAATGCCACTCATTGGGATTTGATCCCATTAAAAAAAAAAAAACAAAATCCGTGGCAAAATAATAGGAGGCGGGATTTGATCCCCTGACCTCATGGGTCTAAAACCAATCCACCAACCAACCCGCCAAGGGAGAACAACAAGCTATAAAATGGGGGCGCTTCATCTTATACAAAGGAAGGTACAGGTCTGTGTAAAGAGCTCAAGGACCAGCTTGCAGAGAACTCCATTTTTGAAGGCCGTACACTCAGATTGGGCACTTGGAGTAAAAAGATGAAATGTAGAGAATTCTGAGACGATTCCAACAATATAAGGTTTGATCTTTTTGATGATTTTTAACCTGTTTTTGGAAGCTCTGAATGCAGATTTTAACAGGGATCTTCAGACAGCCGGTTGGAAAACACAAATTTCAATGCACTTCTAGTCCGAATTGTGACTTGGTGTAAACATGAAAATGTTCAGAATTCAGATCTGATCTCAGAAATATGAATTTTTTCATGGAATGTTTTTAAATCTGCATTTGTAGGTGTTTTTATAACACAGTTGCAGGGAGATCACATTGTGAAAACACTGTAGGAGCCACGGATCGTTCTTGGGACAGTTTCTGCTATTTTTCAGAGTTCTTGGGACATTGATCAGCTCATTTGCAGGTTTTGATTCATTATTGATTGTTTGTAAGAGTTATTGTACTTGCATTTCAATATTATTAATGGATCGGTTCAATCTGAACCCGGGGACGTAGGAATTCCGAACCCCGTAAACAATCTCTTTTGTTATCTGAGTCTTTTCAGTTTTCTGATTATTTATTTGCTATACAAGTTTTCCGCACTTCTATGGATGCAAAATAATCAGAATTTAATCAATTTTGGATTCAAGAATACTTAAAATTGGTTAAGAAAATCACGATCTTTGGAAACTTATAAAGTGATAAAAATACACATCACGTTTTCAGATCAAGTTTGGTATCAGAGCAGTTAGATTGCCGGATTAGCTTCTAATTGTGTTTTTGGCTTCAGTTTCAATATTGATTTCAGTTTCAGTGTGCAGACATTTTGGGGCTTGTTAATCTTCTTTTGCAGTGTGCAGTTTTGGAAGTACAGGTTGTGTTTGCAGGAACAGGGAATCATGGGCAAGTCATCCAAACAAGAGCAACTGGATGAGCTTGAAGCCATAAACCGCCAACTCCAAGAAGAAAACTCTTTCTTGAGAGCTAATTTTTATTCCTTAGAAGAGGAAATAGTGCGGTTAAAATCTGAGCCACAATCCTCTATAACCAAGAAAGAGGAGTATGTCAACAAGATGCTTGAAGAGAGCAAGAAGTTGATGGGCTTTGTGAAAGAGTTGCAGGAAGAAATACAAACCAAGGATGCCCTCTTGGAAAAGCTGCAACAAGGTGAACACAAGAAGGAAATGCCTTCCAAATCAGATGCAGGTACTATGACAGAATGCACTGTAAGTTGTTCACATTCTAATTCTTCCTCTCATTCAGTTTCAGATGTTCCTTTGGGTCAGTTTGAAAAACACACTAAGGGAATTGGGTCTAAACTAATGGTTAAGATGGGATTTAATGGAACGGGCCTTGGTAAAAATGGACAAGGTGATGCTAACCCAATACAGGTAGAGGATCAGCCTCGGTTTGCAGGTTTGGGTTACTCTAGTGGGAAAATGGAAATTGGAGAAAGTTCCAAAGCAGCTGAAGGAAGACAAGCTTCCAACAGCCAAGGATCTACACCACTAGAATTGCAGGATTCCGCCATCAGGAGGAACAATGAAAGGTGTAAGAAAATAGGTAAAAGAGGTAATCAGATTCCACCTCCTTCCACTTACACTAAAAATAGCACTAAGGGAAAATCAAATCCTAAAACTTCTAATACACTCTTTCAGTTGGAACAATATAGTTTTGGTAGGCAGAAATATGCTTTCCCTTGCACATTTTGTGAAGGTACTAATCATTCTGTTGCATATTGTTGGAAGAGGAAAAATTTGATTAAGAAGTTAACGCCTTTTGTGAATGATAAGGCAGGTGCTAAAGACCAATCTCACCAAGGAAAGGCGAGAAATGGCAAGAAGGTTACCTCTCCTAAACAGGGGAATCATTCTCGTAGACAGAGTTCTAAGAATGGTAAAATGGGTAAGATTCCTAAAAATAGGGAAGTTAAATTTTGTTCCCATTGTAATAGGAATGGTCATGATGTTAAGGTTTGTTGGTTTGTTCCTAAACAACAAAATTGGAAAGTTGTTAAAAAGAACAATATTGTAAAACCAACAGTGCTAAACCTAACTAAAACTCATTGTGGTACTGAGGAGGTAAAACAACCAAAACGGAAAAACCCAAGTGATTGGTTGGGAAAAACACTCCTCAACTTTATATTTGCACTACAGTAAATTGTTGATAGTAGGCAAGCAAATTGTTTTTCAGAGCTATATTTTAGGGATTCCTGTTGATTGATAAGGATTTGTTCCTAAGTTGATATTTAAGCTTTGAAAATGAATGGAAACAACTGAAGAGAAGATTTGAGTGATAGGTTCATCATACTCATGTTTTGTTTTCTCAGATTGGTTGGTAGTTCCATTGTTGAAAACACTATGCAGGGATAGGCATCAGTAGCATGTCTAAATTTGAAACTTGCAGTAGTAATCAGCATAATCACAAAGTGTTAGTTGAACACTAGCTTCTGTTATAGATGGGTGTTATTATCTGACTTATTATTTGTGATGGCGATACAGTGTTTTGGCATATTCATGTTGATTCAGTTATTGACTATAGATTTTTTGGGCGTTGATAGTCTATTATATTCTGATAGTGAATACTTGCGGTTATTCAGATTTCAGATGGGCAGTGGGCACTAGCCTAATTGTGGGCAGTTTAGATGTCTTGTATACTGATCCGTGTTATGGAATTGTAATTCTTGGTAATCGGCCGTATCACAAAGTGACAGTTGAACACTAGCTTAATTGGGTGTTATTATCTAGTCAGTTATTTGTGATGGCATTACAGTGGGGTATGGCAGTTCACAGTTGTGCGTAGAGTTGACAGGGTTGCAGCGTTTCAGTTGAACACTAGCTTAATTGGGTGTTATTATCTGATTGGTTATGTGACTAGCTAATCAAATATTTGCATTTATTTAACCTATAATGTTATTTTGGGTTCTTGTATGTGTTTGTGCAATGCAGGAAGAGATAGCATGTTTTTGTGGGTTGATACACAACTTTTTGTGGACAAAAAGCCTTTCTCAGTGGGGAGGTGTGATCAGGGGATCATTTTTGAAAACGTTCCCTAAACATCCCTAAATGGTGTCAGTGCAGAAGATCATCTCGAGAGCTTTCCAACGACTGTGAGAACGCGACAAACGGACATCGGGAGCTCTAGATATGTTCGGTCAAAGTTCGGTCAATCGAAAGTCACTTATGGTCAACTGGTCCATATTGTACCAAATCGCACTGTGACACGTGGCTTGCCAACACTCGTCGAATTTGCTCGATTTGCCTATCGGGTAATGACAAGTGGACTACAGGATTACCGAGTTAATTATTTCGATACCACATTATACGGGTCGAAATAATATTTTATATTGGTAAGGCCACTTCTCAAATGCAACAATATATATATATTAATGTTTAATACATTAATATTAAAACATGTATATGTTTTGGGCTGTTTAATGGCATTAAGCCATGCGTGGACTGTCCCACGTGGCAGAATGAGGAAATGAAGCGGTTTAGTGGCTTCACCATGCGTGGAAAGGCTTAATTAAAGCCTTAAACAATGTGCCTTCACCCTTAGCCGCTTCACATGGGATTTTTATCCCTTAAACAAATAATGCTGCGCCTTTTATGGGAATTTAACCCATTTAACACATGCAGCCACGCCCAAGATGGGAATATTTAATCCCATTTCAAATGCAAATGCCGATCCACTTGGGATTTAATCCCATCTTATCAAATGCCACTCATTGGGATTTGATCCCATTAAAAACAAAAAAACAAAATCCGTGGCAAAATAATAGGAGGCGGGATTTGATCCCCGACCTCATGGGTCTAAAACAAATCCACCAACCAACCCGCCAAGGGAGAACAACAAGCTATAAAAGGGGGCGCTTCATCTTATACAAAAAGGGTACAGTGTCAGTAAAAAGAGCTCAAGGACCAGCTTGCAGAGAACTCCATTTTTGAAGGCTGTACACTTAAATTGGGCACTTGGAGTAAAAAGATGAAATATAGAGAATTATGAGATGATTCCAACGATATAAGGTTTGATCTTTTTGATGATTTTTAACCTGTTTTTGGAAGCTTTGAATGCAGATTTTAACAGGATCTTCAGAGACAGCCACTTGGAAAACACAAATTTCAATGCACTTCTAGTCCGAATTGTGACTTGGTGTAAACATGAAAATGTTCAGAATTCAGATCTGATCTCAGACATATGAATTTTTTTCATGGAATGTTTTTAAATCTGCATTTTTAGGTGTTTTTATAACACAGTTGCAGGAGATCACATTGTGAAAACACCGTAGGAGCCACGGATCGTTCTTGGGACAGCTTTCGATATTTCTCGAGTTCTTGGGACTTTGATCAGCTCATTTGCAGGTTTTGATTCATTATTGATTGTTTGTAAGAGTTATTGTACTTGCATTTCAATATTATTAATGGATCGGTTCAATCTGAACCAGGGGACGTAGGAATTCCGAACCCCGTAAACAATCTCTTTTGTTATCTGAGTCTTTTCAGTTTTTCTGATTATTTATTTGCTATACAAGTTTTCCGCACTTCTATGGATGCAAAATAATCAGAATTTAATCAATTTGTGGATTCAAGAATACTTAAAATTGGTTAAGAAAATCACGATCTTTGGAAACTTATAAAGTGATAAAAATACACATCACGTTTTCAGATCAAATAAACATCTTCTCCATGCCTTGCGTAAAATGGGCGAAGGCACCTCCTACAACTACTACCACCAAAACTCCTGAGCCCTTGAGCCAGGATAAGATAAATGAATACGCTAAAATTGGTGAGTAGGGTATGGCAGTATCCACCTGAGAGACCAAATCCTCAAGGAAAGTGAGGGAGTAATCGTCAAGTTCACCGAATTGTATCAAAACATCAGTTGGGTGAACAAAGAACTCCAAGTGATTCAGGACCTATCTCCGAAGAGCTAGACCATGCTAGGATGTAGCATGAGACCTTCCAGAAAATGCTCGACTGTTCAGTCGAAGATCTAGTCAAGTTCGGTGTCTTCAATCACCCCAGAGCCCTCAACAAAATCCTTTCTACTCTAGACTACCGGGTCGATCAGTTGGAGTTTGTCCTAGAAAAAATAGACAAAGTCAAAGAGGAAGCCCTGGATGCGATGCATCAAATGGAACAGATCGTCCTAAGAATGTCCCCAGGCTTTCTCACTCCTTCTTTCACCTTGAGGAAGGTAGATGAAACTATTTGGATCTTCAAGGAGATCGTCTCGTAGGGGCTGGGGCCAGAAGTCACCTTTGACACCGAATCCATCAACAACCTTCTGGCCTGTCGTGACTTCATAGGGTACCTGATAGAGGCAGAAACGACTATTCCAAGCTCCTATAAAAGCTCACAGAGGAGCGGGAAACTTGTGATGCTATCAGTGATCGCCACAAGGATCCTTCCCAAGATCAACTTCAGCCCATGATTAGCAAGTTCATGGAATATCGGGCTCGCCCACATCACCTCTCCCGAGCAAAAATGAAGCGAGGATATCCCCTTTCAGCCGTGAGACAATGACGAATAGTCTCCTTCCTCTCGATCTTATTTTTGTAAATATCTAAGAGTATGTTGGCACAAATGATGACATCATCCATGTTGCACCATGGGATGATGTCATCCACCAAGTTGCCAAAAGTCAACAATTGACTTTTAGATATTTTGTAGATACTTTGTAATTAGGTTGTTGGTTGCTTTTTGGCCTTCTCTCTTTTCCTTCTTCTATATATACTTGAATACTTGTTGTATTCAAGGGATGAATACTTTTCAGATGAAAAATAGAAGTAAGAAGAAAAGACTTTGAGCTTTTTGTAACAGAAGGAAATATTAATACAATATTTAGACTTTATGCTTTGAATACCTATGTTATACATCAGAGCTTTCTTATGTTAGATCTATATGTTTGTTCTGTTGAATCTACTTCTACTTTATTGTCATTTATTCATCAGTATTTCTTTGTTCATCTATGTGAGTAAGTTCAACTATGTTTACTACCAGCCCAAAGCATAGACCCTTCGACCTTTCTGCTTTGGAATTCATTTCTTTTCTCCCTTCAGATCTTTCCTATTTCCCTACCTCTCTTCTTCCCCTTCTTCTTATAGTTGGAAGTACCTCTACTAGGATGAGATCCCAACCCCCTGAAGGCAGAATATTGTGAGACTTGCACAGATTCCTACTGGTAGAATAGTAATAAACCAATTTCACTTTGTTTGACTCAAAGAGGGGCTGTGCCCTACACACTGCTGACTGCTCATCTATCCATAGATCTGTCCACCTGACTGATTTTCAGACCAACACACAAACACCCCCAAGAACAAATTTTGAAACCCCAGAACATGTCATACAACTCAAGGTAGTGAGGTGATGCAAATGGATTCGTAAAGATGTGTTTAACTGTTGATGATTAAGAATGTACTCCAAGAAAAGAACTCCATCCCGAATGTGCTAATAAATGAATTGATGTGTATCTCAATATGATTGGTATGCTCGTGCTCAAGTGGGTTGCGAGAAATTTTAATTACACTTTGGTTGTCACACCAAATTACATTCATTGAATCCTATGCGAATCCAAACTCTATTAATAACTGTCAAAGCCAAAGAATCTACCGACTCACCGTAATTGTTGCCTGTACTCTAGATCTCGAAGATGAAAGTGAAATAACCTATTACTTTTTACATGCCCAAGCAACTAGAGAAGAACCAAGAAAAAATATAGCTAGAATTGGAACACTTATCATCAATAGAACCTGTCCCAATATAAATCTTTATACCCAACCAACTAAGTATAACCCATAGTGTAGTGTAGGCCAAAGTAGGAAGTTCCCTATAAATAGCACAAAATCCTTATAGCACCTACCAAAGGTGACTACTATGAGAATAATTTTCAAACCAAGATACAAGCCCTACTAAAAATGAAATATCAAGGTGAGTATGGGTCAAGTGCATGAGAATTATAACCAACTTCCTATAAAAATTAGGATCACAAAGTGGAGTGGTACATGTGGAAGTAAAAGTAACCCCGATGAAAAGGAGATGGACTTGGCTTGCAATCAGCCATATAAAAGTGCTAAAGAATATCATTAGTGTACTTTTATTGAGGAAAATGAATCCCTAAATATGTCTAAGAAATATGCAAACCAAGGAAATAATGCAATAACCCAAGATCTATCATGTCAAACTATGTATAAAGATCCCTATGAATAGTCTCGAATGTGGGAAGAAGATCTTCTAGTAAGTAAGATCATCAACATACGAGAAAATTATCATACTATCCTCACCAAGATGCTAGAGATACATTATATGATCAAATTGGAAATGAAAAAAATGAGTAGTAGAAGAAAAGAATCCATCTTCCCATACCAAGCCCAAGGGGATTGTTTGAGACCATAGAGAGACCTTCGGAGCCTACAAAGAAGGGAATAATCCTTACCGATCTAACAGGTTGCTCCATGTATATTTCCTCTTGTAAATCTCTATGTAAGAAGGCACTCTTCACGTCCATCCGATATATGGGAAACCCCTGTGATGTAGAATAAGTAACTATAAGATGTATTGAACCCATCTTGGAAATGGGTGAAAAATTCTTAGAGTAATCAATATATTTAATTTGTTAAAAACCATTTGCGAAAGAAGAGCCTTATACTTGTCAATGGACTCATCAACTGTGTATTTGGTTCAATATACCCAATTACACCTAAATTTCCTTCCTTTAGGAAGAAATACCAAATCCCAAGTATGATTCTTCATCAAAGAAAAATACTCATTGTCATCGTATCATCCTACTCTTGTATCCCATGAGCCTTTGAAAATACTGTGGATCCTCGGAATCTACCCGACACAAAACTCCAAAACTTGTAGACTATGTGTGATGATGCCTAATAGGGAGAAGATCATGTATGAAAGGTGTTTCCTCGTAACTATAAGTACAAGCCCAATTAGGCATAGTGACAACATCGGTGGGAATATGATCATCAAAGAAATCTATAACTTTCTCAAAGAAGGGATCCTCAAGATGAGATGAAGAATCACGAGGAGTGAAGTTCTCATCAAATTGAACATGTGTTTGAAAAATAATGTCATGAGTATCGACTCTAGAAGTCAATAAGTTATCATGTCCTCACAATACCCTATAAAGATCAAGGGTTTTATCTTCTTATCCAAATCTTTCCTTTTCTTCTTTGCAACAAAGGCCCAAGCATGTCTCCCAAAGACTAAAAAAATGAGACATCTAGCTTAGTGTTGGACCAAGCTTCCTCCTGGATTCAAATGTTTAAGTGTTTTGTGTGGTGTATGATTTTGAATGTAGTTAGCACAATTAAATTCTTCTTCCTAGTATATAGGAGGTAAATATTGGGGGATCTTATTGCATTTCTTGGGGGGTGGAGTTAAGCACCTACAAGTAGGAATCACAAGATTTAAGCCCTCATAAGCCCATATCATATGACAAGGGACTAAGGATTTCAATGGGTGTGTGTAACTTACTATTCTGGGTGTGCCTCTTGTTTTCGAAAAAGTCACATCTAACTACTTCTAGGAAAAAAAATTATTTCAAGCCAGGACTATGTGGACAATGACCTACGTTGCCAAAAATAACAAGATACAGAATTTCCCAAAATAGCGAGAATCCATGCACGACCATCCTGGTACCTGTTGGGTTTCATATTTGCACTTGGAATGAAAACATAGTCAGGGGATAAGAAATTTACTCCTCTTTAATGGGAGAGGTTCCCTTATTGAAAGCAAGCAACAAACTTATATATGAATGTACAACTTTCAAAGCATGGACCCCTAATACTTTATAATGAATGAATCCTAAGTTTTAGACACAAAAGAAGAAAAGTAGAGGAAGAAATGGGAAAAACTTCTACATTAATTACTTTGAATCTATTACCTTTACAGAGTCTTAGGGTCTAACCCAAACAATGGCGTGGAAAAGCCAATAAATAGTCTCCAAGAATGGTTACATTCGGTTATAGAAAAATGATGAAAATGTTTCAATAAACCATTCTCTGAACTTCTTAAATGCCTCGGCCATTTCCATGCCTAGCAGAAAAACTAGACGCATTGAATCCTAGCCGTCCACCCTACCTTTGCAAAATTTAAATTCGAGTCATCCACGTGGGAGAGATTTAACTTGAGGCAGGCCTATGGATGCCTTTTACCATTTTTTCCTTTGAATTTGTGTCAAAATGACACGTGGAGATCTCTACTAGTTATTTTATACTTAGCTGATTTGGGCCTATTTCCTACTTGACTTATATAGATCCCTAGACACATGGAGAGTTAGCGCTCATTTGAGTTTCTGCTTTGGAAACGCCTCCTAAAATTACGTCGAGTTGATGCGTGGCTCCTTCCACTGATCTTGGAGTTTTCAATGGCTAACTCTATCTCTCTATTGACTTTGACCATGTGGCAAGCTAGCTCTCATTTGTAGATTGGTCCTTTGGTTTCACTTTCAAAATTGCTTCATTGAGGCATATTGAAACTTCCGCCGACCCGCCCATACTTAGTCAATTTTAATGATCAACTCTTTCTCTTTTTTGGACCTAGGACATGTGGAGAACTAGCGCAAGCTTGAGAACTACCCCTGGCTTTGAATCTTGAAGTTACATTAATGAGGCACATGACACCATTCGTTGAACCTTCCATACTTAGCTGATTTGGGCTTGTTTTGCCTTCATTTTGGACCTGGGACATGTGGAAAGCCTGTGCTTATTTTAGGACTATCCCTTGGGCCCTGCCCTTAGAGCTGTTCTATTTGGATGCATGGAGGCTTCTTCTAATGCTTGAAACATGGCCAAACCACATCCAATCAGATATTTCCATGTATGACACGTGGATTTTGGGAAAAAAATAAGGACGATATGCTTGTCATTCCCGATTACGGAAGAAATAAAAAGAAGGGAAAAACTTCACCATTACACCCGAATTTCAAATTGTTCTCCATAAAATGGGAAAATTGCAAACAATGTTAGGCTCAACATGATCCAATACTCCAAGGTACCAAATTAAATTTTTTGAAACTTGACTTCAAAAGAGGGGGATTTTGAGGGCGAAAATAGCTAGCTCTTTCTGTGGATAACTTGACAGAGAGATGAGGCAAGGTCAAGAAACATATAAAATCTCAAGGAAATCAATCGATGCCTTATCCATTGGGAAAATAGAGTCAAAGGAAAACCAAAAAAGAAGACAAAAAACATGAAAAGGAAACAAACCAAAAGGAAGAATAAAAACAAAACACAAAAGAATGACCCAAAACCAAAACACTATACAAAATCTATAGAAGAACTACCTAGTCACCTAGGATTTAAACAACTTCGAGATACTACCCACTATAAGGAAGTGGGAGAAGATAACCATCCATGTAACCCAAATAAAAAGATTTATCTCTAGTAAAATGCCTGATTCTAAAAGAACCAAGCCAAAGAGAATCAAACTTACCATGGTTTCCTCATGGCTCATATCTTTTATCCCAAAGCAGCACAATGTTCCCCACTTGGAAAACTTTGGGTTTGGATTTCTTGTCAAATAAAGCCTTCACTTTCAACTGATGATTTGTTATCTTGTTAACCACTTGCAATCTATCTTCATCAAGATTCTAAAGGTACAAAATTCTCTTGTCCAAAGAGCTACTGAAACTTGAATCTTCAATGGTTTTCATCATATGCAAGGCTGGAAATTCCACCGTGACTAGTAGTTGAGCTTCCACACCATACACCAATTAGAAAGGAGACATTCCAATTTCTCTCTTGGGTGTAATTCTATCAGCCCAAAGTGCATCATATAGCTTCTTATGTCAATTCCTCTAAGAATCATTCGCAATCTTTCTAACTATGTTCACCAAGTTCTTGTTTGTTGATTCTAATCATCCATTCCCTTACGGGTAGTAATTTAAATAATGAGCAAGTGAGATCCCATACCCATAGGAAAATTCCATCATCTCAGTAGAAGAAAAGTTGGAAGCATTGTCAGTCACAATTTTGTTTGGGGTCCCAAACTTGATCAATATGTTCTTCTTAATGAAGTTACAAACTACCTCAGAAGTAGTGCGCTTGATCGGGATGGCTTCCACCCACTTCATGAAGTGATATGTGGTAGTCAACATAAGGGTATATCCAGACCTTTGGAAGGTGGGTTAAGAGTTTGAATGAAATCCAATCCCCACTATTGAAAGGGCTCATCAATCACTAATGGCTTTAGTGGAAAATCAACCAACTTAGGTCTTACAACAAATGTTTGACATGATTCACATTTACCAACCCATTTTGATGCATCTCTAAACAGAGTGGACCAATAATAACCAACATGAAGTATTTTATGAGTTGTTATAGCGAGAGGAGAAAATGACCTCCACAAGCCTGGTCATGAAAAGTAGAGAACAACTTATTTTATTACTCCTTGTCTACACACTTAAAAAACCTTCCATCTATGCCTTGTTTGAACAAAGCATTCTCCCATAGTACATATTGTGCAGACCTCATTTTGATGTCTCTCTTCTCTTTGGAACTCAAGTGAGATGGACACTCTCCACAGTGTCAGAAATTCAGCATACTATACACTTGTCAAGATGAGGAATAGAACAATAGGGACATCAACTCCATCTTTGGAAAACTCCTTGGTAGCTCCCTCAACAATGAGTTCACACAGGCCCTTACCCTAAACCAGATTTGTTGGCTTGATGTCAAGATCATACTCTTGCACCTTTTCTACCTAATTACCTCTCTTGGTTCCAAATTCTTGTTGAGTAAGAATGGATTTGATTTTTTTATCAGTCACCAGCACCATAGAATGAGAATTAAGGATGTAAAACCTAGACTACTTGACAGCTTTGACAACTACAAAAGCATGTTTCTACATCATGGTACACTTAAGCTCATGATTTTTCAATACATAACTCATGAATGCAATTAGGAGCTCATGATCTTCAACATTCTTCTGTGCTAACATAGAAGCTAGGGTATTTTCAAAGTGGCATAACAATAGATAATGAAATCTTTGCTAAAGTCAGGAACGCCAAGATTGGAGTCTTTGCAATATCCCGTTTAATGTCCTCAAATTATTTCTTCCCTTTAGAGGACCAACCAAAAGTTTGATTCCCTTGCATCATGTGAGAAATGCTCATAGTAAGTTCTACAAAATCAAGGATGAATCTCCTTAGGAAATTGATCTTACCAAAGAAATAATGGACACCTTTCTTACTTGATGGAAGAGGAATTTGTTGGATGTCCCGAACTCTCTTCGATCAATATTGATCCCTTCCTTTGAAACAATGTGTCCCAACAACTTTCCTTCCGTGACACAAAACATATGCTTCTTATGGTTTAAATAAATTCCATGCTCTCTACACTTCTGAAATATGGTTTCAAGGTGTTGTAAGTGATATGTTATTTCTTTAGAAAATAATGTCAAGTCATCCAAATACACAACAATGCATTTCCCTTTAAAACGCCAAAATCCAAGTCCATGGCCCTATGGAGAGTAAAGCACCGGTGTTGATGAGACCAAATGGCATTCTCTTATATGTAAAGGTATCCCAAGGAGTAGTAAAGGCAATATTATGTTGATCTCGCAGATTCACCTCTACTTGATTGTACCCAGAATCCATCTAACATAAATAGCATCTCCAAGCCTGTAATAGCTTGAAATACTTGGTCCATCATGGGGAGAGGGTAGTTGTCCTTCAAATAAACCTGATTTAGATTTCTAAAGTCCACACAGATCTGAATCTCACCATTCTTCTTCCTAACAGGAACTATATTAGCAATCCATGTTGAATCGTGGATGGGGAAGATGATCTTATTCTTCAAAAGCTTTTGTATTTCTCACAAAAATTATCAGCTATCTTTGGATTATATTGTCTTTGATTATGTTTAAAGGGTTTGATCCCAGGCTTAAGAGGAATGAAATGTTTCATTTCTTTAGGCTAAAAATCCGTAAGATCATCATAAGAGTAAGGTAGAACATCAACATACCTCTTCATAGATTCATCTCTTTCTTTTTCTTTTCCTAAGTGTAGCATTTTCCAATGTTGACCATTTTGTGATCATCAAGACTCCCAATATTCACTTTCTCAATCTCAAAGCAGATTACCATGCTCCTTGAGAAACTTTAGACTTCATATATCTATCATGTTTATCAAAAATATCCTCCAAACTCACCGGACCTTTAGGGATTTTGTTTCCTTCAGTTTGATGCATCCATCTTGATCCATCTCTTCTTTGACACCCTCTTCATTTGATGACACACACTATCTAGGAATATTTTCATTTCCTTCAAAGTATAAATGATCAAAGTTGTCTCGAGCTCTAAGAAAGAAATCAAATGTTGTTCATCATTGAAAAATTACCAATTATTTACATTTTCAGGAACACTAGGTCTATGGATCAACTCAATGGTGAATTTCTCCTAAGGGAAATCAGGGTGAGGAATAAAAAAGGACCCAAAAACAGCCAGAGAATCAGCCCTAGTGTTTCTTTGCCTTGCACACTTGAATGGAAAAAGCAACAAGGAATTCAATGGAATCCCATACAAGATTCCTATAGTGCTTCAACCTTCTGTTCTTTACCCGATAAGGGTCTCTAACCTGTTTTACAATTAGCTCTACATCTCCATGAGAAAGAAGGTTTTTCACTCCCATTTCTTTGGCCATGCTCAACCCAAGAATAAGGGCCTCATAATCTGTAGTAATGTTGGTATTTTTGAACTAAAATTTTAAGGAGAAAGGATGAACCTTACCCCCAGGAGAAATGAACACTACACCAGCTCCAGAACTAGTTGAAGAGAAACTTCCATCAAACTCAAAATTCCACACACCATTAGGATCAAGAAATACTTCCTTTGGTAGACTTGTCTCCTCTTGTGACATGATCATGTAGTTCCCATGCCCAATGTCTTCATTTAGTATTTGTGATTTAGGATCATCTATCTTTTGCACAATAGACTCTACTTATTTCTCGAGACAACAACTTCTTCATCTTCCCATTGACAAGGATCAAGTCATGTGACTAATCCATTTGGATCTCACCTCCAACATCTTTAAAAAGTTCCTACTTAGTAGCATGCCACAAGAAGGAGGGATATCTGCAACCAAGATAATAGCCAAAACCTTTTTCTCTAGTAAAGCAAAGAAAAGCTACTTATACATCCTTGATTCTCCCAACCAAAGACACTTCTATACTTTCCATGGAATAACAAGATCCATAAGTGCAGGTTAGGGTTAGACCGAAAGCATGAACCACTTTTGTAGGCATTACATTATCAGATGCACCAGAGTCAATGACATAATTGCTAAGCTTGTGGCCAGCTATGAGAAGAGTCACATATAAGGGTTTGATCTTCTCATTGGGTGAAGTGACTACAACCACAAGGTCAAGTTAAGGCGAGAGAAGGAGTGGGGAAAAGGCCTCTAGAAGAATGGGCTAGGGTTTTAGATTTAGAATTTACAAAGTTAACCATTTTGGAAAAGACTTTAGGATGGGTTTGATAGAACTCGCCTCAAAATCTGAACCTTGGTCTTTTTAAGATTTTCTATAATGTCAAAAGATCTAGATGTGGATGGGGAATCGCTACTAGGAGTAGGAGGAGATTTTGATCTATCATATTTATCATTTTTGGACAAGAATTCTCAGAAGTAGAAGTAGAGGGAGAAGGACTAGTAGAGCTTACCTTTTGGGTAGAAGTAGTAGGAATAGGAGCTCTTGTTCTTGCAATCACCGGGATGGTGATGGGGTACTCCTTGTATCTTTTTTCAGATTGCACCAGACCACTTTTTCCTTTTTGTTGGTCTACTCTCGGGTCATAACAACATATGAATCACTATTAATCTTAGCCACTACATCCTCATAATCATCTTCATCATCCACACCTTCAGTGGTAAGTAAATGAACTCGAGAACCACCAGGCTCCTCCAGTGCTTCATCATCTTCCTCTTCTTGTTCATCATAGAGCCCATTTTATTCTTCTTCATTAGGCTCAAGAACCTCACAAGTAGCATTGACAGGAGCCTTGAGGGGTGGTCCTTTAATGGCCAACTTGGTTTGAGAAGAGGGCAAGTGGTTCCAAGGATGAAAGTTCTTCCTTGGAACATCTTGATATGGAGCATGTTGAGCCAATTTTTTGATGGCAATGAGGTCATTAGTCAACTTTTACACCAACCGATCCACATTACCCTTAGGAGGAGAGGAAGAAGAAGATTCTTTGGATTTTAAAACTCACTTTTCAACTTTCCAGACATGATCAAGTCATCTTCCACATAGACAACCAATCTCTCGATCAATATCCAAAGTTGTAAGATTTTCTCTCCTTAGGATATAGCTTACTTCCGACAATTGAGCATTCAAGAAGAAACACTTTTGAATCTGATCAAAAGGCCTAGTATTTAGTGGAATCTTGTTAATAAACTTGTTAAATTTGGCCAAAAATTCTCTCATAGGCTCATGTGGCTCCTTCTTGAGTTGCAAAATATGAGCTAGCAAAGCATGCACATCCTCGGCAGGTTTGAAACACTGCTCAAATTCAGTCCTCATAGTAGTCCAATCAATGATGGTACCAGCATGAAGATGGTAAAACCAATCTACATCATTATCTTGCAAGGTTTCCACAAATAGCCTAATAAAAACATCCTCGTGTTCAACTCCAATGACCCCACATGCAACAATGAAGGCTGTAATGTGTTCATCAGGGTGCACTTTGCCATCGCCTCTAAATTTGGTTAAATTCTTCCCCACACCCTAGGTAACTCATGCAATGGCTGAGGAAGAGTCAAAGCCAAATATTTTTCCCAAAGGCCAAGGTGCTGCCATCCTTGGAAATATTGCTTGAAGTGGAACTGAGACACCAACAAGAATTAGGGCATGGAGATAAGGGATAAGTTGTGCATGAGGAATTCTACTACTGTAAGATTTGTCTTCAACGGGAGGTGTGCTTGTGCAACGAGCTCTTCTAAATCTTCTTGTTGGAGGAAGTTAAAAACCTTGCTGATCAAGGAATTGAAATTGGGGATTTTCAATTCCAAGAGCCCTTCTACCATGAGTGTATCTTAGAGTCTCCAGGATCAAAGAAATGATCAAATTAGTTGTTCTTTTTAGAAAGGAAATTTTTAGACAAATCCCCGGGGAGTTGTCAAAAATTGTTGGTTTCATATTTGTACTTGGAATGAAACCACAGTCACGGGAAAAGAAAGTCCCTCCTCTTTAATGGGAGAGGTTCCCTTATTGAAAGCAAGAAACAAACTTATATATGAATATAAAAATTTCAAAGCTTGGAGCCATGATAGTTTGGAACATTTTATGCCCAAAGATCATCAATACGAAAGGATAGAAGAATTAAGGAGATGAGGAAGGAAGAACATAACAATACTTTCAAGAAATATAGATGGTAGAGTATCACCTTATACGTATTAAACCAAGGAGTTGTAGAATAGAATCATTCACTCTCATAACCAATATAATTCCACTGACGCAAATGTCCAAAAATCATATAAACAAGAATACAAAGTTTCTTATCATAAAATATGAATGAATCCCAAGTTTTAGACATGAACAAAAAAAAATTAGAGGAACAAATGGGGAAAGCTTCGTATTAATTGTCGATTGGGAAACAGGACGGAAGCTTGTGATATTTTATTAATCTCAATCAAAAAATTATAGAGAATGGGCTGCAATATTTATATATATTGCACACCAAATACACACAGGAGAATAAGTTACACAGGTGCAACCAAATGCCAAAATGAATAAGCTTCCAATAACATCCGGGAAGCAGGAATTAGAAAAAGACAAATATATTGTTTAAAACAATATAACAATCTGAATACAAACAAATATGGTTGATTAACCATACAACAGTATATTTATTATTTAATTAATAAAATTAATTAAATAATCTAACTATGCATAATTAATAATAGGATAATATTATTTATCCTAACATTCCCCCCCTTAATTGTGCATTGTCTGGAGAGATGAGGAGAGAAATGCTCTGAACAACTCGAACTTGTCACGTGCAAGTGACTTTGTGAAAATATCTGCTCGTTGTTCAGCTGTTGGACAAAATTGAAGCTGGATATTGTGCTTCAATACATGTTCGCGTATGAAATGAACCTGAACTTCAATGTGCTTTGTTCTCTCATGAAAAACTGGATTGCGAACAAGTTTGAGAACACCTTCATTGTCAACATACATGGTGGTTGGTTTGTCCTGTGGTATTCCAAGTCCTTCCAGTATGCGACGTAGCCAAATCGCTTCACAGACAGCTTCTCCTGCAGAACGATACTCGGCTTCTGTGGAAGAGCGAGAAATAAAGTGTTGTTTCTTACTTCCCCATGATATTGGTCTAGATCCCATAAAGAATACAAATCCAGAAGTGGATTTTCTATCATCAATGTTACCTGCATGATTTGAATCCGAATATCCAGTCAAGAAGAAGTTTTCGTTCTTCTTGTATTCTAGACCAAGATCCACTGATCCTTTGAGATATCTTAAAATGCGCTTTGCTGCTTTCCAATGACAAACTTTGGGTTCTTGCATGAACCTGGATAGATAGCTTACTGCAAAGCTGATATCTGGTCTAGTGTAGGTCAGGTAAATGAGACTCCCAATCAGCTGCCGATAGAGAGTGGCACTTACCTTAGGAGATGGATCTGAACGAGATAACTGTAATTTGTTCTCCATAGGTGTAGTAATTGGTGTGCAATCCATCATCCTAAACTTCTCGAGCATTGTCTTGGTATATTTCATCTGAGAAACAAAGATGTGATTCTCTTTCTGCCATACTTCCAGTCCAAGACAGTAGTGCATAAGCCCGAGATCTGTCATGTCGAATGATCGCTTAAGATCTTTCTTTGTTTCATCAATCATCTTCACTGAACTGCCCAAGTGATGTCTAGATCATCAACATAAACTACAACAATCACCATCTCCCCCTTGCTTTTGAGGTAGAGATTGGGATCGTATGTATTTCGACGAATCCATGTTGTGCGAGATGCTCATCAATCTTGATGTACCATGCCCGGGTGCTGTTTGAGGCCATACGAGAGATTTCTGAGTCTGCATACCTTTTCTTCTTGACCGGGTACTACATATCCCTCGAGGTTGAGTCATGTAGAATTCTTCTTGCAAATCTCCATTCAGAAGGCACTTTTACGTCCATCTCGGTGAACTTTCCATCCAAATCGAGCAAGCTAGAGCAAAGATCATCCTGATCGTTTTGATCTTAGCTGTGGGAGCAAATGTCTCCTCATAGTCAATACCTTCTTTCTATGTGTACCCCTTTCTACAAGTCTTGCTTTACTGCGAGTCCGTGGTCCAGGGGTGGATGTATCCGGTGGAGCATCCAATCTTGCATCTCGTAATGTACTTGTACACCATTTAGGCATACGTTGAGCTGTTCCCATGGGTTGTGGTCCTATCTGATCAACACCATCATCCCCATCATCACTTTCATCTTCTGAGGGAACATTTGCTTCAGTTTTTACAACTGGTGAAAAATCTACATCTTGCGAGTCCGGAGGAGGAGTCTCTGCTTCCTTCTTCTCGAAAAACTCAACATCTCTGCTTGTGTAGACTTTTCTGGTCTTAGGATCCATCAGTCTGTACCCAAGAGTCTCTTCACTGTATCCAATGAAGATGAGATTTTGTGACTTCATGTCCAATTTCTTTCTGTTCTGTTTGGGTATGTGCATGCTTGCTTTGCATCCGAATACTCTGAGGTGTGCAATGGATGGTTTCCTCTTTGACCATGCTTCTTGTGGTGTAATTCCATCAAGAGCAGTTGTGGGTGCTCTGTTTAACAAATACACTGCTGTTTTTGCTGCTTCTGCCCAAAATGTCTTTGCAAGTTCGGAATCATCGATCATGCATCGCACCATTTCCATGATAGTACGATTTCTTCTCTCGACAACACCATTTTGCTGTGGTGTGTGTGGAGGAGGCATTTGTCGACGAATCCCGTGAGTTTGTAGATAGTCTCTGAACTCATCACTGGTGAATTCCCCCCCTCGATCTGAGCGGAGAGTTCTGATGTGACGACCAGTTTCTTTCTCAACTGCCACTTTGAACTTTTTGAACGTTTCAAAGGCTTCACTTTTCTTGCGAAGACAGAAAATCCACATTTTGCGTGAATAGTCGTCAACACAGAGCATGAAGTACTGGAACCCTGAATGACTTGGCTGCATTGGACCGCACAGATCGGTATGAACCAGGTCAAGTTTTCCATGAGCTCGAAAAGTACTTGTTTGGAATGAAACTCTGTGTTGTTTCCCTGCTAAGCAGTGAGGACACTTGTCTGTATCCTTCTGAAGAGATGGTAGCCCATGTACCATATTACACCGGTGAAGTGTGTCGAGATATTTGAAACTTACATGACCAAATCTCCGATGCCACAACTGAGCTGAGGTGGAGTTTTTAGCCACGAGTGCTTGATCATTTTTGTGAATGAAATCAAGTTGAAACATTCTTCCCACATTTGAGGCTTTTGCAATTATTTTCGAGCCTCTGGATTTATCTCGAATCAAACACATTTTCTTGCCGGATTGACTATCAAAGTCAATTTTCAAATTGTGATCTAGGAGTTGACTGACCGAAAGAAGGTTCTTTGTCAACCCAGGGACATATAGAACATCGGATATTCTGCAGTTGCGTGAACCAAGGGGTAGAGAAATGTTTCCAATCCCCTGTACTGTATATGAAGAATCATCTCCCAACGAAACATGATTTTTCGAAGGCGTGTCCCTCATTGAAATAAACCAGTCTCTGTGGCCGGTCATGTGTCGAGTGGCTCCCGAATCAACATACCGAGGCGTCACTAGATGACGTGGATGGTTCACTTGATCGAGCGGTGAACAAGAAGTCTTCATTATCTCGACTGATCTTTTTGCTCAACAATATTACCTTCTTTGGTGGGGTCTTCTTTTCCAGCCCCCTTTTACGCCCGTGATAGTTGTTTGAATGTCCCTTGTAAGTTTGTTGTTGTTGAGGTCCAGCATTGCTTGATGAACCTTTCTTATATTTGTTAAACCAACATTCTTGCAAGTCATGTCCTCTTTTGCAAATGGGACATCGCTTCTTCTGTTGATTGGTCCCCATGATACTGATTCTCGATGTGGGGACTTCGATAGGATTTAGGTTTTCCTTTACCTTTTCCTTTCCATTTTTGATGTGAAGACGGTTACTGCTCCTCTTCATCATCCTTGTTGTACATTGCTTCCTCTTGTTGCAAAGTAGGTTTACTAACTTGTCAAAACTAATTGTCGTATCCAAAAGTTTAGAGTTGTGACAAAAATTTGGTAAGAAGAAGGGAGAGCTCTCAGAACAATGGGAACGAGAGACTCATCTTTGACCTCTTCTCCTAGGGCTAGAAGTGAAGCCCTCAACTCTGCAACTCTTCTTAGGAAGGCTTCAATTTTCTCATTCTGTTTGAATTTCAATGTATGTAACTGACTCTGCAAATTGAGTATGACATTCTTGTTCTTGGCCTCATATATTGTGCTCAGCTTATCCCAAGCTTCTTTTGCTGATGTGGCATCTCGAATGTGGACTTGCACATCGTCGGATACTCCAAACAAGATGATGAGCTTTGCTTTCTGATCTGCTCTATCAAATTGTCGTTGTTGTGTTGCATCCGTTGGTGATCTGGTTAGAGTACCAGTCACAACAGGCCAGATTTCTTCAAACTCAAGCTGTGTCTTTATTTTTGTCTTCCAAGCAGCATAGTTGCTTCCTCTGAGCAATTGTGAATCCGGAAGAAAAAATTTGGGGGCATTGGTGCCCATTTTGCAGAGATCACTGACAGGGTTTGGCTCTTATCACTCCAGGTATAAGGTCTCCCAATCTATATACCGTCAGTCCGATATACCGAACCTTTCTATATACGCGCCCTTCCGATATACCCGTCGATACGTGGAAGAAGCTCGCCCTTTCTATATACCCATGCGGTACGTGAAAGAGGCGTTAACGTCGTGAAAGAATTCGATACGTGGTACCAAGACAGTTACTAATGGGGTCTATGCGATTATTGACACCGCTCAAAGAAATATCCTCATACGTGTGCGTAACTTTGCTATATACTCGGATAATTTCTCAATCCGGATTTATGTCTTGCAATCGTTCACAGATGGATGGGATGATTCATAGTGTTTGACCGTGACCTTATTACTCCCATCGCCGATTTATAGGGATGATGCCCAGATTGACGTTATTCTGTAGCTATATTAGGCGTTAAGTGCAGTGCGTAGTAGTCGCGACGGCTTTACCCGTAAGTGCTTCCCAAAGGCACTGTATATACCGAACGCTGCGAATGAGATCTAGGATCTCGTGAGTGTTACAGAACCAAATTTACTATTTTTGATTACAATTCTGCCAGTTTCTGAGCAGTTACAAAGTTTTGCAGTTGACTATGGCAACCTACAAATTAGTACAATATACAATACAATTTGAATGACAGGCAAAAATTTACAATTTCGGGGTCCTGGTGACCTCCTGAACCCAAAATGCTAAAAATTGCAAAAAAATAGCTGAAAATGCAATTTTTAGGTGGGTCTCCTTTTGCAAAAAATGTCTGGAATGAGAAAACAGACCAAATAGGAGAATTTTTTTTTTTTTTTACCCTAAATTAGGGATTCTCCGCTAAATTTAGTTAGTCGTAACTAAATTCAAAAAAGCCTGCTAAATTTAGCAGTTCCGCCAGAATTTCCGCCAGATGCAAAAGGAGAGTTTTTGAGTGTTTTTTGTGGGATTTGATCCTCAAACCTCTCACTCCTAAGGCACATGCAATAACCAACTTGGCCACTTGGGGCGCTTGGACTATGAATGGAAGAAATTTGTATTTAATGTCAAATAAATTGACTTACCTCTTGAAAAATGAATGCCACGTGGCGCATGCTGGTGAAGGGGCGTTTTTAGGGTTCTATTTGCCCAAAAAACGGATCTGAGGCTTTATTTCTTTGCTCAGGCCGCATTTACTTGCTCAGGCCTCATTTTCTCCTTCCCACGCACTGATCAAGCCGTATTTTTTGCTGTATTTTCTTCTTGGGCGCGTGTTTGAATGCCAGGCCACGTTTTTCACTGTACAGGCCACGTTTTTGACTTGTATTGCTGGGCCATTTTTTTAATGTCAGGCGCATTTTTGATGCTTTGGGCGTTTTTTTTTTTAATGTCGCGCATTTTTTTGATGCTGGAGGCTTTTTTTTAATGCTGGGCGCATTTTTTTGATGCTGGAGGCGTTTTTGATTGTACAGGCCGTATTTTTTACAATCTAAGCTTCATTTGCTTGCTGTTTGCATGTGCAGGGCGTGGCAGATGGAGAAGGGCGCGGGCTTGAGGAGAATGACATTTTTTTAGCTCCAAAAACACATTTTTCCTAATGCAGGCCGCGCAGGGACTGAGTATGGGCGCATATGCTAAAAAAACTCTTTTTTTTTTACCTCCCACTGTATATTTTCCAGCTTGGGCGCCTCCTTCTTCTTTTTTTTAATTTTCTTTGCTCTGTTTGTTCACTGCAGGTGCATATACACAGCAAAGCAATCCTCCAAAACAAGATATAGCTCTAAATGCAGAAAAACAAAACCCTGATTGGGGAATTTTTTTTTTTAAAATTCAATACCTGTAGCAATTTTTGCCTGGTGCTGAGTGCACCAGTGCAAAAAAAATTTGCCTTCCAAGTACCTGGAAGGAACAGGAGGTTGTTGGTTTGTAAGGGGTTCTGGGAAGCTGCAGGAGGCAAAGACTGGCTCTTCCTCAGTGCAGATTACTTCTCCATGAATTCTCCTTCTTCTACAACCTTCTCCAACCTTGCCAGGAGCTTCAATTCGCTCTGGTACCAAATGTCGATTGAGAAACAGGGACGGAAGCCTGTGATATTTTATTAATCTCAATCAGTAAAAATTACAGAGAATGGGCTGCAATATTTATAGATATTGCACAGCCAAATACACACAGGAGAATAAGTTGCACAGGTGCAACCAAATGCCAAAATGAATAAGCTTCCAATAACATCCGGGAAGCAGGAATTAGAAAAAGACAAATATATTGTTTAAAACAATATAACAATCTGAATACAAACAAATATGGTTGATTAACCATACAACAGTATATTTATTATTTAATTAATAAAATTAATTAAATAATCTAACTATGCATAATTACTAATAGGATAATATTATTTATCCTAACATTAATTACTTCAAATCTATTGCCCTTATAGAGACTCGGGGTTGAACCCAAACAATGGCGTGGAAAAGCCAATAAATAGTCTCCAAAAATGGTTACATTTGGTTACATAAAAATGATGAAACTAATTCAAGAAGCCATTATCTGAACTTCTCAAGTACCTCATCTGTTTCCATGCTTGGCGAAAAAACTAGACGCATTAAATCCCAGGTCATTCACCTTGCCTTTGCAAAATTTAAATTCAAGTCATCCACGTTGAAGAGATTTAAAATGAGGAAGGCTTATAAACACCTTTTGTATTTTTTTCCTTTGAAGTTTCACCAGATGACACATGGAGAGCTTCGCCAATTCTTTTATACTTAGCCGATTTAGTCTTATTTCCTTCTTGACTTATATCGACCCATAGAAACGTTGAGAGCTGGTGCTTATTTGAGTTTTCACTTTGGAAACACCTCCTAAAATTACGTCAAGTTGACGCATGGCTCCTTCCGCCGCAAGATCTTGGAATTATCAACGACCAACTCTATCTCTCTATTGACTTTGAGAATGTGGTGATTTGGCACTCATTTGGATATTGGCCCTTTGGTTTCACTTCCAAAATTACGTTGTTAAGGTAGGTGGAGACTTCCGCCAACCCACCCATACTTGGTCAATTTTAATAATCGGATCTTTCTCCTTTTTGGACTCGGACACGTGCGGAATCGGCACAAGCTTGAGAACCACCACTACCTTTGACTCTTGAAGTTACACTAATGAGGCACGTGGTGTCATCCTCTGAACCTTCCATACTTAGCCGATTTGGGCTTGTTCTCCTTCATTTTGGACTGGGACACTTGGAAAGTTTGTGCTTATTTGAGGACTGTCCTTAGACCCTACCCTTGAGTTATTCCATTTGGACATGTGGAGGCTTCTGTTGATGCTTGAAACATGTCCAAACGACATCTAATAAGAGATGTCCCCGCACTACCTGTGGATTCTCGGAGCAAAACAAATTAACGGGATGATATGCCTGTCATTCCTAACTACATAAAGAAATAAAAAGAAGAGAAAACTTCACCATTACACCCAAATTTCAATTTTTTTCTCCATGAAATGGGAAAACGCAAACAATGCCGGGATTGACGCAATCCATCATACTCTAAGGTACCGACTCAAAATTTTCAAAACATGACTTCAAAAGAGGCAAATTTCGAGGGTGACAAAAGTACCCTACCAAAAAAGGAAAGATCCATCCTTTTGAAAAAGGCCTTTTACATACGCAACCCAAAAATGCTACACCATAATAGAAAAAAAAACCCAGTGTAGTTCTCGAGATATCTAACAAAACATAGAAAAATGGTTTCGGGTTTTCTTCCTCATTAGCATGGATTCCAAAGCAAGTGTAGTCCATACATCTGCGCAATAACAAACAAACTCAAAAACCGACAACCTCCATAAATGGTAAAGATTACAGTCTATCTTAAGGGTTTGCCACCTTCCGAAACCAATGTAAGGGTTTGTTTTGCATTAAAATGCATGCGAAAAAAATACAAATAAATCCTGAATATATGAATATGTAAAGAACTTATTTGCAAAGTAAAACTTACGAAGGATGTCAATAGAAATATCTCACTCGATACCATAAAAGGAACCATAACTAGATCATACCAAGCCATGAACTCAAATTCTAATCAAACAACATGATCAATAAGATGAAATAAATTCACCATAATAACTTTACATAAACCTTTGCAAACAAATGACCAGCAATATCATATATTATTATGGAACTATTGTTGCAAAACCAAAGAAAGACTTCCCACGGATGTTGATCAGATTTCTAGTTTGATCTTTTAGACATCCAGTGTGATTGCACAACATTGAATCCTCTCCCCAAGTGTGGGACTTGTAAAATGGGAAAGGAATCTCCAGATTAGAGGTTGGTTCCTCAACTCCTTTGATCAGATTTATCACTTACAAGTTGCAGAGGTTTAAATTCCTAATCCTACCCTAAATTCCAAAGGAGACAGAGATAGAGAATGCAAAAAAGAAAGAACTAATGCTAATAGGTGATGCACCAAAGGAGTTGTAGACACCTGATGCTGCATGAAATACACAATCCATAAGGAAACACAACACAAAACATGCACAAATTCTCAAAATTTAATGAAAGATCAGAAAGCAATGATAGATATATGAAAGGATTGAAGGATTTTAATCACGTAACATATATCAACATCTCATATCCAATACAAGACATTACAGTGATCCAAAGGCAAGAAAAGGTGCTTCATTACATGGAAAGGTAAAATTTCTTCACAAATTTTGCCAAGGAGGAAGAAAAAGGAAGTTGCAGAGCTGAAAAAGTGTCTCCCTTTGCAAAAATGAACTCATTCTGGCTTTTACAGTGCAAACCACGACCCCAGGAGAGAGAAACATGGGAAAACGTGTAAGGGGTTCAACCATTGACCAAAATGCCATCAAAATAGCATGGGTGACCTGACAGACCCATTCCCTGACATTTTTAACCATGCTGGGAGAAAATGCGAGCCATTCTTCATTAAAATCGGTGGTTGAAACGTCATTTCTGTTCATGACCACGTGCCAGAAGAGTTTTTTATTTTCTCTCTCCAAACTCCACCAAAATGCAAAATTGACCCTAGAATATTGTAGATAATTTCACCAGCTTTCCATTGATATAAATAACACAAAAAAAATCGAGCTCTGGATTGAAAGATATGGTGATTTGAAGTTTTAGGGAAAACAGGGCCAAATCGGGTCGGTGGGGAAAATAGGGCCAAGTCTTTGGACACGTGGCACGTCCTGATTGGCTACGGGCCTTCTAGGGGAAAATTTCCCACAAAAACTCCACTGAGCCATAACTTTAAAAATACATGGAGTTAGGAGGAAAACTTTACCTTTCTCGCAAAGTTTCGAGAAAGAGCTTTATCCAATGGTGTCATTTCCATAAGGTTTTGAGTGCCTGAAAAGCAAAATTTTGTGACTGAGGCACAAGAGAAGGAAAGATGAAAGGGAGTTAGCCACAAAATTAGTAGGGGGCACATTCTGGATAACAATTTTGGTGACTCAGAGGGGTCATCTACCTACTGGATGAAGTTACCAGTTTCTGAAGCATCCATTGGGCATGGAGTCATGAGTTGTAGCCTGCAAACTGATCTGAACTTTGAAAACCTCCTCTCTGAGCCACTTGGAAACCCACTAAAATGGACTGCGCAAGAGCAAAACCAGCACCACAAAAACTATGTACAAAACTAAAGGTCATACATGCTCCAAAATGGAACATGCAGAGTGTGCACAAGCACTTCTTTTACTGAAAGCAAACCTACCTACTCTACCCTAATGGAAACAAAGGTGAGCTAAACAAACCCTACAACTGGTTGTGCAAAATAGCTTCCTTTCTTCAAAATTGGCAACCATGCAACTAATTTGGCATTGAACATGGCTGATTAGATGAATGGAAAATCAACAAGAAGCTGGTCTTCCACCCAAATCATCAAGGTATCAACTGAAGGAAAATTCCATACCTCTTTTAGTTGTTCTGCATTTGGATTGGAGAGGTATGACAACTGATCCTTGGTTCCTTGTAGCTCATCCTCATGCTTAGAAGCAAGCATGACTGGTTGTGACTTCTCCTTTGACTCCAATGAAGTCAAATACCTTATTGGGCAAGGTATGATCCGTTTGATATGCCCATAGCTCTGATTTTCAACTCCAAAAATGGAGTCTTCTTGTAGACCTTCATGAATGGATGATGTGGAAGCAATGGTAGAACCTTTCTGCCCTTTCTCTTCTTCCAATGAAGAACATGAAAGATTAAAATCTTCCAATCTTAGTTCCAAAGAGCTGCTATAAGATGCAGGCTGCTGCAAATGAATGCTCTCCTTCATGACAGCAGGCTCAAGTATTTGGGATGTGGAAGATGAAAGAGAGAATGGTGGAAACTCAACCGGTTCTTCTTCATCAAAACAATCCTCCAAATCTGACAGATACACTACCTCATTGTTATCCTGATGCAAATGCTCAACTTCCTCCATAGTGTCCTCTTGATCTGTAACTTGATCATCATGGTTTCTTTCATCCTCCAACATTGAGTTTGAGAGATCAAACTCTTTTTCAACACTAGAACACGAGAGGGATGAAGTAGAAAGAAGAACTGAAGGTTCTCTCAGTAGCCTTGCCTTGTGTTCAAAGCCCTTGGATCTGCACTTTTCGTCTTCACAGCTATAATGTGCTCCTCTTCTTTCGCATTTGGAGCAACTTCTCCCTCCTCTAATACTTGAAGGAAATCTTGCTCTTGATAGAACTCTTCTTCTAACATGAAGTTTGTCAAGTCAAACTCTTGAATCATGCTTCTCTAGAGGACAAGTTGGGACTGCAAGATCTTCTTCTGAGCTTTCTTCCTCCATGGCTGATTGTGTAACATGAATTGAATTGGCATTCAATTTAAATAGAGTGCCAACATGGACACTAATTTCTGAGCAAACTAACTGCTGGTCTGCTTCTTCTTTTTGCTCTTCTTCTACTGTCACAAAATCAGTCCTAACCACTACTTGTTCTCCAACTCCAACCTCTTCTGAAGGCTTAACCATCAAGGGGATCTTTTTCATCCCAAATTTAAGAGCCCAACTCTTCAAACTTTGAATTTCTTCATCTTTGTTTGGCTTCTCTTTTTGCTGTTGTTTTCCTTGATTGGCATTCTAATTTTTATCCTCCCAACATGGATTTGGGAATGCAAGAGGAGAAGTGGATTGTAACTCAATTGATTTTTCAATTTTTTGTGGTGGTGGATGAGGTAGGAACTCTTGTTTCTTTGGAGGGAATGGCTGTTTGGAAGGGAAAAGGATAGAAGAATTGAGATGGGGTGGAAGACTAGGGAATGGGGAAATGGATTCAACTCCTAGGGCAGCATTGACTAGATTTAGAATTTGAAATTCCAAATGAGATGATGTTTCTTGAGTAATGGGAAGAGAAAAACTAGATGATGGTGTAGAACTTACCCATTGACAAGGTTGTTCAAAACGAAGTGTATAGGCCTCTATTTCTGTTGTCCATTGTGCAAGTTGGGGCAACATCTTCATCATAAAGTCCAGCTTCTCCTGAGGGCTGAAGTGTCTTGGAAAAGGGCCTCCCCATGGACAAGGAGTCCTGCAACTAATTTTGAAAGCCTTCATTTGAGCTGCTACTCTTGATTGCACAATCTTTTGGATTTTTTCCACAAAATCTGCATCTTCCATTTGATTGTCTTCATTGCATGCATACCCTTGTTCTTGATGTGCTTCATAACCAAACTGACTTTGGCACTGCTGCTCATATGGGTAGATATGCTGATTTTGAATTTGATCAAAAAATTTATTTGGAGGATTTGTAAAACATGTTGGAGGTGTGATATATTGCTGTTGTAAATGTGAATTCCATGATGGAAATGAAGTCATGATTGCACAACTTCATGGAATGGAAAAGAATAAAAATGATGGAAATGAATGGAAAACAGATCTGCAACTTAGAGAATGAGTTGTTTACTAGATGGAGTCACCGGATGCGCTTTTAAAAGTGCCTCCAAAGGTTGAATATTTAACAGGAACACACCAACCTGTCAAAGATAAAGTGGAAGACCTCTAAGGTCCCACCGAGCATGCCAAAACTGTTGTTGCAAATCAGCAGCACCCCCTGGATGTTGATCAGATTTCTAGTTTGATCTTTTAGACATCCAGTGTGATTGCACAACATTGAATCCTCTCCCCAAGTGTGGGACTTGTAAAATGGGAAAGGAATCTCTAGATTAGAGGCTAGTTCCTCAACTCCTCTGATCAGATTTATCACTTACAAGTTGCAGAGGTTTAAATTCCTAATCCTACCCTAAATTCCAAAGGAGACAGAGATAGAGAATGCAAAAAAGAAAGAACTAATGCTAATAGGTGATGCACCAAAGGAGTTGTAGACACCTGATGCTGCATGAAATACACAATCCACAAGGAAACACAACACAAAACATGCACAAATGCTCAAAATGTAATGAAATATCAAGAAATAAATGATAGATATATGAAAGGATTGAGGGATTTTAATCACAGAACATATATCAACATCTCAGATCCAATACAGTACATTACAGTGATCCAAAGGCAAGAAAAGGTGCTGCATTACATGGAAAGGTAAAATTTCTTCACAAATTCTGCCAAGGAGGAAGAAAAAGGAAGTTCTAGAGCTGAAAAAGTGTCTCCCTTTGCAAAAATGAACTCATTCTAGCTTTTACAGTGCAAACCACGACCCCAGGAGAGAGAAACATGGGAAAACGTGCAAGGGGTTCAAACATTGACCAAAATGCCATCAAAATAGCATGGGTGACCTGACAGACCCATTCCCGACATTTTTAACCATGCTGGGAGAAAATGCGAGCCATTCTTCATTAAAATCGGTGGTTGAAATGTCATTTCTGTTCATGACCATGTACCAGAAGCATTTTTTGATTTTCTCTCTCAAACTCCACCAAAATGCAAAATTGACCCCGGAATCTTGTAGAGAATTTCACCATCTTTCCATTGATATAAATAACATGAAAAACCGAGCTCTGGATCGAAAGATATGGTGATTTGAAGTTTTAGGGAAAAACAGGGCCAAATCAGGTCGGTGGGGAAAATAGGGCCAAGTCTTTGGACACGTGGTTCCCACAAAAACTCTACCAAGCCATAAATTCAAAAATACATGGAGTTAGGAGGAAAACTTTACCTTTCTGGAAAGATGAGAAAGAGCTCTATCCAATTGTGTCATTTCTAGAAGGTTTTGAGTGCCTGAAAAGCAAAATTTTGTGACTGAGGCACAAGAGAAGGAAAGATGAAAGGGAGTTAGCCAAAAAATTAGTAGGGGGCACATTCTGGATAACAGGAACTCAATGAAATACAATAAGAATGGGCCTTGCTTATAAAGGGAAGGAATAAAAATTTAAAAACCAATCAAGGTCATAGATCAAGCCATATCTCAAGGAAATAACTAGTCATCAAATAAACATTTAAGTCCATTGATTTAGGAAAGAACTAGACATCAAGGATCTAGTCAATGTCATATATCAAGGAAAGAACTAGTAAATACCATAGATCAAGTAAGGAACTATACCTAATAACTAGATAATATCTCCTAATATCTAAATAAGATAAAAGAAATATCCACACACAAAAGTGGGTGATGATGATAAATATAATAAAGGTCAATAAAGTACATAGGTGAACATGAGCTAAGGTAAATACCTACTCTAGTAAAAATTTGTTGTCAATGTCATTAGTGGCATTAACCACTTTTCCTCTAGATTTTTGGAGCTTGCTACTGAAGCCTCTTGAATAATATTTTCCCTGAATTCAATTACTTTGTAAAATTTGAAATGTTTGTTGACATCTTCCACAACTCCTTCATTAATCAAGATCTCTGAATGAATATTTTTAAGCTCACTAAGATCTTCCAAAGTCAGATCCAAATTACCATTTTCTTCCGTAAAGCTCACAATTTAGCCTATCAACCTCATTTCTGCCTTTCCTAATGAATTGTATGTGTTTACCGCATCATTAATTATCCTTTTTCCTTACACGAGGAGAAACTACATCCAATAATCCACCATCCTACCTTTCTTACTTATTTTCTCCACTTTGGGTACGAATGATAAATCAAAACAAATTGGAGTAGGAGTAGGAGATGGGATATGGATCTTCTTAGGCTTGGAGAGTTTGAGCAAGACATCTGTCAATTGTTTAACCATTTTTTCAGTTCTTCCTTGAGACCTTAATTTCCCGATTTTTTTAAAGGTTATCCATAGCAACTTGTGCATCCTACTGAGCTCCTTCAATGGTGACCTTCCCAAGATCTACCTTTGTAATTTTATAGTATGCACCCATAATGTCTTCTTTGGTTTTATCCACGGTGGGCATGAAAATATCTCAAAACCTTTGAATAGATCCATAAATAGAGATACACAAGATGGTCTTAGGTTTCATGGTTGATATGGAAGGTGTTGGATTTAGAGAATTTAATTCAAAATCCTTGGGAGGAACAAGTTATTTCCTCTTCTTTGGAGTTTGACTTATTAACTAAGAGGGAGATAAGGAGGAAGTTTCCTCTAGGGGAGGAGATGCAAGCATTAGTTTGGAACCTAGAGGGTTGACAAAAAAAAATACAAAGAATATGGGAAGATGATACTAGAGGAGGAATGGGAATAAAATTGGAATTCTAGAAGTGACTGATGGAAGTCCTAAAGTCAATCCTATTCCACTTGAAAGAGGGGATAAGGATGAGAAAATTCTTTCCATTTAAGATATAAGTTGTGACGAAGGGGATGAAGGAGATGAAGGATAAGAAAGAGAAACATATTAAAGTTTTGTTGGGATCTGAAAGGAGAATATAGAGGAGAATATGGAATGTGAGGAGGAGAGGAAACAAAAGAGGTTACCTAGGGTTGTTGAGTTACAATAGGAACCAAGTAAGTGACAAGAGAGGAAGAGGGAATAAGCTGGTCCACTACAAAGGTGCTCACCGATGTTTCCTTGGTATGTGAAGGAGAAGGAGAGTCGAGAACCACAAAAAATGAATTAGGAATAAAAGATAATGAAGGGTGAGACTTAACTATACTAATAAAAAAATTGAACTTTACCTTTTTATGTCAGCTTCCACATTTATCCTTTTCCCCATGAGAGGGGCCCGCTTTCGACGCTGATGTGATAGGAAGTTTTGGAAATTTGGAATACTTGGGCTGAATTCCCCATGAATATAACCATTCATTAGTGTGAATAAGGGTTTGAGTGGCTTTGTCTTAGATAGATGTTGATTATTTTACTCAACACTCAATTGGAGGAACCCCCAAATGGTCACCATCCATCTTTTCGTACATAGGTTCTATAACATTTTTGTTGACAACCGCATCCTTAGAAATATCAACAAGATTCGACATTCTTATTTCCTTTAGGTTCAATCTATTATTTTCCTCTCTCCTTATTCATACTTCATCCTTGCAATAGATCTAAATATCCTCAATGTCTAGAACATGAAGTTGCGAGTTCCATGGGAATTAAGAACACCTCAATAATCAAAACTTGGATTTGGTGGTATGGTCTTCTCAAGCTTATATTACATTTCATTCACCACATTTTTGGATTTTATAATGTAAGAACAATTATATCTTCTAATAGATATAGGAAAGGAAACTATAACCTTATGCTTTCTCTATTAGAACTTCTAAAAATCTAAGAGTTTTTACACCAATTCCATGAGGATCCACTTATCGCTTGGATACCTAGGAAGGTGCATGGGTGATCCTTGACACGATGCAACCCATTAATATGTGAGTTTCCGTAATCGTAAAAAGATACAACCCCATTTTCTTCATGAAATTTCATGCATAATTTGAGACCCTTCACTTCAAAATGTTAGGTTCAAATCTATATATTTTCTCATATAATAAAGCATCATCAACCCTTATAAAATGTGTTTTACCTCCCTTTAGAGACAAAGGAGGATACAACTTATAAATATGATCGAAGACCTATTACCTATTGGATTCAACCCATGATAACTCCTCATTCCCACTGCGACGTAAGTAATATATGACATCATGTATAACTTACCTGTAGCTAAGACTTATTTCCTTTGAGTATCAATAATTTAACTAATAAATGTTCCCAAATTAAAGAATTGTTCAATGATGGAGATACACCGATCCATCTATCCATGAAATTCCTTAGCATCGTGGAGCCCGAATACTCTACTTGAGAAGTGTGACGATATCATTAATCTACAATATAAATTCACTTCTAGGTAAATTATTTGAGAACCTAGACACAAATGGCTTAGGCTTAATTAGGTACTTTTTTTTGACATGTTTGATGCAATCATCCATCTCTTTATCCCGTGCTTGCTGAATTAATTGAAGATTTCTCTCGAAATATTGAAATTTTTGGGAATATTTATAATTTCATTGAAATAATTGGTATCCAACTTGATAACCTCTTCACATGTTTGATTTCGGACCAACCTTATGTCTGAGTTGTAATGGTTAGTGCATGCAAGATTAAACTCGGTGCATTGGGAAGAAATGGGGAAATAATCGCCGAGGTATACTAGTTATGCGAGATGGACTACATCCATGAATTTTGTGAATTACTTTGCACCCTACTCCAAAATTAATCCATATAACATGCCCTAAATTTGTATCTTTTAATATCAAAATTTGATTCAATTTTTGAAGGAGGCACAACACCACGATATTTGTACTTCATCTATTTAGTGCCTCCTTTCCTTTCCTTTTCTGAATCGAGACATGAGTAACTAAATAAAAATACTTATAAATCCTTTTGGAACTATTGAAAGATATTCAAGGTTTTCTTCTTATAATGTACCTCTGAAAATCAAACAAACCGGTGGGAGAACTGCCCTATCAAACACCTTGAAAAAACCTATATATGGGTCGAACTTGATCCTTGTTTGATACCTCAAGAAACATGATACAATGTCAAGATTTTGGTGTTGTTTAGAATTTTGAAAAACATGTCACAAAGGCGTAAAATTAGGCTTGCTTCACATGTGAGAAAATCTGAAATACTTGGAATCCCGAACTAGTTCAAAAGTGTGGAAACCCAAAATCATGCGGAAAACCCACATACTCCAACACATTCAACACTTGAAATGTAATTTTTGGTACAAATCCACCAAGTGATATTTTTAGTATGTGAAAACTTGAAACATTTAGCAATAATGAAATAGATAGGAAGTTAAAAAGACTCCCACTCCCTTTATTAGATAAAAAGAACAAAGTTTTAAAAATAGGGAGTGAGAAGTATTTAAAAAAATCAAAAATAGTTTCCCTCTTAAAAAACATTGTGATAAGACCTAAAAACAAAAATGAAAGATCCGTAAGGAGGTTTACTTATTACAAGATGAAATCACACTTTAAATCCAAGAAAATCAAAAGAAAATGCTAAGAAAATGTGAATCATACTTTGTAAATGTGAAGTCGGGATGAAAATATGAATGGTAGAGGGATTACAAAGGTACAAATGACATGGTAATGACATCCTATTTATAAATAACCTCATATGTATTACATGTAGGTAAACACGTGTGGACCACCAACTTCCATCCCGACATTTATGGCATTGAATTTAGGGGTGGGAGGTTGACTCGCATTTGAATTTTTGTGTGGTCATGAAATCGGGTCTCGAAAACCCCATACAAAGGATTCCATCAATGAGTTTGGGTTCAAATTTAGGAAACATGAAACACTTGACATGTAAATCATCCTCCCCGACTGATGTAGGGAAACCCGAAATCCCAAAGTGTGATAGTGTGTTGGGTTTTGGGTTCGGAAACAAAAGCATATTACATGTGTTTAAAGGGTGAGATGTTCTTATGCATTTAGAACTCAAACCTAAAATCCCATAGTGAGTTGGGTTTTGGGGCGAAAACACCTTGCATAAAATATCCAATGTGCTAAGGAAAACCCAAAATCTGATTTGAAGAGTGGACAAGGAATTTTTATACCAACTCTTGGATAAAATAATGACTCAAAGTAGGTTCATCAAGAAATTTTTGATTGGTTATGTAGTTCCGCTTAAACAACCACTTGAGACCAAAGAAACAACCTAGGGTTAGCTAGAAAATTATGGGATAATTTTTTTTTGATTTGAAGTGTCTACAACTAAATTACAAGACATCAATTTTCACTAATAGGTTCCAGAACAAACCTATTTACTAATACACAAGTTTCCTTTATTAACTTATAACAAGTTTACAAGGTTCAAATTTTAGGGTTAGATGTTCTAGTTAGATTCAGGGAGTAATCTTACCCCATACCTGCTCTCTAACAGGCTCAAAACTTCAACTAGATTTTTCTCATATTTAACACTTTCAAAATTTCCCTAAACCATTCCCAATGGATAGGAAATTTTCTCACCTTTCCAGTGATATAAAGAAGTCCTCCTAACTCCTTGTAGAACTCAAGATATAAGTGGGTGGAGTCTTGGGGTCAAATTTTCCCAGAGGGACACATGGCAAGAGGAGGAGGAGTGCACCTTGGGTGGGTTGGCGGGTCACGGGGTGACATTGGGAAATTTTCCCAACATGGCCTCAAAGAAAAAATGCACTCCGCACCCTGCGCGGTCCCTGGGGACATGTGTCAGTCTTAGCGGAGGGAAAAAAGGGGAAAGAAAAGGGCGGGGTGGCGGACTGATTTGGCACTTTACGCCAATGAAGGGAAAAAAGGGAGAAGGAAGTGCGTGGGTCCACAAACCCACTAAGGGGAGTAATTCTAAAGGGATGGCATGGTTTCGACCATGGGGAGAAATTGGGAATTTTTCCCAACGCATGCCAAACTCCAAGGGGGGTTCCGTCCCACCTGTCCGCACCCAGTACCATGTGGTACACTTTTATTTGCCACAGTGCCGGCAAGGTCAAAACGTAAATTTTTCTGATTTTTTTATAAAATCTAAGGGTTTTAAAAGAACCCACACCTCCACCATATCCACAAGGGGACATGTGGCACCCTTTGATTGGTTGTGGGCCTGGTGGAGGGAAAAGTGAAAATTTTCCAAAAATTTTCAAAAAGTTTAAGGGGTAAAATTTATCTACGCCTCTGCCTCAACCCCTAGAGGACATGTGGCAGCTTTGATTGGTTGCGGGCTAGCGGAGGGAAAAGTGAAAATTTTCCCGAGCCCAAAATTTCAAAAAATTCTAAGGGAAATTTTCATGGAAAAATTTTGGGTTGTAGGCCCCCAAGGAAAATTTTCATAAATTTTCCCGCCAAGGCACAAATACTTCAAAGTGTCATAACTTGAGCTAGAAATCTTGATTTTGGGAAAATAAGGAATTTTCGGAAATATCTCGATGCCCTCATTGTACGGGAAAATCAAATTTTCTTTTAGATGAATTTTTAAGGGTAAATTTTGTAAAAACGATCTGCAGGCCTTTATTTGGCAAACTGGCAATTTCCAACTTATAATTTTGATAAAATTAGAACTCCTCCTTTGCTCAACATGTCAAACAAACATGGAGGATCAATCTAGGGAGGGTTTAGAGTGTTTTAGGGAAGTCAATTTATCTAATCTGTTCAAGGTTGCATTTTTTTGGCAATAGACAAAAAAATGACTGCAAGCTCCGAATTGAAATTCATTAAGTTTTGGAGATTCATTCTTGACTGTTATAGTGAATTTGAGTTCCTTAGGTAGTACTAAGTCTAATTTTCAATGTTTCACAACTTATTGTTTAGTGCAAGTATGAACTGTTCATTTTTATTAAAATGTGAGTTGTCAGGATGAAGTATACTACAGTGAACTATTTCTTCAAATTGGAACCTCCATTTTGTCATTTAAATGTGCATATGATTCCTAACTTAGTCAAATACATTGCTTATTAAATCATCCATCCAATTCTAAATGAAACTACATCTCTGATTTCAGTTTTAATATACATTTTGCAAGGAAAATAACATTGACTTTCATTCCATATGCATTCTTCTTTCAACATTCCAAACAGAGGTTTCTCATTGCAAGTAAAACTCAGACTTCCAATGGAGAAGATAGCATATGAACAAGGTAAAACACTTTTGAGAAAGGAATGCAATCCTTCATTGATCATCAATACAATTTTGTACTTTCCTTTCTATTTGATTTCAAGCTACAATACATACAATAACAACACTATTTCTTATTCCTTTTCAAATCAGAGATATCATTCTTAGACAACAAAACCATTCCAGTATACAATCCAATTTTGAAGTTACTTCAATCTTTTATACATAATTCAATGACACTTTTACAATTTAACACTCTTCTGATTCGATTACAAAATAGAAATTACAATGCTTATAATATCCTTTACATTTCTTTCCAAAAACATAAAACAAGTTTAATCCTTCTTTACATTCCTCAATACAACTACAACTTCCATAAACAATGCAGTTCTTCACATTAAAAAAATTTATACATTCATCCACTCGAAGTGGGAGAAGTTACATTGAATTACTCAAAGGGAAATGACTATCATACTGTGAAATTCCTTCTCCAAATAGCAACATGCTTGTTTCTTCTTCTTTCATATTGATCACAACAAGGAAGGGGAAAGAAAATGCTCTCCACCCAACCAAGACATCTAATGAGAAAGGAGAAGCCATCCTTTCCTCATTGGCCCCTGAGCCCCAACCATATTGAAATAAAGTATGAACATCAACACATGGAAACAAGGCTTCTTCCACAACAAACAAGCATTCTTCAAATTGCATACAAATAATAAAATACACAGTCCCAACGAGACAAAGAGTTCCCAACTACATTTAAAATCATACACACAACACATGATCAAGAAAGCCAACAAGAGCAAGAACTATGGGGAACTCCTTATGCCTCCCAATTTGGAATTGAGCATCCACAAAAATGCATACCGCCAATAAACATATCAACCCCATAAAACTTATATCTCCCAACCCCTCCTTATGCCCCCAATTTTATCCCTTATGCCCCCAAGAGTAAGAAATGCAAGCAGTTTCTTTTCCAAGGTGGATCCCAAACCAAAACTCCCTCCTCAATAAAATAGTGCCATTGGCAATCCCTTATGCCCCCATATGAAATCCCCATAGCCTTCTCCTACACCATGCCCTAAGCATTCTACCCAACCAGCCAAGAATGCAAACACAAACACCCTTCAAACATGCATGCAAGAGAAGGAAAAACAATTAAAACACAACTCAAGATCCTACCTCTCCATACTAGAGTTTGTTCCAAGCTCACAAGCTTTCCAAGATGCCAAATACAGTCCAAAATCAGCAAGGTTCAAGAAAGAAAAAATACTCCAAGCTCTTCCTCAAACAAGCTCCAAAAGAAACAACACCAAAAATGCGCCCCCAAGAGGAAATGGACAAAGTTTCAACAACCATAAACAAGCAAGGAGTTTCACTTTTATAGGAGAGGGAAGAGAAGAGGATGATGTGGATCCATGTGGGATGCCACATCATTCTTTCCCAACCCTAAGAGGAAATTCAACATCCTTCACCAAATCACAATAAATAAAAATGAAAAAATCACTTACATACTCCAAAAATGCCCATACTCCAAAAGGACCAAATTTAAAACATGTAAGGGAAGTGCAATTAAAACTTACATATTGTCACTTCAAAATGCATTATAAATGCCTACATTTAACCTCCAAACCATAGGCATTGTTGGTAGATCATTTGAAAAGTGTGGGACAGTTTAACTTGTCCCAAAACTCCAAATTTTGCCTCCAAGGTCAAATTCGAATTTCATAAAAGATGGAGTGTTTAACCTTCCAAAATCTACCTTACAAGACTCTTACATATTTCTTACACATTCTTACATGTTAACTTACACACTCTTCCAACATTATTATTTAAACTCAACAACTTTATTAATTACATTCCATGTCCCAATTAAATTTAAATAAAATTTAACTATATGATCTCTCACATTAATCTACCACATTTAAATTAATTAAAAGAAGGAACACATTACAAATAAAATACATACAACAATAATTCAAAAAGGAACACATAAATAAAACACATATCCCATGGTCACATATAATGGAGATCCCCTCATGGGAAATCCTAACATAACTCAACACACAAACGAACAACACAGATGCCATGGTGACCTTGTTGATTTCACCGGAATTTCAATATGGTTAGTCTCTAGTCCCCCGACATTGTTGTGATTTTTAACCTACAAAAATGAAAATACCCCCTTCAGCCTCGTGGCCATATCAGAACATCCAAAATGATATAAACAACATTTCAAGATCATCTAAACACATGAATCACAACAATATCAAGAATTCAACATTATCATTTTTAATTCATAAATCAACTATATCATCATCAAGAATCTACCATACTAGGTCTACTCCAAATATCAAGTGTCACAAGTCCAAATCAATATCCATAATATGTCCCTATCAAACAGTATATCATCAACCACATATAGAAAATGTCTCTAGTAACCATCATGCATAACAATCGAATCCAGATCAACAATAATCCATGATCTAATGTCTAACCATCATACTAAAACAAAACATAATAGCTGCCATAATGTGATCAATAGTATCAAAATCAGTATCTAAAAGTGTGAAAGGGAAGTGGGCACTACATCCCCCTCCCCTTAGACTCAACTTCCTCCTGGAAGTCACTAGAACAAATGTGGAAACTACACTCATAATATTATGGCATCCTCCCAAGTGGCTGCAATCTCATCATATCTGTCCCACTGCACCCATACCTAATCAATCTCTCTACCTCGAAGGCCCAGGGTCCTGTGATCTATGATACAAATGGGCTCCACTATCTCTTGCCCCTAATCCTACACCTACAATGATGTCCAGTCCAACACATGAGAAGGATCTGTAATGTACCTCCTAAGGACAAAAACATGAAACACATCATGTACGTGAGACAAGTTGGGTGGCAATGCTAGATGGTAAGCCAAAGGGCTGATACACTCTAAGATCTCAAAGGGACCAATGAATCTAGGAGCTAACTTAGAACCTTTTCCGTAATGGATAGGGCTCTTATGTGGTCTAGCACAAAGGAATAGCTTCATGCCCACATCAAAGTTATGATCAATCCTATGTTGATTCGCATACATCTTCTACCTGTCATGTGCCTCTTGCAATCTCTACCTGATCAACACTACCTATTGCTCCATGTCCTATAAAAGAGTTGGTCCAAGAGATAATTTTTCCTCTAACCTATCCCAGCTAAGGGGTGTCCTACACTCTCTACCATATAATTCCTGAAAAGGAGCCATGCCTATAAAACTCTGAAAACTATTATTGTAGGCAAAATCCACTAAGTACATGTACTCCTCCCACTTAGACTGCTGATCCAGCACATACATCCTGAGCATATCCTTTAAAATATGATTTACTCGCTCAGTCACTCCATTTGTCTTGGGGTGATATGTTGTGCTAAAGTTGATCCTTGTCCCAAGGACATACTGCATGGTAGTCCAGAAATGTGAAGTGTACAAAGGATTGTGGTCATAAATGATCTTCTGCGGAATCCTGGGCAACCTAAAAATCTCATCCAAATAAACTCATGCCATAGCTCTAGCTGTATAAGTGGTCTTCACCAGAGAAAAGTGAGCCACTTTTTTCAATTTATCAACCATGACCATAATGGCATCATGGTGATATCTTGACATAGGTAGCCCAATAATGAAATCCATGGAAATGGTGTCCCACTTCCATTCCAGGTATGGCATGAGGATAAAGAAGACCGATGGATGCTTATGTTTGGCCTTAACCCTCTAGCACTCTAAACACCATGACACAAATTGAGCCACGTCTCGATGAAGTCCTCTCCAATGGTACAACTGTCTCAAGGTAGCGTGCATCTTCTTCACCCCGGGATGGGCTGAATAGGGTGCATGATGTGCCTCTACCAAGATGTCCTGCCTCAAGCCTCCATCTCTAGGAACATATATCCTACCTCTGTGCTTGAGAAGACCATCTACCTCTAGGTAAAATCCATCAAACTTTCCCTCAAGGGGTCTCTATGACTAAATCTCTTCTCGTACTGCCATGTAGAAGATGTCAAGAGGAAGCTATTGAAGAATCCTGCTCCACAAATCTATGCTCACTTGAGGTGGTCATAGCCACATGTCTCTGTCTACTAAGAGAATCTGCTACCACATTTTCCTTCCCTTTCACATGATCTATCTCCATGTCATACTCATAAAGAAACTCCATCCAATGCCATTGGCAAGCATTTAAATTGGGCTGTGTGAAGAGGTGGCGAAGACTCAAATGATCTGTCCTGAGTGTAAATATTTTTCCAAGAAGAAAATGCCTCCATATAACCAAAGCATGTACAACTACCATAAGCTCAAGATCATGGGTAGGATAATTAATCTCATGATCCTTGATTTTGTGAGACTCAAAAGCTACAACCTTGCCATCCTACATCAACACACCTCCAAGCCTTGCTAAAGAAGCATCTATGCAAACAAAGAACTCACCCTGTGGATCCGGAACTGCAAGAATGGGTGCTATAGTGAGGCACTCCTTTAGTGTCCTAAGGCCTGCTTGCATCTATCCAACCAAACAAACTTCTTCCCTTTCCTCTGAAGGGAAGTGATAGGGTGCACAATCCGAGAGAAGTCCTAAACAAATCTCCGGTAGTAACCTACTAAACCCATGAAGCTGCATACCTTGGTCACTGTAGTGGGTGCTAGCCAATCCATAATGGCTCTAATCTTAGAAGGATTGACTGTGATACCTTCCCTAGAAATAATATGACCCAAATACTGCACCTCTGTCTGGAAGAAAGCACACTTCTCCAAGTTCCCATAAAGTTACTGCTCATGAAGACATTGGAGAACCTGTCGAAGGTGCCCCTCATACTCCTCACATGTACGTGATTATATCAAAATTTCATCTAGGAAGATGAGCATGAAGAAATATAAAAAGGTTATGAATACCCCATTCATCAAACTCATAAACACTGCAGGGACATTCATCAAACCAAAATGCACCACTATGAACTCATACGCCCATATCTCATGCGAAAGCAGTCTTATGAATGTCTACCTCCAAAATTCTCAACTAATGGTATCCCAACTTGAGATCAATCTTAGAGAACACATGGCTCCCTTCATCCGATAAAACAAGTCGTCAATATGAGGAAGAGGATAACGAATCTTTATCATTACCTTGTTCAACCGGTAGTAATCAATACACAACCACAATGATCCATCCTTCTTCTTCATGAAAATCACTAGTGCACCCCAATGGGATATAGTAGGATGGATAAGACCCTTTCCAAAAGGCCCTCAAGCTGCAACTTGAGCTCACAAAGCTCTGGGGTGATCATTTGATAAGGTGGTCGTGAGATAGACTCTTCTCTTAGAACTAGGCCTATATGAAAATCAATCTCACGTGGTGGTGGTAACCTCGGTAGCTCCCCTAGATTAACATCAAAAACTCTCTCAAGATGGGATGATCATCTGGTGATGGTGCACTAGACCCATCCTCTGATCTTTCACTCACTGTAACAACATACATCTGACAACCCCATCGCACACACCACTTAAGATGCATAACGGAAATGGTGCGAATAGAAACGGGTCTCCTGACCCCCGAGATCACTGACTCAACTCCCAAATCATCTACACAAGCTATAATATTATGATAACAATCCATGCCTAAGATAACTACATAGGAGCCCAAAGGAAGGATACAGAAATCTAAGGTGGGGGTGAAAGGTCCCAAATCCACAACACACTCCTTAACTAAGGAGTCTACAAAGATCTTGGCTCCAAAATCCATCTCAACATCCCAACTAAGACCTTTCCTAACTGCCACTAGCCTGCATCACTCTAATAAAGATGGTGCAATGAAAGAATTAGAAGAACTAGAATCAAACAATATAGAGATAGGAATACCACCAATGCTACTGTGGCCTTAACAACTATGCTCGGTGCTCTATCCGCAGTTCTCAACCACTACATAAATCCTGTAGCTATGTCCCATATCACCAACTATCAGCTCAAAATCGGTGCCTTACCCTTGTTAGGGTTCGAGGGACAATCTCTCCAAAATGTCCAGCTACTCCACATCCAAAGCAACCACCTGATCCTCTCCAAGGAACAACACCTCTAGTAGGTGCCCTAAAATCTTGTGGTGTGGATCTTGATGATTTGGTTGTGGTCTGTTGTGGCCTCTCTGCTGGTGAACTCCAATTGACTGAGCTCTAGGTCCACCTCAAGGTCCCTAATGGGACCCCTAGGAGGAGGCCCCATGCTCTGACCTCTCTGTGCATCAGCTCTCTGTGGAGGTCTATACGGTGGGAGGGGTTGCTTCGCTACTATTGTTGTGGCCTAAAGGATGACTATGTTGAATGCTGACCACCATGAGGAAGAGGTATTGAACCTCTTGATCTACCATCTTGCATCTACTTGAATGCAGCTCCTGACTCGGTCTCTAGCCTGCTAGGTTTTACCCCGAGTCTCCTCTGCAATATAGGCCTTCTCAATGGCCTCTGCTAAAGTCTGTGGATAGTGAATCCACACTGCACCTCCAATGTCCAAATTCAGGCCCCAGATGAACATGTGAATCCACACCGCTCATCCTGCATATACTCTACATACTGAAGTAGATCTAGAAATCTACTTGTCATACTCTGGCCCGAAAGGGTAGCTGTTAGAGGTCATGGAACTCGTCAATACTTTCTTTGGATGAACCTCTCTGATAGATATCTACTCCTGAATCTCTCCTCAAATAGCTCCTAAGTCACTATCTCTAAATCTACATGGAGCTTCTACTCCTCTGTCCTCCACCATACTCCTACTCCATCCCTCAGTAGATGGATCGCAACACGAGCTTTCATGTTACTATAACAAGGACAAATATTTAAGTAACCTCTCAAGCTCACTAGCCAGGCCTCTGCCTAAAATCCACCTGTATCACCTAAGTAATGTAAGGTCCTAAGCTTCAATATCTCCCTGATGTGATCCACTGTTGTGGTTTTTCGGCCTCTAGGTCTCTCTACATGCTCATCCCTAAGCCTAGGGTTCTAAGACCTCTCTCTATGCTCCAAAACTCTATCACCCTATCTCCTAGGTGGTGAATCTACTCTAGCTAACTCCACATGGGAGTTCTCTCCTCTATGCTCCTTGCTAAGTCAAGGGGGTACCTGACCCTCAATAGAAGGAGCTCTATCATGACTAGTTGTCTACCCTCCACCTAATCCTCTGCGTAGAGTGGCATTAACATCCTGAAGGGTCTGTAGAATCTGAGGTAGAATGGATGCTACACCCTAATCCAGTGGTGGTGGTGGTGGTGAATTTGAGTCTCTGTGAAGGTTCCTCTCGCTCTATCTGAGCCTCCTACATAGACCAAAGTGAGAGTCAGTTCATTTGCTAAGTTATACAACTTCCATGTTTACTAAAAACATACAATTTCTTGCTAAGTTGCTTTCTAGGCTTCAGTGTGCTAGGTTTAATTTTTCATGTCTCAAGTTTTCTAGTGTGCCCAATGGTCCAAGCCTTTCAACCACTACTCTGATACCAAACTATAGTGCCTGTTTAAACAACCACTTGAGACCAAAGAAACAACCTAGGGATAGCTAGAAAATTATGGGATAATTTTTTTTTATTTGAAGTGTCTATAACTAAATTACAAGACATTAGTTTTCACTAACAGGTTCCAAAAAAACCTATTTACTAATACAAAAGTTTCCTTTATTAACTTATAACAAGTTTACAAGGTTCAAATTTTTGGGTTAGATTTTCTTGTCAAATTCAGGGAGTAATCTTACCCCATTCCTGCTCTCTAACAGGCTCAGAACTTCAACTAGATTTTTCTAATATTCAATGCTTTCAAAATTTCCCTAAACTATTCTCAATGGATAGGAAATTTTCTCACCTTTCCGGTGATATAAGGAAGTCCTCCTAACTCCTTGTAGAACTCAAGATATAAGCAGGCAGAGTCTTGGGGTCAAATTTTCCCAGAGGGACACGTGGCAAGAGGAGGAGGAGTGCACCTTGGGCGGGTTGGTGGGTCACGGAGCAACATTGGGAAATTTTCCCAATGCGGGCTCAAAGAAAAAATGTGCTTTGTACCCCCATGGGTCCCCATGGGACATGTGTCAAGTCCTAGCGCATGGTAAAAAGGGGAAAAGAAAGGGGGGGGCATCGGGCCGATTTGGCGCTTTGTGCTAATGAAGAGAAAAAAATAAGAAGGAAGTACGTAGGTCCATGCACCTACTAAGGGGAGTAATTTTTAAGGGATGGAGGGGATTCAAACCGTGGGGAGAAGTTGGGAATTTTTCCCAACGCATGCCAAACTCCAAGGGGGTTCCGCCCTACTTGTCACACCACAGAGTGCCATGTGGAACACTTTTATTGGCCGCGGGCTGGCGGGGTCAAGACATAAATTCTTCTAAGCATTTTAAAATAATCCGTGCCTCCACCATAGAAATAATGGCACATGTGGCACCCTCTGATTGGCCATGTGGGCTGGAGAAGGGAAAAGTGAAAATTTTCCAAAAAATTTCAAAAAGTTTAAGGGGTAAAATTTATCCACGCCTCCGCCTCAGCCCTTGGAGGACACATGGCAGCCTCTGATTGGTTGTGGGCTGGTGGAGGGAAAAGTGAAAATTTTCCCAAGCCCAAAATTTCAAAAAAATTCTAAGGGCAATTTTGATGGGAAATTTTTGGGTTGCGGGCCCGCCAGGGAAAATTTTCCCAAATTTTCCCACCAAGGCACAAAAACTTCAAAGTGTCATAACTTGAGCTAGAAAGCTTGGTTTTGGGAAAACGAGGACTTTTGGAAAGATCTTGATTACCTCATTGCAAAAATAACATAAAATTTTCTTTTAGATGAATTTTTAATGGTCAATTTTGTAAAAATGATCTACATGCTTTTATTTGGCAAACTAGCAATTTCCAACTTATAATTTTGATAAAATTAGAACTCCTCCTTTGCTCAACATGTCAAAAATACATGAAGGATAACTCTAGGGAGGGTTTAGAGTGTTTTATGGAAGTCAATTTATCGAATCTGTTCAAGGTTTCATTTTTCCAACAATAGACAGAAAAAATGACTGTGCAAGCTCCAAATTGAAATTCACTAAGTTTTGGGGGTTCATTCTTAATCGTTATAGTGAATTTGGGTTCTTTAGGTAGTACTAAGTCTAATTTTCAATGTTTCACAACTTATTGTTTAGTGCAAGTATGAACTGTTCATTTTTATTAAAATGTGAGTTGTTAGGATGAAGTATACTTTGTTGACTGCTTTTTCAAATTGGAACCTCCATTTTGTCATTTAAATGTGCATATGATTCCTAACTTAGTCAAATACATTTCTTATTAAATCATCCATCCAATTTTAAATGAAACTACATCTCTGATTTAAGTTTTAATATACATTTTGCAAGGAAAATAACATTGACTTTTAGTCCATATGCATTCTTCTTTCAACATTCCAAACAGAGGTTTTGTCATTGCAAGTAAAAATCATAATTCTAATGGAGAAGATATCATATGAACAAGGTAAAACACTTTTGAGAAAGGAATGCAATCTTTCATTGATCATCAATACAATTTTGTTACTTTCCTTTATGTTTGATTTCAAGCTACAATGCAAACAATAACAACATTGTTTCTTATTCCTTTTCCAAACAGAGACATCATTCTTGGACGAAAAACCATTCCAAAGATACAATCCAATTTTTAGGATACTTCAATCTTTTATACATAATTTAGTGACACTTTTCCAACTTAACACTCTTCCGATTCAATTACAAAATACAAATTACAATGCTTATAATATCCTTTACATTTCTTTCCAAAAACATAAAACAAGTGTAATTCTTCTTTACATTCCTCAATACAACTACAACTTCCATTAACAATGCAATGCTTCACATTACAACATTTATACATTCATCCACTCGAAGTGGGAGAAGTTACATTGAATTACTCAAAGGGAAATGACTGTCATACTATGAAATTCCTTCTCCAAATAGCAGCATGCTTGTTTCTTCTTCTTTCATCTTGATCACAACAAGGAAGGGGGAAAGGCAATGCTCTCCACCCAACCAAGACATCCAATGAGAAAGGAGAAGCCATCCTTTCCTCATTGGCCCCCGAGCCCCAACCATATTGAAATAAAGTATGAACATCAACACATGGCAACAAGGCTTCTTCCACAACAAACAAGCATTCTTCACATTGCATACAAACAATAAAATACACAGTCCAACAAGATAGTAGTTCCCAACTACATTTGAAATCATACACACAACACATAGGCTTGATCAAGCAAGCCAACAAGAGCAAGAACTATGGGGAACTCCTTATGCCTCCCAATTTGGAATTGGGCATCCACCAAAATGCATACCGCCAATAAACATATCAACCCCATAAACCTTATATCTCCCAACCCCTCCTTATGCCCCCCAAGTTTATCCCTTATGCCCCCAAGAGTAAGAAATGCAAGCAGTTTATTTTCCAAGGTGGATCCCAAACCAAAACTCCCTCCTCAATAAAACAGTTCCATTGGCAATCCCTTATGCCCCCATATGAAATCCCCATAGCCTTCTCCTACACCATGCCCTAATCATTCTACCTAACCAGCCAAGAATGCAAACACAAACACCCTTCAAACATGCATGTAAGAGAAGGAAAAGCAATTAAAACATAGCTCAAGATCCTACCTCTCCATACTAAAGTTTGTTCCAAGCTCACAAGCTTTCCAAGATGCCAAATACAGTCCAAAATCAACAAGGTTCAAGCAAGAAAAAATACTCCAAGCTCTTCCTCAAACAAGCTCCAAAATAAATAGCACAAAAATGTGCCCCCAAGAGGAAATGGACAAAGTTTCAACAACCATAAACAAGCAAGGAGTTTCACTTTTATAGGAGAGGGAAGAGAAGAGGATGATGTGGATCCATGTGGGATGCCACATCATTATTTCCCAACCCCAAGAGGAAAGTCAACATCCTTCACCAAATCACAATAAATAAAAATGAAAAAATCACTTACATACTCCAAAAATGCCCATACTCCAAAATGACCAAATTTAAAACATGTACGGGAAGTGCAATTAAAACTTACATATTGTCACTTGAAAATGAATTATAAATGCCTACATTTAACCTCCAAACCAGAGGCATGGTTGGTGGATCATTTTAAGAGGTGTGGGACAAGTTTAACTTGTCCCACAAGCCTCCAAGGTCAAATTTGAATTTCATAAAAGATGGAGTGCTTGACCTTCCAAAATATGCCTTACAAGACTCTTACATAATTCTTACACATTCTTACATGTTAACTTACACACTCTTCCAACATTATTATTTAAACTCAACAACGTTATTAATTACATTCCATGTCCCAATTAAATTTAAATAAAATTTAACTATATGATCTCTCACATTAATCTACCACATTTAAATCAATTAAAAGAAGGAACACATTACAAATAAAATACATACAATAATAACTCAAAAAGGAACACATAAATAAAACACATATCCCATGGTCACATATAATGGAGATACCCCATGGGAAATCCTAACATAACTCAACACACAAACGAACAACACAATTGCCATGGTGACCTTGTTGATTTCACCCGAATTTTAATATGGTTAGTCTCCAGTCCCCCGACATTGTTGTGATTTTTAACCTACAAAATGTAAATACCTCCTTTAGCCTCATGGCCATATCAGAACATCCAAAATGATATAAAAAACATTTCAAGATCATCTAAACACATGAATCACAACAATATCAAGAATTCAACATTATCATTTTTAATTCATAAATCAACTATATCATCATCAAGAATCTACCATACTAGGTCTACTCCAAATATCAAGTGTCACAAGTCCAAATCAATATCCATAATATGTCCCTATCAAACAATATATCATCAACCACATATAGAAAATGTCTCTAGTAACCATCATGCATAATAACCGAATCTAGATCAATAATAATCCATGATCTAACATCTAACCATCATACTAAAACAAAACATAATAGTGTCCATAATATGATCAATAGTATCAAAATCAATATCTAAAAGTGTCAAAGGGAAGTGGGAACTACAGGTTATCTCCATTTTCTTGATAAACTCAAAAATGAGATAATAGGTGGCTCAACCTGGGACTTTCTTTGATGATTTGGAGAAATAGGATTCCTAGATCTCTAAATTATCAATCTATTGGGCACAAAGTTGAAAAGATAAAGAGATGAAAACAAAAAAACCAAAACCAAATCAAAGGAATTAAAAGAAAACACACAAAAATAGAAACAAATTATAATACAATGCAAGAAGAACTTGTACTATTGATTTAAATAGCTTGATATGTTTCCCAAAGGTGTGAGGTAACATGAGTTTAGTTCCATAAAGTTACAAAAGGTAAAATATATTTTCTCCACACAAAGTGATGGATCTTGAAAGGTCCTATACGTAAGGAATCAAATTTTCTATGCATTCCATTTGGTTCTCTTCTTTTATCCCATAACAAAACTAGGTCTCCAACTTGAAAATGTCACTTCTTAGTCTTCTTATGAAACATATTCTTGACCTTGGCTTTATGTTCCATGATCCACCCACCACTTTGGATCCACTTTCCTCCAACTATGTCATGTACATGATTATTTTTTAATGGAGTCTTGGAAGGTATCATCTTCAATTATTTTGGCCAACCTTAAGGATGCAAAATTCCAAGGAGATAGGAATCTCTACATCAACTCCATACAACACCTAAAAAGGTGACATCCCAATAGCTCTTTTAGAAATAATAAGATCATCCCATAGTGTAATTATCCAAAATAATCCCCTTGCTTATTTTTAACTAAATTTCTTCACTTTTCAGGAACTCAAAATTATCTAGAAATGGCTTCATCAGATAGAGAATTTTCTCACCTTTCCAAAAAGGTAAAATTTTCCTTCTAACTCCTCGTATTTTGCAAGTTATGGCTTAGTGGAGTTTTTGAGGGAAATTTTCCCTAGGAAGGCCCGCAACCAATAGGAATGTGCCACGTGGCGGTGGAATGGTGGGTCAGCGGAGGTAAGTTGGAAAAAATCACCAAGGAGTGGGCAGGGCGCAAAGGGAAAATTTTGTCTCATGGGCCTACCAAGGAGAAGGAAAAGAAAAGTTTTGAGATTGCGGCTGAATGAGGAAGTGCCACGTGGCGGTGGAAATCGGACCGGTGGGGGTAAGTGGAAAAATTTCCAAAGATGGCGCAAAGAAATTTTTTGCCAATATCGTCTACATCCTAATCATCATCAATCTCCACCTCTCTTTCTATCTTCACAGTGGCCATGAATTTCTTAGAATCCTTGGTTCTATGCTTTAGGTGAAATTGGATGCAACTTCCAACATGTAGTGTTAGTATGTCCATTTACATCACAATTCTTACGAAACTATTAGAATCTTTACAAGTATTCAAAGCAATAGTGGCATGTTTACCTTTCCATTTACCACTACTACTTGTCTTGCCTTGTTCTTTGTCCTATTGATTTGTTGAATGGTCTCCCTTTGGCTCTATTTCTCCTTTCTTCTTCTCATCATCAATGTAGTATGTTTATATAAAATCTTCATTGAGATCCTTTGGCTTTATAGACATTACCTTCCTCCAAAGGTGAGTGTGAAGTCCTCCTAAATACTTGGTTAGAATTTCCTCGTCCTCCAAGTCCATATTAAGCAACATGGCTTATCTCCAAAATTTTGTAGTGTAGTCTTGCATGCTTTGAACACTTCCCTGTCTAAAGTACCGCCACTTAATCATCATGTTAGTATTATGGCCAATAGGATATAATTTAGCTCTAATCAATTCTTTAAAGCCTTTCCAAGTACTAACAATAGGACATTTCTTCTTCTCACAACTAGCTAGATGGGTTTTCCACCAAACCAGAGCATGACCTTCCATTTTCGGACATGCAAAGGTGATCGTTTGTGCCTCGGTGACATTATGCACACTAAAGTAGACTTCCAACTATTTGAGCCATTTATCTAGTAATTCTACATCTACTTGTCCTTCAAAATTCTTTATTTCCACTTTTGTTTTAACTTTAAAATGTGTAAGTGTATATTTTACCTTCTCGCTTATAATTGGTGTCTCTTCATGCTCTTCCCATTCTTCTTCTTCATGGCTCTTTCCAATACCAAATTTTTTGGTTAGTACTTGAACCACTGAGTCTATGGAATATTTCTTAATCGAAGCCATCTTTTGTAGATCTAAAATCTCTTCTTGTTTCCTATGCAATCTATCCATCACAATCTCTAGCATCTCAACTCTATGGACTAATTTCTCTTCCTCCATTTGAGCTTGAATTCTTTGTTTCCACTTCATCGTAGAAATTTATATCTTGCAAGGTTAAAATTATTCACATTTGGACCTTTTCACTTTCATACAAAATCACAACAAAGATTCAATTACCACAATACTGGATATATAATCAGCTCGATACCAAAAATGATCCGTAAACTTCTACTTTGGAACTCTATGAAACACACAACTATATTGTTCTACTTTTAAGATTGGAAAATGACCAAATTTATTGAAAAATTAGAGCTTCGTGACTGATTATTTAGTGCTACATAACTGAAATTACAGTGTAGGAAAGAATTCAAAACTTCAACACCAACAATTTTATCCTGGAAACCTCCAATGGAGAAAAACCAGTTGGGAAGGGAAACTGCTCTTTTCATCCCACTTTTATTGCTCTAATATAGACAATTATAGATTACAATAAGTATTAAAAGAACCAAAAATGTAAACCTTCTCTCCAATTACTTGCTTTGTTTCTACACCTTTTTCCTACAATTCCATTCCAAAGATCAAGATATTTCTCACTTGCTCTCATTAAACTCGCTTCTCGATCTCTCTAGAACTTAGAATGCTTATTCTCTTTCTCCTCTCATGTATTTATAGACCTTCCCATTTTCTCCCATTCACCGGAGGATGTGAAAGGGCTTGGAAGGGAAAGAGACACGGTTGGGCACTTTAAATTCATGTCCATTCTTGTTCCATTCTTCTTTTCTATTTGAAAGTGTGAGGACCGCCTCCCCAGCGGATCGGTGGTCTCGGGACTACCGCCCTAACTAGGTGGTAGTTTCATGACCACTTTGCCCTTGTAGGGTGGTGGTTCTCAAACCACCACTCTGCACAGAGTGGTGGTTCCTTCCAGAACCTTCGTTTACCTCATTTTATTAACTTTTCTTGTTTCTCCGTCTTGGTGCTGATGAAATTGATGAAGTGGTGTGTTTTTATGGATCCCTATGGATTAAATTTAACCATTTAAGAATTTTCTTCATCAATTTAATAAACTAATCCAAATAATGATTGTTATCTGATCAAAAGCTTCACAAACTAAAAATAAATCCACAACAAGAAATTACTAACAGAGTTCACCCAAAGGCTACGTCTCTAGATTCACATAATCTTGAATTGATCTATTATTTTCCAAATAAGTACAATTAACCCTTCAATAATGAAAAATAAACCTTTATACCTGAAACAAATCTTAAAAATAGGTTTGGGAACTCTACTTTCCTATGAGAAACCGTCCAAAAATCACCCGTGGCTTCACATGCACTATAGAGTTATTTTCCTATGCAAATGCACCCAAAAATGCCTACACCAAAAAATATACAACACTTCATGGGAAAATAATACTACCATTGTCTTCCTCTCTAAATTTTTAGCAATTTTTATTTTTACACCAAGTTCGATAATGATCCTAGGTACCTATAAAATTGAGGTTTTCTACAACTACCATGTTATCTGTCTTTACACAACCATGCATTGTTCTTTTAAAAAACCCTAAGCACAATATATAGCTCACCTGGCCTATTTGGTATAGTGGTGAGTCATTTGGCATGTTCAATTTCAGGTTTTTGGTTTAAATCCTACCCACCTTTGTTTCCACTCGGTTTGCATTTGCATTGACATGGATAAATCCCACATCATTTGTGATGTAGGCTCGTTGTGGGTTTCAATATAGAAAATTTCCCACTATATACATGACCTTGGCCACTACCATATTCCATGTTTTTGGGCCTTAAACCATACACTTGAGTCATGCATTAGCTTGTCACTCGCTTTTTTTGATGCCCGAGTTAGGGCCGGCTGAACTATTTATGTTAAGCCATAATAAAAAGGTGTCGAGCTTTATGTGTTTGTTGGAATGACAATTTTTGACATGAAATGAAAATGTAAGCTCTGTGAATGAATTTTCAATCCTTTCTTGTGTTGTTTTCTGTATCCTGATCCTTCATTAAATTTTAGCAATTTGTGCATGATTTGTGTTGCATTTTTATAATTTGTGTCAATCATGCAGAAATCAATGTTCACCACTCCTTTGGTGTATCACCTTGTTATTTTAGTTTTATCCTCTTTTCCATATTCTATCCTTGTATCCTTGGAAGAATTAGAGTAGGATTTTGAGTTAAACCTCTACAAATTTCATGCATACATCTGATTAGAGGAGCAGAGAGAACCAACCTTTAATCTGGAGATTTTTTTAGATTTTTACAATTCCCACACTTGGGGAAAAGATTCCATGTTGTGTAATCACACTGCTTGGATGCCCATTATCAAACTACAAATATGAGAAAACATCCAGAGTGTTGCTGATTTGCACTAACATTTTTAGCACACCCAAAGGGGACCTTAGAGGTCTTCATCTTCATTACAACAAAAATGATGTGCATTTGTTGTAATTTTCTTGCTTAAAAGGAGCCCCGATTTACACATCTAGTGACTCAAAAGAGATAAAATAGACTGGTTTTAGTAGTCTAAATCTGAAGATTCATGAGAAGGATCCAAACAAGGTTAGGGTCCAGAGAAGAGGGATTTTCTGAGTATCTGTAGTTATCCCTAGGAAGAAGAGAAAGGGGAAGAAGAATTCAAAGGTCTCCATCTCCACCAAACAGAACTCTATCAACTCCTCCACCTGGTAGACCTTTCACCCAATCAACAAGGGTTCTCAGGCCAATTAGAATGGCACAACACAACCCTTATGTCAACTTCACTGGTAGCATCCCACTTGCTCTCAATGCACAAAACCTAGTTCCAGTTGCAACATTGAAGAACATTCCATACTTTATTGGGGAAATCGGATCAGTTAAGTGATCATGTCAAATATATTGCTAATGTTTGTGCAATCCATGAGATTTTTAAGATGCAAATTACTATCAAATTGTTGGAATCTTCATTCAAATGGAAATCCTTGTAATGGTTTAGGAGACTTGGGGCGTGCTCTATCCAAAATTTTAACCAATTGTGCATAGCTCTCCATGAGTAGTTTGGAGAAAAGGGAGATAATTTTTCTCTATTGGAACAACTGACAACTATGAAGAGAGCTCCTAATGAGTAGCTAATAGACTTCAATATCAGATTTCAAAGGACCTAGGATAGAATCCCAGTGATAGTAAGGCCAACAACTGAAGGTGCTTTCTTATACTATCTCAAATCTTTAAATTCTAATATTTCTATGTTAATCCAATCAATGGGAGGTGCAAATATACATGTAGCTTATAGCATTACCATTAGGACTGAGAATTGTTTGATCCAAGATGATAAACTAGCTCCTAGGCCTCCCATGCCCTTATATCCAAACTTGGAAAACCCAAGCACTAGTCAAGCACCTACTTTAGCTCCTATCCACTCCTAGAAATTAGAGTTCAAATGAAACTTCTACTTCATCCTCTAGTGCCTCAAATGAAATTCAAGAAGTCATGAAATAATTACAAATTTTAGGCAATGAGTTGGTTACACTCAAGAGGCAGCAAGCGCAAATTTTTAGACCTTCTTATCATTCTCAAGCTCAGCCTAATAGGAAACCATATCATCCTAATAGCCTACCCAATCTCATTGCAAAATCAAAATGAAGTAATTCCTCCTTCAAAATATTGTTTCGCCCTATAACCCCAATGTTACATCTACGTCTAAAGCCTTAGTTCCAAAGTGTAAAATAATATATCTCAAGAGTATGATTGGTATTTCCCATGCAATGAACCTCACAACTAGTCTATTTGCTTTAATGGTTCTTTTAACAAAGTTGTGATGGTGACAGAATTGGCGTAGAGAGTGAGGTGAGTCAAGAAACAAACAACAACAAGGAACATCTCAGCAAAATAAAAATCCAAATGAGACTACACTTGTGAATTGGAAGGTTGAAGATTTTTATGGTATGAATCAAACAATTTATCCAAATGTAGCAGCTAACACATGGTCAAAGAAGAGAAATATTGGTGAAGGGAATTCATTATCTCCAGGTGATCCACAACCTTCCATCACTCCACAAAGTGTTGGCAAGAAAAATGCAACTCCAAATGTGTAACAACATCCCAATCCACCTTCTAAACTAGCTGAAATACAAGCTATTGCAGCCCATGTACAAGAAAATAATGTGCGAAAGCTAAGGGACAACAAAGATATGTTTCATCCCCATTTAACATCATTGAACAAATGAAGAAGACAAATGTGAATATATCTATGTGGGAATCACTATCCATCCCAAGACAAAGGGATCTACTACAAGCTACCATGAAGAATTGGTCAACTTCAAATCAACAAGCTCATATGCAAGAGAAGGTACTCACAAATGTTGTTCACCTAAGGGGAAGCTTGGAGGATAAAAGGTAAAGTTTTGAATCCCCTCCATTCTATGTTTCATTAATCATTGGGGATAAACTAGTACACAATTGTATGGTTGATTATTGGGCAAGTAGTTCTGTGATGCCCAAGCAAATAGCTGATCACCGAGCCTCAATATGAATTCATATGCAAAGGGGTGAATACAATTGGATGGGAAAATAGTAACGATAGGGGTCGTAATTAAATATTTGAGCCTCACTTTACATGCATTCCCCAATGTCACTATGTTGCAAGATGTGTCGGTGATAGATTTACCTCCACTTATTACCTTATGTTTGTCAAGGATTTCACAAACTAGAATTGGAGGCTATTTATCTACCGATTGGTCACACATGTTGTTTTGGACACAATATGGAACTAAGGCCATAATCAGGTCTGAATCTATTGCAAAATTTCACATTGAGCCTCATACTCCAAGCCTAATCAATATCAATTGTTCACCATTTGATCAAGAGGAATATCCAAGTAGAGATGAAGCTGACACCAAAGTTGGGCATCCCAGTTTGACTCTTGATGAATGAGCAAGAAAGGTACATGCTTTTCATCCCTACAAGGAAATAGAGGAATTTGAACTAGGAGTTTATTACATGCATGAAGAAAATCAGCCTATTCCTAGCATCACCAAGCCAGACCATAAAGATGACAATGAGGTATGGCAGCTGTTCTTTGATGGATCAAGAAGTAGACAAGGTGCGGGGGATCTATGTTTGTTTCACCTCAAGGCATTAAGTATTATTCATCTTTTAGATTTCAGTTTGCATGTTCTAACAACACTGCTGAATATGAAGCTTTGATACAAGGATTGCATTAGTCAAGAAAGAGAGGTATCAAAAACTTACAAGTCTTTGGTGACAGTGAGCTGATTGTTAATCAAGTTAAAGGGCAACATGCTGCCAAAAATGACCTGCTCAAGAGTTATAATAATAGGGTGTGGGACCTCATTGAGGATTTTGAAGGCTTTGGCATCAACTCCATCCCTAGGAAAGAAAACCAAGCTGCTGATAGGCTTGCAGTAGTTGGAGCAACCTTTGATGTTGTGGAGAGTATCAAGGAAGATAAAGTGCAGCCAAACATTCATGTGATTGTAAGGCCATCAGTGCCAGAAAATAATGTAAGTTGGAAAGTGTTTGAAAGTGACCAATAAATCATCAATTTCTTACAAGAAGAAGTTGAATTCTCAGCCAAAAATAAGGAAAAGTTAGAACAAAAGTATGGTGATCAAGTGGTACAACTGAGAACCAACAAAATGCCAAAAGGACTTGTTAATTTGGATTCCATTTTTAATCCTAATGATCAACTTAGGAAGGAGAAATCAAACATCCAAGTCAAGGGAAAATATTCAGTGCCCATCTTAGTAGGAGAAGGAAAATCACTTCAAATTGGTAAAGTGACAACTAAGCAAGAAAGGTATGAGTTCATGTAACTTTTTCAGATATATTTTCTTGGAGCTATGAAGAATTGAGAGCTTTCAATCCCAAGTTATCTCAACACACAATTGAATTAGACCCAAGTCCTAAACCCATTAGGCAAAAACAAAGACCGGTCAATCCACACATGGAGCCTCTCATGAAGAAGGAATTAAATAAGTTAATAGAGGTAAGTATCATATTTCCCATCAAGCATTCAAGTTGGGCTGCAAACTTGGTTCTAGTTATAAAAAAGTGGAGAAATCAGATTGTGTGTTGACATTAGAGATTTGAGTAGAGCATCCCTCAAGGATCATTACCCACTTCCTTCTATGAAGCAGATTTTGCAAGTTGTTGTTGGCTCTGAGAGGTTTTCATTGCTAGATGGTTATTTAGGGTATAATCAAATCATGGTAAAGGAGGATGATCAGTTTAAAACAGCCTTCACCACCAAATGGGGAACCTATGCATATAGGAAAATTCCATTTGGGTTGTCTAACACCGAGCTACCTTCCAAAGGGAAATGGATATGGTGTTCAAGGGATTGATCAACAAAATAGTGCTGATATACCTAGATGATATTACTGTATTTTCTAAAAGTATAGCAGATCATCTCTTTCATTTGAGACAAGTGTTCTAAAGATGTAGAAGATTTGGGGTATCCTTGAATCCCAAAAATGTATTTTCCTAGCTCATGAAGGAAAGATCCTAGGCCACATTGTTTCCAAAGAGGGATTAGCAATTGATCTAGAGAGGGTTGAAGCAATAAAAGCACTACCATTACCAAGTCATAAGAAGGCCCTTCAAATTTTCTTGGGAAGAATCAATTTTGTTCGAAGGTTTGTTCTAGACTTTGTAGCCCTTGTCAAGCCAATAACTATGATGTTGAAGAAAAGTATGGCTTTCAAATGGACAGCTAAAGGTAAGGAAATTTTTGAGGCAATCAAAGAGGCTATTTCACAAGCTCCAACTCTCATTAATCCAAATTTCTCTAAAGACTTTATCCTTAATGCATTTGGTGGTGATGATACCATTTCTACAATTTTAGTACAGTAGAACAAACAAAATGTAGAGCAGCCAATTTCCTTCTTTAGCCAAAGCTTGGAGGACTATGAGGTGAGGTACTCCTTCATTGAGAAGCATGTTCTTGTAGTGATTAGGAACTTGAAGAAATTTAAGCATCTAGTTTCAAACAACAAGGTTTAACTGATGGTTTCTCATGTGGGAGGTAAGGACTTCCTCCTCAACAAATACCTAAATGAAAAATATGGAGGGTGGATTACTTGTGTCATGGAGTATGACATTGATATGAAAGTCACCAATCTGTCCGAGGAAAGGCATTGTGTGAGCGAGATGGTCTTGAGAAAATCAATGGAAGTAAGCAATGGGAAGGATGTTGTTTTGGCATTGCAAGACAACCAAGAAAAAAAGATGAGTTCAAGAAGAGAATGGTGGTATGCTCACTCCTTGTTGGACCCAATACATAATGCGCTTCTTACAAACAAGCCTATGCCCTCAAGAGATGAACAATACCAAGAGAAGACTCTTCAGATTGGAGGCTATTCCATATGCATTTATTAATGGTGTCTTGTTCAAAAAGGATATAAATGGAGTCTTTCTTTGAGATGCATAGGGACAAATAAAATTAAGATAATGTTAGAAGAGTTCCATGGTGGATCGGATGGGGGTCATTTTTCTGTAAGAGTGACAGTCCTCAAGATTATGAAGGCTGGCTATTATTAGCCCAAGGTGTTTAGTGATTGTTATTCATGGATCAAGAGGTGGAAAAATTGTGCATTGTTCACGAGCAAGGAAAGATTAACAGTCCTTCCATTACACCCAATTTTAGTTGATTAGCCATTCATGCAATGGGGTTTGGACTTCATTGGATTCATTAACCCAAACTCAAGCCAAGGACATAAGTGGATTCTAATAGCAAAAGAATACTTCATGAAATGGACTGAGGCGGTGGCACTTAAAGAGGAAAATGAATCTAGCATTCTAGACTTCTATGAGGAGATAGTAACCGGATTTGGTATACTGCCGCTATAATATTAAATAATGCATTGGCACATAGGATCAAAGGTAACTGAATGGGCTGTTAAGAATGAGATCTATCTGAGCACTTCATCAAATTATTACCCTCAAGGTAATGGCCAAGATGAGTTTACCAACAATAACCTATTAAGGATCATCAAGAGAAATCTTGATGAAAACAAGAGGAATTGGCACACTAAACTTAAAACAGTCTTATGGGCTGATAGGGTAACTCCCAAGAGATCCACCGGTAACTCTCCATTCAGACTTGTTTATGGAAGAGAGGAAATCTTGCCTATGTCACTTGAGTTGCCAATGTTGGAACTCATGAAGCAATTGGAATTGTTGGAGTTTGAACCCATGGAGGTTAGATATGCGGGGTGATGGAACTCCAAGAAATTAGAGAGCATGCAGCCTAAACAATGGAAAAGGACCAAGCCTTGATCAAGAGAACCTTTGATAGGAAAGCTAAGGCTAGAACCTTCCAAGTTGGAGATTTAGTGTTGAAATGGGATGCAGACCGAGAAAAGCTAGGAAGACATTTAAAGTTTGATGCCATTTGGAGTTGCCCCTACATGGTCACAAATGTAAGAACAACAATGCCTTCCAATTGTCTACATTGGATGGTGAAGAACTACAGATTCTAGTTAATGGAATCCATCTAAAACATTGCTACTAGAAGGGAGACTCCTCATCTTGTACATATTAGCTTAGATTTTCATTCCTCCAAGTGCTTGTGCACATTGTTTTTTTGTAGCTTAGTTGCACATTTCCATAAGTGCTTTGTCACAAACTTTGTTGTCCTAAGGATGCATCTTTACAAACCATGCCCTAGATCAAGTGATTTTCTACTCTCACAATCTTCTTCTAGAAGTTTTCTAATGAGTTAAGAGTACCAAATTGATTAAGTTGATGAATCCATTTCCCAATGGATTTCTTCAGCAAATGGTCACTCCATCCAACAGGAAGATGACCCCTCTAAGTCGCCAAAATTGTTATCTAAATAAGCCCCTTACTACTTTTTGACTAACTTTCTTTCATTCCTTCCTTTCTGTGCCTCACCAAAATTTTTCATTTTTCAGGCACTCAAAATTATCTTGAAATGGCTTCATCAAATAGAGAATTTTCTCACCTTTCTAGAAAGGTAAAATTTTCCTTCTAACTCCTCGTATTTTTCAAGTTATGGCTTGATGGAGTTTTTGAGGGAAATTTTCACTGGGGAAGGCTTCGAAGCAATAGGAATGTGCCTCGTGGTGAAAAAATGGTGGGTCAGTGGAGGTAAGTTGGAAACAATCACCAAGGAGTGGCCGGGCGCAAAGGGAAAATTTTGCTCATGGGTGCACCAAGGAGAAGGAAAATAAATGTTTTGAGCCCGCGGACGAATGAGGAAGCGCCACATGGTGGTAGAGATTGGGTGGCAGGGGGAAAAATTTCCAAAGATGGCGCAAAGAAAATTTTGGCCCAGAAACCCAACGTCAAATGAGAATACGACACGTGTCCATGAGATTGGTGGGAGTCATAGGGGTGGAGAAATTTTTGGCTTTTTACCAAAATAGCAAAGGGCAAAAAGAAAAAATCGACGCCAGGCCCACCAAGGAGGAGGAGAAGAAATTTGCAAAGGCACAGACCAACTAGAGGATGACATGTGTCCAATCAGAGGTGGATGTCAAAGGCACAAAAGGATTTGGTGAAATTTGCCAAAATGTTTAAAATGGAAAAAGGAAAGTTTTTGCCAGCAGTTCCGCAGAGGAAAGAAAGTTGATTAAGCCCCACGCCAAATCAAAGTGTGTGACATGGTAGTAGAGCGGCAGGGTATGGAGAAATTTTGGAATTCTTTCCAAAATTCAAAAAAACATAAAATAGCCATTTGAACCCGTGGACCAATGGGAATACACCACATGGCAAATGACCGGTGGGACACGAAGATTTTTGCTGAATTTTTCCCAAATTAAAAAAGGGGAAAATTTTAGGTTTTGGCCCGCTGACCCGATTTTTGCCCCATTTTTTCCCTAAATCTTCAGAGGGGCATATCATTCGATCCAGAGCTTAGTTTTTCTTGATTTTTGTTTCATTGGAAAGCTATTGAAGTCCTATACATAATGGAATCTTCAATTTTGTTTTTGGTGGAGTTTAGTGAGAGAGAAATGAGAAAACACCTATGGCATGGGGAAAAGAGAAAAACTGACATTCAACCACCATTTTTAATGTAGTATGGCTTCCATTCTTCTCCAGCATGGTCAAAAATCTTATGGAATGAACTTTTAAGGGTACCCATACTATTTTAATGGATCTCGGTTGATGGTTAAATCATTCATTTCAATTTTCCCACATTTCTCCTTCCTAAACTCAGGTTTTCATTGTCAAAAAGCTATATTTGTCTCACTTGTAAAGGGTTGGACATTTTTATAATCTGCAGGCTCCCTCCTTCACCCTGGCAAGTGGATTTGTGGAATATCGACCTTTTTTGGACTGCAAAATTTTTTTCTACCTACATGTTGTTGTAATGCAATGTATTTAAAAATGGAAATGACAATGCAAGCTCTGTGAATGAATTTTCAATCCTTTCTTGTTGTTTTCTCTATCCTAATCCTTCATTAAAATTTTAGCAATTTGTGCATGATTTGTGTTGCATTTTATAATGTGTCAATCTGCGAAATAGATGTTCACCACTCCTTTGGTGTATCACCTTGTTATTTTAGTTTTATCTTATTTTCCCTCTTCTATCCTTGTCTCCTTGGCATTATTAGAGTAGGATTTTGAGTTAAACCTCTGCAAATTTCATGCATACATCTGATCATAGGAGTAGAGGAACCAACCTTTAATCTGGAGAGTTTTTTCCCATTTTTGCAAGTCCCACACTTGGGAAAAAGATTCCATGTTGTGCAATCACACTTTGGATGCCCATTCTCAAACTAGAAATCGAGAAAACATCCAGGGTGTGCTGATTTGCACTAAGAATTGCATCAAACAATTCTTTGTGCCATGTCCATTTATTTTCATCAACCATCTTCCGATTATAGTCGGTAAGTTTTTGTTACTTAATTATGCTTGACTTTAGGGTAGTAATTTGATGAGTGATCCCATAACCATAGAAAAATTAGTGAGTTCACAAGATGAAAATTTCAAATATTTATCAATACAAATATTATGAGGGACACCAAACCTGACTATTATATTCTCTTTAATGAAGTTAAAAACAAATTTGGAGGTAGCATGTTTTACTGGGATGGCTTCCACCCACTTTGTGAAATAATCATTTGCATTCAAGAAATAACTTTTTCCAACACTAGATGTGAGATTTAATTCTTTGATAAAATCTATTCCCATTTCAAAAAAGTTTCTTCAATTACCAATGGACTTATTGGAAGTGCTACCAATTTTGGATGACTGAAAAAATGCTTGACAAGCTTTGTACTTAGCCACCCACATGGATGCATCTTGGAAGAGAGTAGGCCAATAATACCTTGCTCACATGATCTTGTGATTTGTAATGGATGATGATAAATGTCCTCCACATGCTAAGTTATGGAATGCTTACAAAATATTACCTTGTTGAATCTTATATACATAGAAAAGGAACACTCCATCAATTCCCCTTTTGCATAAAACCATTATCCCGTAGTACATATTTAGTTGACCTTAACTTGATCGTCCACTTCTCTTTAGGGATAAGATCTCTAGGAAATTCTCCATGGGTTAAAAAGAAAGCAATATTTAAATACCACTCATCTATTTTACTTACAAATAGAACCATGGTGATTTTCTTCAGCTATGATAGATTCTTCTTCAAGACTCTTCTCGATAATTAATTCGCAAAAAAATCCTTCCACATATAATCTTTGTAGGTTTAATTTCAAGATCATACTTCGGACCTTGGCAATCCAATTACCCCAATAAGTACCTAACTCCTGTTGGGTAAGGATTGATTTTACCATCATATCGGGAAAAAGAACCAGGTGTATGAGAATTTGATGTAATACCTATAATGTTTTACTTCTCAAATGACGACATAGGCATGTTTTTCGATCTCGAGACATTTTCAGCTCATGATCCTTCAAATTAAATCTCATAAAATTAATTGGAGATTCAACTCCTCCAGAATTATTTCACATTTGTATGGTGGAAATTGTATGAGCTAAGGCATAACTATACATAATAAAATCCATTTGAAAATCTTAGCATACAATAATAGGGGCATGGGCTATAATGTCCTTGATCTCATCAAAGGTGATATGAAAATGGTACTTTGTTCGTACTTTTAAAAATTTATGGATAATTAATTTTTCCGACTTAAAAATTGATCAAGAGTGCTTAATTGAACCAATTTGGGTGTTTTGAAACCCCAATTTTCAAAACTCTTCTTTAATGATCAATTAATCATTTTAAAATCCAACTTCCAAAATCAAAGGGAAATATTACAAATCCTTAATTTTGATAACAAGTTGAATTTGAAAATGCACTCAATCTGATTTTAATTCCCAAAATTGAAAATGTGCATTCATTTTGTAGGTTGTGGAGAATGGATTGTCAATTTCACTTAAATCCAATTTAACTAGTTAAGTGTTTGCTTCATCAATTTAATCAATTAATCCAAATAATGATTTTTATCTGATCAAAAGCTTCACAAAATGAAAATAAATCCATAGCGAAAATTATTAACAAAGTTCACCTGAAGGCTACATCTCTAGATTCACATAATTGTGAATCAATCTATTATTTCCCAAAGAAGTAAAATTAACCCTTCAATAATGAAAAATAGACCTTTATACCTGAAATGAAGCTTAAAATAGGTTTGGGAACAACAGAATTTCCTATCAAAAATTGTCCAAAAATTCACATGTGGCTTCACAAGTTGTTCCAAAGTGATTTTCACATGAAAATGCAACCAAAAAATTATTATATTGGAAAGTATATAACACTTAATTGACAATAAATACCACCATTGTATTTGTATCTAAATTTTGAGAAACTTTGTTTTTTACACCGAGCTCTGATAATGACCCTAGGTGACTTAAAATTGAGGTTTTCTACAATTTCCTTGTTATCTATCTTTTCACACTCCCTATACTTGTTAGTTTACAAAACCTACAAGCTCAATATATAGCTCGACTAGCCGACTTTGGTAAAGCAAACGAGTCATTTGGTGTGTTAAATGTTAGGTTGGGGGTTAAAATCCCACCCACCTTCCTTTTCGCCAAGATTTCATTTGTGTTGATGTGGATAAATTTATCCCACATCATTCATGATGTAGGCTCACTTTGTGAGTTTAAATATAACAAATCCTCCCACTATATACATGGCTATGACTAGATCCATATGCCCTTTTGTTAGGTGTTACACCATAACCTCGTTGAGTCATGCATTAGTCTATGACTCGTTGTGGTGAGTTGTGTTGATTCCACGTCATGACAGTTTATATGTATAAAGCCCGAATTGTGGGATGAACTATCTATGTTATGCCATAATAAAAATATGTCGAGTTGTGTGTGTTTGTTGGAATGGCCATTGTTTGACCCAACTAAGTTTATATGGCTAATTATATAGCCTATCACATAGGAAATAATGTTAAAGTAACATAGTTAATCTTGAATAGCCCAAACAATATGGAAAAACCAACGGCAAAATACGTAAGGCCCGTCTAATGTGGAAATAAGTGATCAACTCAGTGGGGATTTGATCACCCCATCGACCTAAATAATATCTCGCCTGAGTGGATAATCTTCGAGAATAAATTAGTTGTCTTATAGTAATAATATCCCATATTAGTAGAGTTATAAACATATGTGGCATATATAGTAAAAAATATAATACAAATAATATAAAAAGGTAGCAAAGGCACCCCTCCTACAAAAGAGTTTGCCGAACCTGGCTGAGGGACTCGCCACTAAATAGTGGGGACCACATTTTCCCTCATATATCGAAGAACAGAGGTAAACATAAAATTCCAACCTTTTCAACCTTTTTACCATTTTTCCATGTGTCACGTTCGGATTGGACTATTGACTAAGTTTGACCACTTTTCAAACCTAAACTTTGACCTATGATATATTTTGCATATCAGCTCCACTTTCTAAGTTCCACCACAACATAAAGCTCTCAAGACACTCTATAGGTTTGAAATGGTTTAGGGATATTTAGGAAATATCTATTGGATAAATAATCCTCCCGATCCTTCCTCCCCAATAAGACCATTTTTTCCTCAAAAGGGAACTTTACCCAACTGAACTGTCAATTGATCCTCTACATATCACAAATAGTAGAACCTAGTTTATAACATGGTAATTTTTCAAAAATTACAAAAATCAAAAAACCATTAAAGTAACATCCTACATGGCCTTGGCTATAACTAATATGGCATATGGATCTACCATACTCATTTGTACATTTTGATCTCGCACCACTTAACATGCAAATGGAACTCGCATTCTCATCTTTTAGTTCAAAATTTATACATATTATTTGTAACTATGTTTGATAGTTACAAATATTTAAGTCTAATAATAAGACTTATACATGTGCAAACATCATGCATAAAAACAAAAAAATTGTATAACTTTTACACACACAAACAATGCCTACACAAAACAATTTGCACTCTAATAGCATGCTAAACACAATTTTCCAAAATCAGATATTCGATCACTAATCATGCCCCATAGAATTAATCAGTACATGCTATTGTAAAAATGAAGTTTTCCAAAACATTAAAAAGATAAATTTACCCAAGTATGTTGAACCTTTCACCTAGATTTCTTCTCCGGGTTGTTTCACCAACACCAAAGCAAAATAAATATGGAAATTATCATTTTACATATCAACAGGACTTCCCAAAAATCTTTATCAGTTTGCATGTATTCACCAATTACAATATGAAAACATAAAAATGATGAATTGTCTACACACAATTTTAACACATTTTCTTGTTTAATTGGTTGATTCACTTTATTTTTTACCTGATTCACCGAAGGGGTCATAATGGTTGGTTTAATATTGTTATCCTTATTAAAAAAAATTAATTTGTTTTCTGAAAGACGGTCCCAACATTTCTCAATTACATGACCTTTATTTTTACAAAGTGATTACAAAATATTTGATCCATTTTTTTAGGATCCATATTTTAAGGAAACCTACCTAGACTTGCTTTTATTCAATCCAGGTTTAGGAAAGTGATCCTCTAAATATTTTCCAACATATATTTATGTTTCCTATATTTGGCCACAAAATGATTAGACAACCCAAAAAATTTACATGGGTAATCAGACAACATTGCTTGTATATCATAGCCAAATTTTTCCAATGTAGAAAGTGGATCATTTTGTTTACATTTTCCTTTAGGATTATGGTAAACCAAAGGTGGAGGAATTTCAATACCTCTACTTGGTGACTTTTACTAGATCCTTTTCTTGAGGATGAATCACCTAGTGCTAAGGGAGGAAACCTCCTTCTTTGTTAGAATCATTTCTTCTTCCAAAGGTCTTGGAGTCCTCTCCAATATACCTTTTCCTGTAATAACACACCACAATTCTACATACCAAGGTTGTTATTCAAAATGTATGGGGTTAGTTATGCCTTGGTTATCCTTACCAAGGTTAATTCCATTAAAACCCATTTTATTCAAAATTTTAGATCCTATACATCTGGTGTGCTTTTCAACTTTACACAATTACATTATCAAAATATAACTTTGATTGGGGAGAGGAATTATGTTTTGAAATACTTAATATGGATTCATCTGTCACGGTGGATGCATCAACAATAATTATTACCTCTTTCTTAGGTCCATCAATTTGCAACACCATTAAGAGCTCATCCTTAGATTCTAGCTCTTTTTCATATTGCCAATTTACTCCTCAAGAGACAACAAATGACACTTAAGAATGCATTTTCTTCTTGTATTTGTTGATTGTATGATTCAACTTCCTCAAACTTTTCCTTGTTTGACAATTTTCCCATGGTTTCCTACACACCTATTCTTCCAAATTCTGCACACTAAAATGAAAGATCAAGCCCAAAAATGCAAAACCAAACTGAATCAAATCAACTGAAGAAAATCAAGAGCTAAACCAAGTCTAATACTAACCTTGATCCGAAAATGGTAATTTTTGAGATTTTCAAAAATTTGGATCCTTAATTTTTCCATACTTAAAAATTGAGCAAGAGTGATTAATTAAACCAATTTGGGTGCTTTAAAACCCTAATTTTCAAAACTCCTTTTTAAACGATCAATTAATCATTTTAAAATCCAACTTCTAAAATCAAAGCGAAATATTACAAATCCTTAATTTTGATAACAATTTGAATTTGAAAATGCAGTCAATCTGATTTTAATACCCAAAATTGAAAACGTGCATTCATTCGTGCGTAGGTTTTAGAGAATGGATTTTCAATTTCACTTAAATCCAATTTTGATCCGTAAAATTCTACTTTAGAACTCTACAAAACACACAACTATGATGTTCTACTTTCAACTTTGGAAAATGATAGATTTTCTTGAAAAGCGTGCTTCCCGATCGATTATCTAGTGTTATAGAAAGGAAATTATAGAGTAGGAAAGAATTCAAATATTTAACACCAACAATTTTATCCTGAAACCTCCAATGGAGGAAAACCAACAGAAGGGAAATTGTTCTTTCTTCCCACTTTTATTGGTGTAATATAGATAATTAAATATTACAATAAGTATGAAAATAAGAAACAATGTAAACCTTCTCTCTAATTACTTGTTTTCTCTGTTTCTACACCTTTCCTATAATTCCATTCCATCACTGAAGATCTTTCTCACTACTCTCATTAAACGCTTATTCTATATCTCTCTGGATCTTCGAATGCCTATTCTCTTTCTCCTCTCATGTATTTATAGGCCTTCCCATGTCCTCCCATGCACTAGAGGATGTGAAAGGGAATGGAAGGGGAAGAGACACAGTTGCTTCAAATTTGCATCCATTCAAGTTCCAGCTTCTTTTCTATTTGAAAGTGTAAGGACAACCACCCAAAGTAGATTGGTGGTCTCAAGACCGCCCTTTATAGGATGGTAGTTTTGAAACCCTCACTCGCATAGAGAGGTGGTTCCTTCCGAACCTTTATCTACCTCATTTTATTCACTTTTCTTATTTCTCCTTCTTGGTGCCGATGGAACCGATGAAGTGGTGTATTTTTGGATCCCTATGAATCATACCTCCCTAATTCGGAGGTAAATTTTCCCATAAAATCTTAGTAGGGGAGTGGTAGAGGACTAAACTCCCTCTCGTGCTCATTCAAGTACCATTGGGTCTTCCTTAGTGTCTTCTCTCATCTAACCCGCCAAGACTCCCGTGGATCTCAAGTGTGTTGCTTCATGCTACATCGTCTTCCAAGTTTCCTTGAGTACAATCCTCTTTGGAAGGTAACTTTTGTATCATTCCTTCGTGTCATACGTATATGGAATTAGTGGATGTGATATCTTGTAACTTACTATTGTGTGCATCTACATGTAGTATGTCCTGAAGGTTTCTTCTCCAACTCGCTCAAGTATGGCAAAGGTCCCATACTATAGTGGTTTAGTCCTTTTATGTCTTTGTGTCTTGAGATGGATTGGCAAAATCCTCTTCAATTATGCTTCGCTATAGTCACCACCATTCCTTCTCTCTCCTCTTCTTCTTGCTGTGGCCCACGGTCATGTCCAAGTGAATCCATAGGTAGTTATAGTGATCGCATAGTGGAATTTTGTTTTTCTCCTTGAATGAGTAGTTCTTATGATGGATTCTTGTGTAAACACTAAAAAGCACTATCCAAATTCTCCTTCCTTTGGTCAGAAATATATTTTCTCTCACACCCATTTTTCTTTTCTTCCAATGAAAGCAAATAAAACTAATGATTTTCCCGAATAATTCTTGGTGCTTGGTTGGCACTTACCATAACTTTATTTTATTTTCTCTGGTGTTCCTAGATGTTAAAAATGACTCCATCCTTTACCCATCTATACTGGTTCTCCTTCTTATAAACACAACATCCCCGACATATAAGTAACGACTTCCAAATAAAACATCAAATGCATTAAGTGGAATAATATCACCTCTAATACATCTATGTATTGGGTATTTATCCCAAACTAAAACTTACTCTTCCTTGTAACTTGTATTTCTAAACCCTTCATCACCCATCCTAGTGGGTATGGATGTGGATACATGTAAGTCTATAGACCAAGTTGTCCTAAAACCCCATCATAAATCAAATCATTGAGAACTAGAATCGAATAAAGTGTTTAACTTTGTCTTCTTGATTTGGATTTTGATTTGAAATAACTTACTCATATCTTCTTCTTCTATTGCCCCATACATGTTAGTGGCCATGCATACCACCCTCTCATCTACATCCCGATCATCATCAATCTCCACCTCTCTTTCTATCTTCATAGTGGCCACGAATTTCTTAGAATCCTTGGTTCTATGCTTTAGGTGAAATTCGGATGCAACTTCCAACATGTGGTGTTAGTATGTCCATTTACATCAAAATTCTTACAGAAATTATTAGAATCTTTACAAGTATTCAAAGAAATAGTGGCATGTTTACCTTTCCATTTACCACTACTACTTGTCTTCCCTTGTTCTTTGTTCGTTGATTTGTTGAATTGTCTCCCTTTGGCTCTCTTTCTCCTTTCTTCTTCTCGTCATCAATGTAGTATGTTTATATAAAAGCTTCATTGAGATCCTTGGGCTTCATAGACATTACTTTCCTCCAAAGGTGAGTGTGAAGTCCTCCTAAATACTTGGTCGAATTTCCTCATCCTCCAAGTCCATATTAAGCAACATGGCTTGTCTCCAAAATTTTGTAGTCTAGTCTTGCATGCTTTGAAAACTTCTCTATCTAAAGTACTGCCACTTAATCATCATGTTATTATTATGGCCAATAGGATATAATTTAGCTCTAATCAATTCTTTAAATCCTTCCCAAGTACTAACAATAGGACATTTCTTCTTCTCACAACTGGCTAGATGGGTTTTCCACCAAACCAGAGCATGACCTTCCATTTTCAGACATGCAAAGGTGATCCTTTGTGCCTCAGTGACATTATGCACACTAAAGTAGACTTCCAACTATTTTATCCATTTATCTAGTAATTCGGATCTACTTGTCCTTCAAACTTCTTTATTTCCACTTTTGTTTTAACTTTAAAAGGTGTAAGTGTATATTTTACCTTCTCACTTATAATTGGTGTCTCTTCACACTCTTCCCATTCTTCTTCTTCATGGCTCTTTCCGATACCAAATTTTTTGGTTAGTGCTTGAACCACTCGATTCTATGGAATATTTATTAATCGAAGCCATCTTTTGTAGATCTGAAATCTCTTCTTGTTTCCTATGCAATCTATCCATCATAGTCTCTAGCATCTCAACTCTACGGACTAATTTCTCTTCCTCCATTTGAGCTTGAATTTTTGTTTCCACTTATTCGTAGAAATGTCTATCTTGCAAGGTAAAAATTATTCAGCTTTGGACCTTTTCACTTTCATACAAAATCACAACAAAGATTCAAATACCACAATCCTAGATAAATAATCAGCTCGATACCAAAAATGATCCATAAACTTCTACTTTGGAACTGCATTTAAACACACAACTATATTGTTCTAAATTTTAACTTTGGAAAATGACCGATTTTCTTGAAAAATTAGAGCTTCATGACTGATTATTTAGTGCTACTAGAAATGAAATTGCAGAGTAGGAAATAATTCAAAACTTCAACACTAACAATTTTATCTTGAAACCTCCAATGGAGAAAAAATAGTCGGGAAGGGAAACTCGATCTTTCTTCCCACTTTTATTGGTCTAATATAGACAATTACAGATTACAATAAGTATGAAAAGAACCAAAAATGTAAACCTTCTCTCCAATTACTTACTTGCTTTGTTTCTACACCTTGTTCCTACAATTCCATTCCAAAACTGAAGATATTTCTCACTTGCTCTCATTAAACTCGCTTCTCGATCTCTCTAGAACTTAGAATGCCTATTCTCTTTCTCCTCTCATGTATTTGTAGACCTTCCCATGTCTTCCCATGCATTGGAGGATGTGAAATGGAATGGAAGGAGAAGAGACATGGTTGGGAACTTCAAATTTACATCCATTCTTCTTTTCTATTTGAAAGTGTAAGGACTGCCTCCCCTGAAAGGCATCGGTGGTCTCAAAGACTACCGCCCTTGGCGGGTGGCAGCTTTAGGACCACCTCCCTTGTAGGGTGGTGGTTCTAAAACGACCACTCTGCACAGAGTGGTCGCTCCTTCCAACCTCTGTTTACCTCATTTTATTCACTTTTCTTGTTTCTCCTTCTTGGTGCTGATCAAAGTGATGAAGTGGTGTGTTTTTTATGGATCCGTATGGATTAAATTTTACCATTTAAGCATTTTCTTCATCAATTTAATAAATTAATACAAATAATTATTGTTATCTGATCAAAAGCTTCACAAACTAAAAATAAACCACAACAAGAAATTACTAACAGAGTTCACCTGAAGGCTACGTCTCTAGATTCACAGAATCTTGAATCAATCTATTATTTCCCAAATAAGTACAATTAACCCTTCAATAATGAAAAATAGACCTTTATATCTGTAACAAAGCTTAAAAATAGGTTTGGGAACTCTACTTTCCTATGAGAAACTCGTTTCAAAAATCACCTATGGCTTCACAGTGCTCCAGAGTTATTTTCCTATGCAAATGCACCCAAAAATGCCTACACAAAAAAATATACAACACTTCATGGGAAAATAATACTACCATTGTTTTCCTCTCTAAATTTTTAGCAATATTTATTTTTACACCAAGCTCGATAATGATCCTAGGTACCTAAAAGTTGAATTTTTCTACAACTACCATGTAACTGTCTTTACACAAATACCATGCACTCGTTTCTTTTACAAAACCCTGCAAGCTCGATACATAGCTCACTTGGCCTATTTGGTACATCGGTGAGTCATTTGGCATGTTAAATTTTAGGTCTAGCGTTTAAATCCCACCCACCTTCCTTTCCACCGAGTTTTCATTTGCATTGACATGGATAAATCCCACATCATTTGTGATGTAGGCTCATTGTGGGTTTAAATATAGAAAATTTTCCACTATATACATGACCTTGGCCACTACCATATTCTATGTTTTTGGGCCTTAAACCATACACTTTGAGTCATGCATTAGTTTTTCACTCATTTTTTTGATGCCACGTCATGGTGGTTAATATGTATAAAGCCCGAGTTAGGGGCTGAACTATTTATGTTAAGCCATAATAAAAAGGTGTCGAGATTTGTGTGTTTTTTTAAATGACCATTTTTTGACTCAAAATGACAATGCAAGCTCATGTGAATGAATTTTCAATCCTTTCTTGTGTTGTTTGCTCTATCCTAATCCTTCATTAAAATTTTAGCAATTTGTGCATGATTTGTGTTGCATTTTTATAATTTGTGTCAATCTGCAAAAATCGATGTTCACCACTCCTTTGGTGTATCACCTTGTTAGTTTAGTTTTATCTTCTTTTCCCTCTTCTATCCTTGAATCCTTGGAATAATTAGAGCAATATTTTGAGTTAAACCTCTGCAAATTTCATGCATACATCTGATTAGAGGAGCAGAGGAACCAGCCTTTAATCTAGAGATTTTTTTCCCAATTTTGCAATTCCCACACTTGGGGAAAAGATTCCATGTTGTGTAATCACACTGGATACCCATTATCAAACTACAAATATGAGAAAACATCCAGGGGTGCTACTGATTTGCACTAACATTTTTGGCACACCCAGTGGGATTTTAGAGGTCTTCATCTTCATTACAACAAAAATGATGTGCATTTTTTGTAAGTTTCTTGCTTAAAAGAGCCCTGATTTGCACATCTAGCGAATCTAAAGAGATAAAATCAACTAGTTTCAGCAGTCCAAGTCGGAAAATTCATGATAAGGATCCAAACAAGGTCAATTTATAGAGAAGAGGGATTGTCTAAGTATCTGTAGTTATCCCTAGGAAGAAGAGAAAGGGGAAGAAGAATTCAAAGGTCTCCATCTCCACCAAATAGAACTCTATCAACTCCTCCACCTGGTAAACCTTTCACCCAATCAACAAGGGTTATCAGGCCAATTAGAATGGCACAACACAACCCTTATATCAACTTCACTAGCAGCAGCCCACTTGCTCTCAATGCACAAAACCCAGTTCCCACTTTGCGACATCAAGAACATTCCATACTTTATCGGGAAAATCAGACCAATTCGGTGATCATGTCAAAGATATTGCTAATGTTTGTGAAATCCAAGAGATTTTGAGATGAAAATTGCTATCAAATTTTGGCATCTTCATTCAAAGGGAAATTCTTGTAATGGTTCAGAGCCTTGGGGGCAGATCTATCCAAAATTGTAACCATTTGTGCATAACTCTCCATGAGAAGTTTGGAGAAAAGGGAGATAATTTGTCTCTATTGGAACAATTGACAACTATCAAGAGATCTCCTAATGAGCAGCTAATAGACTTCAATTTCAGATTTCAAAGGACCTGGGATAGAATCCCAATGGTAGTAAGGCCAACAACTGAAGGTGCTTTCTTATACTATCTCAAAGCTTTAAATTCTAATATTTCTATGTTAATCCAATCCATGGGAGGTGCAAATATACCTGTAGCTTATAGCATTGCCATTAGGGCTGAAAATTGTTTGATCCAAGCTAGTAAACTAGCTCCTAGGCCTCCCATGCCCTTATATCCAAACTTGGAAAACCCAAGCACTAGTCAAGCACCTACTTTAGCTCCTATTCCCACTCCTAGAAATTAGAGTTCAAATGAAACTTCTACTTCATCCTCTAGTGCCTCAAATGAACTTCAAGAAGTCATGAAATAATTACAAATTTTAGGCAATGAGCTGGTTACACCGAAGAGGCAAAGCAAGCCCAAATTTTTAAACCTTCTTATCAAGCTCAAACTCAGCCTAATAGGCAACCATATCATCATAATAGGCCACCCAATCTAGCTACAAATGAAAATGAAGTAAGGCCTCCTTCTAAAAGACCGTTTCTACCCTATAACCCCAATGTTGCATCTACCTCTAAAGCCTTAGTTACAAAGTAAAATAATATAGTCAAGAGTATGATTGGTGTTTCCCATGCAATGAACCTCACAACCAGTCTATGTGCTTTAATGGTTCTTTGAAACAAGCTTTGATGGTGACAACAATTGGCGTAGAGAGTGAGGTGAGTAAAGAAAAAAACAACAACAAGGAACATCTCAACAAAATACAACTCCAAATGAGACTACACTTGTGAATTGGCAGTCAATATTTTTATGGTATGAATCAAACAATTTATCCAAATGTAGCAGCTAACACATGGTCAAAGAAGAGAAATATTGGTGAAGGGAAGTCATTATCTCCAGGTGATCCACAACCTTCCATCACTCCAAAAAGTGTTGGCAAGAAAATGTAGTTCCAAATGTGCAAGAACATCCCAATCCACCTTCTAAACTAGCTCAAATACTAGATATTGCAGCCCATGTACAAGAAAAGAATGTGCAGGCTAAGGGGAAACAAAGAGAAGGTTTCATCCCCATTTAACATCATTAAACAAATGAAGAAGAAAATTTTTAATATATCTATGTGGGAATCACTATCCATCCCAAGCCAAAGGGATCTACTACAAGCTGCCATGAAGAATTGGTCAACTTCAAATCAGTAATCTCATATGCAAGAGAAGGTACTCACAAATGCTATTCAGCCTGTGGGGAAGCTTGGAGGATAACAAGGTAAAATTTTGAACCCCCTCCATTCTATGTTTCATTGATCATTGGGGATAAACTAGTACACAATTGTATGATTGATTATGGAGCAAGTAGTTCTGATGCCCAAGCAAATAACTCGATCACCGAGCCTCTAATATGAAGTCATATCCAAAGGGGTGGTACAACCGGATGGGACAATAGTAATGACACTGGGGGTAATTAAATATTTGAGCCTCACTTTGCATGCATGCCCCAATGCCACTATGTTGCAAGATGTGTCAGTGATAGATTTACCTCCACTTTTTGCCCTCTCGTTTTCAAGGGATTTCATAGCTAGAATTAGAGGCTATTTATTTGCTGATTGGTCACACATGTTGTTTTGGACCAGATATGGAACTAAGGCCACTATCAGGTCTGAACCTATTACAAACTTTCACATTGAGCCTCATACTCCAAGCCCAATCAATGCCAACTGCTCACCATTTGATCAAGAGGAATATCCAGTAGAGATGAAGTGACACCAAAGTTGGAGGCATCCAATATTTGACTCTTGATGAATGAGAAAGAAAGGTACATGCTTTTGATCCCTACAAGGAAATAGAGGAATCTGAAATAGGAGTTTATTACATGCATGAAGATAATTAGCCTATTCCTAGCATCACACCGCCATACCATAAAGATGACAATTATGTATGATAACTATTCTTTGATGGATCAAGAAGTAGACAAGGTGCAGGGGGATCTATGCTTGTTTCACCTCAAGGCATTAAGTATTATTCATCATTTAGATTTCAGTTTGTATGTTCTAACAACACTGTTGAATATGAAGCTTTGATACAAGGATTACATTTGTCAAGAATGAGAGGTATCAAAACTTACAAGTCTTTGGTGACAGTGAGCTGATTATTAATCAAGTTAAAGGGCAACAGTGTCAAAAATGACCTGCTCAAGAGTTATAAGAATAGGGTGTGGGATCTCATTGAGGATTTTGAGGGCTTTGGCATCAACTCCATCCCTAGGAAAGAAAACCAAGCTGTTGATAAGCTTGCAGTAGTTGGAGCAACCTTTGATGTTGTGGAGAGTATCAAGGAAGATAAAGTGTAGCCAAACATTTAGGTGATTATAAGGCCATCGGTTCCATAAAATAATGTAAATCGGAAAGTGTTTGAAAGTGACCAATAAATCATCAATTTCTTGCAAGAAGAAGTTGAATTCTCAGCCAAAAATCAGGAAAAGTTAGAACAACAATATGGTGATCAAGTGGTACAACTGAGAACCAACAAACTGCCAAAAGGACTTGTCACTTTGGAGTCCATATTTAATCCTAATGATCAATTTAGGAAAGAGAAAGAAAACATCCAAGTCAAGAGAGAAGATTTAGTGCCCATCTCAGTGGGAGAAGGCAAATCACTTCAAATTGGTAAAGTGACAACCAAGCAAGAAAGGTATGAGTTCATGCAACTTTTCCAAGAGTTCCTGGATATATTTTCTTGAGCTATGATGACTTGATAGCTTTCAATCTCAAGCTATCTCAACACGCAATTAAATTAGACCCAAGTGCTAAACCCATTAGGCAAAAACAAAGACCGGTCAATCCACACATGGAGCCTCTCATGAAGAAGGAATTAAATAAGTTAATAGAGGCAAGTATCATATTTCCCATCAAGCATTCAAGCTAGGCTGCAAACTTTGTTCTAGTTAGAAAGAAGAGTGGAGAAATAATATTGTGTGTAGACATTAGAGATTTGAGTAGAGCATCCCTCAAGGATCATTACCCACTTCCTTCTATGGAGCATATTTTACAAGTTGTTGTTGGCTCTGAGAGGTTTTCATTGCTACATTATTATTCAGTATAATCGGATCATGGTAAAGGAGGATGATTAGTTCAAAATAGCCTTCACCATCAAATGGGGAACCTATGCATATAGGAAAATTCCATTTGGGTTGTCTAACACCCGAGCTACCTTCCAAATGGAAATGGATATGGTGTTCAAGAGATTGATCAAAAAAAGTGTTGATATACCTAGATGATATTACTTGTATTTTATAAAAGTGTATCGATCATCTCTTTCATTTAAGACAAGTGTTCCAAAGGTGTAGAAGATTTGAGGTATCCTTGAATCCCAAAAATGTCTTTTCCTAGATCATGAAGGAAAGCTCCTAGGCCACATTTTTTCCAAAGAGGGATTAGAAATTGATCCAGAGAGGGTTGAAGCAATAAAAGCACTACCATTACCAAGTCATAAGAAGGCCCTTCAAAGTCTCTTGGGAAGAATCAATTTTGTTCGAAGGTTTGTTCTAGACTTTACAAAGAATTGTCAAGCCAATAACTATGATATTGAAGAAAAGTATGGCTTTCAAATGGACATCTAAAGGTAAGGCAAGTTTTGAGGCAATCAAAGAGGCTATCTCACAAGCTCCAACTCTCATTAACCCAAATTTCTCTAAAGACTTTATCCTTTATGCATTTGGTGGTGGTGATACCATATCTACAATTTTAGTATAGCGAGAACAAAGAAAATGCAGCGCAACCAATTGCCTTCTTTAGCCAAATCTTGGAGGACTATGAAGTGAGGTACTCATTCATTGAGAAGCATGTTATTGTAGTGATTAGGAGCTTGAAGAAATTTAAGCATCTAATTTTAAACAACAAGGTTTAACTGCTGGTTTCTCATGTGGGAGTTAAGGACTTCCTCCTCAACAAATACCTAAATGAAAAATGTGGAGGGTGTATTACTCATGTCATGGAGTATGAAATTGAGATCAAAGTCACCATGTTGGTCTGAGGAAAGGAATTGTGTGAGCAGCTGGTCTTGAGAAAATCAATGGAAGCAAGCAATTAGAAGGATGTTGTTTTGGCGTTGCAAGAAAACCAAGAAAAAAGAGGTTTTCAAGAAGAGAATGGTGGTATGCTCACTCCTTGCTGGACCCAAGACATAATGCACTTCTTACAAATAGGCCTATGTCCTCAAGAGATGAACAAAACCAAGAGAATAATCTTCAGATTGGAGGCTATTCCATATGCACTTGTTGATGGTGTCTTGTTCAAAAAGGATATAAATGGAGTGCTATTGAGATGCATAGGGACAAATCAAATTAAGATAATGTTAGAAGAGTTCCATGGTGGATCAACTGGGGGTCATTTTTCTCTAAGAGTGACAGCCCTCAAGATTATGAAGGTTGGTTATTATTAGCCCAATGTGTTTAGTGATTGTTATTCATGTATCAAGAGGTGCAAAATTGTGCATTCTTCACAAGAAAGGAAAGATTAGCAGTCCTTCCATTGCACCCAATTTTAATTGAATAGCCATTCATGCAATGGGGTTTGGAATTGATTGGATTCATTAACCAAAACTCAAGCCAAGGACATAAGTGGATTCTAATAGCAAAATAATACTTCACCAAATGGACTGAGGCAGTGGCACTTAAAGAGGAAAATGAATCTAGCATTCTAGACTTCTATGAGGGGATAGTAACCAGATTTGGTATACCCACTATAATATCAAATAATGCATTGACATTCATAGCATCAAAGGTAACTAAATTGGCTGTTAAGAATGAGATATATTTGAGCACTTCATCAAATTATTACCCTCAAGGTAATGGCCAAGATAAGTTTACCAATAATAACCTATTAAGGATCATCAAGAGGACTCTTGATGAAAATAAGAGGAATTAGCATACCAAACTTAAAACAGCCTTATGGGGTATAGGGTAACTCCCAAGAGATCCAATGATAACTCTCCATTCAAACTGTTTATGGAAGAGAGGAAATCTTGCCTATGTCACTTGAGTTGCCAATGTTGGAACTCATGAAGCAATTGGAATTGTTGGAGTTTGAACCCATAGAGGTTAGATATGCCGAATTGATGGAACTCCAAGAAATGAAAGAGCATGTAGCCCAAACAATGGAGGACCAAGCCTTGGTCAAGAGAACCTTTGATAGGAAAGCTAAGGATAGAACCTTCCAAGTTGGAGATTTAGTGTTGAAATGGGATGCAGACCAAGCAAAGCTAGGAAGACATTCAAATTTTGATGCCATTTAGAGTTTCCCCTATATGGTCACAAAATGTAAGAACAACAATGCCTTCCAATTGTCTACATTGGATGGTGAAGAACTGCATATTCTAGTTAATGGAATCCATCTAAAACATTTCTAATAGAAGGGACCTCCTCATCTTGTACATATTAGCTTAGATTTTCATTCCTCCAAGTGCTTGTGCACATTGTTTTTTTGTAGCTTAGTTTCACATTTCCATAAGTGCTTTGGCACAAGCTTTGTTTTCCCAAGGATGCATCTTTGCAAACCATGCCCCGATCAAGTGATGTTCTACTCTCACAATCTTCTTCTAGAAGTTTTCTAATGAGTTGAGAGTACCAAACAGATTCGATTGATAACTTCATTTGCCAATGGATTGCTTCTGTAGCTGGTCACTCCATCCAACAGCAGATGACCCTCTCGAGTCACCAAAATATTTATCTAAAATAAGCCCCTTGCTAAGTTTTGACTAACTTTCTTTCATTCCTTCCTTCCATGTGCCTCAGTCAGATTTTTTCACTTTTCGTGCACTCAAAATTATCTTGAAATAGCTTCATTAGATAGATAATTTTCTCACTTTTCTATGAATGTAAAATTTTCCTTCTAACTCCTCGTATTTTTCAAGTTATGGCTCGATGGAGTTTTTGAGGGAAATTTTCCTTGGGAAGGCCCACAACTAATAGGAATGTGCCATGTGGTGGCGAGAATACTGTGTCGAAGAGAGTTAAGTTGGAAAAAATCACCAAGGAGTGGTGGGGTGCAAGGGAAAATTTTTCTCATGGGCCCACCAAGGAGAAGGAAAAGAAATGGTTTGAACCCGTGGATGAATGAGGAAGTGCCACGTGGTGGCAGAGATTGGACCGGCGGTAGTAAGTTGGAAAAATTTCCAAAGATGGCACAAAGAAAATTTTGGCCCAGAAGCCCCACGTCGAATGAGAATATGCCACGTGTCCATGAGACTGGTGGGAGTCGAGGGGTGGAGAAAATTTTGGCTTTTTGCCAAAATAGCAAAGGGCGAAAAACAAAAAACGGCCCGCAGGCACGCCAAAGAGGAGAAGAAGTTTGCAAAGGCCCATGGACCAACCGGAGGATGACACGTGTCTAGTCGGAGGTGGAAGTAAGACGCGCAAAAGGATTTGGTGAAATTTGCCAAAAATTTTAAAATGGTGAAAAGGAAAGTTTTTTCCCGCAATCCCGCAGAGGAAAGAAAGTTGATTAAGGCCCGCGCCAAATCAAAGTGTGCCACGTAGCAGTGGAGCAAATGAGGCATGGAGAAAGTTTGGAATTCTTTCCAAAATTCAAAAAAATGTTAAATAGCCATTTGAACTCGTGGACTAATGGGAATACGCCACATGGTAGTGGACTGGTGGCGTCAGCAGAGATTTTGGGGAATTTTTCCCAAATTTAAAAAAGGGGAAAAATTTTAGGTTTTGGCCCGCCGACTTGAATTTTGCCCCAGTTTTACCCTAAATCTTCAGAGGGGCATATCTTTCGATCCAGAACTTACTTTTTCTCAATTTTTGTGTCATTGGAAAGCTATTGAAGTCCTATACACGATGTAATCTTCAATTTTGTTTTTTGGTGGAGTTTAGTGAGAGAAAAATGAGAAAGCACCTATGACATGGGGAAAAGAGAAAAACCGACATTCAACCACCATTTTTAATGTAGTATGGCTTCCATTCTTCTCCAACATGGTCGAAAATCTTACGGAATGAACTTGTAAGCGTACCCAAACTATTTTAATGGATCCGCCGGTGGTTGAATCATTCACTTCAGTTTTCCCGCATTTCTCCTTCCTAAACTCGGGTTTTCATTGTTAAAAAGCCAAATTTGGCTCATTTGTAAAGGGTTGGACATTTTTATGATCTGCAGGCTCCCTCCTTAACCTCCTGCAAGTGGATTTGTGAAATATCAAACCTCTTTTGACTATGCACATGTTTTCTACCTCCTTGTTGTTGTAATTCACCGTGTTTAAAAATGGAAATGACAATGCAAGCTCTGTGAATGAATTTTCAGTCCTTTCTTGTGTTTTTGCTTTATCCTGATCCCTCATTAAAATTTTAGCAATTTTTTCATGATTTTTGTTGAATTTTTTTAATCTGTGTCAATCTACGAAATAGATGTTCACCACTCCTTTGGTGTATCACCTTGTTAGTTTAGTTTTATCTTATTTTCCCTCTTTTATCCTTGTCTCCTTGGCATAGTTAGAGTAGTATTTTGAGTTAAACCTCTACAAATTTCATGCATACATCTTATCGAGGAGTAGAGGAACCTACCTTTAAGCTAGAGAGCTTTTTCCCTTTTTGCAAGTCCCACACTTTGGGAAAAGATTCCATGTTGTGCAATCACACTTGGATGCCCATTCTCAAACTAGAAATCGAGAAAACATCCATGGGTACTGCTGATTTGCACTAACAAGTGAACCAAACAATTCTTTGTGCCATGTCCATTTATTTTCATCAACCATCTTCCCGATTATAGTCGGTAAGTTTTTGTTACTTAATTATGCTTGACTTTAGGGTAGTAATCCGATGAGTGATCCCATAACCATAACAAAATTCAAAGGTGAGTTCACAAGATGAAAATTTCAAATATTTATCAATACATATATTATGAGGGACACCGAACTCCGACTATTATATTCTCTTTAATGAAGTTAAAAACAAATTTGGAGGTAGCATGTTTTATCGAGATGGAGTCCACCCACTTTGTGAAATAAACATTTGTATTCAAGAAATATCTTTTTCCAACACTAGATGTGAGATTTAAATCTTTGATAAAATCTATTCCCCATTTCAAAAAAGTTTCTTCAATTACCAAAGGTGGACTTATGGGAAGTGCTACCAATTTTGGATGACTAAAAAATGCTTGACAAGCTTTGTACTTAGCCACCCACATGGATGCATCTTGGAAGAGAGTAGGCCAATAATACTTTGCTCACATGATCTTGTGATTTGTAATGGATGATGAGAAATGTCCTCCACACGCTAAGTTATGGAATGCTTACAAAATATTTCCTTGTTGAATTTTATCTACATAGAAAAGGAACACTCCATCAATTCCCCTTTTGTACAAACCATTATCCCGTAGTACATATTTAGTTGACCTTAACTTGATCGTCCACTTCTCTTTAGGGATCAGATCTCTAGGAAATTCTCCATGGGTTAAAAAGAAAGCAATATTTGAATACCACTCATCTATTTTGCTTACAAATAGAACCATGGGTATTTTCTTCAACTTTGTGAGATTCTTCTTCAAGACTATTCTCAATAATTAATTGGCACAAAATCCTTCCACATACAATCTTTGTAGGTTTAATTTCAAGATCATACACCCGAACCTTGACAATCCAATTACCCCACTAACTACCTAACTCCTATTGGGTAACGATTGATTTTACCATCATATCGGGAACAAGAACTATTGTATGAGAATTTGATGTAATACCTAAAATTTTTTACTTCTCAAATGACGACATAGGCATGTTTTTCGATCTGAGACATTTTCAGCTCATGATCCTTCAAATTAAATCTCATAAAATCAGTTGGAGATTCAACTCCTTCAAAATTATTTTACATTAGTATGGTGGACATTGTATGAGCTGAGGCATAGCTATACATAATAAAATCCATTTAAAAATCTTAGCATACAATAATAGGGGCATGGGCTATATCTTCCTTGATCTCATTAAAGGTGATATGAAAATGATACTTTGTTTTTCACTTTTAAAATTTCTAGATACTTAATTTTTCCAGACTTAAAAATTGATCAAGAGTGCTTAATTTAACCAATTTGGGTGTTTTGAAACACCAATTTTCAAAACTCCCGTTTAATTATCAATTAATCATTTTAAAATCCAACTTCCAAAATCAAAGGGAAATACTACAAATCCTTAATTTTGATAACAAGCTGAATTTGAAAATGCACTCAATCTGATTTTAATTCCCAAAATTGAAAATGTGCATTCATTATGTAGGTTTTAGATAATGGATTGTTAATTTCACTTAAATTTAATTCAATTAGTTAAGTGTTTGATTCATCAATTTAATCAATTAATCCAAATAATGATTTTTATCTGATCAAAAGCTTCACAAAATGAAAATAAATCCACAATAAGAAATTGTTAACGAAGTTCACCCAAAGGCTACATCTCTAGATTCACGTAATCGTGAATCAATCTATTATTTCCCAAAGAAGTAAAATTAACCCTTCAATAATGAAAAATAGACCTTTATACCTGAAATGAAGCTTAAAAATAGGTTTGGGAACTCTAATTTCCTATCAAAAACTATCCACAAATTCACATGTGGCTTCACAAAGGCTTCAAAGTGATTTTCACGTGAAAATGCAACCAAAAATTATCATATTGGAAAGTATATAACACTTAATTGACAATAAATACCACCATTGTATTCGTATCTAAATTTTGAGAAACTTTGTTTTTACACCGAGCTCGATAATGACCCTAGGTGCCTTAAAATTGAGGTTTTCTATAACTTCCTTGTTATCTATCTTTTCACACTCCCTATACTATTAGTTTACAAAAGCCTACAAGCTCAATATATAGCTCGACTAGCAAGTTTGGTAAAGCAAAGTGAGTCATTTGGTGTGTTAAATGTCGGGTTGGGGGTTCAAATCCCACCCACCTTCCTTTTCGCCAAGATTTCATTTGCATTGATGTGGATAAATTTATCCCACATCATTCCCGATGTAGGCCCACTATGAGTTTAAATATAACAAATCCACCCACTATATACATGGCTACACCACATCCATATGCCCTTTTGTTAGGCGTTATGCCATAACTTGAGTCGTGCATTGGTCTATGACTCACCGTGGTGAGTTGTGTTGATGCCACGTCGTGGCGCTTTATATGTATAAAGCCCGAGTTGTGGGATGAACTATCTATGTTATGCCATAATAAAAATATGTCGAGTTGTGTGTGTTTGTTGGAATGGCCATTGTTTGACCCAACTAAGTGTATATGGCTAATTATATAGCCTATCACATAGGAAATAATGCTAAAGTAACATAGTTAATCCCGAATAGCCCGAACAATATGGAAAACCAACGGCCAAATAGGTAAGGCCCGTCTAATGTGGAAATAAGTGATAAAATCAATGGGGAGTTGATCACCCCATCAACCTAAATAATATCTCGCCCAAGCCGGATAATCTTGCATTACATAAATTAGTTGTCCTATAGTAATAATATCCCATATTGGTAGAGTTATAAACATCTCATGGCATATATAATAAAAAATATGATATAGATAATATAAAAAGGTAACAAAGGCACCCGTCCTACAAAAGAGTGTGCCGAACTGGATGAGGGCCTCTGCCACTAAATAGTGGGGAAAACACATTTTTCCATCATATATTGAAGAACAGAGGTAAACATAAAATTCCAACCTTTTAAACCTTTCTACTATTTTTCCATGTGTCACGTTTGGATTGAATTTATTGACTAAGTCGACCACTTATCAAACCTAAACTTTGACATGTGATATCTTTTGCATATTAGCTCCGTTTTACGAGTTCCACCACAACAGTAAAGCTCTCAAGACACTCTATAGGTCTAAAATGGTTTAGGGAGATCTAGGGAATATCTATCTAATAAATAATCCTCCTGATCACTCCTCCCCATTAAGACCATTTTTTTCCTTAAAAGGGAACTTTACCCAACCGAATTTTCAATTGATCCTCTACATATCACAAATAGTAGAACCTAGTTTATAGCATGGTAATTTTTCAAAAATTACAAAAATCAAAAAACCATCAAAGTAACATCCTACATGGCCTTGGCTACAACTAATATGGCATATGAATCTACCATACTCATTTGTACATTCCGATCCTCGCACCACCGTTAACATGTAAATGGAACTCATTCATAACTTTTTAGTTCAAAATTTAGACATATTATTTGTAACTATGTTTAATGGTTACAAATATTTAAGCCTAATAATAAGACTTATACATGTGCAAAAATTGTGCATAAGAACAAAAAAATTGTATAAATTTTACACACACAAACAATGCCTACACAAAACAATTTGCACTCTAATGGCATACTAAACATAATTTTCCAAAATCAGATATTCGATCACTAATCATGCCCCATAGAAATAACTATACATGCTGTTGTAAAAATTAAGTTTTCTAGAAACATTAAAAAGATAAATTTACCCAAGTATGTTGAACCTGTCACCTAGATTTCTTCTTCAGGTTACTTCACCAACACCAAAGCAAAATAAATATGGAAATTATCATTTTTACAAATCAACAGAATTCCCAAAAATATCTTTATTATTTTGCATGTATTCACCAATTACAGTAAAACATAAAACTGATGAATTGTCTACCCACCATTTTTAACACATTTTCTTGTTTAGGTGGTTGATTCACTTCAATTTTTACCTGATTCACTGAAGGGGTCATAATGGTTGGTTTAATATTGTTATCCTTCTTAACAAATTTTAATTTTTTTTTTGGATGATGCTGCCAACATTTCTCAATTACATGACCTTTCTTTTTACAGTGATCACAAAATATTTGATCCATTTTTTTAGGATCCATATTTTCAGGAAACCTACGTAGACTTGCTTTTATTCAATCCAGGTTTAGGAAAGTGATCTCTCTAAATATTTTCCAACATAGATTTATGTTTCCTACATTTGGCCACACAATGATTAGACAACCCACAAAATGTGCATGGGTAACTGTACAACATTGCTTGCATATCATAGCCAAATTTTTCCAATGTAGAAAGTGGATCATTTTGTTTACCTTTTCCTTTAAGATTATGGTAAACCAAAGGTGGAGGAATTTCAATACCTCTACTTGGTGAATTTTTACCAGATCCTTTTCCGAGGATGAATCACCTAGTGCTAAGGAGGAAACCTCCTTACTATTAGAATCATTTCTTCTTCCAGTGGTCTTGGTGTCCTCTCTAATATCCCTTTTCCCTACAATAACACACCACAATTCTGCATACCAAGGTTGCTCTTCAACATGTATGGGGTTAGTAAACCAAAGGTGGAGGAATTTCAATACCTCTACTATGTGAATTTTTAAAAGATCCTTTTCTTGAGAATGAATCACCTAGTGCTAAGGTGGAAACCTCCTTACTATTAGAATCATTTCTTCTTCTAGTGGTCTTCGAGTCCTCTCCAATATCCCTTTTTCCTGTAATAACACACCACAATTCTACATACCAAGGTTGTTCTTCAACATGTATGGGGTTAGTAAACCAAAGGTGGAGGAATTTCAATACCTCTACCGGGTGACTTTTACCGATCCTTTTCTTGAGGATGAATCGCCTAGTGCTAAGGTGGAAACCTCCTTACTATTAGAATCATTTCTTTTCTAGTGGTCTTCGAGTCCTCTCCAATATCCCTTTTTCCCGTAATAACACACCACAATTCTACATACCAAGGTTGTTCTTCAATATGTATGGGGTTAGTTATCCCTTGGTTATCCTTAGTAAGGTTAATTCCATTAAAACCCATTTTATTCAAAATTTTAGATCCTATACCTCTAGTGTGCTTTTCAACTTTACCAAGTACATTATCAAAATATAAATTTGATTGGGGAGAGGAATTATGTTTTGAAATACTTAATATGGATTCATCTGTCACAATGGATGCATCAACAGTAATTATTACCTATTTCTTAGGTCCATCAAGTTGCAACACCATTAAGAGCTCATCCTTAGATTCTATCTCTTTTTTCATATTGCCAATTTACTCCTCAAGAGACAACAAATGACAGCTTAAGAATGCATTTTCTTCTTGTATTTGTTGATTGTATGATTCAAATTCCTCAAGCTTTTCCTTTTCTGATAATTTTCCTATGGTTTCCTACACACCTATTCTTCCAAATTCTGTGCACTAAAATGAAAGATCAAGCCCAAAACTGCAAAACCAAACTGAATCAAATCAAATGAAGAAAATCAAGAGCTAAACCAACTCTGATACTAACCTTGATCCGAAAATGGTAATTTTTGTGATTTTCAAAAATATTTGATCCTTAATTTTTCCATATTTAAAATTGATCAAGAGTGCTTAATTGAACCAATTTGGGTGTTTTAAAACCCCAATTTTCAAAACTCCTTTTAACGATCAATTAATCATTTTAAAATCCAACTTCTAAAATCAAAGGAAATATTACAAATCATTAATTCTAATAACAATTTGAATTTGAAAATGTAGTCAATCTGATTTTAATACCCAAAATTGAAAATGTGCATTCATTCTCGTAGGTTTTGGAGAATGGATTTTCAATTTCACTTAAATCCAATTTTGATCCGTAAAATTCTACTTTAGAACTCTACAAAACACACAACTATGATGTTCTACTTTCAAATTTGGAAAATGATAGATTTTCTTGAAAAAAGAGCTTCGTGATTGATCATCTAGTGTTATAGAAAGGAATTTATAGAGTAGGAAAGAATTCAAATATTTAACACCAACAATTTTATCTTGGAAACCTCCAATGCAGGAAAACTAGTCGAAGGGAAATTGTTCTTTCTTCCCACTTTTATTGGTCTAATATAGATAATTACATATTACAATAAGTATGAAAATAAGAAACAATGTAAACCTTCTCTCCAATTACTTGCTTTCTCTGTTTCTACACCTTTCTCCTACAATTCCATTCCAGCACTGAAGATCTTTCTCACTACTCTCATTAAACTCTACTTCTTGATCTCTCTGGATCTTCAAATGCCTATTCTCTTTCTCCTTTCATGTATTTATAGGCCTTCCCATGTCCTCCCATGCACTAGAGGATGTGAAAGGGAATGGAAGGGGAAGAGACATAGCTGGGTGCTTCAAATTCGCGTCCATTCACATTTCATTCTTCTTTTCTATTTGAAAGTGTAAGGACAGCCATCCTAAGGAGACCGGTGGTCTTAGGACCGCCCTTTGTAGGGTTACTGACTTTGAAACTGTCTCTCTGCAGATAGAGAGGTGGTTCCTTCCAAACCTTTTTCTACCTCATTTTATTCACTTTTCTTATTTCTCCTTCTTGGTGTTGATGGAACTGATGAAGTGGTGTCTTTTTCTTGAACCCTATAGATCATACCTGCCCTAATTAGGAGATAAATTGTCCCATAAAATCTTACTGGGGGAGAGGTAGAGGAATAAACTCCCTCTCGTGCTCATTCAAGTACCATTGGCTCTTCCTTAGTGTCTTCTCTCATCCAACCTACCAAGACTCCTGTGGATCTCTGGTGTGTTGCTTCAGTGCTACATCCTCTTCCAAGTTTCCTTGAGTACAATCCTCTTTGGAAGGTAACTTTTGTATCATTCCTTTTGTGTCATACGTATATGGAATTAGTGGATGCGATATATTGCAACTTACTATCGTGTCCATCTACATGAAGTATGTCCTGAAGGTTTCTTCTCCAACCTACTCAAGTATGGCGAAGGTCCCATACTATAGTGGTTTAGTCCTTTTATGTCTTTGTGTCTTGAGATGGATTGGCCGAATCCTCTCCAAGTATGCTTCTGCTATAGTCACCACCATTCCTTCTTTCTCCTCTTCTTCTTGCTGGCCCACGGTCAGGTCCAATGAATCCATAGGTAGATATAGTGACTGCATAGTGGAATTTTTTTCTGCTCCTGAATGAGTAGTTCTTATGATGAATTCTTATGCAAAAACTAACAAGTACTATCCAAATTCTCCTTCCTTTGGTCAGAAATATCTTTTCTCTCACACCCATTTTTCTTTTCTTCCAATGAAAGCAAACAAAACTAATGATTTTCTAGAATAATTCTTGGTTCTTGGTTAGCACTTACCATAACTTTCTTTTATTTCTCTCGGTGTTCCTAGATGCTAAAACGACTCCATCCTTGACCCATCTGTCTTGATTCTCCCTTCTTATAAACACAACATCCCCGACATATAAGTAAGGACTAATGAAAACAACATCAAATGCATTAAGTGGAATAATATCAGCCTCTAATACATCTATGTATTGGGTATTTATCCCAAACTAAAACTTACACTTCCTTGTAACTTGTATTTCTACACCCTTCTTCACCCATCCCAGTGGGTATGGATGTGGATGCATGTAATTCTCTAGACCAAGTTTTCCTAAAACCACATCAGAAATCAAATTTGACTGAGAACTAGAATCTACTAAAGTGTTTACCTTAGTCTTCTTGATTTGGATTCTGATTTGAAATAGCTTACTCATCTCTTCTTCTTCTATTGCCCCATACATGTTAGTGGCCATGCATACCACCCTCTCATCTACATCTTGATCATCATCAATGTCCACCTCTCTTTCTATCTTCATAGTGGCCATGAAATTATTAGAATCCTTTGTTCTATGCTTTAGGTGAAATTCGGATGCAACTTCCAACATGTTGTATTAGTATGTCCATTTACATCACAATTCTTACAAAAATTATTAGAATCTTTACAAGTATTCAAAGCAATAGTGGCATGTTTACCTTTCCATTTACCACTACTACTTGTCTTCCCTTGTTCTTTGTTCTCTTGATTTGTTGAATGGTCTCCCTTTGGCTCTATTTCTCCTTTCTTCTTCTCATCATCAATGTGGTATGTTTATATAAAAGCTTCATTGAGATCCTTGGGCTTCATGGACATTACCTTCCTCCAAAGGTGAGTGTGAAGTCCTCCTAAATACTTGGTCAGAATTTCCTCATCCTCCAAGTCCATATTAAGCAACATGGCTTGTCTCAAAAAAATTTGTAGTCTAGTCTTGCATGCTTTGAACACTTCTCTGTCTAAAGTACTCCACTTAATCATCATGTTATTATTATGGCCAATAGGATATAATTTAGCTCTAATCAATTCTTTAAATCCTTCCCAAGTACTAACAATAGGACATTTATTCTTCTCACAATTGGCTAGATGGGTTTCCACCAAACCAGAGCATGACCTTCCATTTTCGAGACATGCAAAGGTGATCCTTTGTGCCTCGGTGACATTATGCACACTAAAGTAGACTTCCAACTATTTTAGTCATTTATCTAGTAATTCTCGCATCTACTTGTCCTTGAAAATTCTTTATTTCCACTTTTGTTTTAACTTTAAAAGGTGTAAGTGTATATTTTACCTTCTCGCTTATAATTGGTGTCCCTTTACGCTCTTCCCATTCTTCTTCTTCATGGCTCTTTCCGATACCAAATTTTTTGGTTAGTGCTTGAACCACCGAGTATATGGAATATTTCTTAATCGAAGCCATCTTTTGTAGATCTGAAATCTCTTCTTGTTTCCTATGCAATCTATCCATCATAGTCTCTAGCATCTCAACTCTACGGACTAATTTCTCTTCCTCCATTTGAGCTTGAATTCTTTGTTTCCACTTATTCGTAGAAATGTCTATCTTGCAAGGTAAAAATTATTCACCTTTGGACCTTTTCACTTTCATGAAAAATCACAACAAAGATTCAAATACCACAATCCTGGATATATAATCAGCTCTGATACCAAAATGATCCGTAAACTTCTTCTTTGGAACTATACGAAACACACAACTATATTGTTCTACTTTCAACTTTGGAAAATGAACGATTTTCTTGAAAAATTAGAGCTCCATGACTGATTATTTAGTGCTACAGAAATTAAATTGAAGAGTAGGAAATAATTCAAAACTTCAACACCAACAATTTTATCCTAGAAACATCCAATGGAGAAAACCAATGGGAAGGGAAACTACTCTTTCTTCCCACTTTTATTGGTCTAATATAGACAATTACAGATTACAATAAGTATGAAAAGAACCAAAAATGTAAACCTTCTCTCGCAATTACTTACTTGCTTTGTTTCTACACCTTGTTCCTACAATTCCATTCTAAGACTCAAGATATTTCTCACTTGCTCTCATTAAACTCGCTTCTTAATCTCTCTAGAACTTAGAATGCCTATTCTCTTTCTCCTCTCATGTATTTATAGACCTTCCCATGTCCTCCCATACAATGAAGGATGTGAAAGGTAATGGAAGGGGAAGAGACATGGTTGGGAACTTCAAATTTGCGTTAATTCTTATTCCATTCTTCTTTTCTATTCGAAAGTGTAAGGACCACCTACCCGAGGCACCGGTGGTCTCAAAGACTACCGCCCTAGGCTGGGTGGCGCTTTAGGACCACCTCCCCTATAGGGCGGTGGTTCTAAAACCACCACTCTGTACAAAGTGGCGGTTCCTTCTAGGACCTCTGTTTACCTCATTTTATTCACTTTTCTTGTTTCTCCTTCTTGGTGTTGATAGAGCTGATGAAGTGGTGTGTTTTTTTGGATCCCTATGGATTAAATGTAACCATTTAAGAATTTTCTTCATCGATTTAATATATTAATCCAAATAATGATTGTTATCCGATCAAAATCTTCACAAACTAAAAATAAATCCACAACAAGAAATTGTTAATGGAGTTCACCCGAAGGCTACGTCTTTAGATTCACGTAATCGTGAATCGATCTATTATTTTCCAAATAAGTACAATTAACCCTTCAATAATGACAAATAGACCTTTATACCTGAAATGAAGCTTAAAAATAGGTTTGGGAACTCTACTTTCCTATGAGAAACTGTCAAAAATCACCCGTGGCTTCACATGCACTATAGAGTTATTTTCCTATGCAAATGCACCCAAAAATGCCTACACCAAAAATATACAAACTTCATGGAAAAATAATACTACCACTGTCTTCCTCTCTAAATTTTTAGCAATATTTATTTTTACACCAAGCTCGATAATGATCCTAGGTACCTCAAAATTGAGGTTTTCTACCACTACCATGTTATCTGTCTTTACACGGCCATGCACTGCTTTCTCTTACAAAACCCCGCAAGCTTGATATATAGCTCACCTAGCCTATTTGGTACAACAAAGTGAGTCATTTGGCATATTAAATTTCAGGTATGGGGTTTAAATCCCGCCCACCTTCCTTTCCATCAGTTTGCATTTGCATTGACATGGATAAATCCCACATCGTTTATGATGTAGGCTCGTTGTGGGTTTAAATATAGAAAATTTCCCACTATACACATGACCTTGGCCACTACCATATTCCATGTTTTTGGGCCTTAAACCATACACTGAGTCATGAATTAGTTTTTCACTCATTTTGTTAATGCCACGTCATGGCGGTTAGTATGTATAAAGCCCGAGTTAGGGGCTGAACTATTTATGTTAAACCATAATAAAAAGGTGTCGGGCTTTGCGTGTTTGTTGGAATGACCATTTTTTGACTCGAATGAGTTTATATGGATAATTATATAGCCTTCCACATAGGAAATAATTCCTAAGTAACATAATTAATCCCGAACGTAGTGGATTTAAAGCCTGAACAATATGGAAAAACTAACAACCAAATAAGTAAGGCCCTTCTAATGTGGATATAATGTGACCAACTCGGTGGGCAGTTAATCACCCCATCGAGCTAAATAATAGCTCGCCTAAGCTAGATAATCTTACACTGCACAAATTAGTTATCCTACGGTAATAGTATCCCATATTAGAAGAATTATAAACATATGTGGCATATATAATCAAACATATGATATTGATAATATAAAAAAGGTGGAAAAGGCACCCCTCCTACAAAAGAGTGTGCCGAACCTAGGTGAGGGCCCCCAACTAGCAAATAGTGGGGCCCACCAATTTTTCCCTCATATGTTAAATACCAAAGGTAAAAATAAAATTCCAACCCTTTTACCATTTTTCCACGTGTCACGCTTTGTATTAGATTGTTGACCAAGTTTGACCAATTTTCAAACCTAAACTTTTTCCTAAGATATCTTTTACATATTAGCTCCATTTTTTGAGTTCCACCTTCGTGAGAAATTTCTCAAGACACTTTATAGCCCCGCAATGGTTTAGTGATATTTAGGTAAGATATTTATAATGAAAAATCCTCCAGATCAAAAGGAAAGTTTTCCATTAGTATTTCATTAGAATGTAACCTTTCTTTTCATCATCTCAACAATTTGTCGCATCTTTTCAACGAAATATTGAGCAAACTATCTCAATAAATTAACCTTACCAAAATTAGGAATGTACACCTATTTTTCTTGTAGGAAGTGTGATACTTTGTATATATTTAACCCATTTAGGATCAATCTTAGTTCCTTATTTTGTCACAATATTATATCCTAGTAATTCCTTCTCTAACTCCAAACAGAGATTTTTAGGGATTCAAATAAATCCCATGTTTCTAATGACTCATCGAATTCACTACAAGTGAACATAGTGTTAATCCTATTCTTTGAAAATACCGTAAGGTGATCCGGGTACACTACAATAATGTTTCCCATTAAGTCTATGAATGTTAGGTCCATAGTCATTTGAAAGGTATATCTATTTTTAATCAACCCAAATGGCATCATCTGATAAGAAAACATACCCCATGTGGTAGTGAACGTTGTCTTATGTTGATCTTATGCAGCAACCTCAAATTGATTGTAAACTGAAAATCCATCTAACATAGAGAGTTTTTTAGACCACAATACTATTTTTAATACTTGATCCTTAATAGGAAGGGGTGAATTGTCTTTTAGTGAAGATTGGTTAATATTTCAAAAATTAATGTAGATGTGAATTTCTTCATTATTCTTGCATATAGGGACAATGTTGGCTACCAATGGAATGATGAATGAGGAAAATAATCCTTGCATCCAACATCTTCTAAATATCTAAAACAATGGTGCCTGAAATTATGGGGTTGTAATGTTGATATTTTTGTCTCAGTACGGTTGAGCGTCCGATTCGAGAGGAATACTATGTTGCACATCATTTGGTTTGAAGGATTACAAATTTACGTAAGACCATGCTAAAACCTCCATGTATTTCTTCAAGAGTGTAATGAACTTCCTTTTTTCCTTAGGAGATCATCATTTGCCAATTTTTACAACCTATAACTACACAACAGAGCCCAAATTAACTTGTTCCACCTTAACAAATTAATTTTCTTCATATTTTTTCTTATTTTGAATGAAGCGATCATGCTTGTTAAAAAATAATTTAAGAGACACCAGGCCTTTGGGAATCTTATTTCCCTTTAGCTAGAGGAATTCCCCACTTATATCTTGTTATGAGTCAAATAAGTATTCACAGAAAAGATGATTCAAAACCTTCAAAATAAAGATCACTGAAATTATTAGACTTTTCTAGAAAATTCAATATTTGTTGTTCATCATTGAAGACTTGTCAATGTGAGAAATTATCGTGGAAGTTGGGCCGATGAAATATCTCAATAGTAAATTTATCTTCCTTGAACTCTATATGAGGAAGAAGTAATGAACTAGACATCACAAGGTAATCTACCTTGTCATTATGATATCTTGGCACTGATTTGATTGAAAAGGTGTCAAAATATTCAATACAATCCCAAACCTTGTTTCTATAATGTATTAAATGATCATTCTTCACTTGATATAAATTAGATCTAATGCTTGCACAACTACAGAGGTTTAGATCCTAATCCTACTCTAAATTGCAAGGAGACAGGGATAGAAGTGCAAAAATTGAAACTAACTAAAGATGGTGATGCACCAAAAGGAGTGGTGAATATTTTTGTCATGCAAATAGACACAAACCAAATATTGCAAACATAAAACATACACAGGTGATAAGATATAATTTAGGATCCAAATGAAGCAAATAATACAAACAAAGGACTGAAACCCATTCACAAAGCTTGCATTATCATTTCCAATGTCAAAACCACTGCATTACAACCTCAGAGAGGTAAAAAACTGTTACAATCTTTGAAGAGGTCTGATTCTTGCAACAATCACTTGCTGGAGGTGAAAGAAGAAGTCTGCTATGCCAAAAGTGTTCCCCTTTAAAATGAGCCAAATCTAGCTTTTACATTGCATGGGTCGAGCCCAGGAGAGAGAAAATGTACAAAACATGGGAGCCCATTCCTCATTGACTGCAAATGCATTAAATCAGCATGGAGGACCTTATAAACCCATACCCTATCATTTTTGACCAAATTGGAGGAGAATGCGACCCATTCTGCATTAAATTTGGTCGCTGAAATGTCATTTCTGGCCATGAACACGCATCAGAGCCGTTTCTTAACTTTCTCTCTAGAATGAACCAAAATTCAAGATTGACCCTAGAATCATGTAGAGAATTTTATAAGCTTTCCAATGATATAAAGAACGTGCAAATCTGAGCTCTGGATCGAAAGATATGGCGATCTGAAGATTTAGGGCACAAAACAGCAAAAATGGGTTTTGAAATTTTTTCCCGCTCCGCCACTCCTGACGACACACGTGTCGGGTGCTGATTGATGAGAAATTCTCTCTCCTTCCTTACCCGTGGGTTTTCCTTGAAATTTTTGATTTTTTGTAACTTTGGAACATTTTCCATTTTTCCCTCATGGCCCCCGCCACTTGGGACACGTGGCATGATCTGATTGGAGGACAGGGGCGCGGGGTCATCCTTTACTTTTTAGTTTTTGGCCAAAACTTTTGCCAAATTCTCTAATTCCTCCCCGAGCTCCACACTTCCCTGCTCCATTAGACATGTGTCCTCTTTTTATTGGCTCGGGCCAATGCTTCAAACCTTGCCCTTTGAAATTTTGGACGTTTTCCCTTGTGACACGTGGCATTTCCTGATTCATCCGCGGCCTCGCCGCTTTTCGTGTCCTCACATCCCTTTCGCCCGGTGTCCCAAACCGTCTGGGAAAAATTCTCTCGATCCACCCGATTCAGGCTTCCCTGTCCCTCTTTCAGCCAATGACACATGGCATAATTTGATTGGCTTTCGCCTCTTCTCCTCCCACTGCCACGCCCCCCTCGCGTCCCTGGACGTCCCAAATGTCCCAAACGCCCTAAAGTTCTTTTGCGCTTCCTTTTCCGCCAAGATCCGGTGGTTCACGCCCTTCGCGCCCGTGGCCCGATGTCCCAGCACTGCTCTACATAGTAATTAGTCAATTTTTTTTTTACCTTCTACTCGCCAGATTGGCTTCACGTCCCACGTGCCCCCCATGTCCCAATGTCCCAATGCTACGCGCACCACCCGGAGGGCTTTCGCCGATTTGCGCCCCCGACGTCCCAAATGTCCCAAGGACCTGCCTGACTAGGACTTAGCCAATTTTCATGATTTTTCTCGCCCAAGCTTGCTTTTTTTGCAACTTTTTCACCCTTTTTAGAACTTTCTCTTTCTTCTTGGACAGAGAGTTAGAAAAAAAGGGGGGGACCCTTAAACATGATTTTTTCCTCAATCAATCTATCTTGCTTGGGACTTGAGAATTTAATGCATGTTATCAAAATTTACCCTGGGGGGTGAATTTTGGATAACAATTTGGTGACTCAATGGGTCACTCGCTCGCTAGGTAGAAGATACCAGTTGCCTGAAGCAGTCCATTGGGCATGGAGTCATCAAATATTCTGTTTAGAACCCCAACTGACTTAGAATGTGTAAGGAGGAAGATGGAATATCACCTGATGGGAGCAAGGACTGCAAAACATCTCCATGGACAGCAAGCTGTGCCAAAGCACTTAGGGAAAATAAAACTAACCTACAACAAAACAATGTGCACAAGCACTTGGAGGAATGAAAATCTAATCTAATATTTACAAGTAGTGAATTTCCTCTAGAAGCAATGCTTGAGATAGATTCCATTGACTGGAATCTGCAGTTCTTCACCATCCAATGAGGCCAATTGGAAAGCATTGTTGTTCTTGCACTTCATGACCATGTATGGGCCACTCCAAATGGCATCAAATTTTGAATGCCTTCCCGGTTTTTCTCTATCCACATCCCATTTCAACACTAGATCTCCAACCTGAAAAGATCTATCCTTGGCCTTCCTATCAAAGGTCTTCTTGATCAAAGCTTGATCCTTTTCCATTGCTTGGGATGCCTGATTTCTGATCTCTTGCAGCTCCATCAACTCTGCATACCTCACCTCCATGGGCTCAAACTCTAGCAACTCCAGCTGCTTCATGAGTTCCAATGTTGGCAACTCAAGTGACATGGGCAAGATTACCTCTCTTCCATAGACAAGTTTGAATGGAGAGTTACCTGTGGATCTTTTGGGAGTTATCCTATCAGCCCATAAGGCTGATTTCAGCTTGGTATGCCAAGACCTCTGATTCTCGTCAAGAGTCCTCCTAATGATCCTCAACAAGTTCTTGCTTTTTAGATTCGGCCTCGCCATTACCTCGAGGGTAATAGTTTGATGAAGTGCTTAGGTAGATACCATTTCTTGACAGCCCACTCTACCACCTTAGATCCAATGAATGCCAATGCATTATCAGAGATTATTGTAGCAGGTACACCAAATCTAGTTGTTATCCCCTCATAAAAGTCTAAGATGCTAGACTCATTTGCCTCTTTGAGTGCTACTGCTTCTGTCCATTTGGTGAAGTAGTCCGTGGTTGTCAAAATCCATTTGTGCCCTTGGCTTGAATTGGGATTAATGACTCCAATGAAGTCCAAACCCCATTGCATGAATGGTTGGTCAACTGAGATTGGATGTAATGGAAGGGCAGCAAGTCTCTCTTTTCCTGTGAAGAATGCACAATTCTTACACCTCTTGATCCATGCATAGCAATCACTAAAGATTTTAGGCCAATAATAACCAGCCTTCATGATTTTTAGAGCTGTCACTCTTGGTGCAAAATGACCACCAGCTGGTCCACCATGGAACTCTTCCAACACCCTTTGAATCTGATTTGTGCTAATGCATCTCAAAGAACACTCCATTCACATCTTTCTTAACAAAACTCCATCAACAATGGCATATGGGACAGCCTCGCAATCAAGTGTCTCCTTTGGGTCTTGTTCATCTCCGGAGGGGCATAGGCCTCGTGCCTAGGAAGTGTATAATAAATTGGGTCCAGCAAGGAGTGGGGGCAGCATTGTCTTCTTCTTGATTTCCACTTGGCTCATGGCTGTCCCGACTGTCAAAACAGCCTCTTCTTCATTGCATACTTCTTTTGCTTCCCCAAAACCAGCTGCTCACACAATCCTTTCCCTCTTACCAGCTTGGTGATCTTGATCTCAATGTCATACTCCATGACACGGGTGATCCAACCTACCCTTTTCTCATTCAAATCCTTGTTGAGGAGGAAGTCCTTAACCCCAGCATGTGAGACCAGCAACTGACCTTGTTGTTTGAGATTAAATGCTTGAATTTCTTCAAGCTTCTGATTACTGCAAGTACATGCTTCTCAATAAAAGAGTACCTCACCTCATAGTCATCTAGGCTCCGGCTGAAGAAGGCAATTGGCTGCTCATCATTATCCTTGTTCTGCTGTACCAAAATGGCATAAATAGTGTCATTACCTCCAAATGCATAGAGGATGAAATCCTTGAGAAGTCTCGGGTTGATGAGAGTTGGTGCTTGAGAAATGGCTTCTTTGATTGCTTCAAAACTCTCCTTGCCTTCTGCTGTCCACTTGAAAGCCATGCTCTTCTTTAACATTTTGGTGATGGGCTTGACAAGGGCTGCAAAATCTGGGACAAACCTCCGAACAAAGTTTATCCTTCCCAAGAAACTCTGAAGGGCTTTCTTGTGGCTTGGCAATGGTAGTGCTCTTATGGCTTCAACCCTCTCTCGATCAATTGCTAATCCTTCTTTGAGACAATATGGCCAAGGAGCTTTCCTTCATGTGCAAGAAAGATGCACTTCTAGGATTCAAAGACACTCCAAATCTCCCGCACTCGTGAAGACTTGCCTCAAATGAGAGAGGTGGTCTCACATTTTTGGAAAAAATAGTGATATCATCAAGGTAAATCAGCACCACATTGTTAATCAAACCTTTGAATGCCATGTCCATTGCCCTTTGAAGGTAGACTAGCAACATTGACAGCCCAAATGGCATTTTCCCGTATGCAAAAGTTCCCATTTGGTCAGAAGGCTGTCTTGAACTGGTCCTCTTCCTTCACCATAATCTGATTGTAGCCTAAGTAGCCATCAAGTAGTGAAAACCTCTCAGAGCCAGCCACAACTTGCAAGATTTGCTCCATGGAAGGGAGTGGGTAATGGTCCTTGAGAGAGGCTCTATTCAAGTCTCTGAAGTCAACACACAATCTGATCTCTCCACTCTTCTTTCTAACTGGAACTAAGTTGGCAACCCAACTAGAATGCTTGATTGGGAATATGATCCTTGACTCAATCAGCTTGTCCAATTCTTTCCTCATGAGAGGCTCCATGTGTGGATTGACTGGTCTTTGTTTCTGCCTGACAGGCTTAGTATTTGGATCCAATTCAATGGTATGCTGAGCTAAGTTGGGATTGAAACCTTTCAAGTCTTCATAGCTCCAAGAAAACACGTCAGGAACTCTTGACACAACTGTATGAACTCATACCTTTCTTGTTCAGTTGTCATCCTTCCAATTTGCAATGGTTTGTTCTCTTCTACCAAGATGGATACTGAATCCTCTCTCTTGACCTGAATGTTTGCTTTCTCCTTTCTAAACTGATCATTGGGGTTAAAAATGGACTCCAAAGTGATAAGTCCCTTGGGCAGCTTGTTAGTTCTCAGCTGTACCACTTGGTCACCATACTGCTGTTCCAATCTTTCTTGATTCTTGGCTGAGAACTCAGCTTCTTCTTGCAAGAAATGGATGATTTGCTGGTCATTTTCAAACACTTGCCAACTAACATTGTTATCCGGCACTGAAGGCCTCACAATCACGTGGATGTTTGGTTATACCTTGTCTTGTTGAATGCTTTCCACAATGTCAAAGGCTGCCCTACTACTGCTGCAAGCCTGTCAAGCAGCTTGATTCTCTTTCCTAGGAATGGATTTGATGCCAAAACCCTCAAAATCTTCCATGAGGTCCCACACCCTATTCTTGTAGCACTTGAGAAGATCATTCTTGGCAGCATGTTGTCCCTTGACCTGATTTACAATCAATTCACTGTCACCAAAGACTTACAAGTTCTTTATTTTCTTCTTTATTGCCCAATGCATCCCTTGCACCAAGGCTTCATATTCAGCAGTGTTATTGGAGCATGCAAACTGAAATCTAAAAGCTGAATAGTACTTTACTCCTTGAGGTGAAACAAGCATAGCTCCACCTCCTACACCTTGTCTACTCCTTGATCCATCAAAAAACAGCTGCCATACCTCATTGTCATCTTTGTGGTTTGGCTTGGTGATGCTAGGAATAGGCTGATTTTCTTCGTGTATGCAATAGACCCCTAGCTTAGATTCTTCCACTTCTTGATAAGGATCAAATGCATGTATCTTGTTTTCCCATTCATCAAGAGTTAGATCCGGATGCTTCCAACCTTAGTGTCAGCTTCATCAGTGCTTGGGTGATCTTCTTGATCAAATGCTGAGCAATTGGCATTAATCTGACTTGGAGTGTAAGGCTCAATATGGAAGTTTGCAATAGGTTCTGACCTGATTGTAGCCTTAGTTCCATACCTCATTCTGAATAGCATGTGTGACCAATCAGCAGACAAATATCCCCCAATCTTGGCTGTGAAGTCCCTTGACAAGCAATAGGGCAAAGAGTGGTGGAAGGTCTATGACTGATACATCTTGTAAAACAACAACATTTGGACATGCATGCAAGGTAAGACTCAAGTTTCTAATCACTCCAACCATTTGCTATTGTTGTCCCATCTAGCTGCACTACCCCTTTGGATGTTGTTTCATACTAGAGCCCTAGCTGATCAGCTATTTGTTTAGGCATTACCGAGCTACTTGCCCCGAGTCTATCATGCAATTGTGCACTAGCTGATTTCCAATGATTAATGAAACATAGAAAGGAGGGGGCTTCAACATTTTACCTTGTTGTCCTCCATGATTTCCTCAGCCTGGGTAGCATTTGTAAGCACTTTGTCTTGCATTTGAACTTGCTTGATTCAAGTTGACCACCCTTCATGGCAGCTTGTAGCAGATCTCTTTGGCCTGGGATGGATAGGGATTCCCACATTGATATATTGACATTTGTCTTCTTCATCTGATCAATGATACTGAATGGTGATGAAGGATCTCTTTGCTGTCCCTTTGCTTGTACATTCACTCCTTGCATGTGGGCAGAAAAAACTGGTATTTGAGTTGGCCTAGGGGCTGTTCTTAGCTGCCCTTATGCATTTGAAATTGGATTTTGCTTGCCAATCATTTGTGGAGCCATGGAAGGTTGTGGATTGGTTGGGGCTAATGGCTGTTCTTCACCCAAATTCCTCCTTTTTGACCTTGTGTTGGCTGCAACACCTTGAGAAACTACCTGGTTCATGCCACAAAATCCTCTAGCTTCCAATTTACCAATGTGGTGTCATTTGGGGCTGATTGTTGTTGGAATGTTTCTTGTTGTTGGTTGTTTCTCGACTCCCTCACCCTCCACACCAAAGAGTAGTTGTCACCATTAATGCTTGATTCAAAGCACCATCAAGCACATGGATTGGTTATGAGGCTCATTGCATGGAAAACACCAATCATACTCCCGGCAATGTTGTTTTGTGTTGGCACCAATGCCTTAGAGGCAGATATGGCATTTGGATTATAGGGCTGAAATGGTCTATTGGCAGGAGGCCTTGTTTGATTCATATTTGCAGCTAGATTAGGTGGCCTTTGTGGTTGGTATGGCTGCCTGTTAGGCTGAGCTTGGGGTTGATAAGAAGGTCTAAAACCTTGGGCCTGCTTGCCTTTTGAGAGTAACCAGCTCATTGCCTAGGTTTTGCAATTGCTTCATGACTTCAAGCTCATTTGGGGCACTTGGAGATGAAGTGGAAGCTTCATTTGAACTCTAATTTCTAGGAGTGGAGAAGGAGCCAAATTAGGTGCTTGATTGGTGTTTGGGCTCTAAACTTGGAAACAATGGCATGGGAGGTCTAGGGGCAAGTTTGCCAGCTTGGATCAAACAATTTTCAGCCCTAATGGCAATGCTATAAGCCATAGGGATAGTTATGCCTCCCATGGACTGAATTAACATAGAAATATCAGAATTTAGAGCTTTGAGATAGTAGAGAAAAGCACCTTCTGCTGTTGGCCTGACTGCCACTGGAATTCTCTCCCAAGTCTTTTGAAATCTGAAGTTGAAATCGGTCAGCTGCTCATTGGGAGCTCTCTTGATGGTTGTCAGCTGCTCCAAAAGAGACAAGTTGTCTCCTTTTCTCCAAATTGCTCATGAAGTGCTATACACAGCTGATTCCAATTTGTGATAGAACCAGCTCCAAGGCTCCTAAACCATCAGCAATGCTTTACTGAATGAAGATGCCAAGAACTTGACAAACCACTTGCATCTCATTGATTTCATGAATTGCACAAAGGTTAGCAATATCTTTAACATGATCACCTGGAGTAGTCTGATTTTCTCCAATGAAGTAGGGAATGTTCTTCAAGGCTGCAATAGGAATTGGATGTTGTGCATTGAGGGCAAGTGGGCTACTACCTGTGAAGTTGACGTAGGGGTTGTTTTGTGCCATTCTAATTGGTCTTAAAACCCTTGTTGACTCGAATGAAAGGCCTACTGTGGAGGAGTTGAGAGAGTTCTGCTTGGTGGAGATGGAGACCTTTGAATCCTTCTTCCTCTTTGCCTTCTTCTTGAGATAATTGCAGTATTCAAACAACACTTCTTCTTCTCCAACTCTTGACCTTGTGGTGATTCTTCTCATGAGTTTTTAGGCCTGCACTGCTGAAACCAGTTGATTCTTCCCTTGAGTCGCCAGATATGCAAATAATAGCTCTTTTTAAGAAGAAAATTGCAGCAGATGCACATCAACTTTTTTGCAATAAAAATGAGACCTCTAGTGTCCCACCGGCATGCCAAAACTCGTTATTGCAAAATCACAAAGACTCCCGATGCATCATATCGTCTAGGTTGATCACTCTAGCATCCAGTGTGATTGCACAACATGGAAACCTCTCTCCAAGTGTGGGACTTGTGAAACTGAGAGAGGAATCTCTAGATTAGAGGCTGGTTCCTCAAACTCCTCTGATTTAGATCTATATTTGCACAACTACAGAGGTTCAGATCCTAATCCTACTCTAAATTACAAGGAGACAGGGATAGAAGTGCAAAAATTGAAACTAACTAAAGATGGTGATGCACCAAAAGGAGTGGTGAATATTTTTTCATGCAAATAGACACAAACCAAAGATTGCAACATAAAACATACACAAGCTGATAAGATATAATTTAGGATCTGAAATGAAGCAAATAATACAAACAAAGGACTGAAACCCATTCACAAAGCTTGCATTATCATTTCCAATGTCAAAACCACTGCATTACAACCTCAGAGAGGTAAAAACCTGTTACAATCTTTGAAGAGGTCTGATTCTTGCAACAATCACTTGCTGGAGGTGAAAGAAGAAGTCTGCTATGCCAAAAGTGTTCCCCCTTAGAAATGAGCCAAATCTAGCTTTTACATTGCATGGGTCGAGCCCAGGAGAGAGAAAACATACAAAATGTGGGAGCCCATTCCTCATTGACTACAAATGCATTAAATCAGCATGGGGGACCTTACAAACCCATACCCTATCATTTTTGACCAAATTGGAGGAGAATGCGACCCATTCTGCATTAAATTTGGTCGCTGAAATGTCATTTCTGGCCATGGACACGCATCAGAGCCATTTCTTAACTTTCTCTCTCCAGACTAAACCAAAATTCAAGATTGACCCTAGAATCATGTAGAGAATTTTATAATCTTTCCAATGATATAAAGAACGTGCAAATCCGAGCTCTGGATCGAAAGATATGGCGATCTGAAGATTTAGGGCACAAAATAGAAAAAAATGGGTTTTGAAACTTTTTCCCATGCTCCGCCACCTGGACGACACGTGTCGGGTGCTGATTGGATGAGAAATTCTCTCTCCTTCCCTTACCCATGGGTTTTCCTTGAAATTTTTGACTTTTTGTAATTTTGGAAAATTTCCCATTTTTTCCTCGTATCCCCATCACTTGGGACATGTGGCATGATCTGGGTCCGAGGACAGGGCGCGGGGTCATCCTTTACCTTTTAGTTTTTGCCAAAAACTTTTTCCAAATTCTCTAATTCCTCCCCGAGCTCCGCACTCCCTTCTCCTTAGGACACGTGTCCTCTTTTTATTGGCTCGGGGAAACGCTTTAAACCTTGCCCTTTGAAATTTTGGACATTTTCCTCGTGACACGTGGCGTTTCCCGATTCATCCGCGGGCCTCGCCACTTTTCACGCCCCTCCACGTCTTTTCGGCCCGGGTGTCCCAAACCGTCTGGGACAAATTCCTCTGATCCACCCGTTCAAGCTTCCTGTCTCCTCTTCGAGGTGAAGACACGTGGTGTATTTGATTGGCTCTCGCCTCCTCTCCTGTTCCCACGTCCCACGCGTCCCTACTTGTCCCAACTCGTCCTGGATGAAATTTCTCTGCTTCGCCGATCCGGTGGTTCGTGTCCTTCGCGTCCTCACGCGCCTAGATGTCCTGCACTGCTTATTCTGCAAAAGCAGTTAGTCAATTTTGTTTTTACCTTCGGCCGGATTGGCTTTCCACATCACACGCGTCCTGATGTCCCAACTGTCCCAAAGGCTACCGACCACCCGGAGGCTTTTCGGATGATTCGCGCCCCCATGTCCCAACTGTCCCCAAGGACCGCCTAGACTAGGACTTAGCCAATTTTCATGATTTTTTCTGGCCCAAGCTTGTTTTTTGCAACTTTTTCACCCTTTTTTAGAACTTGCTCTTTCTTCTTAGACAGGAGAGTTAGAAAAAGGCCGAGGGGACCCCAAAAACATGATTTTTACCTTGAATCAATCTATCTTGCTCGGGACCGAAGAATTTAATGCATGTTATCAAAATTTACCCTGGGGGGTGAATTTTGGATAACAGCTTACTTCTCTTGAGCTTCAGTTTTGATAACATGCATGGTTCCATTGACTAGCATTTTTGCTTCCATCCAATCCATATGAATCTCTCCACCCATATCCCTATAAAAAACTCTCCAAAGAAAGATACCATAAGTCTTACTGAATATCTATGACTAGAATAGTCATCTTGAAAATTTTCTCTGAAATGCGGTAAACGTAAACTATGTATCCTTTATTTGACCGATCAATGGGGCCTCGCTTAGTTTCCATGGATTAGCAACATCTAAATAGTTTTGTGAGACCGATTCATAGAGCATGATCCACCTTTGCAGACATAACATTTTCTGAAGTCCCAGAATCAATAATGTAATTACTGAGTTTGAAACCATTGATGATTAAGGATAAATAAAATGTCTCAATCTTCCCATAGGAAGAGTTTGATGCCATATTATTTTGAGATAGAGGATGAACAAGATTGGGGAGGAGCCCTTTTGATGTATCATTAGGTGGTATGGTGTTATTCTTATAATAAACTTGGAAAGCCTTTCAAATTTCTCTTGATTAGACTGTAGGTATTCTACTTCAGACATTTGAATCTTGGTTTTTTTTGTATGCTCAATGATATCAAAAGTAGTGTAAGAGGGGACAAAGAAAGGCACATATCCTTCAATATTTACTTCTAAATTTTTCGAACTGGTCTTAGGAACAATGAAAAGAGGAGGGTTAGACATAGTGGTAAATTTCTTGGTAGTTTGTTTCTCCTTTGATTGCATAGGAAGAGGAATCCCCCTTTTGTAAATAACTATCGTATTTTCTTTCTCTTTAGGTTTCTCCACCTTTTTCCTTGAATTCTGAAATTGAGTGAAAAAAACAAAAGATTAACCACTAGTCTCGTAATCTTGTTCTTCATATTCCATATACCTAATGTTGGATTCACTGTTGAATCATAATATGACTCATCAATGTAACCAAAATCTTTAAAGGCATCATTATCCTCATCGTTTACTATTTTAGCTACATCAAAAAACTACATTAACAACATGTGCTTCAATGACCAATCTAAGTTATGCACGTGGAAAATGATTCTTATCTCTCATGAGAACACAATTGTTACTATTAAATTTTCTCCTATGGATATCGCTATAAGGTACATTTGACACATCTTGAGACATCTGCTTCTTCATATTTAGTAAATCATTAACTATTCTCTATATCATAGGATTTGTGGTACCTTGAGAGGTAATTTGATTTTTGGACTTGGAGGATTCCCTTCGATCTTCCTATAATGATAAGATTGTCCTCAATTTAAGTTTTTGTTGATAGCACAATGGCCAGGTCAAGAATATTAGACCTTCTCAAAGAAAAACTTACTTCAACAAGTTGTGCATTGACAAAGAAGAACTTTTGATTTTCAAGAGTGGGAATGGCATGTTCTAGGATTTTATGAATCGTATTATTAAACTTGGCCCCACAATCATGCATAGGATCATGTGGTTCTTTTTTCATATGTGTGATATGATATAACAATGCATGTGAATCTTCTCGCAGTTTGAATGTGGCCTCAAATCATGTACTCATAATAGCACAGTTGGTAGTACATACGAGATAGAAGATGGTAAACCCATTCTACAATAGTGCCTTAGAGTGTCTCAATGAATAGTAGAATAGATACATTTTCATGAGCCACTCCCGAACTCAACAAGCTATAAAGAATACAACTACATGTTCTTTCAGGTGTTTCTTTCTATCACCATTTAATTTTGGGAAATTCTTACAAGATCCATGTGGCAATTCATACAAAGTGGAACCAATGGAAGAAAACCAATAGATGGACCCCAAGGAGCTGGACATTGTGGTGGTTTCTTTCCAGCCATCCTTCGAAGGTGGTATGTGTAGGAAGCTAGGTATCTCTCAAGAATAATTCTCTACAAGTTATTGAGGTGTCTTGTTCTAGCGTAGAACGGTTCCTATGCATAGGTGATGAACTCGCTAGTATGTCCTCAAGAACACCTTTCTAGTGCAAGATTCAAATTATGTTGTTGCGAAAAATTGAATAAGGGATTATTTTCACCTCTTTCTCGACTTTCATGAGTATATTCCCTTCTTTCCACTTGACTCTGAAAAAAAAAATAGAACAAAAGTAAATACAAAGTTATCAACACTATAATAGAATTATTATTATTTATTTGTAATCCCCAGCGGAGTCACCAAAAATTGTTGGTTGGACAATTTTTCAAAGACAAAATATGATTTTTAACCACAAGTACATGGGACAAAGTACCTCCTCTAATATAGGGAGGTACCTTATTTATTACAAATCTATATTGCATAAGAAAATATGTACAATATTTACACTATTCTAATAATCACGGTTAGGATCTCATCCCAAGATATTTATTCTTATTAGAAGGGAATTTGAGTAAGGAGAAAGAGAGAAGAGAGGAGGAAGTTTATTAGAATAGGAAAAGAATAGAAAGGAACATGCTTTCACTTAAGAAAATTCAAATGAAAATATAATCATATGTGATTAAATTGTAATAACTTGCATTGACTATTTGATGAACTACATAATAAATGAAAGAACAATTTAAGCATTAAATGTAAGAAAAATACCTCAAATGTAAAATATATTCCCACAACACAAAGTTTTCAATAAATATCTTTAATATTCTTCTATGAAAAAAGAAAAAACAAAGTCTTTCTTTTCCAACTCTAAGCTCTATGTCATACAAAATATCCCCCACAAATGCCATAACATTTCACATTTAAAGATAAGGGTGGGAGAAAAATAAGGAAATTGTTGGAATGATATACTAAAAATAGTAAATATGAATTAGGAGATCATTTGACTATTTCTTGCACAAAGACCTAGACAATTTTGTATATTCAAAGTATTTCTCAACATTTTTGAAAATTACATGTCAAATGGAAAAGAAAAATGACATGATAAGTTCATCATTCGGACTTTTCTTCTTCTTCCCTAGGTTCAACTTGCTTGGATTGGAATTCCTGAAACTTCGAATCATCTCTTAGGATTCTTCCTCATCTGGTCTAAAGGAGTAACAATTTAATACCTCGCAAGTTTCATACATATTTCCAATACTCCCTAGGAGCCTTTGGTATTTATTGATAAATTTTTCCAAGTTGTTAATAAGACTCTCATAGAGAATCAACTTTTCAATAACTTCCAAACCAAAATATTCTCATGTTGTAGATTCCTTCTCAACTAGCTCTGAAATGCCTTGAATAGATCATGCACAGGAAAATTATTTAAACCATCATATAGAACTTTCATAAGGATTTCAAAAAATTCATTATTGATGTCATTAGTGGCATCAACTACTTCTTCTCTGGATTCCTAGAGCTTGCTACACCCTTTTATCCAAATAACTCTCCTAGTTATTTGGACAACTTACATACATATTCTTACTTAGAGAACTTCATTGCAGAAGGCGTGTACCTCAGTTGTCTATTTTTCACATTCACTTGGTCACTTTTCGTTCCCCAAACACACTTCCCCTTCCCCCCTTTCCATTTTACTTTTACTCTTTGTTCCACTTTTACTTTACGTGCATATTTTACGCATTCACCTTATTCTTAGCATCTATTCATCCCGTGTGTGTGCCTTAAACTTTCTTGAATCAGCTAAGTCCATGACACTCTTGCATGCCCCACACATTACCTTGTAATAGTTGCGCCTTGACCATACATTCTACACTCATTAGTTTGCCTCATTTCCTATGCGCACATTGTGTGTGCCCTCCTATGTACCATTTTGTGCCACATCATTCTCTGACATGCTTGAGTGTGTCACACACAACCAATCAAAGCATACAAATAGGGCACTAAATCTTTATAAGAAGTCAATGAGTGACATGTGGCGAGAGAGAATAACAACATTTGCATAGTTGGCCATCCTTTTTGCAAATATGCATGCACCACGTGTCTTACGTACGTAGGTGTCCCCCGAAAAACATATGACCACCATATATTTTACTATAGATCTCCAATTGTTTTACACCTAGTCTCAATTGATAGGTTCTCACGTAGGCTACATTACCAAATATTCAAGTTCAAATTCTCGGCAAATCTGGAAGGTGAGAAATCATAAAATGTTGTTCTAGACATTAATGAGTAGATTTGATTGCTCCAACCACCCTATTTGATCCAATTTGCCTTCTTTCTTTCTCTAAAAAGACAAATAGACTTGGGGAAGCGTATTTGACATATTTTCAAGAGGATTTGTAGGAATTGATTGCTTCTTGTTGGTGGTTACATTTTGAATTCGTATTTTACCTCCTCCTTCTCTTCTTCTTCCATGAATTTGTCTATAAATGTAAGAGTTAAGTTCATTATTGGACATTTTGTATCCTTACGCTTCTGCTAAGGATTTGATATTTTTGTATTTTGAGCCATAGACCTCTAGATCTAGCTTGTGCATGTGGATATCGGCCTCTTTCACCATTGTAACAACTCTATGCATTTTTGGAAGTAATGGAAGCATTATTTTGTGACTATTCTTTTTCCTAAGCATGTTTTTATTCTTTCTTCTTTCCTTTCTTTTACAATACGTTCTCATTGTGTCATTCTATGTCCTTTGCAACTCCTTTTTTAGTTTTGTTCCATGAAAATGATCTGGTAAATACATTTGGGTTTTGCTATATGTGCCTAGCCTTCTTTCACACATTTCCCTTCATTTCCACTCGGAATGATAGTGTTCATCCCTCTTTTCTAGTGTTATCACCTCTTAGTATAGTTTCCTTTCATGTTATCCTTCTTCATTGGTCCCTTGGTATTGTTAGCTTATCTTTCCATTTCAGCACTAGGAGTAGCACTAGTAGTATAAATAGATAGAGGAAGTGGCCTTCTTTGGAGATCTGTCTCAAACACACAAGGTCCCACAACTTGGATATGGTTCCATTGTTGTCTCAAATGAATTGATTCTTCTAGATCTAATATGTGGGTGTAAGTTTGAATGACCAACAATTCTTTGGCATGCCGATGGGATAAGTAGTGAAAGCTTAAATTTCATATTCCTAAGTTCTAATGTGGGAACTTAGTATTTCTAACCTTTTGAGGATTATTTCAACACATCTAGCGACTCTCAACATTTACGAACTCCTGTTTTCTAGTCTTGAGAACCTTTTATCGAAGAGTGCATACCATACAAAGTTCTATCCGAAGGATCCTTTGAATACCTCTAGCCTTCACCAAGAAACACACACAACAAATATTATTTGCATGCATCCCCATATCCAAAGACATTACACGTACTCTAATCCTTGCCAAAATAGACAAGCGCTCCTCACATGATGCTTCAACCTCCTCATCCTATAAGGAACTTCACCAGCCTTCACTCAAGGAAGCCCGCTCAATATCAATTCTAAGCATGATATTCCAACATCCATGTTAAAAATCATTCCATACTTCTTGAGAGAAACTCAAGTCACCCCGGTTAAACACATTCAATATGTGGGTAATGTATGCTTTATCTATTTGATTACACATGATGATTTTTTTGTTAGATTGCTCACACCTCCTTCAAGGGTAAATCACTTCAAATCTATCATGCCCTAATACCTACATTTATTGCTACCTATGATGAAATTGGAACAACTATTTGTGATTACTTTGAAGATAAATCGATAATTTATCACCGGTGGAACATCCGACTACAACAATGTGTTTCCAATGAGTAGATGTTTGATTTCAACATCATATTCTAGAAGACTTGGGACATAATTCCTCAAGTTGTAAGGCCTGCATCCTAGCATTATTTCTTATACTATCTAAGGGATTTGAATAGTGACATTTCAGTCATGATTCAATCCATGGGAGGTATAACATTACCTATTGCATACAACATTACAATAAGGGTAAAAAAATAGTCTCATTCAGGCTAGTAAGTTGGTGCCTAGGCCTCCTATGCCCTTATTCCCAAAGATGTCTCTAGTGCCCCAACCTTCTATTGATCTAGTTCCAATGCAGAGTGTACAACTAGTTGCATCTACATCCTACTCTCTTGCAAAATAAAAATAATATGATGAATTGAAGGCCCTAATTAGAAACTTGTCCAACAAGGTCGTATCATTGGAGAAGTAGTAGACGTAAGCCTCCGTAGTAGTTCTAATCAAATGCAAGGCCAGATAAATCAACCCTCATGGAATCATTATGGGAATCAAAGGTATGTATAAAACCAATAGAATGGTAGATGGAATACTAATGTGCACTTGACTTTGTAAGCTATTCCTCTTGCACAACTTCTTCAAGCGCCCATCATAAGTCATGTACTTATCCTAGTCCAGAACAACATGGTGCAAGAGTCTGGATGGTGCTTTCCTTATACTATGCCTCATAGCCAATATTATTATGCTAATGATGTGCACATGAAAGCCTACATGATTCACAAATATCCCAGCTATGAGCCTTCAATGAGTGCACTGAAGTATAAAACCAAGAAAATCCATAAGCTCCTCCAGAGGAACTTTTATGTTCTTCAAGTGTTGAGGAATTCTATGCAATCAACCAAGATGTAGAGGATATAAGAATACCACACACCCAAGTTGTGGAAAACATAAGAAAAAAGAAGAGAATGCTTGAGTCTGGCACATAGGTGAAAATTCCATAAACATAAGTAGACCCTCAAAATAAAAAGGAAGTAGCCAAGACATCTAGTGGTAAAAGCGCTCAAGTTCCCACACCTGAGACTCTGTGAAAATTAACTTTAGAAGTGGCAAGTGCCCCTCCTTTACTAGGTCAAGCCTCTATTCCAGCTAAGGTTCCTACCTCTATACCCGAGAAACCAAGCAAGGATATTGTTGTTCCTCAAATGTGCAAGTCAATTGGTTTTCCATTAAACATTGTGGACCACATGAAAAAGACATACATAAATGTTACAATGTGGGAATCATTGACCATACTATCCTAGTGTGAATTTTTATATGAAGATGTGGCATAACTCCCACACATTGATCTAGCTATGCAGAAGTCATGTACTTCTATCAACATCTACCATAAGAAAGTAAGTAAATTTGTTAAAACTCCACCCTTCTATATGTCTTTGATCATAGGACAATATCTCATTACATAATTGCATGTTAGACTCGGATGCTAGTACTTCATTATGCTAAAGAATATTTCTGATTTCTTAGGACTTAAGTATAGCCCCACTGAAAAAAGGAGTCTTACAACTTGATGGTTCAACTATCACTACCCTAGGAATTATCAAGGATCTTGAGCTAACCCTTCATGCATGTCCAAGTCTTACCATAACTCAAGATGTGTCTGTCACTTACCTACCTCCTTTATTTTCTTGATCTCTTTCAAAAGATTTTACTACTAAAGTGGGTGGTTACTTGTCTTTTGATTGGTCTCATATGTTACTCAAGACAAGGTATGGTACCCAGTTTACCATAAAAGATGAGCCAATATTTTCCTATCATGTAGATTCATATGTCCCATCCCCTCTCCAAGCCAATTGTTTGATCCAAGAATAAGAAGCTTCAGTTCTAAATAGAAACATCTTCCACCTCCTATTCCCGATCTATTACTTGATGAGTGAGTAGAGAGGCACCATAAATTTGAACCATATGTCGAAGAAGTGGAAGATTTTGAAACCGGGCTTGGTAGTTACTTGCATTCTTGAAGAAGAAACTATGTTGTCACGCACACTCAAGCAAAGTGAAGAAAACCTGGTCTATATAAGATATAATTTGATGAATTTAGAAGCGTAAAATGATGCGGGAGCATGAGTGGTTCTAATTTCCCATAAGGATGAGAAATTATTATTTGCTTACAATTTATAGTTCACATTTTCTAACAACATGGAAGAGTATGAGGAACTAGTGCATGGTCTAATTTTGCTAAAAAGTAGAATATTAAGGTTTGTAGATCTTTAGGGATACAAATTTTACTATCCACCAAGTCACCAACAAGTGCCAATAAAATAATAATCTTCTCAAAGCTTATAAGAATAGACTTTGGGACCTCTTTGAGAGCTTTGATGCTCTAAATTTTTAGGTGTTACTAGGAAAAGGAATAGGGAAGTTGACAAAATAGTCATGCTTTGTGTTCGCAGCTCTCTCCTATGAGGACTTTGTCAAAGGAAACACTTAGCACATTAAGATGGTGATCATACCATCCATTCTAGACAACAACACTAGTTGGAAAGTGTTTGATAGTGATGTGGATATCATCCAATTCATCTAGAATGAAGTTGAGTTATCATCAATTATGTAAATTGATTTGCATGATAACTATTGTGACCAAGTAATGCAGCTTAAGACAAACTAGTTTCCTAAAGGGCTGGTCACCTTAGATCAAATTTTTATCCTTGATGATGAGCTCAAAGGTGAAGAAAAGTATATGTGCACCATGCAAGAAGACTTCTATCTAGTCACTATTATGCGTAGAAGGGACTTTATGGTCAATAAATCTTGTGCACATGATGAAAAATTGGCCTTCATCTCTCTCTCACAAAAACACAATGATATCTTCTCATGAGAGTATTAATACCTCAAAGGTTTTGATCCAAGTATTAGTCAATACTCCATTAACCTTGATCTTGGTATCAAACCCATCAAACAAAAATCAAAACCAGTCAATCCAAACATAAAACCCCTCATGAGAAATGATTTATCCAAACTCATTGAGGAAAAGATTATTTTTCCCATAAATTACTTTAATTGGGTCGTGAATATAGTTTTGGAGTGCAAGAAGAACAACAGAAATCAAACTCTGTGTTGATTTTAGATATTTAAACAAGGCATCTCTAAAGGATCATTATCCTTTGCCTTCATGGAGAAGATTTTGCAAGTATATGGATGGTGCGCAAAGATTCTCAATATTAGATGGGTATTAAGGTTTCAATCAAAACTGTTCAAATAAGAGGATCAATTCAAAAACATTTATATGCAAGTGGGGAACACATTTAGAAGATGCCCTTCAGTCTGTCAAACATAGACATAATGTTTCAACGTGCCATGGATATTTCCTTCAAAGGTTACATCAATGAGTTAATCTTGATTTACCTTGATGATATTACAATTTTATTAAAGAAGAGAATGGATCATATGACATACGGGGATAAAGTATTTGAGAGATGCAGAAAATTTGGGGTATCCCTTAACCCCAAGAAGTGTAATTTTGTTGTGGTGTAGGGAAATATATTAGGCCATGTGGTTTCAAAGGATGGTATCGTAATTGATCCTAAACATGTTTCAGCCATCCTAACTCTTTCCCCACCAGTGCACAAGAAGGCCTTGCAATCCTTTCTTGGTAAGATAAAAATTTTTAGGCATTTTATTCCTAACTTTGTAGGATTGGTTCAGCCCATCACCCTCATGCTCAATAAATACATACGTTTCAAGTTGAAAATGGAGGGAAAAGAAAGATTAAAAAAATCAAGAAAGAGATTGTTTTGCGTGCCATTTATTCAAATTATTTTATCCTTTATGTTTATGGTGCTGATGTGAGTGTTGTTGTTGTCCTAACCAAAGAAAATGAGAAAGGGCTGGAACAAGTACTGGATTTTTTCAGCCATACACTGAAGGATTATGAATTAAAATATAGTCACATTGAGAAGAAGGTCATTTCCATCATGCACATGCTCAAAAAATTTAAAAGTATGCTTGCCACAAATCATATTAAGGTGTTAGTCTCCTACTCTTTTGTCATATACTTCATCATGGGAACAAAAATCAGTGAAAATAGAGCACAATGGGTGACCAAAATCATGGAATATGATGTTACTATCAAATCCACAAACCTAGTAAGAGGTAGTACAGTTTGCAAGCAGCTTGCTTGAGGATGCACACAATGAATCTGAGACTTCATTATTTCTTGATGAAGCTCTCCAAAATTTAGAACTTGAGCATAATACAAACTTTAGCGCATGTGACTGGATGAATGACATGATCACATTCCTTTCCAAGGGTGTATACCCTCATGGCTTAAAAATGAAATTAGAAGACATATGAGGTTACAATATATCCCTTATGTTTTGATTAATGGACTTATCTTCAAGAATAATCTTGATGGTGTGTTCTTAAGGTGTAACAATGATGCACAAACCAAAAAAGTGTTAGCAGAATTTCACGATGGATTATCTGGTGGACACTTCTCTGTCAAGACTACAACAATGAAGATCATAATGATAGGTATATTTTGGCCTACTCTTGTTTTGATGCACACAAGTAGTTCAAAAAATTTAAGGAGTGTGCCTTATTTGCAGGTAGTAATAAGAGATTGGTAGTGTTTCCCCTCCAACCAATCTAAGAAGATTAGCCTTTTGTGCAATGGGGTCTTGACTTCATAGGCATGATCAATCCAGCTTCAAGCACTAGAAATAAATGGGTGTTAACAACTACGGACTACTTCACTAGATGGACAGAAGTTGTCATGCTCAAGGAATCAACCGAGAAAAATATCCTTGACTTTCTTGAAGGTATAGTCACAAGGTTTGGCATTCCTCAAACCATTATCTTTGATAATGCAAAATCCTTCCTTGGCACTAAAATCACTGATTGGGCTCTAAATTTGGGCATATATCTAAAGACTTATTCCAACTATTACCCCAAGGAAATTTTTTTGACAAAGTCAAAAACAAGAACCTGATCAGGGTCATGAAGCACACAATGAACATCAACCAAAGACAATGGCATACAAAGGTCTTACACACACTCTGGGAATATAGAATCATAATTAAAAAGGAAATAGGAACTTTGCCTTATAAGCTTGAATATGGAAAATAGGCTACCATTACTTTGAAACTAGAGTTGAAATCATTGGCACTTTCCCAACAACTGGAGCTCGAAGGTGTAAACTAGAGAGAAATAAAAATGGCAGAGCTAGTTAATCTTGAAGAATTAAGGAACTCTGTCATGATCAAGCTGGAATAACATCAACAAATGAAAAATAAATGGTTTGACAGAAAGGCTAGGCCATAAGATTTCAAATTTGGGGACTTGGTTTAAATTTGGATGCCTTGTGAAGCTAAGTTAGGGTGTCATTCAAAGTTTGATGCACTTTGGAGTGGCCCATACATCATCAGTTCATGCAAGGAGGCTAACTCTTTCGAGTTAACTCATCTTAATGGAGGTGCGTTGTAAATCCCAGTAAATGGGATCTATCTCAAACCATTCCATTAAGTTTTCTACATCATTTTGTATATATTAGAGTAATTTCAATTCCTCTAAGTACGTTGCATGCACATTATTTGTTTGTACATAGTTCTTACTTCTTATGTGCTTCTTGCGTGCACTCTTCTTTTTCTTATAGGGTGTCATTCTTCTTTTAGTAGTTTTCAATATCTAGAGTAGGCTCAAGAAATGATCCTTCAAGTGAATTCTAGGGGTGGTTCTTCAAAGATACAAATTATAATTTCATGATTGCATAGTAGACTCCATGCCCAATGGATGCTCTAGGCTACTGATATCCTTCACCTAGTATGTAGATGGCCTCGAAAGTTGCCAAAACTATTATCCAAATAACTCTCATAGCTATTTAGACAACTTACATACATATTCTCGACTCGATAACTTCATTCTAGTGGCACGCACCTTAGTTTTCTCCTTGTCACATTCGGTTGGTCACAAGTTTTCTCGTGTACCCTCGTGCACTCCCCTTGTCACCTTTCCATTTTCCTTTTCCTATTTGTTCCACTCTTACTTTGCATCCATTTTCCTTATTCCTAGAATTTATCCATCATGTGTGTGCACCTTACACTTGCTTCAAGACACTAATTCCCTTGCCCTCTCTTGCACCCCTAACATTACCTTATAATAGTTGGGCCTTAACCATACATTCTCCACTCATCGGTTTGCCTCATTTCCTCCACACAGATTGCATACTCCCTCCTTCTGCTTCCTTCCCACACATTATTCTTCTATTCAAATTTCTTTGTGCCCTCCTCTACGCCATTTCATGCCATGTCATTCTATAAAATGGTTTAGTATGAAACACAACAATTCAAAGAATGCCAATAGGGTGCCAAATCCTTGCAACAAAATAATGAGTGACATATGGTAGAGACAATAAAAAATTTGCATAATTGGCCATCCTTTCAACCAAATTATGTGCACCATGTGTCTTATGTATGTAGGCGTCCCCTACTAAACTTATGACAGCCATATCTTTTACCATAGAGCTCGATCGGCATGCGCCTAGTCTCAATCGATAGCTTCTCACCTAGGCTACAGTGCTATATATTCAAGTTCAAATTCTTGATGGATTTTTAGGTGAAAAAATGGGAAAACATTGTTTTGGAAATTAATGAGCATATCTGATTGCTCCAACCACCCTATTTGATCTAAATCATTCTCTTTCCTTCTCCAACATGCCAAATAGACTTGGGGAAGCATATTTGATAAGTTTTCGAAGATTTGTAGGCATTGAATGCTTCTAGTTGGTGGTTGCATTTCAAATTCATATTTTCCCTCCTCATTCTCTTCTTCTTACATGAATTCATCTATAAATGTAAGAGCTAATTTCATTGTTAACAATGGAAATTTTGGATTCTTAAGATTTTGCTAAGGACTTCATATTTTATGTATTTTGAGTCATGCAGACCTCTAGATCTAGCTCGTGCATGTGGATATTGGCCTCTTTCACCATTGTAATAGCTCTATGCATTTTTAGAAGTAATAGAAGCATCGTTTCATTACTATTATTTATCCTAAGCATGTTTTTATTCTTTCTTATTACATTTCTTTTACATTACATGTTGGTTGTGTCATTCTACATCCGTTACAGCTCCTTTTTAGTTATGTTCCATGAAACTGATATGTTAAATAAATTTTAGTTGTACTACACGTGTCTATCCTTCTTTCACACATTTACCTTCATTTTTTCTCGGAACAGATTGTGTTCATCCCTATTTTTCTCGTGCTATTTCCTTTTAGTATAGTTTCCTTTCATGTTATCTTTCTTCCCTAGTTCCTTAGCATTGTTAGGTTATCTTTCCCTTTTAGCACTAGGAGTAGCGATATCGTATCGTAGAAATAGATAGAGGAAATGGCCTTCTACGAAGATCTATCTCAAGCACACAAGGTCCCACAACTTGGAGATAGTTCCATTGTTGTCTCAAATGACTCGACCCTTCCAGATATGAGAAACACGTGAAAGTTTGAATGACCAACAAATCCTCTTGAAGAATCTTGACCCAAAATTCAATTAATTTACAAAATTTAAAATCTTTTTCCGTATCTTTGATAACTCCTTTAATCAAGATCTTTGAATGAATATTTTTAAGCTCACTAAGATCTTCCAAATTCATATCTAAATTACCATTTTCTTCCTTAAGTTCACCATTTAGCCTATCAACCTCCTTTTTGTACTTTTCTAGTACATTGTACATATTTACTGCATTATTAATTATCCTTTTTCAAAGGTGCATGAGGAGATGTTGAATCCAATCATCCACTGTTATACCTTTCTATTTAATTTTCTCCATTTTGGGTATCGATGAGAAATCAAAATAGATTTAAGAAGGATTAGGAGATGGTATATGGATCTACTTAGGCTTAAAGAGCTTGAGTAGGATACACATTGTCAATTGTTTAACTCTTTCTTTCGGTTTGTCCTTAGAGGCCTTAATTTCCTTTTTTTTTCAAAGGTTATCCATAACAACCTATGCATCTTGTTCAAGTGCCTTCGGTGGTGACCTTCCCAAGATATACCTTTGTGATTTGATAGTATGCAATCGTAATGTATTATTTTGTTTTATCCATGGTAGGAACAAAAATATCTATAAACATTTGACCGTATGCATCAATAGAGATACGTGAGATGGTATTAGGTTTATAGGTTAATCTGGAAGATGTTCACTTTAGAGAACTGAAATCAAAATCATCAAAAGTAACAATTGGTTTCCTCTTCTTTACAACCTAATTGGTTAAACAAGAGGGAACCGAGGAGGAAGGTGCCTCCGAGGGAGGAGCTGTAATCATCGATGTGGGAACTTGGAGGGGTGAGAAAAGTAGTAACCAAATATGGAGGGCTAGAAAGAATGGTGGTAATGATGGTAGAAGATATTGGATGAGGAAGGGGTATGGAGAGTGGATATCCGTGTTTCTATTGGAAATCCCAATGTCAATCCTATTCCACTCAAAATAGGGGACAAGGATGAGAAAAAAATTCATGGAAGATATACGCGGTGATGAAGGGGATAGAGGAGAGGAAGGAGAAGAAAGAGAAATATATGCGAGATGTTGTCGGGATATGCAAGGTAGAATGCATAGGAGAAGAGGGAATGTGAGGAGCATTGGAAATAGAAGAGGGTACCTAGAGTTGTTTAGTTACAATAAGAACGAGGAAGTAACAAGAGAGAAAGAGGGAACAAGCTAATTGACTACAGTCCTCACCGGGTGTTTCCTTTGCATCTAAAGGATAAAGAGAGCTAAGCACCACAATCGATGAAGTATGAATTAAAAATGATGAAGGGTGAGAATTAAATCCACTGGTAACACACTTTAACTTTACCTTTTAGGTTAAATTCCACCTTTATCCTTTTCCCCATGAAAGGGGTCCATTTCAATGCGGATGTAACATGAAATTTTGGGAAGTTACAATCCTTGGCCCGATGCCCCATAAATATAATGATGCATTATTTTAAATGAGGTTTTGAGAAGCTCTCTCTGGATGTTGATTCTTTTACTAACCACTCAATTGGAGGAAACCCAAAATTATCACCATCCATTTGTTCGCATAGGTTCTACAACATATTCATTGTCAACCACGTCCTCAAAAATATCAACAAGATTTGACATTCTTATTTCATACAAGTTCAATCTAATAATACATTTGACATCATGTATAACTTACCTATAGCTAATAATTATTTCATTTGAGTCTAAATAGTGTCACCGATAAATTTTCCTAAATCAAATAATTTTTCTTTCTTGTTTACGATGGAGATAAACTAATACATCCATTGATGCAGCCTAGAATTTATCAAAGTGAATAACCCAAGTGTCTTGGCACATCACTCACCTTGATCGAGAGTTCACCCGAAGTGTGCAAAGGTACCAGGTCCCTCTTTAGAGTTGCTTATACAGGATGTTAGTGTGATGATGTTTAAACATGTTTAGATTCATAAGTAGACATAAACATTCCACAATGAAAAATCTAGATCTAGATCTTAGAGAATCATGATAAATGAACTAAACAATAACTAGGATAAGATTAACCATATAAGAACAAGATTCAATTAATTCTAACACCATTATATAGCCAATATATTCCATTTCATAATTACTATAAAAACAAAAGCTTCTTACACTATATTAGTATCTCCATGAGTTATGCGTGAGAAAACCAAAGCATCACAAGTCTACAATAATTCACCAAACACTAAACTACAAAAGTAAATACATATTTATAGGGACGGGGACTTGTCTTTCACCACCTATGCACTTCTCAAAATAGGTCACATGCTGATAATATCCATGCACCTTTAAAATAGTATGTACAACATATAATTTTTCTAATAATAGATGTCCTATAGTTAATTCCAAGTAGAAATCCTATTATTAGCTTAAAATGTGCATGGAACTTATCTACCACTTGTTCTAAAAATACCATTTCATATATCAAAAGTCTTCATCTCTATGTGTGCTTCACACCCTATCTCCAAAAATAGCCCTTATCCATAAAAAAAGTCCTAAGATGGGGCACTTTAATAATATTATAGCATCGTGTGCTTCTAACGCCCTATATTCATGTGCCCAATACTTAGAATATTTATAGTTACTCAACATCCATCTATGAAATTCCTTGGCATTGGGGATCCTGAATACTTGTGTTGAGAAGTGTGATGGTATCATTAATTTATAAGATAAATTCACTTCTAGGGATAGTATTTGGGAACCTAGACATAGAAGGCTTAGGATTAATCAAGTACCTTTGGTTGACATGTTTGATGAAATCATCCATATCTTTATCCCAAGCTTGCTTGAGATGATTGAAGATTTGTCTTGACATGTTCAACAAATTTTAAAAGTTTTAGATTTTCATCAAATTACTTGGTATCCAAATTGATAACTACTTCACCTACTTGTTTCTGGGCTGACCTTATGTATGAGTGATAATGGTTAGCACATGAAAGAATAAACTCAAGGAATTAAGAAGAAATGGAAAAAGCAGCAGCCAAAGGTAGCCTGTTTGCGCAAAGGGAATGAATCCATGAATTTTATGAAATTCTTTCAACCTTCTCCAAAATTCATCCATGTAAATGTGCCACAAACAGTATCTCTAATATCAAAATTGGAGTCAATGCTAGAAGGAGGCACAAATCCCTTATATTTGTACTTCATCTCTTTCTATTCCTCCTTCTTCCCATTTCCTTTTCCTAGATCGAAATGAGGAACTAAAGAACAAGACCTGCGATGTAACATTGCCATTTTAAGACTTTAGAAACAAGAGATATTTTTTTGATAATATAATGTTCACGATTCTAAATAAAGCATTATTTCGAACAAACATTCTATGCCAATTGAATTAAAATAGATAACCATATGCACTGTAATGACTTGGTGATCTACCAATCTATTCATTCCATAACTCGGTAAGCTATCGATCTATTTATGTTATCTTAAATATTGAATACATATTGTATACTTCGTATGCTTGGTTTTCCTACCCTACACCAGGTATTGAGTAATTTGTTTAAAGAACATATATGAATATCTATTACCAATATGCATCTAATATTACGTTATTTTAAACTTGGTGATGTAGGACAATGTAACCAGCATATTGCGATACTTTGGCCAAAGATTTATAACATAAGGTGTATGTCACTATTCCTAGATGACATACTCATCATATTGGAATACATCCTTCACCTCACTCCTCTATTATCATCATTTGTCTTTACCGACTACCAGTCGACCACTTGCCCAAGTTTAACCCTAGCCCTAGTTAGAAACATAACTTATTATAGGAAGACACTCATAATGGCTTAGGGTAAATGGGCATACTCGGTTGACCTAAGTCAACCGGATGTGCCAAGGCACCATGAGCCATTAAAAGCTATTTCCTATCCTAAATATGCCACTAACCCGGCCTAGAGAGAAACTAAGTTCAAGTCCAAGTTCTTATTATGTGTAGATATGGATGATCAATGCAGAAGGGTGATGCCACATGTCAACTACAACACTGTATTCTCAAGAAGACCCGAGTGTTCTCAAAATTACAGCCCTACAGTTGGCATGTGCCAACATCCTATAGAAATTTCCTCATCGAGATGTACATACTCCAAGGAGATCATTAATGAATTATGAATTTTGATTAAGTCTTGATTACAACAACCCTACTAAACCCTAATCCAACACACCATAAGTTCTTTCCTAATTTTTTTTCATTTATTCCATGAAGAACTTCCTTTTCCTATGATTGCTTTTAAAGTTCATTTTCTTAGTTTAACCAACAGTTAACCAAAATAGGATAGTGATATCATAAGTTTCATTTAAAATGTTCTTTAACTTTTAGGAAGGTTTAACAACCGATATATCCAATTAAAGTAGACTTCATAATAAATGAATTCTAATAAATAGTAATCACACCTCCAAACCTTTTTGGTTTAAATTCAATTGAGATAGAGAAGATGTCTTTCTCTACATGATTAAGTATTAGGGTATATCATTCCCAATATCCATATTTCTTAATGCATGTTAATTATGCATCACATTATTATGTTAAATTGTTTAGATAAAACACATCATATTATGCAACTCAACAATTTGCTTCATTATAGGGAAATTGAACTAATTCCCATTATCCATTTTATCAAAGATAACAAGATAAGCATACATAATATAGAGAATATCAATAAGATGGAACCTTCATCTTCTTTATAAAAGTACAAGATAATTTACCAAACCAATGCAAATAAATAACAACTCGCAATTCATTGTTACAACTTATAAAATTTACAAAATTATGCACTTTAGGCATACTTGCATAACAACAACCTTCTTTCTATAAAGTATGCAACTTTTATTTTATAATTCAACAAAAGAATGAAAAAAAATTCTTTACTAATAATTAGACATATATCAGCTAATGAGTCATATAAGTTTTTCCTTCTTTTACCACTTAAGTCATCGATCTCGCAAAAATAGCTAGCACAATTCGGTTCAATGAACTAAGCATGATAAGCACTAATCATTAAAATGAAGTGCATTCCACTAATTGTTTCATTAAAGCAACACTACTTTAATGAGATAATTAAATCATCATACAATCAACATAAGTGATAACAAATAGAAAGGAAGTTCATTAATAAATCTAGATCAACTTTAAAGAGAAAAGCATAATATAATAAACAATATTTGCCTAAGATCTTAAAGTTCTAATAATTATATCAATGGCTTGTAAACAACAATATATCTTACCATCCCATTATCTCATAATTTTATCCTAATAGAATACCATGAATATCTTTTCTAAGAGACAAAATAAATGTATACAACATGGTTCCTTCAGGATGATTCATCTAAATTATAAGTAAGGAATAAAAAGAACCATTATATACCCTACCCAAACCTATAACATCAAAAAAACAAACCAGATTATAACATGAGTTACCTGTTCCTTTCTCGGGATAACAATATTACACATTCAATCATTAGAATATACATCAAACAGAATTCCATAACCAAACAAGAAGGTAAGGAAAACCAGAATAGTCCAACTACAACTCCAATTCCAACTTTCCATGTAGAAATTATCAATCAAAGATTAGAAAACAATGTTCACAAATAAAGCAGCCCCAAAGAGGAGTTAATCTCTACTCAAGTTCTTCACAAAGGATAAAGAGTACAAGAGAAAACCTACTCCTTTCCATATAAACTAGGCAAGACTAGTCAACAACATTCAAACCCATAAGTATCAATGTACCTAATAGTAGAACCTTCCTGGCTACTAGCTCTCAACATTATTTCAATCAATGATTCGAACAAGGTAGACCAATAGGTCAAGAGAAATCACTATTTCAAAATGGAATTGAGTACAAAAAGTTCAAATATTGAGCCTATCCACGGACAGAGAAAAAGTCACTCTACTAAGGAAAGGTCCATTTAATAAATCATTTCATACAACTAAATAAAAGGAGTTCCAATTTCAATTTAAATCTGGTTGAAAGCATACTGCAGACCCAAACCAATATACTACTCACAAAAGAATACACACACACACACACACACACACACACACACACACACACTTTTCTTTCTCAAAGAGAAACTAAATTATTATCCACTTTGTATCAGTCGAGAATAACATCCCAAGACAACAAATGATAAGGTTCAGAGTTACCTACGAACCCAAGACTGGAGACTTACAAATGCCTCTCCATGAAATACAAAAGGTAAGTAGTTCGTAATTCAAAAGAATCAAACTCAATACAATTGAATAGAGAAGGAATCCTTCCTAATTATTTCAATGTCCAAGGTAATAATCCAAATCTTCCACAAGACCTATATTTATTCAAAGAGACAGAAGAGAGGGAGAGTTAGAACCCAAAACGCCCAATACAGAAGTCTGTCTTAATTTCCCAAGAAACAAGAACAAAATATCAAAACAAAACTTCACAACCATAAAATTACGACAGTGGTGCCTTAGTACAAAACAATACAACAGCGAACATCCCACTCTATTCTCACACCAAAACCATCTCAAGGGAGTCGATTATAATCATAGAACTAAAGTTCTAAGTTTCTAAAGCCAGACGTTTAAAGTTCCAAATCTCAAAGAGATTTTTAAACGACTCAAACAAGTTCCCACACAGTTCCCTAGTGAGTATTCGCTCAAGTAAAGAGTTATAAACTTAGTCATTAATAAAAGAATAACCCAATACAAAATACTAGGATAGATTCGAATGAATCGACCCAAATACGAGTCCATAACACTCAAGTGTTAAATAGAAGTATAGAGATGAACCCAAGCTTCGAACACAAACATTTAGAACTACACTAACAAAATAATGTGAGTACAGTGCTAAAAATGAACTCCAAGCAATAGTTCAACAAAGCACAAGTTTTCCAAACACTGGTTCTAAACAAAGCGAAGCTCTCACGGGTCTACGTCCAAAAGAAAATGCAACCCAGAATCAAATAAAAATAGAACTCAAGTTTCCCTTAAGCTCAGATCCATATATTTTCACAACAGTCAGCCAAAGCTCCTTAACTTTGAATACAAGATCAAGAGAGAAAACATATATATATATATATATATATATAACAAGTTTCCAATACCATTTTTACTTGCATATGCAGTCATAAAACTTGCACGAAAAGGCGCTTTCAGAAAATACTATTTTGCCATGGATTCAAATTAAACACACAAAGATTCACCAAACCCAGTAAGCAAAAATAACCAGATAGGCATGAAAACAAGAATCTCATGAGAGCAGAGTTGTTCTAATGATTCATTTATAATAACACAAATAATTTTAATAGTTAGAGCCTATCATGCCTGATAGTGCTTCCACCAAATTGAAGGAAACTTCCAGCCGAGCTTCCAACTCTTTTTCTCCTCCATGATAGATCAACAATCAAAATTATTTTCCTCCTATGCCTCATATATTTTCCTTCAATCAAAAATAGACTAGAGAAACCAAAAATAGCTTTGAAGTGAAGGTCAAACTATTGGTTTGAAGAACCCAGTCACTCCATGCAGAGAAAAATCCACCATGCAAGAAAAACGAAATGACCTCCTACAAACCCACCTCCTAAGTTTCCAAGATGGTTTGCACGTGAAGAATGAGGCTCATAAATTCCATAAATTTCATTCAATCCAAAATTCCCACTTATCTTTCCTTGCCACCGCTTCCTAAATCTAGTGAATGCCGATTCAACACAAAAATACAATTCCATTTGTTAGTGGAGCTTCCATGTAGGCCTCCACCAAGTCTACTAACCGCTTTGCCAAATCTGGTAGTACCTCCTCATTTAAATTCCATTAGAACCGTCACCCTTATGTCATGCGACCCCCTTTAGGTTCCCTTTAATAGTTTAGGTTAGATTCAAATAGACTTAGGTTAGTTTAACAATTACTAACATAGGTCTTAGAACATTAGCCATTAGAATTCCCACCTTAGGTTAGGTTCAATTCATAACCCTTTAGTTATTAGGTAATAGCTAAAATATCCTAGTATCACTTTAGTAACCCTTCCCTTATTTTCTTAGCATAACACTTAGGTTAGGTTGCCAACCCAACAATAGAATAAGAGGCTTAGGTTAGAACAATATTCAAATAAGTAAACATAGCTAGGACATAGTTGTTCTTACCTAGCTTAGGTTACCGTTAGGATAGTCCTTAGATTTTTAGGACTCGAACTTCTCCTCAGAGAATTGAATTTTTCTTAAGTCCTTAATGTCCCGCCAAGATCAATCACCAAAGACCTAGGCACAAACATACAGTTGAATGAAAACACGTTGAAACAAGACCAAGAATTAGTATCATACAAAATTCAATCTTTTATGTCCCTTAAACTACTGAATGTCAATTTTACCATTCAATCTATGAAGAAGACTTGAAACATTCCTTGGATCACTGAAATTGATCCAAGGATGAGTCAGAAGAAGAAATAAGTCTGCAACTCTTAAAACCAGATTGCAACTCATCTTTCCAAAGTGAAAATGAATTCTTGACAACCATATAATTTCAATCTAATGATTTTTAAGAACAGAAAAAGATTTATCCTTATCAAGCATGATCTTCAATAGTCAAAAGAACACATATTTATCTAGAAAATCACATGTCAACACTTGAATGCAAAAGAGGAATATATCAGTTGTCGAGGGTGTTACATGCTTCCTCCTTAAAAGAATCATCGTCCCGATGATTATCTTATTTTCAATAGATTACATTAAGGAAAATCATCCTATTCAATTTTCTTACCATATGTCAAAAATATATTAGCATTAATTTAGTTCCAGAAATCAGCATTATATAGTTGTTTATTCAAAATAAATAAATATCTGCCCAAAACTGGCATACTTATTGTATTACAAAGATAAAATCACACATTTTTATCGACAAGTTAAATCAATCCTATTAAAATAGATATGGAAAAGTAGTTTTCATATCCTCAAGGTTTTCCCAAGTTGCACTTTCTTCATTAAACTAGTCCCATTGGACCTTGCATTGACTTATCTCATGATTTCTCAAATGCAAATGGTGAGTTTCAAGCACTCGTATGGGTTTAACCATGATTATTCTTGGGTCCTAGACCTACAAGGAATTCTAATTTAACACATGTGATAAATTTGAAACGTATTTCTTAAGTAAATAAATATGGAAAGCATCATGCATTCATGAAAAAGTAAGAGGTAATGCTAAATGATAAGCTACGGGGTTGATTACTTTAACTATCTCAAAAGGTCCAATGTAACGAGGTGATAACTTGGCAGCCCTTACTGCAACATTGTCTAGAAAACTAGCGATGGAGAAAACTATGGTGATGCGGTCTCTGCAGTTTTGGCTGCAGAATGTCTACGAACTAAGGTTAAAAATGCTGAGGAAAGGCTGATCTATAGCCAGAATCGGATGCTTGTGGGCACGAGTATGAACGTAAGATGCTGGAGGTACTGTCAGTGCGGTTTCTGCAGTTCTGGCCGCGGAAAGTCTGCGCAATATGCCAAAGTATGCTGAGGAAAAGCAGATCTCAGGCCACAATCGGACGGCTATAAACGAAAATGGGGAAATGCTGGGATCCACACCTATGGCCTGGAATAAGTTGTTTCAAAGCCCTAACTTCAAGGTGGGTCCGAAAATCACTGATCAGTTCACATGGGAAATGGACAAAGAGGGTGCCACCTGTCTAAGGGTCCCAGATGGATTTGTTGATAGAGCCTTAAGCAAAGTGAATCTCTCCCTCGTTGGTAAGTTTCTTGGCTCTAGACCTAATATTGATTTCATTAGAAAATGGGCTTTGAGAAAATGGAAACCTAAGGGAGCCCTAAATATTACCATTATGCCAAAAGGCTTTTTCCTGGCAAAATTTAATCAGCAAGAGGATTTGGATTCGGTGCTTCTGGGAGGCCCCTGGTGGCTGGGTAATATGGGCCTTTTTTTGAAAAAATGGTATCCGGTTTTGATCCGAATACTGAAAATATAAACACCATCCCAATCTGGTGTAGGTTACCAGGACTAGCCATTGCATTTATGGGATGATGAAATACTGCTAAATATTGCAAAATCCCTAGGTGCACCTATTGGGCTGGATGGACCCACAAGAAACAGATCCAGGCTTGCTTTTGCTCGTTTCTGCATTTTCTCAGCTATGGATCAGGAGTTTCCGGAGCACATAATCTTGAAATCTAGATTTGGGTCTTGGATCCAAAAAATTGAGGTCGAAACATTAAGATGTAAACAATGTCATAGCATTGGACACTCTGACAAAAACTGTTCCAAGAAGAAGACCCCTCCTTTGGATGCTGAACAGCCTGGGAAAGGCTCAGATCTGGACAAGGTTAGCAGGGTTCCAAGCACGGATAGCAGGAATGAAGACAAAGCCCCTAGCCAGAAGGATTTGGAGTTAAATAGAAAAGGTAAAAAAAGGAGTTTTAGAACTCAAATAAAGAAACATCTCGTCTGGCGTCCCAAAGCCACAACAATAGCTCTGCCTGAAGCTCCTAACAAAGAAATCTTGGACAAATCTGTGAAAACATCCTTGGATAAACCTATTGAAGCATCTAATAAAGAAGACTATGTTAAGGTATCCATGGAAGTGAACGAGCAAGATGGCTCTGTGAAGGTTAATATAGTCCCTTTTGGGCATTTTCATAATGGTATGTCAGTCGAGAAAGTAATACAGTCATGCATTAGGGAGGAAACTTGGAACAAGGAAGGTATGACTCCAAAAGAGCCTTTGGAGATATTCTCTTCTAGGGAAAATGGTAATGCGGATCTACTGCCGTGTCCCAGCAACACAACAGTGGTTTCGCCGGTCTGCTGCAGTACCAGATCAGCTACTGTTCACACGCCTGGCAGGACTCAAAAAGAACGAGAAGAGGGAGAAGTTACACCTGCCATGGAAACGGAGGATCCAGATTCTGGATTCACAATGGTCATTTCAAAAAAGAAAAAAAGATTGAAAGGTTTTGAAATGGTCCCAGAATCACTATATAGTGATAAAAAAAAGAAAATAGACAATTGGGACACCTCTACTTCCAGAACAACTAGGTCTTCTGCTAGATGAATAGCTGATTTTGGAGGAAGTTCAAAAAGAGGAAGACCTTCTAAAAAGACTCTTAGATCTAAAAAAATGGAGAGGGATATTGCAGATGGTGTTCAGCGTCAGTTGAACCAGCAAGCAATTCCAACCACCAATCACTCCAAATGAAGATTATTTCTTGGAATATCAGAGGCCTAAATGGAAACTCCAAGCAAAGAACCATCAAGGAGTTACGGGATTCCAGTAATCCCAGCATTTTGATTCTGCAAGAAACTAAGATGAAAGCAAAGACCTTTGATACTATTAAAAAGAATTTTTGGGATAACTCTGAAATGGCGGCTGTTGACTCCCAGGGAGCTTCCGGAGGACTGGCTACACTTTGGGATAAAATACAATGTACTGGTATGATTCTCAATGATAATATTAATCATCTTGCAATCAAATTTGTCACTATTGAGAATAAGAGTGAATGGATCTTGTCTAACATTTATGCCCCTAACTCAGCTAGTGGTAGAAGAAAACTTTGGGCTGCTCTTAAAATATTTAGAAACCAACATTGCTCTGCTAACTGGCTTATTATGGGGGATTTCAACTCCCCACTAAACCCAGGAGAAGTTTGGAGGCACCTCCACCTTTTCTAATGGAATGGAGGATTTTGCTGATTTTATTGCTGAACATAACCTCTTAGATGTGGATCTTCATGGAAATAAGTATACTTGGAATAATAGAAGGTTGGGAAAGGAGTTCATTCAGGTGAGATTGGATAGGGCTCTAATCTCAGCAAGCTGGATTCTCAGTCAAGACTTCCATCTTTCTTCCCTACCCAGAATTGGATCGGATCACAATCCGATTGCTCTAAACTTTCTCAATTGGACTAAACCCGCAAGAAGCTCATTCAAATTTGAAAAGATGTGGATGGAGCATGACAATATCTATGACAAGATAAAAGAATGGTGGGGATGGAATGGTGAAGGCACTGCTCAATTCAGATTGGTTCAAAAACTCAAAAATGTCAAAAAGCAAGTCAAAATCTGGAATAAAAGCGTTTTTGGAAATGTTTTTGACAATAAAAAAAAGTTAAAACAAAAGCTTCAGGATCTGGAATTAAAAATGGATACTATGGGGAGATCGGCTGAAGATGAAGTAAATGAAAAGAATATTCTTTCAGAGTTGCATACGATCTGCAGCAGAGAGGAATCTTTATGGCGCCTTAAATCTAGAGCTATCTGGCTTAAAGAGGGAGACAGGAACACGAAGTTCTTTCACATGACTACTTTGAAGCACAGAGCCTGTAACAGAATCTTAGAGGTTTCTAAAAACAACGGGAATATCATAAAAGATCCCAATAACATTAAGAAAGAAGCGCTTGACTTCTATAAAAATCTTCTTGAAGAGAGAAATGTCAGCAACTCTGAAGCTATTTCCTTTATGTTGGAGGCCATCCCTCAGAATAAAATCGAGGACCAGAAATTTAGAAGCATCACTAAAGCAGCCACGCTTGAAGAGCTGCAAAAAGCTGTTTTTTCTCTAGAGGGGGATAAGGCTCCTGGACCGGATGGGTTCTCTATTAATTTTTTTTAGAAGTTCTGGGAAATCTGCTCGGAGGATCTTCTCAAAGCGGTGAATGAATTCTATAGAACGGGAAATCTTTTAAAAGAGCTTAATAACACTCACATTGTGCTGGCACCTAAAAAAATGGATGCTAAAGATTTCAAGGACTTCAGACCTATCAGTCTAGTAAATGCCATATATAGAATCTTCACCAAAATTATTACTACTAGACTACAGCTCATAATGAATGATCTCATCTCAAGGCAGCAGAGTGGCTTTATTAAAGGCAGGATTATACAAGACGGAGTGATTATGGTTCACGAGACTATACATTCCATGGAAAATAATAAAAAGGCAAATATGGTCCTTAAGCTTGATATGAATAAAGCTTTTGACAAGGTATCTTGGGTCTTCCTTGACAAAGTTTTAACTAAATTTGGGTTCACGGAAAAATTCAGAAGAATTATTAAGTCTTGTATATCTACAGCCAGATTCTCTGTGGTTGTTAATGGGGAGCCTGTGGGCATTTTTCACCAGCAGCAGAGGTCTTAGACAAGGAGACCCCATTTCCCCTTTACTCTTCATTCTCTTGGCTGACAGCCTTAGTAGAACAATTGGCAAAGTGGTTAAAGATGGCCTTTTAAATGGCTCTAAACCCACTTCCATCAGCCAAGCTGTCTCCCATCAACAGTTTGCGGATGACACTATCCTTCTTCTTCTGGCTTCAGTTGTGGAAGCTAAGGCTATTAAGGCTTTATTACAGCTCTATGAATCTGCTTCTGGGCAAGAGATTAATTATGATAAAAGCACCATATTCTTTTTCAACACTCCTGAGGAAAGACAGCTCAAAATTGCTAAAATTCTGGGCTGTAAAATAAGTGCACTTCCAGCCACCTACTTAGGCCTCCCTCTCGGCACTAAGAAAGTCTCTTACAAGGTGTGGGATGAATTATTGGAGAGATTTCAGAAAAAAATGGCTGGTTGGAAAGGTGCCACTTTATCTAGTGCTGGTAAGTGCCTACTCATTAAAAGTACTCTTCAAAATCTGCCCATCTATATCATGTCACTTTTCAAAATCCCATCTTCCTTCAGAGATAAAATTGAGAGGATTCGAAAAAAATTTATGGCAAGGCATGGAAGAGAAGTTCAAATTTCACTTAGTGGCCTGGGATAAGGTCTGCACCCCGAAGTTTATGGGAGGGCTGGGCATAAAAAATATTGAGAAAATGAATGAGGCACTCATTGCTAAAATGGGCTGGAGAATGTTGTCTGAGAAACAACCCTGGATTGATTTAATTAAAGCAAAATATTTAAATCATCAAGTTGTTTACTCCTATCTGCATGATGAGCACCTCCCCTGTGGTTCCATTTTTTGGAATAATTTGGTCAAGAGCAGAAACTTCATCAAGCAGGGCAGCAAATGGAAAGTGGGGGATGGCAGGGAGATAAACTTCTGGGAGGATAATTGGTTTAGTGGCAATCTCTTGGACAGATTTGGGATGGCTAAGGACAGTCTAATAAGCAAGTATGGTATTAAAATCAAGGATTACATTGAAGGAAATGGCACCAACAAGAATTGGAAAAAACTTACTGTGGAGCGAATTGATCTGAAACAAATTACTTCCTCCCTTCAAGATCATTTAGATCTTATTCCATTAAGTCAGCTGGAATCCAAGGATGAGTTGGTTTGGAATAATTCCCATGATGGGAACTACTCAGTCAAATCTGGTTATATCAATCTCTTTCATAGTAATCAATCTGATTTTAATTGGAACAAGATTTGGATGTCTGAATTAACTCCCAAAATAAATTTTTTCCTTTGGCTGGCCATCAGAGGTAGAATTCTTACCACTGACAATTTGATGAGAAGAGGATTTATAATTCCTAATTGGTGCCATCTTTGTAAGAATGACTCTGAGGATATCAGCCACCTGTTCATACATTGTGATTATGCCAAAAGAATTTGGAACTTTGTCCTTTCTAAATTTGAAGCTCTCTGGGTGTTGCCGAAGGATCTTAATCAGCTATGGAATCAATGGAACCCACCCTTCAGGCATTGTGTTATCAAAAGGATCTGGAAATTGGCTATCCCACATTTAATCTGGAGGATTTGGAAGGATAGAAATGATATCATTTTCAGAAATAAGAAGCAAAACTATAAACTCAGTATTGGCAAAATTTCTAATGGTATCAAAGAGGATATTGCCAGATTTAAACCTCCCAAGAACAAGAGTTATCCTGAGAATGAAGAGTACATCTTATCCAATTGGCAGATTGGAAATTGGAGCAATCCCGGGAATAGTATTGATAGATCTTCGATCAAATGGCATCCTCCTGATTCTAATTGGTACAAGTTGAACTTTGATGGGGCCTCTAAGGGAAACCCTGGGATAGCGGCAGGAGGAGGAGCAATACGGGATCATAAAGGTAATCTGATTGCTGCATATGCTGGAAAAATGGGAGTTCAAACTAATCATTTTGCTGAAGCATTATCTACTCTCTGGGGCTTGAGAGTTGCCCAGGCTCAAAATATTCAGAACCTAGTTGTTGAAGGGGACTCCCTAAATATCATTAAACTTCTTAATCAGTCCTCATCTCCTAGTTGGAGTATTAAGGATTTTATCTCTGAGTCCATAAGCATCAGTCATACTTTCAATAACATCAGAATCATGCATACTTACAGAGAGGGCAATAAATTGGCGGATGCGCTGGCCAATTATGGCATTAATGTTAATTTCACCATCTGGGATAATAACAACATCCCTAATCAGCTCCACAACAGCATTCATGCGGACTTTTATATGCAAGCAATCCCTAGAGATGAGTCATAATCTTTGGATGAAGATCAGCATCAATAACACTCTCACACGTGTTGCTTTAATGAATATGATGATGCAAATAATATCAAATATACATGATAGTAAGAATTATTTGGGGAACTCCAATTGGAGTTATTTTGATTTGAAAATCACGCATGCGGGATGTACTACAACTGTTAAAATCCGATTCATAGCTCCTCGAAACCGATGGAAGTTGTAATGTGATTGTTGATAGGGAGAGGGCTACTCACACACGTGACTTCCCGCAGGCTCAGTTCAGCAGTCACGCAGCCGTTCGTGGGAAGAGCAATGGCTATAGTTTCCAGTTTTGTGCGGCTTACAATAGCAAGAAGCGGACAGGTCTCTACGCACACAGGCATCTGGGAAATTGTTGTAATCAGTCTATCACAGAGAAGATGGGAGGACCTCCCTGCCAAATTGAGCCATGCGCGGACCCCGACTGGAAGGAAAATATCGAGCTTTGGAACATTCTCAGCAAAGGTGGCTTCACCAACTTCATGGAAAAGGTGCAGGGACATGACCAAAGCATTTCTGTGCATTTTGCTAAGGAATGGAAGGAGCGGATTGACTACGGGGGACAGAAGATATTGGTCAATGAAGATCTTATTGCTGAAGTGACCGGTCTTTGTTTGGAGGGATACCACTTCTTCAACAAAAGGGTTGATAGAGATGCTGAAGAAAGAAGATTTGTGGAGGGATCTGAGAAGCTCACATTTGGTACAGCGGGCCTGCTTGTCAGCTCAATTCCTCCACCCTATGATGAGGTTACTCGCATGATGATTCGATTCATCTCCTTGGAAGGTAGGTTTGTCACTGTCCCTGCTAAACATCTTATCTTTCTAAACCACTTCCGTAGGAATCGATTGGTTTGCTTTCCCCATTATCTGCTGAACTCCCTTGAACGCTCCATTTTGGAGTTTCAGAAGCACACCAGTGGTTCCCTTGCATCAAGGACTTATTTTGTTGATTCATAAATGTTGCCTTCTAAAATACCCTGGTCTTCCTTCCTCTCCTAGCCCGGCTACCCCTTTGATGGGCTCTGCTGCTGTCAGCCCTGTTTCTCCTCTTTGCCCCATCACCGCTTCTGTCACCCCCAGCCGGCTGTTCAAGCTTCTCCATCCATTCCCCCTGCTGCTGCTCCCACCACCCACCTCACCTCTACCTCTAAAAGACCGGTCACCAGGGCCTCCAGGAAGCTCAACCTTGAGGCTCTTGCTGTGGAGAAGGAGCCTTTCGAACTAGAGATTGCACATGACCTTCTGAATATCAGCAGTGCCAGTCCCCAGGAAGTGCAGTTGGATAGCTCTTCAAAGAGGTTGGAGGCCTTAGAGGCTGAGATGAAACTGTTGAAGGATGAGGTCAAGAACCTGGCTAAACAGAAAGGCAAGAAAAGCATGGAGGGGGAGGGGAACATTGATAGCAGTCAGATTGAGGACATCTATAAGAAGCTGACCTCCTTAGACTCCCACTTAGGGAAGGCCAAAACTAGACATGATTACAACATTTCCACCTTTAGGGCAATTGAGGAGTTCATTGAGGGTCATGCCAAAAGTGTTTCCAACCTCAGCGGTGTCCCGGCTACACTTTGGGGCAACGAAAAAGAAAGCAAAAGAACCATTGAGGAGCTTGATAAAACTGATGCTGCCCACATGACAACTTTGGGTATGTTTCACGCCTGGAAGAGAGTCAAGACCAGCATCGACAAAGCTGCCAAGAAGTAGTATTGGTTGCTTCTGCTGCTTCTGTTTGTTTTTTTTTGTTTTTTTGGTCTCTTTACTGCTTTTTTGCAGTAATTTTGTTGTTTTGTCTCGTTTGAGTAGTTGTTTCTGGGCTACTTTGAGCTTCATTGTAACACTTGGATCTTGATCCATTCTCTCTGATTCTCACTCTTATTCCGGCTCTCAGGCCTTCTTTTGTTCTCAAGGACATTTCTTCTAAAAATTGATTTACTCTTTTAGTCATCCATCCGTTTCCGGATGATACACATAATTGAAATTAAACTCGTTATTAGAGCTACATTAAGTGTTTTCCAAAATCTTTACATCATTCTAGGATCTCTATCTAAAATTATTAATTCAGTACTCCATGTAAACAAAATATTTTTAGTACAAATCTTCTTGTCAAAATAGGAGAATCATCCTTCGATTCCCAACAATAAAATATGCTACCTTTGTAAGTTTATCCACAACTACTAAAATAACATCTTGTTTATTTCTTGACATGGGCAACCCTTGAACAAAATCCATGCTTATCACTTGTCATTTGTACTACGGTATGCTATGAGGATACAACAAACCGGTTGGGTGCATATGTTCCACCTTAACACGTTTACATTCAAGGCAATGTGTCAAAAAGTCTAAAACATCCATTTTCATTCCTTTCCAGAAATATTGTTGTTTTATATCAGCAATCATTTTTGTAATGCTAGGGTGTCCAGAAAAAGGTGAATTGTGAAATTCTGCTAACAATTTCTTTCTCAAATCATTTAGTGAAGGTACATAGACTCTGTTTTCAAATCGTAAGATTCCTTCTTTATCAAAGTGAAAACCTTTATACCTCAAATCATTCGAATTTGCAGCAAGTGCTACTTTTACTTGCTGAAAGTAAGAGTTAGATTCCATAACACTTTTTACTTCATCCTTAAATTGAGTTCTTAATGTTATAAGAGTAGAAATGTGCTTCCTACGACTTAGAGCATCAGCCACTCTATTTTCTTTACCCTTTATATAACTGATGTCAAAATCATATTGAGACAAAAATTCTAACCACCTTCATTGTCTTGCATTAAGATTTGGCTAAGAGAATATATACTTTAGTCCAAGGTGATCAGTTTTTAATTCAAAAGGTTTACCAAGCAAGTAATGTCTCCAAGCTTGTATTGCATGAACAATGGCAACAAGCTCTAAATCATGTGGAGCATAATTCAACTCATGTAACTTTAGTTTTCTACTTTCATAAGCTATGACATGACCATTTTGTAACAAAATACCTCCTATACCTTCACCTAATGCATCGATTACCACCATAAAATCTCCATTAGGGTCTAAATACTTTGTAAGTATAGGTGCTTAAGTTAACTATTCCTTCAAGGTTTTGAATGCGCTTTCATATTTCTCACTCTAAACAAACTTTTTATATTTTTTACGTAAGGAAGTTATTGGTGCAGTATCTTAGAAAAATCTTTTATAAATTTCCTATAGTAGCTAGAAGTCCCATAAAGCTTTTAAATTCATGTACATTCCTAGAGTGCGAGGCCACTCTATTATAACTACAATTTTTGAAGGATATACAACAATTCCATTCTTACTTATTACATTTCCCAAATAGTGTACTTCTATGTCATAGGAAGAACATTTAGACAACTTACCAAATAACCATCTCTTTCTTAATATTCCCAAAACTATCTTCAAATGCTCATGATGTTCCTCAATACTTTTTGAATATATGAGAATGTCGTCCAAGAATATGAGCACAAATTTGTCCAAGTATTCTTTAAAGATATTATTCATTAAATTCATAAATGATGCAGGTGCATTAGTTAATCCAAAAGGTAAAACCATGAATTCATAATGTCCATACCTTGTTCTAAAAGCTGTTTTATGAATATCCTCATCCTTAATTCATAATTGATGATATTCAGATTGAAGATATATCTTAGAATATACCGATGCTCCATGCATCCGATCAAATAAATCATCAATCCTAGGAGTGGGTATCTGTTTTTGATTGTTTATTTGTTTAACATTCTGTAATCAATGCTAAATCTAAGGGTTTCATCCTTCTTTTCACAAAAATTACAGGTGCTCCCCAGGAGAAACACTTGGTCTAATCAAACCTTTAGACAAAATCTCATGCAGCTGAGCCTTAAGCTCTACTAATTCTATAATAGTCATTCGATATGGTGCTTTAGAAATAGGTTCAGTTCTAGGCTTTATCTCAATCACGAAATAAAATTCCCTTTTGGGTGGAAGACCTGGAAATTCTTTCGAAAATACATGTCACTGAAGTCACATAAAAATGGATATCATTCCATAATATCACTACTCTCTTCTGTTGATTTAGTAATTTTTACTGCATATAAGGTACATCCTTTATTTTTGGCCTTTTTAAGTTACATAGCTGACAGTTTTCTAACATAAATCTCACGTTTCACACCCTGAATCTATGATGTTTTCTGCAGGTTGTCTAAATAACTAATGTGTTTTTCAAAATAGTCCACTTTAGCCTTATGTTTTGCTAACCAATTAACACCTATGATTACATCATAAGACCCCAAAGGTGCAACATAAAGATCAACCTCAGTGGAAAAGTTAGGTAAATCAAGGATTGCTCCAAAAAGACACATACTAACCGTATGAACAACATTATTCCCATACTATACAGTCCATGTTTTATCCATGTTTCCAGCTTTTCTTTTTAGTTTTGATGCTAATTTACTAGAAATAAAACATTTAGTAGCTCTGGTATCAAAAATAATAGTTATAGGTAAGCCAAATAACTTACCCGAAACTTCTATGGGCGTGGCTTGTTTCTCATCCTGCTTGTCAGCTACGCAGTGTGTATCTAGTGCTGCTGATTACGATCATCCTTCATCAAATGACATTGATTCATGTAATGATATTTTCCATAGTTATAACAGCCTCCTATAGGTCCCTTCCTAGGCTCGGGTTTATTTCCAGCCTTAGAGTTATCGTTCTGACCCCCATAGGACTTTTGTCATTATTATTGTTCTTATAAAAGTTGCTCCGTGCATTACCAACAAAATTGTTTGTTGCTACTTTCTTATTAGTATCAGTTGAAAACTTACTTTTCATTTTGAATTTATTCCATGGTCCTTTCTTAGGTGTAAGAGATGATGAAGAGGAGTTGGGATTTTTCTTCCTTACTTCCTTCTTGTGAGCATAAATTGCCTTTAATTTTTGTTCCTGCCTTATGAATTTTTCAACAACCCCTTGCATTGTGGTTGGGCTGTGAACATCCACCTCTCCCCTATAACAGGATTCAATCCCATGATGAATTTTTGTATCTTGAACTTCTCATCAGTTTGGTATTGTGGTACATACTTAAGGAGTTTTGTAAATTGTTCCCAATACTCATTTACGATCAAACTTTCCTTAAGCTAAGTTATGGAATTAGTCATTTTCTAGTCATAGTAGAGTTGTGGTAGCCATTATTGCCTAATGTAACCTTTAAATTGGTCCCATGTGATATTGGCTTCATCAATATTCAACTCACCTTACGGCTATCCCACCATGAAGATGCTTCGTGAGAAAGATGATATGCTCCCCATATCACCTTTGTTTCTTCCGAGAAATTGCTTATTAAAAATATTTCTCCATTTCATTGAGCTAGTTCTTAGCTCCATATCTTAATGTGGTGCCATCAAACTTAGGTGGAATTATCCTTTTTATATCATTAGTGAGTTCAACTGTTAGCCTAGCCTTTTTGTTCTCGGTGGCGGTATGTTCACATTGTTATTATCAACACCCACATTGGCGTTGTCCCTTGGAGGTGGCTGATTATTGTTATCATCTTCTTATTCCTCCTCATTACCCATTACTTTTTCAATTACAACCAAATGATCTCGTGTCCAATAGGGCAGCAAGGATCTCATCAAGTTTATGGGTAGTTGCTGCTCCTTTCTCAAGTGGAGGGTTATTTGCAACATTACAACATTTCCTCTTGTTCTAACCATTTTTGTTACAAGAAAATTTTAATTTCATCGATTATGAACACAATAGGTCTAAAATCTATAACCTTCACTCGATACCAATATGTAAAATTCCCATTTTAAGACTTTAGAGAAAAGGGAATTTTTTTGGTAATATAATGTTCACTTGTTCTAAATAAAGCATTATTTAGAACAAACATTCCATGCCAATCAAATTCAAATAGATAACCATATGCAGCTGTAATGACTCGGTGATCCACCGATCTATTCATTTCATAACTCGGTAAGCTACCGATCTATTTATGTTATCTTAAGTATTGAATACATATTGTATACTTCGTATACTTGGTTTTCCTACCCTACACCGGGTATTGAGTGATTTGTTTAAAGAACATATCTGAATATCTGTTACCAATATTCATCTGATATCACATTGTTTTAAACTTGGTGATGTAGGAAAATGTAACCAGCAGCTTGTGATACTTTGGCCAAAGATTTATAACATAAGGTGTATGTCACTATTCCTAGATGACATACTCATTATATTGGAATACGTCCTTCACCTCACTCCTCTATTATCATCATTGGTCTTTACTGACTACTGTTAGTCCACTTGCCCCAGGTTTAACCCTAGCCCTAGTTAGAAACATAACTTATTATAGGAAGATGCTCACAATGGCTTAGGGTAAATGGGCATACTCGGTTGACCTAAGTCAACCGGATGTGCCAAGGCACCCTGAGCCATTGGAAGCTACTTCCTATCCTAAATATGCCACTAACCTAACCTAGAGAGAAACTAAGTTCAAGTCCAAGTTCTTATTGTGTGTAGATCTGGATGATCAATGCGGAAGGGTGATGCCACATGTAAACTACAATGCTATATTCTCGAGAAGACCCAAGTCTTCTCAAAAGTATAGACCTGCAGTTGGCATGTGTCAACATCCTACATAAACTGCCTCATTAAGATGTATATACTCCAAGGAGATCATTAATGAATTAATAATTTAGATTAAGTCTTTATTACAACAACCCTACTAAAACCTAATCCAACACTCCATAAGTTCTTTCCTAATTTTTTTCATTTATTCCATGAAGAACTTCCTTATCTTATGATTGCTTTTAAATTTTGTTTTCTTAGTTTAACCATTAGTTAACCAAAATAGGGTAGAGATATCATAAGTTTCATTTAAAATGTTCTTAAACTTTCAGGAAGGTTTAACAACAATGTATATCTAATTAAAGTAGAATTCATATTAAATGAAGTCTAATAAATAGTAATCATACCTCCAAACCTTTTTGGATTAAATTCAATTGAGAGAGAGAAGAGTCTTTCTCTACATGATTAAGTATTAGGGTATATCACTCCCGATATCCATATTTCTTAGTGCATGTTCATTATGCATCACATTATTATGTTAAATTGTTTAGATAAAACACATCATATTATGCAACTCAACAAGTTGCTTCATTATAGGGGAAATTGAACTAATTCCCATTATCCATTTTATCAAAGATAAAAAGATAAGCATACTTAATATAAAGAATATCAACAAGATGGAACTTTCATCTTCTTTATAAAAGTACAAGATAATTTACACAACCAATGCAAATAAAACACAACTCACAATTCATCGTTACTGTTTCACATGGAATGTTTCAGCTTTTGGGAATAGAGTTGATTCTATCCTTTCATTCCCTTGAGAAACAGATAAGGGTTAGGGCTAGGAGGAATACCTGTTGAATGTCGAGAGGGTGTGCACCTACCGTAGAGAGAGATATCAGGTCGACTACGAAGAACTCCTTTTTGTCTTGGAAGGACTACCTGTAAGTAAGAATACAAGACCACCAGATTTTAGCTAGACAATAAATGAGGGAACTCGCCTTGGCCCAGGAAATATAAAACTTCCTTTCGAAGGTGGTTAGTTCCCCTGCTAATATGAATTAACACAAATTCTAACAAATAAGCTATTGTCCAATTACAATTTGTTTACCTTGTTAGAACAATAGAGAAAGGGCTGGTCTTGGTTTAGAATCACGGTGACTGATGCCGGTCACTGTAACCGATACTGGTTGTTGGTAACCGATATCGGTAGGGGCAATGTTTTAGGGGCTTTTGGTGAAGGTTGGTTGTAAGGTGGTTGTGTTGTTTTATAAGGTTGATAAATGGGTGGGGTTAGGTAATGGGGTGATGAGAAGGACTCAGAGAGTACGGGGGGGGTGTTCTTGGGGTAACGTAAGGGTAGAGGAATGACAGTTAGATGTAGTGTGTTGCTGGGTAGTAGATTTAGGAATAGACTTATGATGGCTGTGATTCAGAAGTTCAAGAAATGTTATTAAAAGGACATACAAGATATTACTTACGATTATTGATAAGGATGCGAGTCCAAGAAGCTGTGATGGCGGCAGCGAGAACTCATGTAGGATGACCTCAATCAGGAGATGAGCTATCTTCCCTCCCAATGAATAGATGAGTGTAACAAGGCTCTGGTTACTCGATTGCGATTTTGGACTTGATGTCCTTCTCTGTAAACTCTTCTTGTTTCTTTCACTTGTCTTTGTTCGGCTAAGTAAATTCCGGATCCTTCTAATGACTTGATTCGGATCCATGAAAATCCAACCCTTTGTTTTTGGTTGGGAGTGGTCATTTATAGGAACCGATGGCGATTCGTAAACCGACGGTGGTCGAGTAGGAACCGGTATCGGTCAGTCAAGGTGGACTATTTTTAGTAAAATAGCCAGCCTTCCCTCCTTTTCTCCCGAGGGATTAGTTGCGGGATTGGTCAAGTCATTATGAGGTTGGTTTTAGGTGCGGGTGAGGAGTCATTAGTCATGGGTGTGGATGTAGACAAAGTTATAGGTCTTAATTAGGTTAGTTTAGGGTTAAGACTAGGTCATGATGAGGTGGCGAAATGAGGTGGCAGTTATGGCGATGTGGATTTATTAATTATAAGGTAATTAATAAATAATTTTGTAAGGTTTAGGTGATGAGGTTAGGTTGTGAAATGAGATACGGGGCACGGGGGTCGTCAGACACAAATTTGGTGTCTACATTAGCCCCTTGTTGTCGTGTAGCTTGTCTTGTAAAGCTGCACAGACAATAATAAGAAGTGGTTACCCCTGTTAAGGGTATAGGTAATCCCCCTCAAATCTATCACAGATTGAGATAGCGTGAAATCAGGGATAGGGTTGATAAAGAGTAAACGGTGTTGAGATGATGGTGAGATGGTGGGGTAGGTCCAAAGAAGCAGACACACGTTGACATGCAGTAGTGCGACCAGGGTACATGATTTGAAGAGAAAACAAGCAATTCATAGGCAAAGGTTGATAGTTTATCCAAACAAGGGTGATATAATCCTGGTATCCAAGGCATAGGAAGTAGCTCCAGGGGATATAATGGGTAAGGTACATGAATGTTTAGGCATGTTCGATAGTACCTAATGGTGGGTTTGGTTGAGATAAACGTCACGGTCTAGGTCTAGGAAAAGTTGGTCGACTGATCAAGTCGAGTACCCTAATCATGCTAAAACACATTCAGGTGAGCTCGATTGGACAAAAAGTGACAGGATGGGTGGGTAAAATTGTAATGTGTTGGTTTGGGGTGAGGTATTTATTTGGTGCGGCCTTGGGTCGGGCCGATTGATTAGTGAGGGCCGTGGGTCGGGCCTGATAGGTTGAGTGCGGCCTTGGGTCGGGCCAAATGGTTGGTGGCGGCCTTGGGTCGGGCCGGATAGTTGGTTGCGGCCTTCAGTTGGGCCAAATGGTTGGTTGCGGCCTTGGGTTGGGCCAAATGGTTGGTTACGACCTTGATCGAGGCCAAATGGTTGGTTGCGGCCTTGGTCGGGCCGAGAGTTATTGGTTGGGGCCTTGGGTTGGGCCAAATGGTTGGTTGCGGCCTTGGGTCGGGCCTTGGGTCGGGCCAATGAGGTCAAAAACGGCTAAATAGCAATTGAGTGTATAGGCGATGTGGTGAATAGGCAATGTGGTGAGAAAGGGAGATTGGTGAATAAGGGCAGAAGTTGGGTGAAGTTAGGTATTAAACCGATATCGGCTATATATGACCGGTATCGGTTAGGTGACCGATACCGGTTCCTTAGGGCACAATATAACCGATATCGGTTATAGGTCAAAAACCTATAAAAAGAAAAATACGGCCTGTCATTGTCAAATTGTCAATTTGAAAACCAATTTGAGTTGTCTGAGGTGTATTGTTGAGATTGGTGCATTTGTCGGCTGAGGTGGCACTATTTGAGTGGAGAAGTGAGTGGTTGGTAGGCCCTAGTGAGTAGGAGGTAGCAGTTGATTGGTGGAGGACCCAACAGAGGAGAGTTAGAGCCATGACACGGCCGGGGAGGAGCGGAGGTCTTTGGACCAGTGGACCACCACCACCTATCCCACCACGATGACGTGTCGTCGTACCGGTAGGTTCGAAACCCTTCATTGTGTGAATTTGATGTTGTTAAGCTATATTTGGGTTTGGGGTAGGAATCCATGTTTTTAATAAAAGAATTAATAAATGGAAGTGGTTTGGAAAAGGGAGAGGGTAGGTAGGGTAGTTAGGCTAAAACGGTAGGGTGGGTAGGTTTTTAGGATTTTTTAATGGGTAAAATGGGAGTAATAGGTCAAAAAAGGGTTTGGGGGGCCGCGTCGGGTTCGGCTCCGTGATTTTACAGTGACCGATGCCGGTCACTAAGCGACCGGCATCGGTCAAGAAGTTTTGGGGCAAGGTTGGTTTGTGGTTGACCGGTGTCGGTCGTATGGCGACCGGCGTCGGTGGAGACATTGTGGAGGGAGGACCGGTGGCGGTCATGGGTGACCGGTACCGGTCCGTAGCTAGGATTATTAATTTGGTTGGTTGGGTTTTGTTGTTGTTTTGAATTTTTGGTCGTTGTTTGGGTTGTTGTGTGGGTGTTTTGGTATTGTTTGGGTTGTTGTTTGGGTGTGTTGGTATTAATGGTTTGGGTTTTGTGTTTATTGTTGGGCTTTGTGTTTTTGGGGGTGAAGAGGGAAGGGGTAGAGGTTGAGAGGAAGGGTGATTAGTGGGTGGGGGGAAAAATGGGGCGGTTGTGTGGTCGGGCGGGTAAAAGGGGGTATAGAAGGTTAAAGTAGTTGTTGTTGTAAAGAGTAGGGCTAATGCAGTGGGTTGGTTTTGCAGGCACGTCAGCAGCTGACGATGCGGGATAGGATGCCCCCGCTGTTGAGACGGATGTGGCCACACGTGTCCGCAGTGATGCTCCATCATGTGCTTAGGTGGGACTTGGCGAGTCCAGCGATATAGGGCTATAGATAGGGATCACAGTCTTATGGTTGCCCTCATCGAGAGATGGGATCCGTGACCAATGTGTTCCATCTCCCGACTGGAGAGATGACGATTACACTGGAGGATGTGTATCGCATCCTTAGACTACCGATCGATGGAGAGGCAGTATTCCAGGTAGATGCGGAGACAGCCATGGACAACATTCTACAGGTATTTGGGGATGTAGCCGCGTTATTGACCTATCACAGTGCGAGCATTGCCTATGGGGACATGTATCGTGCCCACAGACATGAGACACGGCTTGCCGTGTTGATGATGATCGGCATCACATGCTTCGCCCTCCCAGACTCAGAGGGAGGCCACTTTCCACGGCGCTGATGGGGGTGCTACACGAGATGGTGGAGGAGCATACATGTTATGCGTGGGCACCAGTATACCTAGTGCAGTTATACAGAGAGCTGTGGGGCTATCGCCGGATGAGGCGATTCGGGATTTGTTCCACATTTTTGTTACATTGCTGGGCATATGAGCATATCATATGCATTCGACCAGTAGGGCTGCCCCAGCAGCCGGGGCCACAGGTGATATATAGATATGGTTTTCAGAGGTGGTTGGGGGTCGTGGGCCAGCCACGAGTAGTTCTCGCACGAGATGTAGCGTATTACCGTCATGTATTAGAGGGCGTGACTACCTTGGATATTGTATGGAGGCCTTACAAAGGTCATCAGCCCCGTGGAGGAGCCCGATCACAGTTGCGTTGGATCCAGTATACATTCTGGATAGCGGGACGGAGGCCGGGAGAGCATGAGTGGATACCCCTGGAGAGGGTACGGCGGCGATTGGGGTTATGACAGATGAACCACCGCCCTTCCCTCGATGCACCGAGGGATGATGTAGAGCCCTACTACCTGCACCACATCCCGTGAGACCCAGTTGGGTAGTAGAGAGGCAGCGCGAGATAATCCGTAGATAGCAGCCTTGCCGCACAGATCATTTTTGGTATAGTGGGCGGGGAGAGAGCCGCGAGAAGCACAGCCCGCAAACGAGACTTAGCGCGCTATTAGAGCGAGAGAGGACCAGCTCGGGGATAGGTATAGTTATTACGAGGGCACTTATTCTTTGCACACGAGCATAAATAGGTGTCCAACGAGCGGTTAGCTTGAGGCGCGAGTGCGAGCACAAGCACGAGCACCACCACAGCACCACCACAGCACCACCAGGCACCAGGCAGACGCACAGTACGTACCGCCGAGCACGGTCTAAATAGACCATAGGCACAGTACCCACCGGCCACGAGGGCCATTATTATTAGGAGTCGAGGACCAGCCCGATAGCGATGGTGGCACGGGCCCGCTATATGGAGGTGAGAGCGGAGGCCCAGTATTATCAGGATGTCGTTGATGGTACCAGGGCTGACTATCAGCCATATGCGGTGCACAGAGCTGAGACCTCTCGTAGCCAGAGATCCCAGGGGGGTGCAGCCACAGCCGGTGGGTCCGTGATAGGGAGGAGGCGGGAACCATGGCTAGGACCCGCAGGGAGAGGTGCTGAGGGCGGTGGAGAGAGTTGAGACATCCCCGGTCAAAGATAGATGTTTTTGTTTGTACATTGGGTATAGGCACCGGTCTGCACCGGTTATGTTTATAGAGGCTTGCGTGCTCACATATGATTTATTCATTCATTTATTCATTTATTGTATATACTGGCCTACGAGCCGAGTCACGGGTTATCTGATTGATATCTGAGCTGCGATATTTTGATATGAGAAAGTTGAGAGATGTTTGTGATTATTGTGGCTGCGTGCTTTGGCTTTGTATTATTATGAGATCACAGAGGCCCCTATGTAGGGTAAGTTGTATATTTGAAACCTTTGATATATAGATATATATGATGATTTTGATCCATATGCTGTGTTTAAAATGTTTTAAGTATTTTGTTGATGGTTTGTGAAATTTAATGTATGATGAGTTTGATCCACATGGTTTATATATTGATGGTGTTGATGTCTTTTGTTGATGGCTTTTTGAAATGGAATGTATGTATATATAGATGATGAGTTTAATTCACATGTTGTGTATGCTGATTTTGATGTATATATATATGATGTCGTATGTATGTTGTCGATGGTTGTTATAATGTAGATAGATGATGTTGCTGAAATTGTGAGGATATATATATGTGATTTGGATGACAAATATTGATAATGGTGTTGTTATGCAGGAAAAAGAGGTGGGCGCTACAAAAACTGGGTAGAAAATAAAGAAAGAACTATGTTTAAAAAAGGTAGGTATAGGACCGATATCGGTTAGGTAACCGATGTCGGTGGACAATGTACCAATATCGGTTAGCTAACCGATATCGGTTATTCAAAAATGAGCTTTTCTAAAAATAGAAAAGCTTGGGTGGCAACTTAAGTTCTTATTTTTAGTTCTTATTTTGAGTCCATGCAAAAGTTAAATACGAATACGATTTGTTGATGAGGTGAGACAAGTGATTGCATGAGAGAATTGAGTGATAAGGAGGAAAGAGATAGGGAAAGTGAATGTGGGCTGAGATTCGAAGGTAAAAACTGACAAGTTATATTTGAAGAGGGTGATGAACATGGTTGAACAAGGAGAAGCATCTAGCGAGTAGGGCGAGAGGGAAGACAAGTTCCACCTCAAGCTGCTGCAACCCAAGAGGTAAACGTTTTGGTTGTAATTTGATTCTTGCATGTTTTGTGAATAGGATGAGGGAGATTAAGTAGATAAAGATGAGAAAAAGAAGGTGATAGGCAAGGGTTCGGGGTGGTTTGAGTGTGATGGGGTAGGTAATCAGGGGTTTCGGGTATGTTTGTATGTACGAGAGAGGGGTAAACGATCAAATTATTGTCGTAGGTGGTATTTTAAGGCAGGGTGCATAAATTTGACAGTGACCGATATCGATTAGAGATAACCGGTATCGGTTATTGAACCGGTACCGGTTATCTATAACCGATACCGGTGACTGTAGGAATTTCCAGAATGTGAGAAAAAACCCTTGGGGATTTGATTTATTGAATGGCGGTGTGTCGTTTTGATGTGTGCGCAGTGGAGGCAGGGTTAAGGATGAACGATATTGTGCCAGCGTTGTTGTCACGAATCTGAGCGGATGTAACACCAGCGGAATGGGCATTGATAAATCGTTTGGGGTTAAGTGGAATCCACTATTATTCATGAATCGCACGTAACCATGCTATGTTACAGGTGTTGATTGAGAGATGGAATCCAGAGAGGAATACCTTCTATCTACCAACAGGGGAGATGACAGTGACATTGGAAGATGTGTTCCGTATTTTGAGACTCCCAATTACAGGAAGACCAGTATATCAGGCATTGCCTAGCGGCGGGGAGCGATAACAGCAGTATTTGGTCCATACGCACGAGAGTTGACACAGCGAGGTTTGACATTCACTTATGGTATAATGTATGCAGCACACCCTGAGGCAACAAGGTTGGCAGTGGTATTAATGATAGTGGTGGGGTATTATGCATTACCGAGGCGGATGGCGGAAGATTTCCAAAAGCATTGATGAGTGTTATTTGGGAAATGATAGAAAGGAATGTGAATTTTTCATGGGCACCCAGCATATTTGCAGCGCGAGTTATACGAGGGTTTATGGACTTGTAGGTGAAATCACGGGATGACACTAGATTGTTCATACTTATTACATTGTTGGGCCTATGAGCACATTGTGTGTGTGACCCATAGGCCGACCCATCTAGTCGGGAGAGACAGAGTGCGAGGTTGGGATTCGAGACGATGGGTCCGACGAGAACAAGAGGCAATATCCCGAGCCGTGACGGTGACACTTTGAGTATCATAGGCGGTATGGGAGATGGTGATGATTGTGGATATCTGTTGGAGGCCTTACGAGAACTATATGGTAACAGAGAACATAGGCGAGGAGTTGAGGGTGTAGAGTGATTGAGGTGGATCGCGGGACATGGCTAGCGGTGAGTATGAGAGGATTCCTCTAGATCGCGTGCGGCGACAATTTAGGTTTATGCGGGGATGTACCCCGGCTTATAGACCATATATGAGGATCGATGCGGAGGCATCATTCTCACCTCCTCGGCCAACACCTCCGAAAGGGCCGAGAAGAGATAGCGACCCGATCGTAGGGTAATGGATGCGGAGCAGCAGAGGCCTATAGAGTATGGTGGGTAGCGAGAGCTGCGAGGTGTACGTGATCATCGCCACATAGCTGTGATTACAGCGGAGAGAGATCATTTGCAGAGTTTAGTTCATCAGCTCCAAACGCAGGTGAATGAGACAAGAGGATTGTTAGTGGTTTGAGGAGTCATGAGTGGAGAGAGTAGATGCGAGATTCCTCCATGTGAGAGAGCGTATTCATATGTTACGAGAGAGATTGGTAGATCGGTGGGTGGTACCATAGCTGTGTGGCCTTTGAGGATGGAGAGGCCAAGTGAGAGGCGTCGACGATCATGATCATCACACGGTCGGGATGAGCGCGAGGATCTAAGTGAATGTTATAGAGGTATAAGAATAAATAAGGATGCCGACCTGCGCGTCGATGATAGAGAAGATGTATTTGTTGAACATCTAAATAAAACTAAATATGTATGTTGATTTGAGTTATAATAATGAGAAGGGTCATGTTTTGAATGTTTGTTTTGAAAAATGATAAAGATGAATGTTGGCGAAATGAAATACACAAAAATATGTATATTTACAACACATGCTAAGTTATGGGAGGGGATGGTCGAGCTAACCTTGGGAGACATCATATCTCCTAAGTGCTGCCTACATAGCCCATTGCACAAAGCAAGGAGGGGCCTCAGACCGATGTAGTTCTCCCTTAGGGCCAGGGAGAGGTGAATTCAGGCAATTTAGGTATGTTTAGGCAATTTTTGGGTTGGTAAAAATATTGATATTGGTAGGGTAATGTTGTTGGTGTTGGTAAGGAATTGGCGATGTTGGTATAGGTATAGGTGAAGCGAAAGTTAGCCTACCCAAGTGGTAGGGAACCATGTCTGATTACGATCAACACATAATCCTAGATTCGAGTCAAAGAGGAAAAAGTGCTTTGTAGGTGAAAAGAGCTAAACAAACCACATAATAACGTAGAATGAGCTTGAACCCCTAGGTACCGTGCATAAACGAGAAGTCGATAGGTGAAAAGAGTTGTATAATCACAATATATCGGGTATACGTCACGTCCCTTGAGTTTTGTTGTGTAAACAAATGGTGAGGTGAGGTGGATGGTGTAGCTGAGGTGCAGAGAACTTGTTATAAAGTGAGTATTCTGACGAAAGAGAACCTAACCTAAATAGACAAGTCCATGACTCAAAAGTTCTTTTGAATACTGCTTTTATTTTTCTGGATATAGACTGATCGATGTGGGAAGTCTACAAGGGATATGTATCTTATTACTCTTGAGGTCTTCACGAAGCTGATCAATGTGAGAAGCTTCTGATAAAGGCTGACTATGTATAGCTGTCCTTCAAGGGAGTAGTCTATTTATAGTAGCAGATGCGGCATTTGTGTATAGCTGTCCTTCGGGGGAGCAGTCTATATATATAATAGCAGCAATAGTTTGGCATATAGCTTGTCCTTTGAGGGAGCAGTCTATGTATAATTTAGAGATCTAGATGTCCGTTTGGCATAAAGCATCTAGTTTTGTAGGAAGTTTGACTCAAGAAAATCCCATAAGTGTTTAATTAAGAATGTGTCATTTGAATACTTTGAAGTCATGGACTAGACTAAAAAGGGGAAGGCATTTTTAAAGGGAGGTGATAATCAAACCATGTGAGCTTGATTTTATTTTGAGATGTAGGAAACAAAGTGTATGCGGTGGTAAATGAGCTCAAGGGACGAGCGCAAGGTAGATAATAAGTGATATAACACTAAATTCAACAATAGAATGGTCGAAGATGCAAGGCATTAAGGGGCTCAGGCTCAGGTTTACCATTAAGCGAAGCTAAACGATAAGTGCCTATTCCATAAGTGTGAGTGATAATGTAAGGCCCAATCCAATTGGGAGCAAATTTGCCACGTTTTCTCTTTTCTAGTTTGGTTACATGTTGATTCTCTTTGAGGACAAGATCACCAACGTTAAAGGTACGCTCATGAAGTCTCTTATCATAAGCATGCTTGATGCGTTTTGATAGATTTGAAGGTGGTCAAGAGTCAGTAAGACGACGCTTGTCAAGAAGCTCTAATTGGGCTAACCGCTCTTGTCAAAATCATCGTTGGTGAGAATATCCTGAAGAGATATTTTGAGGGAGGGTATTTATATTTCGAGAGGCAAGAGAACCTCGGTACCATATACCAAAGAAAAGGTGTGGCATTAGTGGAGGTACGAATGCTAGTACGATAAGCCCAAAGGGCAAAGGGGATGTGATCATGCCAATTTCTTCCGGACTCATTAACAACTTTCATGAGGATTTTGGTTAGGGTTTTATTAGAAGATTCAGCCTGACCATTGGCCTGTGGATAGTATGGTGACGAGAAGCTAAGTTTGATACTGAAGTTGTTACAAAGGTCTTGTAACAACTTATTTTTGAAAGATTTTCCATTATCAGTTATCAGGCGATGAGGAACACCAAAACGACAGATAATGTGGTGGTTAATGAACTCTACAATTTTTTCTTTTTTGGTTGAAATGAGTGGAATAGCCTCCACCCATTTTGTGTAATATTCGGTTGCTGTGATTATCCATCGGTGACGTTGTGAAGAGGGTGGATGAATCTCACCAATAAGGTCTAAACCCCATTGTGAGAAAGGCCAAAGATCTCGTGCGACCTGTAGCGGATGGCTAGGAGTATGTTGAAGGTTGGCATGTTGTTGACACATAACACAATGCTTAACATACTCATAGCAGTCGTCATTAAGAGTAGGCCAATAATAACCTAGGTGAAGGATTCATTTGGCCACAACAAGGCCACTAAAATGTCCACCACAAATACCGTCATGGACCTGTTGGATGGTATAGGTGACCTCCGCGCCGGTTAGACATCGAAGGAGGATGCCATCAAAGCCACGTTTATAAAGGAGTCCCCCCATGACGACATAATGAGAAACACGTTTAAGAAAAGCACGTTTTCCGGTACTAGTAAGGTCAGGTGGGAGAACAGAGGTTGTAAGGTAGTCATGAAATTGGTGATACCAGGTATCCTGCAAATTAGCAGACACATTATTTATCATACAAACAACCGGGGCTGAGTAAGATGGGGCAAAGAGTTGTTGGACCAAGACGAAAATGTCAGAGTCAGTTGATGAAGCAGGAATTTGTGAGGCTAAGCAAGCCATAGTATCTGTAAATTTGTTAGTGGAGCGGGGAATGGTTTGGATAGAGTAATGAGTAAATAAGGTTAGAAGTGAATCCACGTAGTGTTTGTACTTTTGAAGTTCCTCATTTTTACATTGGTAGATGCCCATGACTTGATTGACTACCAATTGAGAGTCACCAAAAATATTGATAGATTTGACACCTAAGTGTAATGCAACCTGGAGACCCAAAACTAGGGCCTCGTATTCCGCTGTATTATTAGTGCAGGGGAAATCAAGCCGGAATGAAAGAGGCATAGGCTCAGCGTCAAGAGGAATGAGAACAACGTCGGCTCCTCTGCCGCTGGCATTTGGATCCATCGAAGAAGAGGGTCATTGGATACGACTCCTCCTTGAGTGAAAGAGTGGCGATGAGTTCGTCGGGGAAATTAAAATTGGTAAATTGCGCCCCAGGTAAAGGGGCTTCCGTGAGTTGGTCGGCAATGGTTTGTCCTTTGATTGACTTCTGGTGTATAAATTCAAGGTCGAGGTCAGCAAGGAGCATAAGCCATCGGGCGATGCGTTGGTTTAGATGAGGTTTGGCATACATATAATGGATGGGGTCCGTGTTGGTGATGATGAAAGTTTTGTGATTCAGGAGGTAGTGTCGGAGTTTGGTGGCCACAAATGATAGGGCTAGGCACAATTTTTCTACATGTGTATACCTAGTCTCATAATCCACCAGAGTATGACTTATATAATAAACGGCTTGTTCTCGATACTCAGAGTCACGATGTGCGAGCATGGCCCCTACAGCGTGGTCGGTGGCGGAAAGGTAAAGGTAGAAAGGGCAATCGTCCTGAGGTGGGATAAGCACGGGTGGCTGCAAGAGATAAGCTTTGAGAGCCTCAAAGGCTTGGTGGCACTCTTCGCTCCATTGAAAGGCAATATCCTTTTTAAGGAGGTGATGGAAAGGTTGACATCGATCCGAGAGTTGGGAGATGAAACGCCGGATAGATTGGAGTTTACCTTGCAAACTACGCAATTGTTTGAGGTTAGTAGGTGGGGGCATTTCTAGGATAGCTTTGACTTTAGATGGATCGACCTCAATGCCACGCAAAGAGATGATAAAACCAAGAAGTTTTCCCGAAAGGACACCAAAGACACATTTCTTTGGTTGAAGACGGACAGAATATTGTAACAGGCGATCAAAATAATGGTTAAAACATCGAGATGTTCACTGCGATGTTTAGATTTGCCAAGAAGATCATCGACATAATCTTCAAGAATAGTGTGCATAATGTCATGAAAAATGTAAGTCATAGCCCGCTGATAGGTCACACCAGCATTTTTAAGGCCAAACGGCATGACACGATAACAAAAGGTTCCCCAAGGAGTGATGAAGGCAGTTTTATGTTGATCGGCCGGGGCTACCAAAATTTGATTGTATCCCGAAAAGCCATCCATGAGAGAAAGCATCTCATGGCCCGCAGTGAGATCAACAAGTTGATCAATACTTGGGAGGGGGAAGTCATCCTTGGGGCAAGTGAGGTTAAGGTCTCAGAAATCCATGCATATCCAAAAGTCCCCGTCGCTTTAGTGGCAGTGCGATGTTAGAAATCCATTGAGGATAGTCAATAGGCAAGATGAAGGAAACATAAAGAAGTCGTTGAAGCTCTTCTTTGACCAAGAGGGCAATGCGTGGATGCATTTTTCTTAGTTTCTATTTAACTGGCTTGGAATCGGGTTTTAGGGTAATGTTATGGACCGCAATGTCAAGATCGATTCCTGGCATGTCAGCGTAGGACCAAGTGAAAGCTTGGTTGCGAGCACGAAGGAAGGTAGTGAAGGCAGCTTGTTCTGATGTGTTAAGGGATTGTCTGATCTTCACAATGTGGGGATCCTCCTCTATGTGGATATTGATTTCTATAGTAGACTCATTCAACATGGTTTGAGTTTCAGACGGTAAAGCGCGTTGAATATAGGAGTCGTCCGCACCCAGGTAAGTGAGGATGGAGTCGTCATCTTGGCACTCAACAACATTAATTGAAGGTGGATCCTCTTGATCATGTCTAGGATATAGAAAGGGAAGAGAAGACGGATCCTCATTATCGCGTTGATAAGTGAGAGGACCTAGGAAGATAGCATTTATGAAAAAAAAGTTAAGGAGGGATAGATTTAGGATCTATCGACTCACGTAGGTGACGATGGAAAATGGGTGATGATGGTTCGGTAGGGGTGATGTCATCATATTCCAAGAGACAAGCCACGACAGGTTTCCTTCGATGTAAGTGTTTCAGGAAATCCGAGACCACTACGATCATTTTGTTTGCGTGTAGTCATGGGAATGATTGTATGTCGGCCTTGTTCATAAAGACCAAAACCAAAGCCTTTCCAAGCACAACGAGTCAAGAAGGTGAGGGCGAAAACGATTTGTCGAACTATTGAAAATAAGATTGGAAAGGAACCACACCAAGAGGAGGTTTAGGGGTAACGGAGGATGCGTCGACACCCCATACATTAGGTTGGTGCGGAAATGAGCTGGTCCGTAGAGATTACTTCCCCCACGCGACGGTCATAGGTAGGATGCGCATGTAACTGTCCGTACTCCTGTGGGGTATGGAAAGAACTAATGTTATATAGGCGATACTCCCCCAGCGTAAGGTGTTGAAAAACATCTACTAAGGGGTCTGAGGTTGGGATGTTAGCATGGGAAAGGAAGTGGTATTTGTGACGGCGGTTTCATTGGTTGAAGGTGTAGGTGTGGTTGAAGTGGATGGTAGAGGTGTGGTTGAAGTGGATGGTTGGGTTGGATGAATGGGTGTCTTGACTAGTACAAGCACATCATTAGGGCGATATAACATATTGCAAGTTTTGAAGGGGGGAGGATCAGCTTTTACGGTGTAGGACTTCCCCTCGTACTCAAATTTTATGCATCTATGTAAGGTGGAGGGAACGCATCCCATAGCCCGATCCAAGGGTGGCCTAACAACATATTGTATTGGAACTCTCCCTCAAGGACATAGAAGAGTTCGGGTAAAGTACGTGGTCCTACACGAATGTTAAGGATCACGGTGCCTAAGGTAGAAGTAATAGCATCATTGAATGACCGCAACATGATGGGGTTGGCACACATGCAGCTAGAAGGGATATTCATTTGTTGGAAGGCTTTTGAAGAGATGATGTTTAGGCTAGCACCCCAATCATAACATGCGTACCGAATGTCCCGGACGTAAGCTGAGATGAAAAGAGCAGGGTCAGGATCTTCAACACCAAAGTCGATAATTTCGTCTTGGAGAAACGCGATGGCAATTGCTTGTCATGCGAGAGGCGAGTGGTTGGGGAGATGAGTTGTTTGGTGAGCAAAGCAACGTGATTGGGTGTGTGAATGGAGGTAATAGGCAAGGTTTCATTAGGTAAGACCTCTATCCCTTGAAGGATTTCAATGAGAGCTTGTCGATGAGATTCAGAAGTCTGAATGAGATCATACAGTGTCATTTTTACAGGTGATTGGTGAAGCTATTTGATCATGGTTCGGTGGGCAACTCCATTAGAGATGGGGTAGGTGGGTCCACGAATAACCACTTTAGGTGGTGGTGTGATCGGGATGGTGGACGGAGAAAGGGAGGCCGCAGGTGTGCTTTCTTTCACTTTCCCATTGTTTTTACGCCTCAGTAGTAGCACTAATCATATTGATCTCGTGAATACGAGAGGAGGAAGATGGTATGGATAAGTCCTGGTCTTCGAGAGGTGGAGTTGTAATAATGATAGATTTTGGTGAGGCGGGGACAGGTAGTATAGGAGAGGGAATTGAAGCTAAAGGTCTCTCCCTTCGTAAGTTGTCTTTCTTAACTTTTCTATCTGAGAGAGGTGACTGACGAAGTATGGCTTTCAATGCTTTGCATCCCTCTACATCATGTCCTGGTGTGCGGTGGTAAGCGCAGATTTTAGACTCATCATAACCTATTGGTCGAGGTTTAGATGGGTCATAAGGTCTAAGTGGGGGTAGGGAAATGGTCGCATTCTCCACCAACATAGCAAGGATTTTGGCGTAAGACCCTTTGAGTGGGTCAAAGTTAGAGGAAGATGAGGCTATTAACTAGGTAGATTCTGGTAATGATGGGGTATGGTTGATTTGTATGGGTGGCGGTTTAGCCAAGGGGTTTTGATAATGGGTTTTAACTAAACGTGGCTTATTTGGCACGAAGCTATGTTTAGCTGGTTAGATGATGAGGCCACAAATGATGTGGTATCAGAAAACAACCACGGAGAAATAGGAGTGACATCAAACAAATGTTTTAATGATGGAATTTGTTTAGAGTTGATAGGTGGACGGGATACATGGGGTGACGGTGTTGATATACCCTTGGATCTTTGTATGGGTGCAAAAGCGTAGGTCGTTTCAAAGAAAATGCGGGAGGTATGATATATTGATGCGAGGTGGAGGGATGAGGTCCCAATATGGAAGGTAGGTGTGACAACAATGGTTTTAGTTGTGATAGAGACATAGGTTGAGGAGATTGAGTCTGTCTCCTAAGTGGATGGATGGCTTTATTTTTAGATAAATCAAGCCGCTTAGGTGGGTGTGTTAGACTGGGTATTGGTGAGGTCCCAAGCGTAGGCGAAGATTTGGTTAGGATAATAGAGGTGGATGAGGTATTTGGTAGAGATGAGGGGGGTGAAGATGAGGACATAGGCATTTTAAGCTTCTGTAAACACTTTGGGTATATGGTAGAGGCGTCTGGATCGGTCATCTACATTTGAGTAGAATATGGCGTACTCAAACGTTCCCATAGGACTCGTCTATCTCCTGAGGGATGACAATCCTCGTGTGTGAATTGGAATTTTGATATGGAAGAGAGGTGTGTTGTGATTCCGGTCCACTGTGGGTGTGATACAGGGGGTAAATGAGGCACTGTATCAATGGGCGTTAAGAGGTCAACCGGTCACTGAAAAGATTTAGGCGATGAAGAACTAATAGGTAGGAGGGCGTGTTTGAGAGGATCCGTCATGTTTAAAGAATGTGGTGATGTCGGTGCAAGAGGTCTCTCGTCTAAGGATGACAAAAGAAGTTGTGAGCCTTCCTCTTGTATAGCAAGAATGGTAGAAGGAGACGTTTGGGAAATAGATAAGTTAGATAACATCCGCTCACAGTCTTGCAAGGATGTGGTGTAAGAAGTTTCATCTGTAAGAAGAGAACTCTGGGTGGTTAATTCCTTGATGGGTAAAGGAACGGCAAGGATTTCGTCTTGTCTTGATGGTGAGGAAGGGGGTTCGGGTTCCTGCGTTAGTGAAGAAGTTTGATTCAGAATTTTTTCAATAGAGGATTTTGGTGGGATTCAAGATCGCATGGATTTCATGAACACTCTCCTCGGCTAAGATATCTTGGTTTATGTTCTTTGTAGAAGAGTGATTCGGGAAGGGTTTGTTAAATATTTTCAAATTTCTATTAGCGAGGGCATTAGGATTATCGAGGTTATATCCCTGCATCAACCATTTCTGCACTATGTTTTTCAACATATTGTAGTTTTGTGGCTTGTGTCACTTTATGCGGTGAAAGTTACAGAAGTCATTTTCTTTGTACCAAGGTATAGCGCGGGTGGAGTCAAACCCGGAGTGAGGTTTAACAGGAGGCAAGGTGATAGCTCCGGATTTGAGCAATTTTTCCAAGATGACACCATAAGTTTCTCCCAAGGGAGTGTAATTGATGGGCTCGGCTTTATACTTATAGGCGGTTTTTGGTGGGGTATTAGACGGTGCTTGAGATTTGACCATCACCGCGTGGACAGCTCCTTTTGATTTCGAAGAAGTGGATGTGTGAGGAGTGGTGGTGTTAGGTTTATTGGTGGAATCTGGAGTTCGAAATTGGGGTTTTTGTTGCGCAACCGCAATTTCTCTTCTTCTAAGGCTCGAATCTCTAGTTTTCGAGCCATAGTAAAGGCCTCGTCAAATGTGTGGAAAGTTTGAATTTGGAGGGTAGGAGAGATGTGCTTAGCGCAGGCCCGCGTAAAAAGTTTAGATAAGTTCGGCCTGAGGCAAGGCATATGTAAGTTGGTTGATAAGGCCCCATCATCATCCAACGAAATCTGCGATAGATTCGTCTTCAAATTGTCGGATGGCATAGAAGTCGGTGATAGATACTTTCTTGGCAATGTTAATGGAGAAATGATCCAAGAAATTTGGGCTAGTTGGTTAAAATAGAAGATTGAGTGCTTGGTTAAAGCACTTTGTACCACTCAAGGTGGGTCTGATAAGGACATGGGAAAGGTGTGGAGTAGCGAGGCATCATCATGAGTAATCAAATAACAAGCATGTCTAAATGATCGCAAGTGTTGTTGAGGATCCTCTTTACTATTAAAATGAGTAAATTTCAGTAGTTCCCATTGAGGAGGATATGAATGAAGGGGACTAGAAGGGTGAATAGGCTCCCGAAAAACTTGCTCGTATGTCAGGGCACTACGACTTCCTGAAACAAAAGCCTCCAGATTTTGCATTTTGTCCATCATTTGTTTGATGAAATCCGTGGTTGGATGAGATGATGGTGCGGTTGTGGTAAACGAGGCAAATTGGGCCAAGGGCCTCCACTAGACAATGGTGGGGTTAAATGTTGATAAGGTATGGAGGACGAATATGTTGAGGCGACCGAATAGGGATGTCCCATATGAGATGTTGAGGTCACTGGATATGTGTGTGGAAATGAAAAGGTGGGTGGAGCTTGAGAAGGAAAGCTCATGTGGATAGGTGGTAGAGAGCAAGTCATGAACAGAGCAGTCTGCAAGAGAGACGAGGTAGGAGCAGTTGGTGGTAATGATATGTGGGGCCCAAGATTAACTAAAGGAAATCCAATCTATGTCGTATGAAACCATGAAGCTTGCTTTGGATTGCATGAGGCAGGGGCTAAGGATGCAGAAGGCAAAGCGGAGTTATCAGGCGGAGAAGGAGCTAAATGAGCAGCTATACTAATAGGCATGCCAACAAGGAGTTGACCATCGGGCGTATGGTCAGGGGCATGAGACAAATAATATTGTACAGCGCTAGGATTAGCGTCCAAAATTTTTGTAAATTCCTTATCTCCTACAGGGATTTTGGGAACCTCGCTGGTGTCCGTAGGATTCCCCACAGTATGGGCAGGAGGTGATTCAGGCAAAGGCACAGAGCAGGCATGTGAAACCATGGCGGCGGCTTGCTTCCGAGTGATAACAACCATGAGCAAGAGTACACAGTAAGGTTTCAATTTATTAGGAACAGAAACAACCCCAGAATGTTGAAATTGGTAGGTTTTTGGTTTGTCAGGGACTGTAAAAGACTGTAACCGATATCGGTCTGCTAACCGATGTCGGTTATACTGTAGCCGGCGTGTCGGTCACTTAACCGATGTCGGTATAATAGGACTGGTATAAGAAACTGTAAGAAGCTGCTGATTTGGGGTTAACAGTGCTTAGTATGCCTACCAAACTGTTCTGAAGTGATCACAGAAAATAGTGTATGACAGAGAAACAGAACCGAGAACAAGCAAGAATGCACAAACAAATTAACAGACTAACCCTAGGGTTAATTTTAATCAATTTGGGCTTATGCCTTTAGACGCAGAATGATGTCAATCCTAAACAAAAGACTTAGGGGAAATGTCAAGTTTGTTTTGGCTTATAAGGTTACCTCAATCGGGCGGAGGAATACCGCGGAAAAAGGGGGGATGTTTGAGCTGTTGTGTTGATTATGTCGTGATTCGGTATGTGTTGTGCAGTGAAAGTAAGATTAATTTCTTATCAATACCGTGGAAATCACCCCCACGTGTACGACCTGTTACTTAATCTACGTTCACTAGAATTGAAAACAACAAGCAAGAATGTAATGCACGTGTTTTAAACCCAAATCGAAAATGATATTCGATGAAGCAAAGAAGATGACTTTCACTAATGCAAAGATGTAAAAGCAAAGCAAGTTCTTTTACCAAAATAACAAAATACCTTGTGAATATCTTAAGAAGAAGAAAACAACAAGTATGCTCCCTATGTGAAAGCAAGCAAGAAAGAAAGAAACCCGAAATGGGTCCCACCGGGTGTGCCAAAATGTTTCACACGGAATGTTTCAGCTTTTGGGAATAGAGTTGCTTCTATCCTTTCATTCCTTTGAGAAACAGATAAGGGTTAGGGCTAGGAGGAATACCTGTTGAATGTCGAGAGGGTGTGCACATACCATAGAGAGAGATCAGATCGACTGTGAAGAACTCCTTTTTGTCTTGGAAGGACTACCTGTAAGTAAGAATAAAAGACCACCAGATTTTAATTAGACAATAAATGAGGGAACTGCCTTGGGCCCAGGAAATATAAAACTTCCTTTCAAGGTGGTCGAGTTCCCTACTAATATGAATTAACACAAATTCTAACAAATAAGCTATTGTCTAATTACAATTTGTTTACCTTGTTAGAACAATAGAGAAAGGGATGGTCTTGGTTTAGAATCACGGTGACCGATGCCGGTCATGTAACCCAGATTTGGATTGTTGGTAACCGATATCGGTAGGGGCAATGTTTTAGGGGCTTTTGGTGAAGGTTGGTTATAAGGTGGTTGTGTTGTTTTATAAGGTGATAAATGGTTGGGGTTAGGTAATGGGGTGATGAGAAGGACTCAGAGAGTATGGGGGGGTGTTCTTGGGGTAACGTAAGGGTAGAGGAATGACAGTTAGATGTAGTGTGTTGCTGGGTAGTAGATCTAGGAATAGACTTATGATGGCTGTGATTCAGAAGTTTAAGAAATGTTATTAAAAGGACATACAAGATACTACTTACTGATTATTGATAAGGATGTAGGTCCAAGAACTGTGATGACGACGGTAGAACTCAGGTAGGATGACCCGACAATCAGGAGATGAGCTATCTTCCCTCCCGACGAATAGATGAGTGTCACAAGGCTCTGGTTACTCAGTTGCAGTTTTGGGCTTGATGTCCTTCTCTGCAAACTCTTCTTGTTTCTTTCACTTGTCTCTGTTCAGCCAAGTAAATTCCGGATCCTTCCAATGACTTCTGATTCGGATCCATGAAAATCCAACCCTTTGTTTTTGGTTGGGAGTGGTCATTTACAGGGAACCGATGGCGGTTACGTAACCGACGGCGGTCGAGTAGGAACCGGTATCGGTCAGGTCAAGGTGGGCTATTTTTAGTAAAATAGCCAGCCTTCCCTCCTTTTCTCCCGAGGGATTAGTTGCGGGCTTGGTCAAGTCATTATGAGGTTGGTTTTAGGTGCGGGTGAGGAGTCATTAGTCATGGGTGTGGATGTAGACCAAGTTATAGGTCTTAATTAGGTTAGTTTAGGGTTAAGACTAGGTCATGATGAGGTGGCAAAATGAGGTGGCGGTATGGCGATGTGGATTTATTAATTATAAGGTAATTAATAAATAATTGTGTAAGGTTTAGGTGATGAGGTTAGGTTGTGAAATGAGATGCGGGGCACGGGGGTCGTCAGACACAAATTTGGTGTCTACAGATTCTGACAACTTATAAAATTTACAAAACTATGCACTTTCGCGTACTTCATAACAACAGACCTCTTTCTATAAAGTATACAACTTTTATTTTACAATTCAACAAAAGAATGAATCACAATTCTTTACTAACAATTAGACATATATCAGCCAATGCATCATATTAGTTTTTCCTTCTTTTACCACTTAAGTCATCCATCTACAAAAATAGCTACCATGGGTTAGTTCAATGAACTGATCTGATGGTAGCACTAATCATTAAAATGAGGTGCATTCAAATAATTGTTTCATTAAACCAACACTACTTTAATGAGATAATTAAATCATCATACAATCAACATAAGTGATAACAAACAGAAAGGAAGTTCATTAATAAATCCATGTCAACTTTAAAGTGAAAAGCAAAATATAATAAACAATATCTTCCTAAGATCTTCAAATTCTAATAATTCTATCAATGGCTTGTAAACAACAATATATCTTTCCATCCCATTGTCTCATAATTCTATCCTAATAGAATACCATGATTATCTTTTCTAAGAGACAAAATAAATGTATACAACATGGTTCCTTCAAGGATGATTCATCTAAATTATAAGTAAGGAATAAAAAGAACCATTATATACCCTGCCCAAACCTATAACATCAGAAAAATAGACGGAAAGCAAGACCACCAAAAAGAATTAAACAATATGTGTAGTGAACTGCCTAGCATGTGCTAGATTTAGGAAGTGTGATACTTCCTAGATGGCTATCAGTCCACTGTTTAAAACAATTTAATGTGGGTAATAAAGTAAATCCTATTGTAATTTGAAATGATTTAGGTATCTCACTTAAAACACAATAAGAAAGATCTGATCTAACAGGCTAGGTTAGAATAGGATCCAAGGGCAAATAACTAGTTCTGGATCTCTATAGGTCTGATAGAGGTCTCAGGTAGATCACAGTGAATGAGGGTGATGTAGAATTAGGTGAATAAGTCATGGTTCTAAGTTGTATGGGAAAATACAGAGACCGATGCTGGTTAAGGGTGACCGACGGCGGTTGGGTGTAACCAACCGGTTACTATGGAAAATTGGGAATGCCACAAAATGAGTTTTGGGTCTCCTTTGTGATTGCACAAAGGACTTTGGTTGGTCGGAATGAGGTATTGGGTGGTTTGGGTGGGATTTGGTGAGGTTTTAATAGGTATATGGAGGGGTGAGTATTAATGGAGGTCTGTGGGTGGTGAGAGAACAAAGGGTGATAATATAATGATGAAATGAAATGAACCAGAGGAGTATAACATTTTACTTACTTGGATTCTAGTCCTGGATGCTTGTGAGTGAGGGATGAAGGTGTTGGTAAGAGGTTGAAGGCTGCAGATGATCACCAATCATAGGAGAGCTTCTGCATGGGCTGCATGTGCATTCCTTTTTGCTTATTTGGTTGGATCAAATCCTTGCTGGGGGTGAGTGCAGAGAAAATGCTTGATCTCCTTCCTTGCATGCGTGTTCTCACTGAATTCATTCTCAAAAGATGTGATATCTCTCAAGGATGTGCACAATGTTTTTCCAACCTTTTTCCAACCTTCCAAAATAAGGTTTTTTGGGGTTTAAAGGTGACCGATGGTGGTTCGAATTAACTAAAGCGTGATGGTTAGGGGTAACCAGCGATCGGTCAAGGGATTTTCTAGGTTTACTAAACTAGGGAGATCCTCTTGATTTTCTTAGATCTCATGTCATTAACCCATGGATTAGACTGGGAGCTTCTTGTAAGCATGCGGGAATGTGGTTAGAGAGAATGTAGGCATTGATCTTTAGGGTTTGGGTAAGTCTTAGTTAGTTATGGTAACTTACTAAGAATAGGACTTAGGGTGAGGTGGCTAGATGAGGTGTCTAGGTGAGGTGTATGTGTGGATATTATCTAAATTAAGATATTTAAATAATGAATATGGTGAGGATAATGAATTAATTTAATTAAATTAATATTAGTGGGGTGAAGGGGGCCATGGCTAGGTTAATGTAATGAAGGGTGTTTATTTGTCGAGGGACCAAAGGGGAGTGTGACCTAATTTTAGTGTCTACATTTTTCCCCTTTTTGTTGCGTAGCTTGTATTGGTAAGTGACGCTAACAAAAATAAGATGTGGTTTCCCCATGTGTGGGTGAAGGTGATCCCCCTCAAACCAGAACTGATGAGGACAAAGGTAGAATCGGTGAGTGGTTTGATAAAAGGGTAAATGTGAGAAAGGGGAAGGTGGTTAATGGGGAAAAAGGGTTGAAGGTCTACTTAGGAAATCTAGGTAATGGGTCAGGGTCAAAGGTAGCAATAGTCAAATGCACACACATGTATAAACTTACAACATGCTACCGGGTTGAAGAGCAGGAAAACTCTACATCATCTAAGGTCAATAGGTTTATCCAAACAAGGTTGAAGTGATTCCAGTATCCAAGGTATAGGATATGGTCAGGAAACACAACGTAGGTTAGGTGCAGGAACGTTTAGGTATGTTCTAGTACACCAAAGGTAGGGTCAGGATAAACGGTCATGGGCAATAATAGGCTAGGTAAGGTCATTAGGTCAATCAACACAAGTAATAGTGCCAAGGTATAGCGAACACATGAGGTCAAAGGTCACTAGCGATGGTCCAGGTCCAAAAATCTAGGTCACGACATGGGTAAGGCCGAGGGATGGGTAAAATAAGGAGTCCCCAAAGGAGGACAAAGGTAGGTAGTAAATGTTGAGTTCAGGAAGGTGAGGTAAATGGTCATGGTAAAGGGTAGGTGAGGTAATGGGTCGTAGTAAAGGTAAAGGGAGGTGTGGTGGAAAAAGGAGGAGATAGGTGGGGTAATAGGGTAAAATGTTGGGTTTTATGATAGATAGGGTGACCGATGGGGGTAATGATATGATATAGGGCAACCATCCATGGTAAGGTAGGGCAGCAGACCGATGTTGGTGAAGGGTAAAAAGGGCGCGGTTAGGTCGGGTTTGTTATAAAAACAAAAATCCATGTTTTTTATTATTCATTTGTCATATGGAGATGGAGAGGAGGGTTATGGTAAAATGACAGTAAAAGAAGAGAGGCCCCATGCCTGTGAGAGGTGGGGCCTTATAGGCCCGAGATGAATGCACAAAAAGGGATTGAGTCGGGACCGGGTCCTAGTTCACAAGAAAGAGTAGGACAGGTCCCGATGAGACCTATAGGACCACCACATTGCCTATATGTTATGCCTTAGGTGAGGCTAGATACTGGGACCATGATAGGCATAGATAGACTTCATATCCTATGTGAGGGACCAGATCAAGTGAGAAATCTAGGTGATTTTGCGTGTGGAGATTGGTTTTACAAATTGTTGAAGTTTTGGTCAGGGTTACCAACAGAGGAGAAGCTCCAGAATGGGAATGGGATACCCATAGGAAAATACATATAAGTGGGATCCAGGGGGATGGGTATGTGGTGCTTATTTTTTATGATGATATTTTTGTGAGGGCTATTTGGCTCCAATTTTGAGATGGATATAGTCATCACGTGGAATGCCGAGAGATGTTGTATTTTTATCACATACCACCTGCGTGCCAAAGAGATTTTGTATTGTTTTGTTTTGTATATTACCATATGAGACCAACCTTGTGCCGATGATTTTTTATTGAGTATCGACTGTGTGCAATGATTTTGAGATGATGGACATGATGGGATTTATTTGTATGTTATATTGAGACACATGGACATGTATGATGATGATTTTGTATTTATTGTTTTATATGGATGAAATTAGGTGATTTTGGCATGATGGACATGGCATGGATCATCCATGTATTAGGCATGATTTTTGATCACATTTGTTTTGGATGGATCATGAGGCATGGTCTTGATTTTAGGTTTGATTAGGCATGATGGAGTTTCAATTAGGCATGGTTGAGTTAGGTCATTAGGCATGGTAGTCGAAGTTGTTTAGGCATGGATCGAGTCAGGTATTAGGCATGGTTGAGTCAAGGTCTTAGGCATGGTTGAGTCAAGGTCTTAGGCATGGTTGTGTTCAAAGTAAGGGAAGTTATGATTTATTATTTTATGCAATGAATGATAATATGGGTCCTATGTGAGATGTGGTATAATCTATGCATAGTGATGATAGAGAAATGGTAGGTGTAATAAATGTATGTTGTGATAAGGATTAAAATATGAAGCAACTTGTTATGTACGTGGTTTAATTTCCAATTGTGGGTAAAAAAGGAAACTAAGTGAGGTATGATGTAATGTGAGGAACATGGAAGATGAATTGTTGAGGGTAAAGCATGGCCGAGCTATCCTCTAGGGGCCCCATGCCCATGGAGTGCTGCCTACATAGTCCCGGTGAAAAGGGACCTCAAGCCGATGTAGTTCTCCCATAAGCTAGGGAAGAATATGAGAGGGTGTGAAAATGAGGTGGTAGGTTTTAGGTATGGTGTGGGTTTAGGTTTTTAGGTGTGGGTGGGTTATAGGTAAAGTAAGATAGGTGATATTGATTGTGGCAAAAGAAGAAAATAGATTACCTCAAAAGTAAGCATCGAGGACCAAGTCCTGTATAAGGTAATCAAAACATAAACAAGGATGGCTAAAAGAGAAGAGGGGGCAATAAAGCCACCTGATTAGCGAGGATCATACCGAGTAGATCACACCTTGAAAGAGGTGATGAACATAAGACCCTAAAGACATTGCATGATTGATTGTTCTATGGTGAAAAGTAGTCACATGATCACCAAATGTCATAGTTTCCAAGAAGTCCCTTGAGGCAGTGGGAAATGGGAGTGGGTATGGCTTGAAGGGTGAAAAGTGGGTAATTTTGTATGGTATGAGGTAGCATGCTATTTGGGCAAGAGATCCGAGGTCACAATGGGCAAGTCCATGACTAAAAAGTTTTCTGTGTTGACTTGTATTTGAGATAGACTGATCGATGTGGGAAGTCTATATGGGATGAAGAAAATTTAACTCCTTGAGGTCTTCATGAAGCTGATCGATGTGGGAAGCTTCGTTTCTCTTTTTTTTTTTTTAGCTTTACATAGTTGTCCTTCGAGGGAGCAGTCTATTTACAACAATAATTGTCGAGAGGAAGATGTCCTTTTGAGGGAGTCATCTTTTGAGTGGAAGTTTGACTCAAGGAGTTGTATCCCATGTGAGGGATTTGAAGTCATGGACAAGACCAAGGTGGAGAATTGGACTCTTGTTCAAAAGGCAAGGTGAAATGACCATGGGATCTCATCTAAAGGTAGACAAAAAGTATCCATGAGAATCATGCTATGTGCAACGCCGTGGTACACATATTCAAGAGAAGATAACAAGTGATGGGTACTCACATGATTCTTGTTTAATCATTGGTGAGGTGTATGAAGTGGATAGCGCTCAAGGGACGAGCATGGAAAGAGACAAAGGTGAGGTAGGACTACAAGTCAACAATAGAATGGTCAAAGATGCAAGGCGTTAAGGGCTCAGTTTAGGTTTACCATCAGTGAAGATAAATGATAAGCACCTAATCCATAGGTATGAGTCACGATGTATGGTCCAAGCCAATTAGGAGAAAATTTTCCCCATTTACTTTTTTTTACTTTGGTTACATGTTGATTTTCTTTCAGGACAAGGTCACCAACTTGGAAGGTTCGTGCATGGACACATTTGTCATAGGCACGTTTGATACATTTTTGGTAAACTTGAAGGTGATCCAGTGTTAAGATGACATTTCATCTAATAACTCTAGCTATGCTAAATGGTCCTAATGAAAGTCATCATCATTGAGCATGTCATGGAGAGAAATGCAGAGTGAGGGGATCTAAACTTTGAGAGGTAGAACAACCTCTGTACCATAGACCAGAGAAAATGGTGTGGCAGGTAGTGGAAGTGTGAATACTAGTGCGATATGCCCATAGGGAAAAAGGAATGTGCGTATGCCAATCCTTCCCAATATCATTAACCACTTTCATAAGAATTTTGTTTAGGTTTTGTTAGTGGATTCAGCTTGGCCATTGGTTTGTGGGTAATAGGGTGATGAGAAACTGAGCTGAATGCCGAAGGCATCACAAAGTTTTTGCAATGTTTTGTTTTTGAATTGTTTTCCATTGTCAGTGATGAGGCGATGAGGAACACCAAAGTGAAAATGATGTGGTGGTTAATGAACTCACATATTTTCTCAGCTTTCATGGAGATGAGTGGTATGGCTTCCACCCATTTTGTATAGTATTCGGTAGCAGTGATGATCCATTGATGGCATTGGGAAGAATGGGGATTGATTTCTCCAACAAGATCCAAACCCCATTGAGAGAAGGGCCAAAGGTCACGGGTGACCCGTAAGGCATGACTAGGTGTATGATGAAGATTGGCATGTTGTTGGCATTTTACACAATGTTTGACATAATCGTGAACAATCATAGTTAAGGGTTGGCTAGTAATAGCCTAGGCAAGAATACGTTTAGCAATAGCAAGGCCACTGAAGTGACCTCCACATATGCCATCATGAACTTCCCTAATGGTATAAGGAATTTCAAAACTTGTGAGGCATCGTAAGAGAATACCATCAAAGCCACTTATAGAGGAGGCCCCCATGATGACGTAACGAGAGACCTTTTTAAGGAAGGCACATTTGTCCATTACGGGTGAGATCAGGAGGTAAGATGGAGAGAGAAAGATAGTCGGAGTATTGTTTGTACCAAAAGTCACTCGGTCCGGGGTAGCGGTTCCGATAGAGTAAACTTCATGTGGTAAATAAGAAGGTGATTGGAGTCATTGTATGGTGACAAAGATTTTAGAATCGGTGGGTGAAGTGGGTATTTGGGAAGCTAAGCAGGCCATGGTATCTGTAAATTTTTGGTTGAATGTGGGATGGTTTGAAGGATGTAACGGTCAAAGGTGGTCAAAAGTATGTCTACATGATGTTTATATTTTTGAAGTATCTCATTACGACATTGGTATATACCATTGACTTGGTTTACGACCAATTGAGAATCACCAAAGATGTTGATTGATTTGACATCTAGGGTGTAGGTGGCTTGGAGACCTAGTACGAGCACTTCATATTCGGCAATATTGTTTGTACATTCAAAATCAGTTTGAAAGACAAAGGCATGGGCTCACCATCAAGTGGAATGAGGATAATACCAGCCCCACCCCCACGCTGACACTTGGAACCATCGAAGAAGAGTGTCATTTGGTAAGGGGGTTCATCCAGAGGAAAGGGTAGCAATTGACTCATCTGGAAAGTCAAAATTAGAGGGTTGATCCCGAAAGAGGTGCATCGGCCAATTGGTCGGTGATATCTTAACCTTGATGGACTTTTGATGAATGAATTCAAGGTCAAGGTCAGCTAAAAGCATAAGCCATCGAGCGGCACGCTGATTTTGATAAGGTTTGGCATACATGAAGTGTAAGGGGTCGTGTTGGTCACAACATAGGTTTTGTGGTTGAGTAGGTAATGGCGAGAGTTTAGTGGCAAACAAAAAACTAAGGCTAAGAAAAGTTTTTTGGGATGAGTGTATCGGGTTTCATAATCCAAAAGAGTACGGCTTATGTAATAAACCACCTACTCCCTATGTTGTTCATCGCGATGAGTGAGCATGGCTCCCAAGGAGTGATCGGTAGCTGAGATGTATAGGTAAAAGGTTGATCGTCTTTAGGTGGAATGAGTACGGGTGGTTGGAGAAGGTATTGTTTTAGGGCCTCAAAAGCTTTGTGGCAATCATCATCCCATTTAAAGGAGACATCCTTCTTGAGCAGATGATGAAATGGTTGGCACCGATCAGATAATTGTGAAATGAAATGGCGAATAATAGACAACTTACCTTGCAGGCTATGGAGTTGTTTAAGGTTAGTGGGTGGAGGCATTTCCAGAATGGCCTTGACTTTAGCAGGGTCAACTTCTATACCATGTAAGGAAATAATAAATCCCAGGAGCTTTCCTGAGAGAACCACGAAGACACACTTCTTTGGTGAAGGTGAACACAATATTTAATGAGGTGGTCAAAAATGGTTTTGAGGACAAAGGTGCTCGAGTGGCGTTTAGATTTGGCCAAGAGATCATCCATGTAATCTTCCAATATACGATGCATGATATCATGGAAGATGTAAGTCATAGCCCGCTGATATGTGGCACCAGCATTTTTAAGGCCAAAAGGCATGACTCGGTAGCAGAAGGTCCCCTAAGGGGTGATGAACATGGTTTTGTGTTGATCTTCTGGGGCAAGCAAGATTTGGTTATAACCCGAGAAGCCATCCATGAGTGATAGCATCTCGTGACCAGCGGTAAGGTCAACCAACTGGTCAATACCGGGTAAGGGAAAGTCATCTTTCGGACATGCTAGGTTGAGGTCATGGAAGTCCATGTAAATGTGGAGTCCCCTGTCACCTTAGTGATAGGGACAATGTTAGAAATCCAATGAGGATAATCAATGGGTAAGATGAAGGAAATGGAAAAGAAGGTGTTGAAGTTCTTCTTTGACGAGAAGGGAAATGCGAGGGTGCATTTTCCTCAACTTTTGTTTGATGGGTTTGGCATCGGGAATAATGATGATATTGTGGACCACTATGGTGGGGTCAATACCGGGCATGTCTACGTAAGACCAAGTGAAAGCATGGTTATGATCCTTGAGAAAAGAAGTGATGGCTTCCTATTCAAAGAACATCTAAAGATTGACCGATCTTTAGGATGTGCGGGTCATCCTGAGTGTGAATGTTGATCTCGATAGTCAATTCATTCAACATGGTTTGCATCTCAGAGGGTAATGACCGATGAATATATGAGTCTTCTAACTGCCAAGGTAGGTGAGTATAGATTCATCATCCTGACATTGAATGACGTTAATTGAAGGTGTATCGTCATCGATCATTTCAAGATACAGGAAGGGAAGAGTGGAAGGGGCCTCGCCCTCACGTTGATAAGTCAAAGGCCCCAAGGAAATGGTGTTTATGAAAAAAAAAAGTTAGGAGGGATAGATTCTAGATCCATCGACTCCATCGATGGTGGTGATGAAGGCGGAGCGGTGAAGAAGGTGGAGAAGGGCTGATGTCCTTGATGAGTTCAATGCGGGCTTGTTTGGTAGGTGGTTCAGGAAAGCCGATACCACTACGGTCGTTATGTTTGTGGGTGGTGCATGGAATAATGGTATGGCAGCCTTGCTCATAAAATCCAAAACCAAAACCCTTCCACACACATCGGTGCAAGAAGGTGTGGGAAAAATGGTGATTGGTGAGAGATTGGAAGTCAGCGGAAAATGGGTGGGTTTGTGATGGTGGTTCGGTGTGTAAGTGGTAGTATCAAGTCCCCATAGGTGAGACTAGTACGAGATGAGGAGGACCATAAAGGAGGTGTTCTCCTATGTAGTGATCATAGTGAGGGTGTTGGTGAAGACTTCCATACTCTTGTGGAGTAAGGAATGTGTTGACACTATATAGGCGGTATTCCCCCAGAGTGAGGCATTGAAAAACACCTTCCAAGGGGTCGGTGGTTGGTATGTAGGTAGCTGGAATGGATGATGTGTCGGAGGTCAACGCGAGGTGGGGTTAATGGCTTGGGAAGCTAATGGGTTGGCCGTGGAGGTTGTGGCAGTGGTAGGAATGGAGGAGGCATGTGTGGTTGAGGTAGCGGTTGTATTGGTAAGTGGAGGTGTAGGTGAAGTGGTGGTGGTCACAGAGGTAGGTGCCTTAATGGGTATGAGCACATCATTGGGTCGGTAAAGCATGTTGCATGTTTTAAAAGGGGATGGATCAGCTGGAATGGTATAGGTGTGCCCTTCATGTTCAAACTTTACACAATGATGCAAAGTGGAAGGAACACAACCCATGACACGAATCTAGGGTCTGGCCAAAGCAACAAGTTATATTGAAACTCCCCCTCCAAGATGTAGAATAATTCTAGGATAGTGCGGGGGCCCATGCGAATGTGGAGGATGATAGTGCCTAATGTGGAGGTGATAGCATCATTGAATGAATGCAACATGACAGGATGTTTATGCATGTAATTATCAGGTATGCGCATTTGAGCGAATGCATGGGATGAAATGATATTAATGCTAGCGCCCCCATCAATCATCACACGTCGTACCCATATGTCATCGATGTGGACAGAGATGAAGAGGGCTAGGTCTGGTCATCATTTTGGTGTGGCGTGATCTCTTCCTCTGAAAAGCTAAGGGAGGCTACTTGGTGAGTAGGTGGAGGTGTGGATAAAGGTGGTAATTTGGTGAGAGAGGCTACATGATGGGGTGTGATGATGGAGGCGATGGGTGTAGGGTCATTGGGAAAACCTCAATAGATTGAAGAACCTCCATGAGAGCTTGGATGGGATTCTGAGGTTTGGATGAGGTCATATAAGGACATTTTGAGGGGAGATTGGTGTAATTGTTTGAGCATGGTGTGATGCGTGACCCCATTAGAAATGGGGTATGTGGGGCCAAAATAGTGATTTTAGGCATGGGTGCAGATGGTATGTTGGGTATAGGATTGGTCGGTGGGTCAGTCACCTTTTCTTTACCTTTATCCTTCTGAGCACGGGTAGTGACGTGTATCATGTTGATCTGAGGGGAGTTGGCAAATGGAGAAGGTGTAGGGTGAGTGGTATAATGACATGATGGGAAAAACCTACCGGAGGAGAAAAACCCTGTGAGGTGAGCTGGTGCAATGACATTTGGGTGGTGGCGTGGCAAGTTCTCTGATGAAACCATGTTAATTTCAAATCTTGGAGGTGGTTCGAGGAGTTGTGGGGGTGGAGGTTGTGGTTGTTGAGTGGACAGTGTGGGAATGGGTGTTGGTGAGGCAGGGTCCTCATCGAGAAGGTCATCATCATCAAAGTTGGCTTCGGAGGACACAACTAGATAAGGATGGTTTTCAAGGCCTTATAGTTCTCCACATCATGCCCTAGCACATGATGGTAGGCACAAATTTTAGTGTCATCAAACCCTTTTGGCTTAGGTTTGAGGGGGTCATAAGGTCTGAGTGGCGGTAATGTGATAACAAAAGTCTCAAGGAGGTTGGTTAATATTTTGGCATAGGACCCCGCTAGTGGGTCGCAATGGGAAGTGAACATGGGTTTGGGTGTAGGTACGGTGGATTGTTGAGGAACATTCCTCGCAGGAGGGGGAATAGGTCGAGCTATGGTTTTGGGTGCTGGTGGGGTCTTGGGTGTCGGTCGTGTTTGTCTAGGTAGGGGTATAGTAGATGAATGAGCAGGAGGGTGTGTGGTTGTTTTGACTATCTTATTGGAGGGTAATGAGTTTTGTTTTTGGGTTACACCTTCTTGGGTAAAGGTGATATGGGTTTATGAGGTCTAGAAGGAAAAGTAGATGGGGGAAGAGGGTGAGTTACCCATGGGGATAACGGGGTGCTTGTGAAGGTAGATGATGCAGGTCACACATGGGGTGTGAGGGACAATGACTAAGTGTAGTGGGTAGTGAAGAAATAGCTGAGGGTATTGGAGGTATGGGTGGTAGAGATGTTGCAGGTGTAAGTGTAAGTCATGTCGGGTGCCTGGGTAGGTTGGAGGTTTGTGAGGAAGGAATGGGTTGTTGTGTTTTTGGTTTATTGATGGGTGGAGGTTGCTTGACCATGTTGGGAAGCTGAGGTCCTAAGATAGATGGGACAGGTGCAGGTGTGATTGCACAACCGGGGTATGAGGTCGATGGGTTTGGTTCTTCTGTTTGGGTGTCGAGTAGGTATGGTGTTGACTTTAGAGGATGTAGCTAAATCCAGTTTGATAGGTGGATGAGTAAGGTTGGTGGTTGGGGTGACCCCTAAAGTGGTAATAGGTTTAGTCAAGGAAGATGCCATAGGTGTGGGTTTGGGTTTAGATAGAGGTTGGGTCATGGGTAAGGTTGTGGTTTGAGCTATGATAGGTGTCATGGAAGGAGTTGTGATAGAGGTGGTTGTATTCGGTTTGATTGGTCAAAATATTTTTGGGTAGATAGTGGAGGTATCAGCAAGTGACATCTACATCTGCGTGGAGATGGGAAGTAAAAGGTGCCCCCATAGTAAGGCCCTATCTACATAATCTAAGCGATCGGCCAAACATGAGAATGGCACATCCGTAGGTGGAGTTGATGAGGACCTAATGGAAATTCCCATAAAATGTGTCTTAGAGATGGGGAATTGGCTAGCTTCAGCTTCCGTGGGTAAGAGAGCGAAAGTAGGTCTATAGCAGATTTTGGGTAGCTGATGGAGAATGCTCACCAAGAGGCAAAGGTATCTCAACTGGGTCTATGATAGGTGGAGAAGATGATGGGTGCTCCTCTATAGGTGGAGGAGATGATGGGAGCTCCTCTGTGGGTAGAGGAGATAAATAAGTATCTTCCATGGACTGAAGAAGTATTGTGGGTATCGGTTCTCTAAGTGGAGAAGCCAAAGGTGAAATGGTCTCGATGTTAGTGGAAGACTCCTCCATAGTAGGTGATGAAGGAGATGAAAGGTGTTCCTCTGTGGGTGGAGGAATAGGGGAGGTTGGTTCCAATGTGGAAGGAGGATTTTGGGCTAGAATCTCCTCTATGGAAGGAATATGGGGAAATTGGGAGGTGATAGGTACATCATTAAAAATAGCATGAACCTCGCGGGTATGGGTATCATGAGTTGAGGTCTCACCGGTTTGATTAGATGAAGGGGCATGATTGGGAAATGGTTTCTTGAAGATGTGTAGGTTTTGGTTGGTAGGTGCATTAGGATTATCCATGGTTAACTCACCTTTCTCGAGCATTTCTTGGACAATGTTTTTGAAAGTGATGCAATTTCCATCACTATGACCCTTTACTCGATGATAGTTACAAAAGTCATGTTCTTTATACCATGCGGGCATGGGGTGTAGAGTCAAAACTAGTGTGTGGTTTTATAGGTGGAAGGGTGATGGCTCCTTGATAAGCTTTTCTAAGACAGAGGAGTAAGGTTCCCCAATTGGGGTGTATTTCCATTGTTCTCATCTAAATTGAAAAGCCTGGATGGGTGAGAGATTAGATGAGGGGGTAGCCTGATTTGATGGATGAGTTGGGCTGGCCTTGAGTACCACTATGCATAGTGGTGCCCTTAGCTTTTGAATAATTGTTTTGTGGTTTGGAAGAAGAAGAGGTATCATTCGACTTGAATGTCAAATTCTTATTGCGTAATTGGATTTTCTTCTCTTCGATGGCCCAAATCTCTAACTTTCATGCCATAGTGAATGCTTCATCGAATGTTTGGAAGGTTTGGACCTACAAGGTCGGTGAGATATGTCTAGCACAAGCCCATGTGTGAAGAGCTCGATGAGCTCTATTTTTGTGGCAGTTGGAAGGTGAGTTGGTTGATCAAGCTATGCCAACGAGTGACAAAATCTGTGATAGATTCATCTTCATATTGACGCATGGAATATAGGTCAGTCATGGTAACCTTCTTGATGATATTGATGGAGAAATGATCCAAGAAGGCTTGGGCTACCTAATTGAATGAGAATATAGAGTGTCTAGGTAACCCACTATACCAATCTAATGCAGGTCTAGTGAGAGACATGGGAAAGGTTCTTAAGAGCAAAGCATCATCGTGAGCGATCAGATAACACCCATGTTTGAACAACCGCAAATGTTGTTGTGGGTCTTCTTTGCTATTGAAATGATTGAATTTAGGCATTTCCCAATGCACGGGGTATGGATGAATAGGAATGGATGGGTGGATGGGCTTGTTGTAAATCTCATCATAGGTGAGAGTGTTGCGGGAGCTAGAAACCGATGCCTCCAATGTCTACATCTTGTCCAACATCAATTTGATTAGGTCATTGGTAGGTTGCGATGATTGGGTGCCTCTTGTAGCATGAGGGGGTTGGTGTTGGGCATATAATGGGGGTGGCACTCCAGTATATGGTGTTTCCATGTAGGTTGATTGAGAAGAAGGCAGTGAAATAGGGGTACGTACCTGGAGTGAATAATAGATGAAACAGGAGGCTGCTGATAGTATGTATATGGAGGTGGAAGGGTCATGGTAACCCTAGTGGCAATGGGGGCTAATGATTGTGGAATGGAAAGTACCACATTCTGAAAAGGGGTAGGGGTCACCGACACTGGAGGTGGTAGTGTAGCTATGGGTATGTGCGAGACATTAGGGGTGGATGAGGTTACATTTTGGGTAGTTGTCGAGGGTATGGTGGATGTGGCGGGTGCCACGGAGGTGGCAGACATGGCAGTCATAGTGGGTATAGGACCTAGCTATGAAACAACTGGGGGTAAGGTAGATGTGGGCAACACGGAGCCAGATGGGGCCGATGCAGAGTGGGAGTGAGAGTCGGGGGATAGATATGGCATGTCGTATATCAACTAACCCGAGGCATCTCGAGTGGATGAGTGGGAAAGGTAAAACTACAAAGTGGCAGGGTTTTGGTCAAGGAGTCGTGTGAACTCCTCATCTCCGGTAGCGATAGTGATAGGTTGGATAGGATCCATGGCTGGTGATAAAATGGAAGGTGGTGAAGGACTAGGTGGGAGTGGTTGACAACTGGCTGTGAAATACGAGTGCGCTTGCTTGTCTTTGGTCAACACCATGTGAACCAACCGATCGATCAGGGGGCTGCTTCTCTAAATGACACGAAAAAATAACAGAAATAGGTAGTGAATCTTGGCGTAAAAAGTGGATTAGGTACCAAATGTTGGTTGGAAAGTGAAACAGGCTAACCGATGCCGGTTAGGGAAAACTAACGCCGGTTAGGGGTAACCACTACCGGTCACTGTAGAAAATGGACAGTGAGTGAAAAACAAGGTATAAGGTCAAATCTGATAGGTATGCCAAATCTGATGAGTTTTACAACATCAATGGGAATGATAGCAATGATAGGGGCTATGTGAAAAGTGGAAGAAGATGAATAAATAACAAGGATGAAGATGAATAAATGTCCCTTTGAGTAGGTTAACAAAAGGACCTGAACCGACGCTGGTTGGGTATAACCGATGATGGTAAGAGGGTAACCGAATGATGGTCGTTGGACCGACACCGGTCACTATGAAATTGAAATAGTGATGATAGAATGGTGGTTGTGAATTAAAATATTGATGTGGAATCAGACCCAAAATTCTTGAGAATGATGAGAATATGGTCCAGCACACTCAGGTGAAGCTGGAATACACCAAATTGTGATGAGGAGCATGCAAGGATGAACAAGAAAAATGAAGAACATGATCTCTCACCTCAAAATGCAAGCCAAGCAGAAACACTAAGAAAAATGTGATCCTAGGAGTGCCTTTTCTATTATGTTTGTTTAGCTTATGTTATTTAAGGACTAACACATGAACTATGAAATAGATTTTTTTGTGAGGATGGCTTCCTACGAAGAAGGAGATCTAAAAGGTGAGGTTTTAGGTATGTTATGGTGGGGGCGGGCTTCACTCTGAAGTATGACTCGACAGAGCAGCGAGTTGGGGAGTACCTACCAATCCTCATATCAATGCATGATCATTGACAGGCATTCCCAGGAAAGATGTTGTTTAAGAATATGTATTTATTTTGAATTTGTGTAATTTGGCAAGACTCGAGAGAGAGAGAGATGTGCTTTCTATGGTTCATTTGTCAACCATCAGCTGGGCATGACTTCCAACGTATAGGTTGCCCTCAATTAATGTGAGCTAATGCGATAAATCAAAATGCAATGCACTTATTTTTAAGCCCAAATCAAAGTGTGAAGTTGGATGACACAAATAGATGAAGAGGAAGGGGATGCTCTTTCACTAAATGTGGAAAACATGAAGAAATGGTTCTTTTTAATTACACCAAAAGAAAGGTTTCCTTTAGAGAAAATAGAAAGAAAAGGTGGGTTACCAAGGAAGAAAATTAATGTGTATGCTTTTCAGAAGGGAAACAAACACACAAATTTTCCTAGGAATGAATAAAATGCAAGGAACCCCGGATGGGTCCCACTGGGCATGCCAAAATGTTTCACCTGATTCTTAGAGCATTTCTTTGAAGTATTGATGAAACAGATAGGGTAACGGGCATAGGAGGAATACCTGTTGAAATGTTGGTTGTTGGGTTGTTGCACATATGACTTCTGAATCCACAACTGAATGTGAGAGCTTCCTTTTGGCTAGGAGGAACTACCTATAATGGAAAGCAAGACCACCAAAAAGAATTAAACAATATGTGTAGTGAACTACCTAGCGTGTGCTAGATCCAGGAAGTGTGATACTTCCTAGATGGCTATCAGTCCACTGTTTAAAACAATTTAATGTGGGTAATAAAGTAAATCCTATTGTAATTTGAAATGATTTAGGTATCTCACTTAAAACACAATAAGAAAGATCTGATCTAATAGCTAGGTTAGAATAGGATCCGAAGGGCAAATAACTAGTTCTGGATCTCTACAGGTCTGACAGAGGTCTCAGGTAGATCACAGGTGAATGAGGGTGATGTAGAATTAGGTGAATAAGTCACGGTTCTGAGTTGTATGGGAAAATACAGAGACCGATGCCGGTTAAGGGTGACCGGATGGTTGGGTGTAACCGGCACCGATTACTGTGGAAAACTGGGAATGCCACAAAATGAGTTTTGGGTCTCCTTTGTGATTGCACAAAGGACTTTGGTTGGTCGAATGAGGTATTGGGTGGTTTGGGTGGGATTTGGTGAGGTTTTAATAGGTATATGGAGGGGTGAGTATTAATGGAGGTCTGTGGGTGGCTGAGAGAACAAAGGGTGACAATATAATGACAAATGAAATGAACCAGAGGAGTATAACATTTTACTTACTTGGATTCTAGTCCTGGATGCCTGTGAGTGAGGGATGAAGGTGCTGGTAAGAGGTTGAAGGCTGCAGATGATCACCAATCATAGGAGAGCTTCTGCATGGGCTGCATGTGCATTCCTTTTTGCTTGGTTGGATCAAATCCTTGTTGGGGGTGAGTGCAGAGAAAATGCTTGATCTCCTTCCTTGCATGTGTGTTCTCACTAGAATTCATTCTCAGAAGATGTGATATCTCTCAGGGATGTGCACAATGTTTTTCCAACCTTTTTCCAACCTTCCAAATAAGGTTGTTTTAGGGGTTTAAAGGTGACCGACGGTGGTTCGGCTTAACCGGTGATGGTTAGGGGTAACCGATGGCATCGGTCAAGGTAGGATTTTCTAGGTTTACTAAACTAGGAGATCCTCTTGATTTTCTCGGATCTCGTGTCGTTAACCCACAGATTAGACTTGGGAGCTTCTTGTAAGCATGCAAGGAATGTGGTTAGAGAGAATGTAGGCATTGATCTTTAGGGTTTGGGTAAGTCTTAGTTAGTTATGGTAACTTAATAAGAATAGGACTTAGGGTGAGGTGGCTAGATGAGGTGTCTAGGTGAGGTGTATGTGTGGATATTATCTAAATTAAGATATTTAAATAATAAATATGGTGAGGATAATGAATTAATTTAATTAAATTAATATTAGTGGGGTGAAGGGGGCCATGGCGGTTTAATGTAATGAAGGGTGTTTTAGCTCTCAATATTATTTTAATCAATGATTCGAACAAGGTAGACCAACAGATCAAGAGAAATCACTATTTCCAAATGGAATTGAGTACAAAAAAGTTCAAACATTGAGCCTATCCAAGAAAATGTCACTCTACTAAGGAAAGGTCCATTTAATAAATCATTTCATACAACTGAACAAAAGGAGTTCTAGTTTCAATTTAAATCTGGTTGAAAGCATACTGCAGACCCGAACCAATATACTACTCACAAAAGAATACATATATATATATAATTTTCTTTCTTAAAGAGAAACCAAAGTCTTATTCACTGTATCAATCGAGAATAACATCCCAAGACAGCAAACGATAAGGTTCAGAGTTACCTATGAACCCAAGACTGAGACTTACAAATGCCTCTCCATGAAATACAAAAGGTAAGTAGTTCGTAATTCAAAAGAATCAAACTCAATACAACTGAACAGAGAAGGAATCCTTCCTAATTATTTCAGTGTCCAAGGTAATAATCCAAATCTTCCACAAGACCTATATTTATTTAAAGAGATAGAAGAGAGGGAGAGTTAGAACCCAAAACACCCAATACAGAAGTTGTCTCAGTCTTAAATTCCCAAGCAACAAGAATGGAATATCAAAATAGAACTTCACAACCACAAAATTATGACAGTGGTGCCTTAGTACAAAACAATACAATCAACCCAGAATGTGGGTTTCTTCCAAACAGTAGGAAAGAACATCCCACTCTATTCTCACACCAAAACCATCTCAAGGGAGTCATTACAATCATAGAACTGAAGTTCTAAGTTTCTAAAGCCAGACGTTTAAAGTTCCAAATCTCAAAGATATTTTTAAACGACTCAAAAAAGTTCCCACACAATTCCCTAGTGAGTATTCACTCAAGTAAAGAGTTATAAACTTAGTCATTAATAAAAGAATAACCTAATACAAAATACCAGGACATTCGAATGAATCGACCCAAATATGAGTCCATAACACTCAAGTGTTAAATAGAAGTACAGAGACGAACCCGAGCTTTAAACACAAACATTCAGAACTACACTAACAAAATAATGTGAGTATAGTGCTAAAAATGAACTCCAAGCAACAGTTTAGCAAAGCACGAGTTTTCCAAACACTAGTTCTAAACAAAGTGAAGCTCCAACATGGGTCTATGTCTAAAAATAAAATGTAACCCAGAATCAAATAAAAATAGAACTCAAGTTTCCCTTAAGCTTAGATCCATATATTTTCACGACAGTCAAGTCCAAAGCACCTTAACTTTGAATACAATCTCAAGAGAGAAAATAGAGATACATAACAAGTTTCCAATACCATTTTCACTTGCATGCAGGTCATAAAACTCACACAGAAAGGAAATTTCCAAACAATACTATTTTTCCATGGATTCAAATCAAACACACAAAGATTCACCACACCCATCAAGAAAAAATAACCAGACAGACATGAAAACAATAATCTCATGAGAGCATAGTTGTTCTAATGATTCATTTAGAAGAACACAAATAATTTTAATAGTTAGAGCCTATCATGCCTGATAGTGCTTCCACCAAATTGAAGGAGACTTCCTTCCGAGCTTCCAACTATTTTTCTCCTCCATGAAAGATCAACAATCAAAACTCTTTTCCTCCTACGCCTCATATATTTTCCTTCGATCAAAAATAGGCCAAAGAAACCAAAAATAGCTTTGAAGTGAAGGTCAAACTGCTGGTTCGAAGAACCAGTTAGCTCCATGTAGAGCAAAATCCACCATGCAAGAAAAACCAAATGACCTCCTAAAAACCTGCCTCCTAAGTTTCCAAGATGGTTTGCACGTGAATAATGAGGCTCATAAATGCCATAAATGCCATTCAATACAAAATTATCTCTTATCTTTCCTTTCCACCGCCTCCTAAATCTGGTGAATGCCAATTCAACACAAAAATACAATTCCATCTATTAGTGGAGCTTCCATGTAGGCCTCCACCAAGTCTACTAGGCTCCCTCTACCAAATCTTGTAGTACCTCATCATTTAAACCCCTTTCAAATCATTTAAATGCCATTGGAACCATCACCCTTGTGTCATATGACCCCTTTAGGTTCCCTTTAATAGTTTAGGTTAGATTCAAATAGACTTAGGTTAGTTTAACAATTACTAACATAGGTCTTAGAACATTATCCATTAGAATTCCCACCTTAGCTTAGGTTCAATTCATAACCCTTTAGTTATTAGGTAATAGCTAAAATATCCTAGTATCACTTTATTAACCCTTCCCTTATTTGCTTAGCATAACACTTAGGTTAGGTCGTCAACCCAACAATAGAATAAGAGGCTTAGGTTGGAACATTATTCAAATAAGTAACATAGCTAGGACATAGCTTTTCTTACCTAGCTTAGGTTCCCGTTAGGATAGTCCTTAGATTTTTAGGACTCCGAACTTCTCCTCAGAGAATTGAGTTTTTCTTAAGTCCTTAATGTCCTGCCAAGATAAATCACCAAAGACTCGGGCACAAACATACAGTTGAATGAAAACATGTTGAAATAAGACCAAGAATTAGTATCATAAAAAATTCAGTCTTCTATGTTCCTTAAACTATTGAATGTCAATTTTACCATTCATTCTATGAAGAAGACTTGAAACATTCCTTGGATCATTGAAATTGATCCAAGGATGAGTCAGAAGAAGAAATAAGTCTACAAATCTTAAAACCAGATTGCAGCTCATCTTTCCAAAGTGAAAATGAATTCTTGACAACCATATAATTTCAGTCTAATGATTTTTAAGAATAGAAAAGATTTATCCTTATCAAGCATGATCTTCAATAGTCAAAAGAACACATCTTTATCCATAAAATCACATGTCAACACTTGAATGTAAAAGAGGAATATATCAGTTGTCGAGGGTGTTACATGCAAAGCCTTCTAGAAATCCTGAAATAGATTTGGGTTTTTCTTCCTATAATGTACCTCTGAAAGTCCGACAAACTAGTGAGATAATTGGCCCTTTTGAACACCTTGAAAAACTGATATACATTCTGGAATTTGATACTGTTTAACACCTCAAGAAACTTGATACATTGTCAAGATTTTGGTTCTATTTTGAACTTTAAAAAAACTTACACAAAGGAATAAGATCAATCTTGCTTGACAAGTGAGAAAACCTTAAATACTACAGAATCGCAAACTAGTTTAGAAAGTGTGGAAACTTGAAACAATGCATAAAAACCACATGCTCCAACACGTTCAACCCCAAACGTAATTTTTAGTTACAAATCCACCAAGTTATCTTGTTAGTTTTTTTTTTTAAATTGAAACCTTTAGCAATAATGAGAAAGATAGGAACTTAAAAACTCCAACTCCCTTTACTAGATTAAAACAACAAACTTTGAAAAATAGTGGGTGAGAATTATTTTTAAATGTAAAAAATATCCCCACTTGAATCACACCATGATAACACCTAAAAACACAAATAGAAATATCCCTACAGAGGTTTACATACCGCATGATGAAATAACATTTAAATCCAAGAAAAACCAATGAAAATACCAAGAAAATGTGAATCAAACTTTGGAAATGTGAAGGAAGGATGAAAATCCAAATGACGGAGGGAATACAAAGGTACAAATAATTTGGAAATCCCGTCTTATTTATAAATAACCTAGAATTTATTAAATGTAGGCCAATACATGTGGAACACCTACTTCATGCCGACATTTATAGTGTTAGCTTTGGGGCGGAAGGTTGATTACATTTGACATTTCACGCGGTCATTGAACCAGTCCCAAAACCCGATACAAAGGATTCCATCGGTGATTCATGGTTTGGGTTCGAAACATGAAACACTTTACATGCAACTCGTCCTCCTTGAATTGATGTAAGAAAACACAAAGCTCAAGTGACATAGTGTGTCATGTTTTGGGTTACTGAAACATGAAGCATATCACATTTTTTTCAAGGGTGAGATGTTCCTATGAATTCGAATTCAAACCCAAAATCCCACTATGAGTCGAGTCTCGGGGTGGAAAACACCTTACATAAAAAATCTAATGTGCTAAGGAAACCCCGAAATTTAATTCAAGAGTGAATAAGGAATTTTTTAAAACAACTCTTAGATGAAATAATGACTCAAAAGAGTTTCATCAAGAAACTTTTGATTTTTTATCTCCATTTTATGGATAAATTCAAAAATGGGATAATAGTACTTACAATTTTTAATAGGTATGATATTCAAAAACATGATTATACATATGTGAAAAGGTTCATGGGTCTCAAGTAAGGCAAGGAAGTTGAACACAATTGTGAGAAGCCTTGTATATTTTCCTTATTTTTGTCTTGAGGCAAATTTCTAACTACATGCTCGAGAAAATATGTGAGAGGAAGAGTTTATAGGTATCTTCGGGTATGGGGTTTTTCTTTATATTTTGACTTGTCTAACTTATCTTGGAAGTATGAGTTTACTTTGTGAAGGTCATTGTTATAACTACATGGTCATATTTTGCATAAATTGGCTAAGAATGGTGAGGACTCAGTAGTCTCAGAGTTTGAAAATGGATAAATTGAACTAAAACCTTCTTGATGGTTCTAAGCCCCTGAGATTGTATTGTGCCTATATCCTATCTTGCTCAAATAATGTGGTTATGAATGTGCAAAGTGTGCTAAGGCATGGTGTCAAGCTTCTATAAGTAGATGGAATGATGTTCTCTAAGGTATTTGGTATGTGTTAAGTTCATCCATGACTTATCCGTATGATCAAGAAAGTGAAATATTCCTTAGAAGAAGTAATTAAGTCATCTAATTTGTTTGGTCCATGGAGATGGAAAAGAAGTGATTCCTATAGGTATGCAAGAGTTCCTTAGGCCAAGGTAAACATGTTGTGTGCTTGAAACTTATGAATAAGGTCTATATGAGTACAAAGGAAATAAAAATTTTGTTTAATACAATGAGGTAGAGCACATTAGCACTATGGAGGATTAAAATGAAGGGCTACAAATTCATATGGTTGTGAAGTAATGTAATGTTAAGTGTAAGGAAAGAAAGCTTCCTACAAGTGTGAAAAAGTGTTCTACATGCCTAGTAGACATTCTTTAGACAAGAAGAGTCTATGATAATCATGAAGAATAAGGTTATGCAATCCAAAATTTCTACTAGTGAAAATTTATTGTTAGTACTCTTACAAGGTCAAAAGCTAAAAAGTCACATAATGGTAAAACTCATAATACTTTGTAAGTGGAGTGGATACACCAAAGTATGGTAATCACAAGACTAAGATGTCATTTGACTCAGGGGGAGTGCATGTGGACTCTCAACCAAAGGTGAAATAGTGTAATAAGAGATATAGAAGAGAATGTATAGCAATTGAAGGATGATCATGGTCGAAATCCTTACAATATAGGTTATCTCACCTAAAGAAGACTGAAATCACTAAGAAAATACTTAGGGAGGAGTAAAAATGGTTGTGTCATATCTAATGCAATAAACCAAGGTAAGATGTTTGATTTTGTGCTTGTTAACTTGATATGGTTTTCCTAAGTCCATGGGTATTTTTGGTATGCATTTTCATGATGTGAATGGTACTTGAGAGCTTAGAAATGTTGGTCTCAAAACCACTTTGAAGGGTCTATTCGGGGATCTATATGCTCAAGGTTGGATGATACTAAGAAACATGTGACTAAAACAAGTTTTTGCCTCCTCAAGCTAGGATAACTCAAGAGTAAAGGTAAGCATGCTATCTTTGGTCCTAAATCAACTTTGTTGGCATTATTATGGAGTGTATGCTTCTAGTACAAGTATATTACGATAATCTACATGAAGGAAAAAAAGAGTTTGAGTGTAAAATGTCAAGTATTGCATGATTTGAAGGTGAAATATGGTCTATTATCCCAAATTAGAGGCAATATGATGTCTTATCCATGTTTATTATTAATATTAGATGGTATATATGTTGTTCCCAAAGTGAGAGCATGGTGTTTATATGCTTTAAAAGAGGCTAAAAATTAGGTTTTTAGTGAAATTTGAAATATTTGAGCTAGAATGAGATATTTCGTTGATGTTTCTATCCAAAGCATTATCCTCTGAAGATGATAAAGGTGAATATTATTTAGGTATATGTATGCATTTTTCATTAATGTAAAAAGGAGAAGTTCAAGTGGTTTTCCATCAATGACAAAGGGGAGATTGTTAGTATGTTGTTGTATAGGTATTTTCATTGATACGAAACCTCATTAATGAAAAATGGATGATGGAATAGGGTTATATCATTCTCATAGTGATGATGAAATGAATATTCAGGTATGTTATTGGTCACACATGTTGATTCAGTGAGAATTTATTGTTCTTACAAGCCTATTTAGGTGACCTAGCTAGCCTAGGTGATGGTGTATGGATTTTGGAGCTTCTTGGTGACTTGAGAAGAATGTTTAAATGATGGAGAGTATAGTTTTAGAGTGTATAGGAACTCACATGAGCCTCGGGGTGAAGAAACAGGTTGGTGACCATGTTTCGAGTTCTCATTTTGAATAGGTATGGATGCTTTAGAAGACATGAGGTTGTGATATGGAGATATATGAGCTCATGCATGCATGCATGGAGTTGATTCATGATATAAAAAGGTATGTTATGACCATTTGGAGATTTTTATGATGTCTAATGAGGTTTTTAAGTTGACCCTAGCCTTAACAGTGTAAAACCCTAAGGGCTAAGCATGCAAGTCTCGGTGGATGGAAAGATTGAGAGGTATTTGTGACATGTTGATGATTTTATATGTTATTATGGTGTGTCATGGTTCCATGGGAAAACATTTGGTTTCTGGATGATTATTTTGCATGATATGTCGGTTTTGGTAAAATAAGGTCAAGAACAAGGTCATTTTCACTTAAATTGGGTCTTCTAATACTCACCCCGAATTGTGTGCTTTCCATAGGACCTTGTGTCTTTAATGGATGTTTATAAATTGATTATATAACGTTTAAAAATAATAATTAGGTCATTTCATTATCACATTTTTATTAATAAATGTTAAGAAGGTCATTTCATGCAAGTCCACCATTGTTTCCCTAAATCATCTCCACCATGGAAACCAAAGCTTAAAATCCATGAATATACATAATTTTCAAATAATATATTGATCGAAAGAGCCATAGGAATGAAGAACGAAAGATAAGAGTGAAGGAATTCTTCAGAAACCTCCATTGTTGTGAGATGAAGATTCAAACATATCTTGCAAGCTAGTGCACAAAACGAAGAACCATATATTTCTAAGTTATTCACTCTCAAAGGCCATTAAAAATCACCTTCAAACCTCCCATTTTCAGTAAGAAATTCACACAAGAAAAAGAAAATTCACTTCTAGCTCCATGAAGAACAAAGCTCAATTTCCCGTTAAACCGAAACCGGATCGAAGAGAAATTTCACCAGTAAGACAAGAAGCAAAAACCTATCACAATGGAGTTTATTTCATCACAAACGGAGACAAAAAAATAGACCTGAAAATTTCAAGCTCTATTAATGGCCACAATGACATAGTAGTGTAAAACATCAACGAGCTACCTCTCCACTTCTCAAGGTTATAGTAGACAAAATCGCACAAAATTTAGAGGGAATGATCATTGAATAATCTAATTTTGTGTGAACTAATTTTTGTGCCATGAAGTCCCTATTTTTTATGGATATAGAGGAATTATTTTTCATTATCTTTCTAGCTTTTCACATGAAGAGTATTAGTGAAAAAGGTAGTGAGATAACTCTTCACTTCTCAAGGTTCCAGTGGGTGAAATTGCACAAAAATTGGAGGGAATGATCATTAAAAATCTAGTTTCACGTAAAATATTTTTGTGCCATGAAGTACCTATTTATTAGGGATATGGAGGGCTGATTTTTTGTTTTTATTCTTCCTCGCAAATGAAAATATCATTTTCTAAATTTTTCATATGAAGGAATTACTCAAAAATTTAGTTTGTGGAACCGTAGAATAAAAAACGGAATCTCAAGACAATTTTTGTTGCAATCGACGCTCGTAGTGCAATTACTAATAATTGTAGGCCTTCATACATAGGATACTTCGCTTTTGGTAAATCATTATCTTAATAGTCTACAAAGAAGGTGGTGAAAACAAAGGGAGTATCATAGGAAAAGTCATCAAAAAGGTCACCTCGACCCGCAATCGACATTTACTAAAAATAGTAAGTGGTTCCATAAGCCCATGCTATAAATAGCTAGTTGGTCCAAAAGGTGAGAGGAACACAATAAGAAGAAATAATTCAAGCTACCATATCCAGTTGAGGTTGGGAAAAGCTAACTACAACACTTACTAAAAATAGTAAGTTACCCCATGTGTACTTACTAAAAATAGTAGGTTGTTCTCAAAGGGAAAGTTTGGCACAACGGGACATTGAGGGATAATCATTCAGGTCAATATCACCATTTAGGATCCATAAGGGAAAACTATGACACTTACAAAAGTTAATAAGTTGTCCCATCAAAATATACTAAGTGCTAAGGAAACATGAATTTCAAAGTACACGAGTTAGTCTAGTTTCACAAGTGTAATCAAGCACAAAGAGATGGAAATTTTTCATAGTTTGGAACAATCATCTCATATTACAAAGAAAGGCATTGTAAGTCACGTCATGTGGATTCATCTTCATCACTTAAGGAACTAGGTATTTCAAAGTGAATTTTATACAATAATTTCATCGTGTCAAAGGGTTCATCACCAATTTTAAGGAGGGTCATCATGATAATTGCATGTGTTCATCTCAATCTTGCATCGATGAAAACGCCAATAATAGTTTTTTTGAACACTCATTATGTGGTTCACGATGTTTTTGCATCATTGAATTTTTTCTCATCACTAGATTGGGAAAATGATTCAAATTTATTCAAGGGAGCCATCTTCATCGGTGTAGAATATCACCAGTGGTAGAAATATTTGCTCAAAGTTCATGACTGCATCAAGGCATTCAAAGAATTTCGTCATGAGGAGTGTTTTCCCTCCATCCCTTCCCTCTTCCTCTATTTCCCTCTCTTATTTCCATCTCCATTCTAATTCTTTCTTATGTGTCATCATTGTACTTTGTTCTATTCACTTAAATGACCTATTTTAAATTTGTAAAAATTATTTTCTCAAAATTATAGGAGAAATACTTAATTCATAGAAAGCAAAAGGTCACAAGTGGAATATCGAAATGAAGATTCATTTGAGGGAGGTGAAAGGACAATTCAGATTGCTATAAATTGGGATGGCCTCTCCATTCCAAGGGATTCCAAATTTTGAATAACTCTTACTATGTAGCATTGCGATAGCTTGGTTGAAGCTTTGTATTCATCACTACACATGGAATAAAAGCTACACTTCTTCTATTTACCTTTCTTGTTTTTCCTCTATTTCTCTCTTTCATGTAATTTTCAAGAATAGTTGATTAATCATGTATGGAATTAGAGATGAACTTGGTGTCCTCGATAGATGAATTTAAAAATTTGGTGTTTTAATTCGTTGGTCCCACTAGCTTCATTGTGCTTTCCTCTATATTTAGGGTTGAACTACTATGGTTCTGAGTATGAGCTCTGTAATCTACTCATGGTAGTAATCTTCCTTACATAATTTCCCCCTCTTTACCTTTATTGTTGTAATTTCCTCCCTTATACCCCAGTACAAGCATTTTTCCACAGGTTCAATGGAGTGTCCCTATGTGATCCTTGACCAATTTGTCCACCCACAACATTTAAATAGGATTAGGATTAGTTTACTTTTAATAATGGGAGTTGTACCATTTAATGCAGAGGGACGTAACCCCGTGAGCATTTGTGGAGACACCTAATTTCTCACCAATATTTTTGGCAATTCTACTAGTGAGAGATTTTCCTAAGTGTGCCCAAAAATATCTATGCCCAAAATATCAAAAATACAAAAAGTATATATTAAAAAAATACATTTCAAAATAAAATCATTCTTGAAGGTGACTCTATAAAGGAATAAAATCCTCTCATGTTCATTCCCCACACCATGAATAAATTCCTAGATTTTCCCACCTTTCCCCTTTCTTCTACATGCTCAAAAAAATGTTTTTCTTCGAGTTTGGTGGTCTACAAGTTTCCCCATCCAGATTGAATGCTCTAAATGGCTCATAAACCTATTATTTTTCCCCAACTTGAAAGAAAAATACATGCAAGCTCTGTTTTATGCCCTAAATTTCCAAATCCACGGGCCTCTGTCATTTTTTCCATTTTCCCGGCAGCTTGTGGAGCTCAAATTTGCTCGTTTTGTACTTATTTTCCCTAAAAAATCCTTCCCCATGGTCAAAAATTGCTTAAAACCACTTCCCATATGTTTTTGACCAAAAAATCCTTTACCCATGATGAAAAAAATTGAATTCGGGCATCCTTAGCAAATTCTGTGTTTTTTTACGGTCATACGGTGTCATTTGACCATCAAAATTAAGCTCAAATGATGTCTCCTATGTGGCCACTCTGGTTGGACAAGGATCGGTGGGGTTTCTTTGAAAAACTTAGCATTTTTGGCTTTGGGAAAAAAATTCAACATTACCCCCATAACTCCGTAGGAGGACACGTGTCATGTTCTTATGCCAAGGCGGGATGGAAGGTGGGTCGGGGAACTTAGGAATTTTTTTTGCTTTTTGGAAAAAAGGGAAAAAGAGTGTGAAGAAAGGCCCATGGGTCCACAATGGAGCAAGGGGTGGACACGTGGTGGGCGTAGGAGGAGGAAGTGGGGCCCGGAAGAAAAGGGAAATTTTCCCTTTTTGGTCAAAAAGACTTAGAGTAAAAAATTAAGCCATGGGTCCAATGAAGGAACGAGGAGACACGTGGCGAAGGCGGGGGGTCGGCGGGCGGGGCGGAGGAGGTAAAAAATTTTTCCTTTTGAAAAAATACTTAGAATGGAAATTTGAGGCGTGGCTCATGAAAAAACCAAATAGGACACGGGACACGTGTCGAGGAAAAATCGGAGGCGTGGGCCCATGAGGAAAAATGTTGAAAATTTTCCCTTGGCGAAAAAAAGGGGTTAAAACATGAAATAAGCCCATGGATTTTTAGCGATAGAGAGGATGACACGTGTCAAGGATAGAGGCGGAGGTGTGGGCCCATGGGGAAAAAAGTGAAAAATTTTCAAAATCCAAAAAGGGTCAAAATGCATAGAATTGAGCCACGATCCCAATGGGACCCACCATATGCCACGTGTCATCACCAAATTTCAAGGGCGGAGGGGCGGAGAAAAAAAGTCAATTTTTTTCCATTTTTCCAAAAATGTTAAAAAGTCAAAAAGTGAGCCCGAATTCATTCCCAATCATATTTTGACACGTGGAGGGCCCAGATTGAAGGAGAAAGAGCAAATCAAGGGTAACTATACATTTTCATTTTTGCCACCATTTTTTCTCCAGGAAGTGTGGAAATGTGAATTTTGCATCATTTTTCATCAAATTTTTGGTGAATTCATGTCCTTTTTGCCTGCAAGATCAATGCAAGTGGTTTTAGGGATTAATTTGTAGATTTGAGGTGTTTTTGAAATAAATTTTTACTCAGGCCCATGTAAAATGTGAAATATCAAATTATAAAGTTGCAGAATCAAATTTTGGAATGATAAGGATGAAATGATGAAATGAAAGGGGTTGCACATCATGCTTGGAGAATGAAAAACATGCCTCCACAATGGATAATGATGAAGGATTTGTAATGATTCACCATTTTAGAAACACTTGGCAACTTTTGTTGCAAATTTGTTAAATGTCCCTATCTGCATGAATCATGTTGGAATTTTGTAACAAACTTGATGTTGGGCATATTATTTTCTTGGGAAAGAAGGATCAAATGTAATTGAAAAAGTTATATAATGCATGTTTTGAGACATGTAAAAGGTCGAGAGAAACTTAGAAATTCATGGGAAAATCTGGGAAGAAGCCCATTCTCTGAGAAACCACTTAAGAACCATTTCTAATTCCTTTTTGCATCAGATTTGTATCATGTTGAGTTGGTTTCAGTTGTAAAGCCATCAACAAGCTCTAAGATTGTTCTTATAACATTCCCCTGTTGATAAATTTGGTCATTTCTAGATTATTTTGTGTTGTCTCTTGGAAAAATTTGCATGCACTTATGTTTCAGAATGTTTTCAATTTGTGTTTCTTGCTCCTGTTGCAGTCTTGTGTTTAAAATCTCTCTTGATCATACATGGTCTCATTTCTTGTTGATAGTTTAGTGGCATCTGCAGTCTCACATTCAGAAGAGCTTTCATCTGATAAAGAGATAAACAGATTTAAAATCACTTTACCTTCCTTGAATTTAAGATTGTTTGTAAACCTTTGGGTGCACCTTAGGTCATGATAAAATAGAGATTTCTGGATACTTTGTTGGTTCATCTACTTCAAGATTTTGTGGCAGGTTGTCAAATATTGTGTGGAAGAGTGCAGATCTGGGCCTCCATTTGGTGCACATATCCTAGTTGAAGGAGTACCTTAACCCCTTTGAAGCATTCTATTGTTTAGGTGTTACAAATTTCTTGCAAAGGTCCTCAAAGAATTTGGAAAATTCTGTTAGTCTTGTCTAAAATCTCCCACCAAAAATTCATTCAAAAAACTAATCCTACCCCATACTACCCCTGCATTGCATTGTGTGTCAACAAAAGAACACAATCCATTTACAAAAATGCACAAAGCAAATCAGGATCATACCATGTCTCTAGCAGCCTCAGCCTTGTCTTGAAAGCATTTCCATCATTTAGTAGTGACAACTCTTGTTGAGTTTGAATAATGGAAAATTGATCATGTTTTCCCAAGGCCATCTCCATACAATATGCATAGTATAAGGATATCTCCACCTCCTTCACAAAACAGAGGCTGCAATATAGGTTCTCTTACCTTGGTTGAAAGGCACAACCTAAAATAGTGAGGATTAGATCAAAATCCTTTCAAGGTGCCCACTTCTTCTTCAAATCTTGAGTGCTAACAAGTCAGATAAATTGCTTCCCTGGCTACAAAATGACATATAAATCATTTATCTACCTCTGAGTGTCTTGTAAAATCCATGATGTTGCTCAAGTTGTGAAGGAGATTAAATCTAGGTACCAACACAAATGGCACCATTGTTGGGGACTTGTTTTGAATTCTTGGGAAATAATTTGCATTGCTGAGATTGATTTGCTGATTCATTTTCCAGTCCATGTCTATTTAGCCCATTTTATTGATTTTGGGACATTTTGAATTCTGGAAATAATTTGCATTATTGAGATTGATTTTTGATTCATTTTCTAGTCCATTTATTACCATTCTTTTGTGACTTATTTTGAATTCTTCTTGTGAATGTGCATAATTTATCATCATCTTGATTAGATTTATAAGATTGGAATGAAGAGTAGAGTTCTGAGTTTGATATTTTCTTAGTTCAATCAACACATGTGCATACATATATTTTGAGATATTTGAATTTGCATATTTTAGTATTTGGATCCACAGTAATACTTCTTCTTGCAATTTATGTGCAATTACAAATACATTGAGAAGCATCATTTTATAATCAGATTTGTAAGGATTAAGTGAAGATATAAGTTCTTCTAAATTTTATCGAGTTTCAGTAGTAGTTGCACTTCATTTGCATTTGTGATTGATAAATTCAAAGAAAGGAAGGTCTGATATAAAGTTTGGCAAGATTTTCGGTCTTTGATAGATATTTGACAGAGTATTTTAGTGCATTTACACAACTAGGGTGAAAGTCCTTAGTGGCGACTCCATGTTGTTTGATCTTGATAAATACCAGTGTCTTAACCTTTTTCATTTACTTTGGTGTTGCTAATCTCTACAAAACTGGAAGGAAGAAGATCTCTCTTCATTAGAGACTCTGCTAAGAAGTTGTTTATAGATTCAAGAAACTCAGAGTTGGAAGGGAGAAGAGTTTGGAAGGTTGTTAAAGGTCAGACATCAGGAAAAGATATATCCATTGGTGAGAGAGATCAGCCTTTGGTAGAGGATTATCACTCTTCTTCAAGTGATTCTGATTCAAGAAATCCTCTCATAAACTTGTTTTCCTCAGCTAGTGAAGGTCCTTCTGCTTGTACTAGGGTAAGTTCCTTCTCCAATCTGCACCTCTGTGTTTCAATTCAAATAAAACTTTCCAAGAAAATCAGCACTTAGAGAATACCAGTCTTGTGAATCACATTCTTGAGCCCCAAAGACCTTGCACTCCTCATCAACTTGTGTCACCCCCAAGATCACCTCCACCAAACAATATGGCTCAGCCTAGACCTCCATTTTTTGTTAACACCTTTGGTCCTATAGACTTTAGAGGAATGGATGGTTACCCAAATGTTGTCCCACAAGATGTCAAAAATAGATTGCCAAAATTCCAAGGTAACAATGCAATAACTAGTGATCAACATCTCAAACTTTTTGTTAACATGATGGAAGATTTTGAGATAGAGTTTGAAGATGTGTATATTAAATTGTTCATTCATACACTAGAAGAGGATGCTAGGGATTGGTACAAGGCTCTGCCTGATAATTCAATTGATTCTTGGACTGAGATGAAGAATGCATTTAGGTTGCAATATGGTGACAAGACTGATCCTAGATTTCTCTTGTCTGAGTTTGAGAATATCAAGAAGAACCCCAATGAATCAGTCCATGACTTTAACACAAGGTTTAACAAAACTTTGAGAAGGCTTCTGTTAGTCTGAGGCCTTGTGATGAGTCTTGTTTAATCAAATATGTAGATGCATTTGATAAAAAGGCAGCCTATTACCTAAGAGACAAGAACCCTACCAATCTAAGACAAGCTTTCACCATGGCACTTCAAATTGAAAACAATATCAAAGCAATTGGGAAACCTCTCAAGAGAGATGGTGTAAAGTTGATAAACCTAAAAAACCTCAAGCTAGCAAGGGTGCTGATTTAGAGGAGGTTGTGAAAACTTTGGCGGGGGTCAAAGAAATCTCATATAAGTTGGCAAGAGTGAGAAAGGAATTGGGAAAACTTCACAAGGTCAGCCAAGAGCACAAAACCATGACATAGATTTTCCAATCATCCTAGAGGTGATCAAAGGGAGATGATAGAGAAAAGGACCCATGGGGTCTACTGAAATAGACATCCTCAAGCACGTGAAGGAAGAGTGTTACACGATCCCTAACTACTAGGGTTGTTGTTGTATTGAGAAGTTGTTGATATTGATTGGTGTGATAGGTGTTTTTTACCCCATCCTCCATGTGAAGTGGACCAGCAAGATGGTGAAGTTAATAATGATGATGGTATTGATGATGATATTTGCATGATGGGTTGTTCTTCAAGTCCACAAGGAGGAGCAACATCTACTTGAAGTGATAAGTGCAAGGACAAGCTGTGCAACCTTTTGGGATTGCATCAAATGGGTACAAGTTTTCCTTCCCCCTCATACTCTTGAAGTTGATGTAGTGCAAGCTTTTGAAATTCCTAACAATGACTTTGAATATTTAAGAGCTTTGATGATTAAGAAGTATGATGGTGGTATTCCTTCGAGGAAGATAGACAATTGTTGATGAATGTTGTTGTAGCTCAAGAGAAAGACTATAACACTAGAAGAAAAGTTGTTAAGGGAGTTGGGCCTCAAGTCAAACCTAAAACACCCTTTCTCACAAGCATTCCCAAAGAAGCTCCTAGAAGAGAAACACTTGCCAAAAGCTCTTGTCCCAAGAAAAATTATAGTCCTCCTCATGCCCAAGCTGCCAAGAATCCCATGCCATCTAATGAATCTTCTTGTCTCCCTTCCAATGTTGTTTTTCAAAGTGTTCCCTATGACATAGCCCAAGTATTGAGCCAAATCAAAGTGAGTGTTCCAATCATTGAGTTTCTTAGGATCCTGAGCATAAGAAGAGAGCATTTGAGTACTTGGGATTAAAGGAGGAGAAGACTACTCTGAGAAGAAATATAAATATTATTGAAACTCCTCCTCAGATCATTGCTGAGACCTTGAAACACCACCAGTAGTAGAGGATCTTGGAGAGACACCTGAGGTATATTTGGGGACATCCTTGGTTGATTCCCAATTGAATGTTGATCCATTCTTCACAACTTTGATCATAAAGGATAGGCTACTTCACAATTGTATGTTTGATTCGGTGCATCATGTAATGTCATGCCTCTAGAAGTCATGAATGAGTTGGATATCAAAGTGACAATAGCCTATGGAAAATGTACTTGCCATGGACTCAAGAGAAGTGTCGGTTGTTGGTTGTGTGAAGGGTTTGGTAGTGCAGCTTGCATCTTATCCTGGGAGGAATTTAAAATTGGATGTTGTGATTGTTGATTGCCTTGCCAAATGGGGTATGTTATTGTCAAGAAAGTGGGCTGCAAGTGTTGGAGGGAGTGTCCAAATGGATATGTCTTTTTCCACCATTCCCATTGAGGGCAGCCTTGTCAAGCTCTATGGAGAAAAGAAAATGTTGCATCTAATTGAGGACCCAAACAATGCTTCTTATGAAGTATTATTTGTTGATGTTGATGTTGATAATTTTATTGGTTTTGCTGATGGAAAAGAACACAAATGGATCAGTCAAAGTGCCTTGAATAGGTATGTTCTCCTTGGACCTTGCTATTTGATGGAGCTTGCTCCAAATTTGGAAATGGTGCTGGTATAATTCTGATTTCTCCTAGCTTGGAAGAATTTGTTTTTCCTTCAAGCTTAATTTTGAATGTACTAACAACATTGTTGAGTATGAAGCCTTGTTGTTGGGTCTTGAGAATTGCATGGAAGTATGGTGTCAAGGACATCATTGCAAAGGGATTCAGAGCTAGTTGTCAAACAAATAAGAAAATTGTATGCTACAAAAAATCAGCGGATGAAATAGTATAAGCATGCAGTTTGGGATCTAATTGAGATGTTTGATTCCTTCAATATTGTGCACCATGACAAAAGTTTGAATGTTGTTGCTTGAAAAGTTGGTAGTGTTGGGGTCAAGATTTGGAGATTGCACCATTTCACCTTATTGTGAGTACAATGTTGAAGTGTTAACTAGGCCAGTTGTCCCTGACAACATCAAGCATTGGCAAGTGTTTAATGATGATGCTCAAGTGCAAAGGTTCTTACAAAATCAAGGTGAGTTTGTAGATCAACATATTGATTGGGAACCAATGGTGTGTGTGACTGAAGGAAGAGAGACTTTTTTGGAAAATATATTATCCAATTGAAAACTAACACCATTCCTAGAGGTCTTGTTGCTCTTGAGTCAAATTTTAGCAATGTTGATTACATCATCAATAGAAACATATCTACCTCAAGGGATGTGGAAGAGCATGACTTGGGAACAAAGGAAAAACCAAGAAAAGTTTGGTTGGGCAGTAGTTTAAACAAAGAAGAAAAATAGTCCTACCTCCAATTGTTGAAACAATATCAAGACTTCCTTGCCTGGTCATATTCAGAGCTGAAAGCATATAGAGAAGACTTATTTCAGCATGAGATCCCTCTTGAAAAAATGCCAAACCATTCAGATAGAAGAAAAGGCCAATTAATCCACTCCTCTCCATGAAAATGCAAGATGAATTGAAGAAACTGAAGGAGGGAGGGATCATTCATCCCACAAGGTATTCATCTTGGGTTGCAAACCTTGTGCTAGTTAGAAAGAAGAATGGAGATATCAGACTTTGTGTAGACTTTAGAAATATGAATAGAGCTTCATTGAAAGACAATTATCCTTTTCCAAACATGGAGAACATGCTGCAATTAGTGACTGGATCTGAATTGTTGTCCACCTTGGATGGTTTCTCTGGCTATAATCAGGTTGTTGTCAAGGAGTCAAAAAGATTTAAAACTACCTTTACCACTCCTTGGGAACATATGTTTATGTGAGAATGCCTTTTGGTCTCATGAATGTTGGAGCTACTTTCCAAAGAGCAATGGATGTTGCTTTTGCTGGTTATATAAATGACTTCATTGCAGTTTATCAGGATGATGTGATTGTATTTTTCAAGGAGCAAAAAAGATCACTTGCAGCATTTGGAAAGAATGTTGATCAGATGTAGAGAATTTGGAATCTCTCTCAATCCAAAGAAGTGTCACTTTGGGGTGTAAAAGGCCAAGCTTCTTGGTCATATTGTTTCAAAGGCTGGTGTCATGATTGATTCAGAGAGAGTAGAAGCAATCAGCAGGTGCCAATTCCAAGAACAAAGAAGGGCATCCAATCTTTCTTTGGGAAATCAATTTCATTAGAAGGTTTGTGTCCAATTTTGCTGAGTTGACTCTTCCTATCACATGCATGTTAAAGAAAGATCAAGTTATCAAATGGGAGGAGGCTTGCTATTCAGGATTTTGAAGGAATCAAAAGCACTTAAACATGCACTGTCTTGGCAGCTCCCGAATTACAAAAAGCCTTTCCAAATCTTCTCCTTTGCTTCTAAAAATACTATTGCATCTGTTTTTCTCCAAAAGGATGAAGATGGGGCTGAGAGGCCTATTTCCTTCTTTAGCAAGGCTTTACAAGCTTGCTTGAGTTAAAATATACAATCATGGAAAAACAAGCATTTTCCTTGGTGAAAGCAACAAAAGGTTTTTAGGCCTTATATTTTAAGTTCAAAAGTTGTTGCTTATGTTCCCCACACCATGGTAAAAGACATCTTATCAGAGATGGAGATCTCAAGTAAAATATGTAGATGGGTGAACAAACTACAGGAGTATGATATGGACATCCAAACCACAAAGTTGGTAAGAGGTTTGGGTCTTGCTAAGCTCATGGCTGAGAGCAACTTGCAGACTGGAAGTGAATGAAGTAGAGGAAGAAAGGGTAGATGTTCTTGGGAAATTGGTAAGTTAAGTGGTACAAGGATATAATATTTTACCTCAGACACCTATGTTGTCTTGATCATTTAAATAAAAATCAGAAAAGAGCCCTCAAGCTGGCTTCTCAAAAATACATCATCACTGACTTTGGGCTGGCTTGGAAGAACCCTGAAGGTGTCCTCTTGAAGTGTGTAACTAAAGATGAAGCTCCCAAAGTAGTTGCTGATTTCCATGGGGGAGTTTGTGGAGGACACTTTGTTGGAAGGGTTACTGACACACAAAGGTTTTGAGAGCTGGTTATTGGTGGCCTACTCTCTTCAAAGATGCAACCATGCTGATTAGAAAATGTGAAAGTTGCTAGCATTTCTCTAGGAAGAATGAAAGCTTCAGGCTCCCTTCCTTTGCAGCTTATATCAATTGAAGCTCCTTTCAAATAGGGGGGATGGACTTCATTGGTGAGATTTCAGACCCTTCTAGTGCTGGACATAAATGGATCCTTGTAGCCACATATTACTTCACCAAGTGGGTAGAGGCAATCCCCACCAAGAAAGCAACACACCAAGTTGTTATGGACTTCTTGTTGAATAATATCATATGCAGATTTGGTGTGCCAGTCAAAATTGTGGCTGATAATGCCATGTGTTTTAGAGCTAAACCTTTGATGGCAATGTGCAAGGAGTATGGAACCAATCTGACTTATTCTTCAAACTATAACCCCCAAGGGAATGGACAAGTGAGTCAACAATAAGAACTTATTGAAGATCATTAGGAGGACCTTGGAGTTGAACAAGAGAAAATGGGGTGAACAACTAAAATTTGTAGTTTGGGCTGATAGAATCACTTGCCAAGAGAGCTACTGGTAAGAGCCCATTTGAGTTGGTGTATGGAACTCAAGCCCTCTTTGCCCTTACATCTACAATTATCTTCATTTCAGTTTGTTCAACAACTTGAGGATCAAGAGGTCAGTCCATATGAAGCAAGGATTAATCAGATTGTGGAGCTAGATGAAGAGAGAAGAGCATCCCACCAGAGGCATGTCAGATTTAGAGAGAAGTTGAAAAGATTGTTTGACAAAGGTCACTCTAGGGCCTTCAATATTGGAGATCTGGTTTTGTTATGGGATAGCAAAAATGAAGATAAGGGCAAACATGGAAAATTTGATGCATTATGGATGGGCCCTTACTCCATTGATATCAAAATTGGTGAGAATACCTTTTTTCTCAAAGATTTAGATGGGGAATTGCTTGAACTACCTGTTAATGGTAGGCATCTGAAGCATTTCTTGGATTAATCCCCAAATTTGAGGTATGCACCACTTGTACAGTGTATAGTGTTTGGTTTTTCACTCTGTTTTTGGTGTTTTTTCGGTTTGTGGTTTGCCTTGGTGTGTGGCAGCCATTTTTGTCGGTTCTCAGCTAGTTTTTGGTGGTTTTGGCTCATGACTCTTTTCCCAATGGATTATTTTGGCACTTGGTCTACTTATTGTTCTTGTGGCACTCATTGGGAGTGCCCATCCCTGAGCAGGAGCCGATGTTGGTGTCCATTTTGATCCTCTGTTATTTTCCCATCTTTCCCCTTTCTTCTACATGCTCAAAAATGTTTTTCTTCAGTTTGGTGGTCTGCAAGTTTCCCCATCTAGATTGAATGCTTTAAATGGCTCATAAACCTATTATTTTTCCCCAACTTGAAAGAAAAATACATGCAAGCTCTGTTTTATGCCCTAAATTTCCAAATCCATGGGCCTCTGTCATTTTTTCCATTTTCCCGCCTGTGGAGCTCGAATTTGCTCATTTTGTACTTATTTTCCCTAAAAATCCTTCCCCATGGTCAAAAATTGCTTAAAACCACTTCCCATATGTTTTTTGACCAAAAATCCTTTACCCACGATGAAAAATTTGAATTCGGCATCCTTAGAAAATTTTGTGTTTTTTGACGGTCATACGGGTGTCATTTGACCATCAAAATTAAGCTCAAATGACATCTCCTACGTGGCCACTTCTTGGTTGGACAAGGATCGGTGGGGTTTCTTTGAAAAACTTAGCATTTTTGGCTTTGGGAAAAAAATTCAACATTACCCCATGCTACTCCGTAGGAGGACACGTGTCATGTTCTTATGCCAAGGCGAGATGGAAGGCGGGTGGGGAACTTAGGCAATTTTTGCCTTTTTGGTGAAAAGGGAAAAAAGTAGAAAAAGGCCACGGGTCCACATGGAGCAAGGGGTGGACACGTGGCGGGCAGGAGGAGTAGGAGGAAGTGCGGGCCATGGAAGAAAAGGGAAATTTTTTCCTTTTGGTCAAAAAGACTTAGAGCAAAAAAATTAAGTGCGGGGTCAAAATGAAGCCAGGGAGACACGTGGCGGGCGAGAGGAGTGGGTCGGCGGGCCGGTGGAGGTAAAGGGAATTTTCCCTTTTGAAAAAAAGACTTAGAATGGAAATTTGAGGTGTGCTCTCCAAGAAAAATCAAAAGGGGGACACGTGTCAAGGACAAAATCGGAGGCGCGGGCCCACGTGGGGAAAAATTGAAAATTTTCCCTTGGCAAAAAAAAAGGTTAAAACATGAAATAAGCCCACGGATTTTTAGCGATAGAGAGGATGACACATGTCAAGGACAGAGGCGGAGGTGTGGGCCCATGGGGAAAAAAGTGAAAAATTTCCAAATTCCAAAAAAGGTCAAAATGTGTAGAATTGAGCCATGATCCCAATGGGACCCACCATATGCCACGTGTCATCACCAAATTTCAAGGGCGGAGGGGGAGAAAAAAGTCAATTTTTCCATTTTTCCAAAAATGTTAAAAAGTCAAAAAGTGAGCCCAAATTCATTCCCAATCATATTTTGACACGTGGAGGGCCCAGATTGAAGGAGAAAGAGAAATCAAGGGTAATATACATTTTCATTTTTGGCCACCATTTTTGCTCTAGGAAGTGTGGAGATGTGAATTTTGCATCATTTTTCATCAAATTTTTGGTGAATTCATGTCCTTTGTGCCTATAAAGATCAATGCAAGTGGTTTTAGGGATTAATTTGTAGATTTGAGGTGTTTTTGAAATAAATTTTTACTCAGGCCCATGTAAAACATGAAATATCAAATTATAAAGTTGCAGAATCAAATTTTGGAATGATAAGGATGAAATGATGAAATGAAAGGGGTCTGCATGCTTGAGAATGAAAAACATGCCTCCACAATGGATAATGATGAAGGATTTGTAATGATTTGCCATTTTAGAAACACCTGGCAACTTTTGTTGCAAATTTGTTAAATGTCCCTATCTGCGAATCATGTTGGAATTTTGTAACAAACTTGATGTTGGGCATATTCTTTTCTTGGGAAAGAAGGATCAAATGTAATTGAAAGTTATATAATGCATGTTTTGAGACATGCAAAAGGTCGGAGAAACTTAGAAATTCACGGGAAAATCTGGGAAGAAGCCCATTCTCTGAAACCACCTGAGAACCATTTCTAATTCCTTTTTGCATCAGATTTGTATCATGTTGAGTTGGTTTTAGTTGTAAAGCCATCAACAAGCTCTGAGATTGTTCTTATAACATTCCCTATTGATAAATTTGGTCATTTTGGATTATTTTGTGTTGTCTCTTGGCAAAATTTGCATGCACTTATGTTTCAGAATGTTTTCAATTTGTGTTTCTTGCTCTTGTTGCAGTCTTGTGTTTAAAATCTCTCTTGATCATACATGGTCTCATTTCTTGTTGATAGTTTAGTGGCATCTGCAATCTCACATTCAAAAGAGCTTTCATCTGATAAAGAGATAAATAGATTTAAAATCACTTTACCTTCCTTGAATTATGAGATTGTTTGTAAACCTTTGGGTGCACCTTAGGTCATGATAAAATAGAGATTTCTAGGATACTTTGTTGGTTCATCTTTTCAATATTTTGTGGCAGTTGTTGTCAAATATTGTGTGGAAGAGTGTAGATCTGGGCCTCCATTTGGTGCACATATCCTGGTTGAAGGAGTACCTTAACCCCTTTGAAGCATTATGTTGTTTAGGTGTTACAAATTTCTTGCAAAGGTCCTCAAAGAATTTGGAAAATTCTGGTTAGTCTTGTCTAAAATCTCCCACCAAAAATTCATTCAGAATAACTAATCCTACCCCATACTACCCCTACATTGCATTATGTGTCAACAAAAGAACACAATCCATTTACAAAAATGCACAAAGCAAATCAGGATCATACCATGTCTCTAGTAGCCTCAGCCTTGTCTTGAAAGCATTTCCATCATTTAGTAGTGACAACTCTGTTGAGTTTGAATAATGGAAAATTGATCATGTTTTCCCAAGGCCATCTCCATACAATATGCATAGTATAAGGATATCTCCACCTCCTTCACAAAATAGAGGCTACAATGATATTAGGTTCTCTTACCTTTCAAGTTGAAAATCCTGGCACACAAAGTGACTAAAATAGTGAGGATTAAGTCTTTGATGAAATTTGTAGGTATGCTTTAGCTCTACGACCTCGAAGTAAGATATGAACATCTTTAAGCACCACATCACCACATCAATGGAGGAAGAAGATGAGATGTGCCCTTTGGAGGAAGACCCTGATGGCTTCCCATATTATGATGTTTTCATTATTGGAATATTCTTGGATACTTCTAAAGAAGTTCTTATCATGGAACCTTTCGATGAAATCCAAAGCATCGTCATGGAGGAATAAGTAGAAGAGAGAAAGATAGAATCACCATTCAGAAATTCCATTTGGCTCGAGTGACAACCCATAGGGGAATAATATATTTAATAAAGGAAGATCTTTTATGCATAATGGATGATCCAATTCTCTCCAAAGTATCCACCATGATGAAGAAGACAGCTAGTTCAAAGTAAGCATGGATGAAATCTTTTCAAGTTTTTATCTTTCAATTAATGATGAAATAGAGAGATGTGAAGAAGTGCAAGAAAGTCACCCGACATCATGCTCTGAAGATGATGAATTCAAGATGGTCATAGATAATCTTCCCTCCTATTTTGATTCTTTAAGTGATGTAGAAATGTTTCATGAAGAAATGGAGAAAGTCAAATAATCAAACTCTCTTCCTGATGCAATCATGGATGATCAAATGAAAGAATCCCACTCTCTTTTCAAAGTCAAGGAGGAAGAATAATTTAAACACAACCTCTACTCAATCGGGAAAATAATCATCATCATGGTGAAAACAAATCCTTTCATCTTTCACCTAAGTAATAAGATTCAATAATAGATGGTCAAGATGTAGCTAAAAATTCTTCTCATACTTCTACCCCAACATGGTTCTCTTCTTCTTACTAGGAAGAGGATGATATGGATTTTGAGTTTAAAGGAATACTCTTCCAACAAATCTTAGACGTCTTCTCCTTGTCGAAAGTTTCATGAATCAAGTATGCTCGTGTTTGTAAGAAAGTCAATCTTTGGCAACACAAAGTATGGAAGAGGTGAACAAGAATGTTTCAAATGAATCATGGGCCCGTATGGATCATATTTTTAACTATCTCTTGGAGGCATAACAATAATATTATTCCAATGAAGATAAAAGTTACCCTATGGAAATTTTAGAATAACTATTTGTACAAGATATCTTGAAGGTTGTGGAAGAAACATAATATCCTCAACTCAACCTTGAACTCTTAACCTGGACTATAGAGATACAAGACAGTATGAATCAATTTGTGCTTCCTATTTTGGTGCACCAATTTTTGATGTTGAGATGGAGTAGTTGGATAAGCTTGATGACTTCTCTAATACTTTGGTCGACGAGAATGAACATGAAAACATGTATTTTTCTTCCACATCATGTGAAGAAGTTCATGAGTGTAAAATAAGAAAGGTTCTTGAATCTCCTTTGGAATTCCTCAATCTTGAAGATAACATCTCTTGTTGTGGGAAATAATAACATGGAAAATATTGAGCTTATTTACACCAAAGAAAGTCGTTCAAAACAAAATAAAAAATTTGTGAGAACATTGGGAGTGTGATCAAAACCAACTTGTTCCCATCATTTCGAATGTTCCACCAATGAAAAGTAAGAATTCATATGTAAAATTCCAATGAAGGGTGAGGAATTCTTATATGTCCAAACCAAAATATTCAATTTTGAAAATGATATCAAGATGCACTTTGAACGATTGCATATTGGTGACAATTTCTACACAACAAAGCGGGAGTATGCATGAGTCTTGCCATATGATCCAAAATCAGACTACACTCACCATCCTCTAAGATCCGATTCATCTTGAACATGTTCCCATGCTACAAAAATATCTTAAGGATGATGAAGATCTTTAGCTCAATGATTTAACCTCCATGTTTGAAAACAATTTCTCAAAGAAAAAAAAGTGGGATGTTTGGGGAAGTAGGTGAATGGGAAGAAAATCAGTTTGTTCTCTCTCCTTCGAGTGCCTTGCTGATGTAGGAGAATATTTAAAGTGGAAATTCAAAGAGGATGGATATCTTCCCACTATTGAAGACATAGAAGAATGGTGTCTCATGATCACAAGGCATCAAGTAGGAGCATCAAGGTACAAGAGCTTAGAGAAGATAACGAAGTTTTCATGGGATGCAAGAACATTCTCTTTGCATTATGAATATGAAGATGGAATCTTGGTCACAATTCTTCTTCTCAAGCCATGAAAATACATCCCAAAATCATGGTACGATCAAATAATAATTTTTTTCTTCAAAGGATAGACTTCAATCTGCTATATTTCATAATGGCATGTACTTTTCTCAACCTATTTCTAGGTATTATTAGGAATAAACTTAGGTTAATTCATCATTTACTAAGTTGTAATGTTAAAGTAATTAAATTTAATTACTTTAACTTAGTTGTTAGTTAGCTATTATCTAGTTGTCACATCCCTAGATTAGTGGGGGCTATACTATTATTAGTTTACTACTTTGGAATGTTCCTGATGTGATTAGTTAGGGGCAATATGCTATTTCTACATATTTTCTGTACTTAGTATATTTGATCCACTTTCATGTGGATGTTGTTACTATTGTTACAATGTCTATAAACATTGTAGCTTCTTCATTTGATATAAATGAAGGGTTTCCAAAATATTACATTCTTAAGATTTGGTATTAGAGTTGGTTAGTCCCAGCTTTATGCTATTGTGAGGATCCCTGAATCACCAAGGAGGAAAGAAAGAGGTTGCAGAAGTTTTGGAGCACCAGAGGAAGTTGGAGTTACATTGGAGAGCCATAGAGCCTCTCAACCCATTCCTATCCCATTGCATGCATACCCACATCCCCTTGTGTTAATCTACACATATTGTTGCAGATTCTCAGAGAATTATTTGCTACACGGTAGAAAATCAGAGATTAAATTTTTTTACACAATTGCTACATTTGGCGATGGTGGAGGTTTGTACACTACTTTGCAAAACTGATTTGACCTTGTTGGGAGTCCTTGGAAAGCTGGTTTAGATCTGGGCATTGGATGGGGTTGGTTGAGATTTTTTCACCGAGCTATAAGGAGATGATCAAGCCACATTGGCAGATTGGTGAGCCATCCGAAACAAGTTTGGGTAAGAACCTAAGCACCGAGGGTCTATGGGAATATCTACAAATCGAGTTTATTACATTCATTAGTGCACATGACCACATAAGAATAAATCTATGGGAGTGATTTTGTGCATACCAATTGATCGAGAAAATACCACAAGTCACATTGAGATGAAGCCAATCGAGTTGAGGTTTATTTTCCATGTAAAGATGAGACCTCAAAGTGAGTGGGAGATCCAAGCATTGGGTTTCATTGTAATGTTGAATATTTTCATTGATCTCAAATTGAAGTTGACCACTCCACATTGAGTCTTTCATTGGATTTGAAGGTATTATTGGATGTGTTCATCTCTAAAGGTAGAGTGTTTTTATTGTGAAATTCTCCAATTTATTTACTTGTGAGTTTGAATGATTTGTAAAAGCAAACAAAGAATTGGGAAAACAAAAATCTGCAAACTTTCAACAGTAGAAAATATCCAAGTGATCCTCCTCCTAGATGTCCTTCTGTCTCAAAATTGACTGTAGTAAAAAAATGTGACATGCACATTGCAAAACAAGAAAAAAGCGGCGGCCACAACATATTAACCTCGGCTAAAAAAATCATTGAAATAAACTTTCAATCGATGAAAAATAATTGAAGCCCTAAAAAATGCATGCAACACTTCAAAAGAAGCCACATAGACCATTTCAAAAAGTGTCAAGTCACATTTTAGAAAAGGTATGCGTCTTGCATTGTGTTTAAAAAAAATAAAAACCAAAAATGACTTGTTTATATACATTATCCTCCATTTCTATGCATAAGCTCTTCATTTGCCATATTGGTTAAGTGCAACTCCTTAGGAATGATAGGTCAAGTGTTCAAATCCCATCGTAGGCATAAATATTTTTTAGAGGAATTTTTAGCGGTATCTCGCGATTAAGCAACCTCAAACCCCGCCAAGTGACTTAGTCACGTCTAAAGCTAACGCTAAATTTAGCGAAAAAACACCTGATTGTGCAAAAAAAAAAAAACTATTTTTCTTCCAATTGGTCCAAAATATCATTTCAAGACTTTTTGTAAAGGAAAAGAGGCCAAAGATCCCAAAACCCTTTTTGCTCAAAAACAGCCTTCACTAAAACTGCCATAACTTTCTTTCCATTCAACGAAAAATTACAATTTATTTTTTGTAAAATTCTAGATTCTGATACGGAATTCATAGAGCTAGTTTAGGGAGATTTTGGTGGACCAATTTTTTGTAATAAATTTTCAAAGGCTGAAATAAGGTGTAAAGAAGGTATAAAAATTATAATTTTGTACTCACAATGTATCCCAAAAGGGAATTTTTCCATAGAAGAAGAGACAAAATTGTAATCACACTATAATTATAAAGTGCCAAAAACATTTTCATTCTCATGGAGCTATTTTTCTTCCTTTTCACTCATAATTTAGGGGAAAAGATGAAAGACTTGCAAATTCTTCATTGATCACTCAATAGTGGTATTCCTTACGGATTAGAGAAAAGTGAATGGAGGGTAGTTTTTCATGCCAGTGCCAATTTTGAGCTATGAGCCAACCTAGTAGAGGTTTTATTGAGCCAAGAGCCAACCCAACAGAGGTTTTCAAAATGTTCAAAGCTACTTGTTTGTTTTTCAAGCACACGTGCCAACCCAAAAGAGGTTCTAAACATCCAGAGACAATTCTTGAGCCTATTCCATCTCTTGCACACCATTCAGAGGAAGTACCTTCATCCAACTACTCCTGTTCAGATGAGATCTAGAGAGACCATACTGAATTAAGGGGGAATGATAAATTCATTTGATTCACCTTAGAATAGGTTTCTTTTAGCTTTGTGTTTACTAATGTATGTTTACCTCATGTAAACATATTTTGTTTTAGAGTTTTTCTCTCCTATTCACTTCAAACCATGATGAATTAAGGGGGAATGTTAGGAATAAACTTATGTTAATTCATCATTTACTAAGTTGTAATGTTAAAATAATTAAATTTAATTACTTTAACTTATTTAGATGTTAGTTATTTATTATCTAGTTGTCACTTCCCTAGATTAGTGGGGTTATACTATTATTATTTTACTACTTTGGAATGTTCTTGAATGTTCCCAAATGTGATTAGTTAGGGGAAATATGCTATTTATTCATATTTTCCATACTTATTATATTTAATTCACTTTACGTGGATGTTGTTACTAATGTACAATGTTTATAAACATTGCAACTTCATTTTATAAAAATGATGGTTTCCAAAATATTGCATTCTTAAGAAGTATGTGTATATTCTTTCCCCACATCTGTAAATATCCCTCCCCATGTATAAAATTTTCCTTTCCTGTTGTGTGTTGTTTTCCCTTCTGGTGTGTTTCTCTTATGTTTGTGTGTTTGTGTGTGTGTGTGTGTGTGTGTGTGTGTGTGTGTGTGTGTGTGTGTGTGTGTGTGTGTTCAATAAAGAAAGTTGTGTAGCCTATTTTTCTAGTGACTCTGTAGGGCCCAATGGATAAGGCACTGGTCAATGGATTATATGGTCCAAAGTTGAGATTCTGGATTCTCCATGTCATGTATTTTTGCAACCTAGTCCATGTCATGTCCCCAATCTAGATCTAGTTTTTGTCATGCAAATGTGCAACAGGGAAATTGGCAATTTTCCAACATGACAACGATACCCATGTATAAAAATTTTCATGTTATATCATTTTGAGATACTTTGGGTCTACCCAACTAGTATAGTAACATCTAAATTGATGTTAACTCATTCCCCTATGTGATTTAGGAAATTCAATTCAAACCCCACAGGTGATTTTAGGATATCATTGAAAAATGTAAACTTCAGGTAGTTGTGGGAAGGGTTATCACTAGCCTTCCTAGGAATGGAGTAATCCCATGGAGTGGAACATAAAATAAATAAAAAAACATGGAGGTGAATAAAATGCCTAACAAAATCATGAAGTTTATTTAGGAATATTCAGGAAGGATACAGAGAAGTTGGTACAATTTCACTAAAATCGGGTTTATAGGCCTAGGTATTGCACATGCCAAAATAAATTTTGAGCTTCACAAGGTGATATCGGGAGCCACAGATACGCTTAGGAGAAAAAAACATCTTTGGAAATTGAATTCCAAAACCTAAAATATGGTGAAATTATTTTTTCTCAAAATGTTTTCAAAATGGGTTTGCATAAGAAGTTTTTCTCATGCATAGTGGAGTACCGGATCAAAATCCACATTTTTAGGTGGAAATGGATGAATCAATACCTAATATCTCAACCATTGGATTTAAAAGGAAATTTCAATTCAATATCATATAAAATTTTATCAAACATGTCTATCGAGAGCTCAAGTTATCGCTGTTTCAAGGTATCCTCTTGGAGCGAGTTCGGGAGTTAGTCAAATTTTGGAAGGACACGTGTCAACTCTAAGAGCTTAGCGATTGTTTTTCCCTCACGTACATCAAGGTCAGGAAAATAAAGTTCATAAAAATTATCCTATCCCCCATAAGCCCTTTGGACCCTTATGCAATCCTCGAGATCACCATTCAGCCCCAGTGTGTTTGCAAGATCTCAAAGCCTTCACCATTGGATCGCTGCCACATGTCATCACCTAACGTGCCATGCAAAATTATTTCCCTCATGTCCCTTTGAGGTGAGATAAATAAGACATGAAAATATGCATCCAGCCCCTCCATTATGCCTCAAGGTCCCTCATGTGACCAGCTTCTAGCCCCTCAGTGCTTTAAAGTTGTTTTTTTGGCTTTAATCCCCTACTGAGTCGATTTTTGCGACATGTCAATTTCAGGTGCACTATGAAAATTGATGTCCCTCACATCCCTTTGAGGTGAGGGACATCAAGGACATGAAAATTTACCCAACTCAAACTCAAAAATTTGAAAAATATTCTAATTGTTTGCCACTTCTTACTACTTCTCACTACCAAAAGAAAAGTTGTAGAGAACACCTCAATCCACCATTGTTGCTCCAAACCAGCTCCACCATGGAAACCAAACCTTCCACTCCATGAATATGCATAGGTTTCAAATAATATATTGATTGAAAGAGCCAAAGGAATGAAGAACAAAAGATAAGAGCAAAGGAATTCTTTAGAAACCTCCATTGTCGTGAGACGAAGATTCGAACATATCTTGCAAGCCAATGCATGAAACGAAGAACCATATGTTGTTGAGTTCTTCAATCTCAAAGGCCATTAAAAATCACCTTAAAACCTCCCATTCACAGTAAGGAATGCTCATAGAAAATAAATTTCACTTCCGGCTCCATGAAGAACAATGCTCAATCTCCCGTCCAACCGGAAACCGGATCGAAGAGAAATTTCACTAGTGAGATAAGAAGTAAAAACCTATCACAATGAAGTTAATTTCATCATGGATGGAGAAAAAAACCATACCTAAAAATTTCAAGCTCCATTAATGGCCACCATGACATAGTAGTGGAAAAAATCAGTGAGCTAACTCTCCACTTCTCAAGGTTCCAAAGTGGGAGAAATCACACAAAAATTGGAGGGAATGATCACTGAAAAATCTATTTTCACGTGAACTATTTTTTGCTCCCTGAAGTCCCTATATTTTATAGATATGGAGGACTGATTTTTCATTACCATTCTACCCTATCACATGAATAATATAGTTTAAAAATCAGTGAGATACCTCGTTACTTTTCGAGGGTTCCATTGGGCGAAATCACATGAAAATTGGAGGGAATGATCATTGAAAAATCTAGTTTTACGCAAACTAGTTTTTGTGCCATGAAGTCCCTTTTTTATAGGGATATGGAGGGTTATGTTATTTGTCAATATTCTTTCCCAACCAATGAAAATATCAATTTACAACCTGTTCATGTGAAGGAATTTCTCAAAATTCTATTTATAGAACCCCGAGAATAAAAACCGAGATATCAAGACCTTGTTTTGTTACAATGTGACACCCATAGTGCACTTACTAACAATATCAAGCTTCATACATAGGAGAATACTAATTTTGGTAAACCACCATCTGAATAGGCTGTAAATAAGGTGGTGAACACAAAGGGGGTATCACAAGAAAAGTCATAAAAAGGTCACCTCGGCTGCAATTGACACTTACTAAAAATAGTAAGTGGTTCCACAAGCCCTTGCTATAAATAACCAATTGGTTTAAAAGGTGAGAGAAAAATAGTAAGAAGAAATAATTCAAGCTACCATAGCCATTTGAGGTTGGTAAAAGATAACTACGACACTTACTAAAAATAGTAAGGTACCCCATGTGTACTTACTAAAAATAGCAGGTTGTTCTCAAAGGGAAAGTTTGGCACAACAGGACATTAAGGGATAATCATTCAGGTCAATATCACCATTTGGGGTCCATAAGGGAAAAATTTGACACTTACTAAATATAGTAAGTTATCCCATCCAAATATAGTAAGTGCCAAGGAAACATGAATTTCAAAGTGCATAGGTTGGTATTGTAGACATCAAAATTGGGTCACGCTCCCCTTTATCCCTCGTCAAATAATCCCCTTGAACACACTCACCTAACCATGGCCCCTTACACCCCACACTAATATTAATTTAAATTAATCCATGATCTCATAATATTTATTATTTAATTATCCTAATTAAGATAATTCTCACAACACCACCTCACCTATACACATTGTTGGTGCTCATTCTGATCTCGCACCATTTTCCCTTGAAATCCCTCAGTTTGCGGCCTCTGTCACATTTTCTATCTCCCCGAATTGGTGCACAAAAAACTCTATCCTCCATTTGTCGAGTCTGATGCCCCATGCTTGTTTGTTGTATAAGAAAAGATGGCAGACCAAAATCCCAATATCCCAGTAGTGGAAGCCAACAGATCTTGTATTAATGGGGAAGAAATGTTTTCCAGGTTCTCACCCACTAAGGCACATTAAGAATGATATTATATGTTTTCATGGTGTGGAGGGACCGCACATGTTTAGGGACCGGCCCCTGAGTTTTATTTTTGGAGATGCACCGGGGAGACACATGGAAGGCCCGCACTTGTTTGGAGACTAGCTGTTGTGCCTCACCTTTGTAGATGTGCCTAAGGAAACATGTGGACGGTTTTGATATAAAGTAGAAAGGGGAAAAAATCAATGGTTGTTGTGTAATGCATATTTTGAAATGGGAATTACCAGAGGAGATGGATGTGGGGTAGAATTACGAGATGAAAGAGAGAAAAAGGGGATGACCTGTCAAGTCTAGCTATGTAGAAACTCTGAAGGATTGCCAAAGGTTTGTGGCATGGCATCCTAGTCATTAGTGGAGAGGCCCAAGAAACATGATCAGTTCACAACTGGTCCACCTGGAAACTTTCGAATATAAATTTGTTAAAGGTCACTTTCTGAGGAAAATGAGTAACAAGCAGGGGTCCCTCGAATATTCTTCTTTTTTGGAGGAAAATTGAGCGAATGAAATGTATAAATGCAATGAGATTACTCTTGCAAATGGTCGAGTTCATTTTCATGAGAAAATTTTGAGAAAAGCTCATCTTCTAAGAAAACTTTATGAGAAACCAGGTTAACTTCCTTTGTGTTAGATTTTCATTCATGTTGAGTTGGTTATGAGTGTATAGCCATCAACAAGCTCTGAGATTATTTAAATAAATCTCCCCTGCTGATGAATTTGATAAACTTTGAGTTAATTTGTGTTAAATCTATGGAATTTTTTTTTAATTTCACTTTCAAAATTTCTGAAAGTAGTTTTCCTTGTTCTAATTGCAATCGTGTATCAAAATATCTTTGAATCACACTGATCTCAATTCTTGTGATAGTTTAGTTGCATCTTCAATTTCATTTTCAAAAGATCTTTCATCCGGGAATGAAATAAATGATTTAAAATCACTTTCCTTTCATATGTTGACAGAGATTGTTTGTAATCCTCTGGGTGTACCTCAGGTGTGACTAATCTTAGATTTTGATGTTTTTTTGGGTCTTCTAACTCGAGCCTTTGTGCTAGAATCTCAAAGATTGCATGAAAAAGTGTATGTATGGGCCTCCATTGATGCACACCTTCTAGTTGAAGGAATGTTTTAACTATTTTGAAGCTTTCTGTTATTGAGTTATCCATTTGTTGTGAAGTTTCTCAAGGATCTAGGAAAGTCAAATCTATCTTGTTGATCTCCCACAAAAAATTATTCAAATAACCAATCCTACCTTAAATTACCCTTGTTTTATTCTCAGTATATCCCCAAAAGTACAAAAATCTACTTGTTAAATTATGCGAGAATAGATCAGGGTTTCCAAATGTCTTTATTAACCTTATCCTTGTGTTGAAAATATCTCCATTTTTTGGAAGTGACAACTCGTGAGAGTCAAATTTGGTGTGTTGATCATATTTTCCCAAGGTTTTCTTTATAAAATTTGTGCAAGAGAAAGGTATTTGTGTCTCCTTCAATAACAGAGGTTACAAAATAGGTCCTCTTACCTTGGTTGAAACGCACAACCTAAAATAGTTAGGATAAGATCAAATCCTTTTATGGTGATATCCATCTCTCCACAAACTTGAGTAACAAAGGGTCGGTTAGATTTCATCCCCAGCTTCAAAATGATACATATTTATGATCTATCTACCTTCAAGATCCTGTCAAAATCTTTTTTGTTGCTTGGCTTGAAAAGGAGAATGAATTTGGATACCAACACTCGTGGCGCCATTTCCAGGGATGCTTTGAAGAATTTAAAGTTTTCCAAACCCTAGTAATGTTTCTTGCAGTTCTGTGTGCAAATACATTTTGTAGGCATCATTCTCTGATCAGATCTGTAAGACTTGAACAAGGTTATAAGTTTTGCGTGATATATGTCCAATTTTTCTGGTAGTTATTATACTAAGTTTGCCTCACCATTGATAAATTTGGGTGAAGGAGGGTCTGATTTGTAAAGCTTTGCATGATTTTTAGTGTTGACAGACATTTGACAGATTATTTTTAGTGCATTTACACAACTAGGGTGAAAATCCTTAGTGGCAACTCTGAGTTATTTTGATTTTGATAAATGCCAGTGTCTTAACCTCTGTCAATTAAAAATTTGTCATTAATCTTTGTAAAGTTGGAGGGAAGAAGGTCTTTCTTCACCATGGACCCTAGTAGAAGGTTGTTTCCAGAGTTTGGAAAGTCTAATTCAGAAGGTAGAAGAGTTTGGAAGGTTGTTGGAGATCAAGCCTCAAGAAAAGAGATCTCCATTGGTGAAAATGATCGACATGTGATCAAAGATTGCAATGCTTCCTCAACTACTTCTGAATCAGGTAGTCTCTTTGTAAATCCAAATTCTCCATCTGGAGAGGGGCCTTCTCATTCCACCCCTGTATTTGAAATATTTACATCTCATTCTACCCTTGTATTTTCCAAATCTGATAGTGCCTGCCATGAAAAAGAGCCATTAGGGGATAGTCATTCTGAAAATTGTATCCCTGTACCACACAGACCCCTCACTCCTCATCACTTTGTTTCTCCTGTAAGATCACCTCCTCAGAATAATATGGCTCAGCCTCCACCTAGACATCCATTTTTCGTTAATACTTTTTGTCCCATTAGTTTTAGAGGTATGGTGGCTATCCAAATGTTATGCCACTTTGGATGTAAGAAATAGATAACCTAAGTTTCAAGGAAATAATCTAATAACTGGTGATCAACACTTGAAACTCTTTGTCAATATGATGGAGGATTTTGAAATAGAGTTTAAAGATGTGTACATTAAATTTTTATTCATACATTAGAGGAGGATGTAAGGGACTAGTATAAAGCTCTTCCTGATAACTCCATTGATTCTTGGACTAAAATGAAGAATGCATTTAGATTGTAGTATGGTGACAAAACAGACCCTAGGTTTCTTTTGTCAGAATTTGAGAATATTAAAAAGAATCCTAATGAATCAATGCATGATTTTAATACAAGATTCAATAATACATTGAGAATATTTCCTATGAATTTGAGGCCATGTGATGAATCTTGTCTTATAAAGTATGTTGATGCATTTGACAAGAAGGTTACATACTATTTGAGGGATAAAAACCCTAGCACTTTGAGGTAGGCCTTTAACATGGCTCTAAAAATTGAGAACAACATCAAAGTAGTTAGAAAACCTCCTAAGAGGGAGGGTGTCAAACTGATAAACCCAGAAAATCCTCAAGCAAGCAAGAGTGTGGATCTTGAGGAGGTTGTTAGAACTTTGGTCGGGGTTGTCAAAGAAATATCTTACAAACTAGCCTAGGCAAAGAAAGGAATTGGGAAGAGTTCATAAGGTCAGTAAAAGGCACAAAATCATGACAGATTTGGAAATCATCCTAGGGGTGATCAGAGGTCAGATGACAAAGGTAAAGGACCCATCGGATCTACAAATAGACATCCACAAGCACATGAAAGTAGAATTGTTCTGATCCTTTGACGCCCAGGAGTTCTTCTGCTGTTGATGAAGCCAATGAGATTGATTGATGTGATAGATGTTTTTACCCCATCCTCCATGTGAAATAAATCAGCAAGAAGAGGAAGTTGATGATGATGTTTGTATGATGGGTTGATCTTCAAACTCACAACGAGGAGAAACTTCAACCGAAGTGATAAGTGCTTGAACTGCTACAACTTTTTGGGATTACATTCACTGGGTACCACTTCTTCCTCCTTCTCATACTTTTGAAATAGATGTAGTGCAAGATTTTTAAATACCTAATAATGAATTTGAGTATTTAAGAGCTTTAATGATAAAGAAGTATGATGGAGGAATCCCTTCTGAGGAAGATAGGCAGTTATTGATGAATGTTGTTGTTTCTCAAGAAAAGTATTATAATACTAGGAGTAGGGTTGTCAAAGGAGTAGGTCCTTAATCCAAACCTAAAACTCCATTGCTTACTAGTACTCCTAAAGAGGCTCCTAGGAAAGATACACCTTCCAAAGGTCTTATTGTCCCAAAAATGATTCATACTTCTCCTCATGCCCAAACTGTCAAGAATCCCATGCCATGTGATGAGTTTGCTAATCTCCCTTCCAATGTTGCCTCACCAAATAATTTTCCATATGAAATTTCCCAAGTTTTGATTCAAATCATAGTTAGTATTCTGATTGTTGAGTTGCTTAGGATTCTTGAGCACAAGAAGAGAGTGTTTCATCTGATTCTTAGATCGTTTCTTTGAAGTGTTGACGAAACAGATAGGGTAATGAGCATAGGAGGAATACCTATTCAAATGTTGGTTGATGCCCAAACCGTCAAGAATCCCATGCCATCTCGATGAGTTTGCTAATCTCCTTCCAATGCTTTGCCTCACCAAATAATTTTCCATATGAAATTTCCCAAGTTTTGATTCAAATCATAGTTAGTGTTCGATTGTTGAGTTGCTTAGGATTCTTGAGCACAAGAAGAGAGTGTTTCACCTGATTCTTAGATCGTTTCTTTGAAGTGTTGACGAAATAGATAGGGTAATGGGCATAGGAGGAATACCTGTTCAAATGTTGGTTGATGGATTATTGCACGTGTATGACTTCCGGATCCACAACTGATCGTGAGAGCTTCCTTTTGGCTAGGAGGAACTACCTGTAATGAAAACAAGACCACCAAAAGGAATTAAACAATATGGGTAGTGAACTACCTAGCATATGCTAGATCCGAGAAGTGTGATACTTCCTAGATGGTTGTCAGTCCACTATTTTAAACAATTTAATGATGTAAACAAAGTAAATCCTATTGTTATTTAAAATGATTTAGGTATCTCACTTAAAACACAATAAGAAATAGATCTAATCTAACAAGCTAAGCTAGAATAGAATCCAAAGGTCAAATGATTGGTCTGGGTCTCTGCAGGTTTGATAGAGGTCTCGGGTAGATCACAAGTGAATGAGGGTGAAATGAAATTAGGTGGGTAGGTCTCTATTCTAGGCTATGTGGGAAAATACATAAACCAAAGGTGTCCATTAGGGGTGACCAACGGTGGTTACGTGTAACCGATCTTGGTTCTTGTGAGATCTAAAAATGTCACAGAACAAGATGTGGTCTCCTTTGTGATTGTACAAAGGACTTTGGTGAGTCGGGGTGAAATATTGGGTTACTAGAGTAGGCTTAGGTGAGGTTTTAATGGGTATATGGAGGTGAAAATGTTAGAGAAGGTCAATAGGGGGAAAGGTAAACAATGGATGATAATATGATGATGAAATGAAATAAACCAAGAAAGTATGATGTTATACTTACTTGGATTCCATTCCCAATGCCCGTACATGAGGGATGGAGGTGTTGACGAGGGTTTGAAGGTTGTAAGTGATCATCAGCTGCAAGAAAGCTTTTGCATGGGTTGTATGTACACTCCTCTTTGCTTGGATAGATTAGATCATGGCTGGGATGGATGTGCAGGAGAAGATGCTCAATCTCCTTCCTTGCATGTGAGTTTTTGTTGGAATTTTCTCTCTGAAGATGTGTTATCTCTCTGAGATGTGTTCTTGCTCTCCCAATGTTTGCTAACCTTGATAATAAGGTAGTTTAGGGGTTAAAAGGGGTAATCGATGGCGGTCCGCTTAACCGGTGATGGTTAGGGGTAACCAACATCGGTCAAGGTGGGATTTCCTAGGTTTACTAAACTAGGGAGATCCTCCTGATTTCCTTGGATCTCATGTCATTATCCTATGGATTAGACTGAGATCCTCTTGTGATAATGTGGGAATGTGGTTAGAGGGAATGTAGGCATTTGATTTTTATGGTTTGGATAAGTCTTAATTAGTTATGGCAACTTAGTAAGAATAGGTCTTAGGTTGAGTTGGTTTGATGAGGTGTCTAAGTGAAGTGTATGTGTGGATATTATTTAAATTAAGATATTTAAATAATAAATATGGTGAGGATAATGAATTAATTTAATTAGATTAATTAAATTAATATTAGTGGGGTGAAGGGGCCATGGCTAGGTTAATGTGATGAAGGGTGTTTATTTGTCGAGGGACCAAAGGGGAGTGTGACCTAATTTTAGTGTCTACATTTTTCCCCTTTTTTGTTGCGTAGCTTGTATTGGTAAGTGACACTAACAAAAATAAAATCGGGTTGCCCATGTGTCGATGAAGGCAATCCCCTCAAACTAGGAACCGATGAGGCGAAGGCTGAAGTGGTGAGTGGTTTGATAAAAGGAAAATATGGGGAAAAGGAAAGTGGGTACAAGGGAAAAGGGTGAAAGATCTACTTGGGAAATCTAGGGAATGGATCAGGGTCAAAGGTAGTAATAGTCAAATGCACACACATGTATAAACTGCAGCATGCTACAGGGTTGAAGAGCAGGAAAACTCTACATCGTCTAAGGTCGATAGGTTTATCTGAACAAGGTTGAAGTGAATCTAGTATCCAAGGTATAGGATATGGTCAGGAAACACAACGTAGGTTAGGTGCGGAATGGTTAGGTATGTTCCAGACACCAAAGGTAGGGTCGGGATAAACGGTCACGGTAATAGGCTAGGTAAGGTCATTAGGTCAATCAACACAGTAACAATGTTACAAGGTATAGTGAACACATGAGGTCAAAGGTCACTAGTGATGGTCCAGGTCCGATATCTATGTCACGACATGGGTAACGCCAAGGTAGGGGTAAAAGCATAAGAAGGCCCCAAAGGAGGAAAAATGGAGGTAGGAAGTGACGAGGTCAGGAAAGGTAAGGTAATGGGTTGGGTAAAGGTTGGATGGGGTAAAGGAGTAAGGTAAAGGGTGGGGTAAAAGGGAAAAGTAAGGGAAATGTGTAGGTGAGGGTGACCAATGGCGGTCATGGATAACCGACATCGGTATAGGAAAACCGATGACGATTATGTAGGGCACGCGACCAATGCCGGTCAATGGTAACCGACATCGGTTAGGTCGGGTGGGTTATAAAAACAAAAAATCCACATTTTTATTTTTCATTTGTTATTTGCAAAGTGAATAAATGACAAAAAGAGAGAGAAAAGAGAGAAAAGTGTCTAGAGATAATGAGACAATGAGCTAAGAAATCATATTTAACGAGGGTTGGGTTGGTGAGTAGTGGGTCCATGGGATCAAGGTAAGAGATTTGATTGGTCGGAGGTTACAAGTAGTTATCCGATGATGGCGAGAGGCTAGAAAGGGATAGGGTAGACCACCGCAGTAGTAACCAGATGTGCCACCGAGATGGAGGTAGTGTGATGAGGTAAGCGCCTAACTCTAGATTGGTGATTAGATAGATTAGAGGTTTTGGTATTTGTTATTTGTAGGGTTTTGTGGGTTTTGGTTTTTGTGGGTGGTTAAAAATAAAATGTGGGTATGGGGGAATAACAAGAAAAAAAAGAGGGGAGAAGGGTAGTAAATTGTATAGGTGGGTGGGTAGGGGTCTTGGGGTAGTGTAGGTCATTGTAGGTGGGGTAAAAGGGATAGGTGGGAGAGTTTTTAAAAAAGGGGGTTTGGGAAGTCGCAGAATTTTCCATGACAGTGACCGGTGTCGGTCAAGCTTGGTCGGCATTGGTTGGGTAGAACCGGGATCGGTCACCAAATAGGTGACCGATGTTGGTTAAGTGGTAACCATGGTCAGTAAAGATGAACTGGTAGCGGTCACCAAATAGGTGACCAATGCCAATTTAAAGGTGACCGAAGTCGGTTAGAATAAACTGGTACTAGTCAGGCTTTTAGGCACAAGGGTGCAAAAGTGATGTAGGTTAGGTAGTTGAGATGGGTAGGGTAAAAATAGGGTGGAGGGTAATGATAATTGGTGAATATGGTCATGGTAAATAGGGATTAATGTCGTGTTTAGATTGGATGTAGGGGAGAGTGCAGTTACACATGTGGGACAGGGTTCCACCTCTACTGGTGAAATTACATGGCTTAACAACCCCTTTGGAGCTATAACACATGGAGGTAGTGGGCTTGAGTGGGATTCAGTTCTACCGACATGTTGTTCGGTAGCTCAACTTGATGTTCATTCTCATCGATAGATGGGACTCTACGACCAACGCGTTCCATCTTCCGATGGGTGAGATGACTATCACCCTGGAGGACGTGTTCTAGATTTTGTTATTACCCATATTGGGTGCCCACATTTACTCTATCTCCTCTGAGGCCTCAAAGGAGCTAATCGAGACTATTTTTGTGAGGGGAGGTGGATCTGAGATTTATAGCACTAGTTTGAGCTATGACAAGATGTACCTAGCCCATCCAGATGAGACGAGGCTAGTGGTTCTATTGATGGAGGTAGTGTAATGTTATGCACTGGTAGATGTAGAGGGTGGATGCTTTCCCCGATCACTTTGCTAGGGGTGGTCCATGATATGATGGTAGATGAAACCTAGCTTTCTTGGGCACAAGAATTCTTGGTGCAAATATACTTGAGAGTCAGTGGGCATATGGGCAGTTGCTTATGTTTACCTTGTGCTTTACATTTATACTACACTATTGGGCCTATGAGCACATAGTCTCGTTTCAACCTATAGGATTCCCGAGAAGATGCATTTCCTCCTAGATTATCAGGGTGGGATATAGGAGATGGGTGTCAGTGATAGGAGAGGGGAGATAAGATAGGCCGACATATGATGTGGCCCTTTTTGGCATTTTTGGAGGGGTTGTATGGAGTGGAAATTTTCTCGCGCAGCCATATGTGGATTCCCCTCATATAAGCACATGCATGTGGAGCTAGGCGAGCTCTAGCTAGAGAGGTGGATACAGGGTTCCATGTTAGGGAGGATGAGATGATCCTAGTAGATAGGGTCTAATGACAATTCGGGCTTATACAAGACATTCCTATGTCCTTCCCATAGTATCAGAGAGATGATGTGGAGAGGCCTCTACTTTTACCATAGCCTACACTTCTACAGGGGAGGAGGAGGAGCCATTATATCAATTGATAGATGATGCTGGATGTATAGACAAGTACAAAGCAAGTGGTGGGTGCCTCAGTTATGAGCCATACCACCTAGACCAGGTAGCCCGACTTAGCTACTACTACGGTGGAGAGAGACTCCCACGGGGTGGGTAGTGATGTTGATTACCCGAGATAGGTATACTACAAAAAAATATGTAGGGGTCAAAGGTAGAAGTAACAAAGCTATGAGTACAGGTGGCTAGTCTGTAGGCCCAGATGGCAGAGGGAGAGGATGGAGGAGATGGAGGAGAGAGAGATGGAGATAGAGATGGTCAGGTGACAGCCTTACTAGCTCAGGTGGCGGCAGTTTATAGGGCTAATAGGCCACAACCCGGACATATATTAGGGCCTTACGAGGCCCAGATATAGGCACAAGGGTAGGGGCACCACCACAGCACAAGGAGCTGGTCCTAATTCATAGGCTAGTGTAAGGCAGGTTATGGGATGCTTTGAGACCTATGGGACCACCATAGACCGTGCCTATATCTAGGTTATGGGATGCCCTAGGTGAGGTGAGATATTATCAGGATCAGCTCATGGTGGCCTGGATAGATTTCCTATCCTATGGATAATACAGAGCACAACAAGCTTCCAGTGAGAGGATGAGATCTTACACACATAGTGTGGAGAGCACAGGAGGTCAGCGAGCTCTGAGGCCCAATCAAGGAGAGGCCACCAGTGCATGGAGACTAGCACTAGGTGAGGTGCTAGTAGAGAGACACAGGAAGTAGGCCGAGGTGCAGGGTGACATAGAGATGGAGGACATCCGATGAGATGCCTGAGATGCGGTCACCTGATTCTTAATGTATACTAGTGATTTTTGTGATATATATGCCAGCTTGTGTGCCGAAAGGTAGTTGTATTTTTGATCACATACCAGCCTACATGCTGAAGACAGTGAGGATGTATGAGTGATTTTTGTATATTTTGAGCATATACCGGCTTGCATGCCGAAGATATTTTGTATTGATTCATTCATTCTTTTTGTATATATGAGACCAACCTGCATGCCAATGACATTTTGTATTATATATATCAGCTTGCGTGCCAACATTTTTGAGATGATGGACAGGATGAGATAGACATGTATATTGAGATACACATTTATTGATTTGTATGATGAGATTCATGGTATTTCATGATTTGTTGATGTGTGTATGAGACATTGGTTTATGGTTTCTATTAGATGAGATATGGATTTGTTACTATGATGTAGATTGAAATTAGGTGAGTTAGGCATGATGGAGTTAGGGTGGTGTAGGCATGGATCAATTCAGGGTTATAGGCATGGTTGAGTCGAGGTTGGTTTAGGCATGGTTGAGTCGGGTTAGTTTAGGCATGGATCGAGTCAAGTTATAATCATGGTTGAGTCAGGGCTGGTTTAGGCATGGTTGAGTTAGGTTATAGGCATGGATTGAGTTAGGTTATAGGAATGGTTGAGTCAGGTTGGTTTAGGCATGGTTGAGTCAGGTTATAGGCATGGATCGAGTCAGGTTGGTTTAGGCTTGGTTAAGTTAGGTTGGGTTAGGCATGGTCGAGTAGAAAGTAGGTTTAGTTATGATTCATTATTTTTGTAATGAATGATACTATGGGTGTTGTGTGAGATTTGGTATATTCTATTAATACTGATGATAGAGGGATGGTAGGTGTAATAAATGTATGTTGTGGTAAGCAACTTGTTATGTATGTGGCTTGATTTCAAATTTTGTTATAAAAGGGGAACTAAGTGAAATGTGATGTAAATGGTGACTTAGACATGGTTAATGAATTGTTTTAGGGTAGAAAAATGGCCAAGCTAACCTCTAAGGGCCCCATGCCCTCAGAGTGCTACCTACATAGCCCTAGTAAAAAGGGACCTTAGGCTAAAGTAGTTATCCCATGAGCTAGGGAAGAATATGAAAATAAGTTGGTAGGTTTTTGGGCATGTTGTGGGTTTAGGTTTAATAGGTGTGGGTAGATTATAGGTAAAAGGATGTAGGTGAAGGTGATTATTGTGAAAGGGGAGGATTACCTAAAAGGTAAGCATCGAGGACCAAGTCCTGTATAAGGTAATCAAAATGTAAAAGAAGATGCTTAAAAGATAAGAAGGGACAATAGAGCCACCTGATTAGGTAGGATCATACTAAGTAGATCATACCTTGGAGGGGTATGAACATAAGATCTAAAAGACATTGCATGATTAACTATTCTATGATGAAGGTAGTCACAAGATCACCAAATGTCTAAATTCCAAGATGTCCCTTGAGGCAATTTGAGGAAATGAGAGTGGAAATTGTAAGGAGGGTGAAAGGTAGATAATTTTATATGTTTTGAGTAACAGGGCCTTTGGGCAAGGGGTCCTAGGTCACAATGGGCAAGTCCATGACTAAAAATTCTTTTTTTTTTGATAGACCGATTGATGTGAGAAGTCTATATGGGAAAAATAATATGGTACTCCTTTAGGTCTTCGTGAAGCTAATCGATGTGGGAAGCTTCGATTTCTCACATTTTTTTGTTAAAGCTTCACATAGTTGTCCTTCGAGGGAGCAATATATTTATAGCAACAATTTTGTCGAGAGGAAGATGTCCTTTTGAGGGAGTCATATTTTTATTAGAAGTTTGAATCAAGGAGTTTGGCTCCATATGAGGTCTTTGAAATCATGGACAAGACCAAGGGGAGGATAGGATTCTTGTTTAAAAGGCAAGGTGGAATGACCATGGGATCTCATCTAAAGGTAGATAAAAGTATCCATGAGAATCATTCTATGTGCAAAGGTCATGGTACACATATTCAAGAGAAGATAACAAGTGACAGGTACTCACATGATTCTTGTTTAATTGTTAGGGAGGTGTATGGAGTGGATAGCACTCAAGGGATGAGCCTGTAAAGAGACAAAGGGTGAGGTAGGACAATGAGTCAAAAATAGAATGGTCGAAGATGAAATGTGTTAAGGGGATCGGTTCGGGTTTACCATCAAGTGAGGGTAAATGATAGGCACCTAATCTATAGGTATGAGTTACGATGTATGGTCCAAGCCAATTAGGAGTAAATTTTCCCCGTTTACTTTTTTCTACTTTTGTTACGTGTTCATTTTCTTTGAAGACAAGGTCACTAACTTAGAAGTTTCATTCATGAACATGTTTTTCATAAGCACATTTGATATGTTGTTGGTAAACTTGAAGGTGATCCAGAGCGTTAAGACGACGTTCATCTAATAACTCTATGTGTTAAGTGGTCCTGATGAAAGTAGTCATCAATAAGCATGTCATGGAGGGAAATGCTTAGAGTGAAGGGATCTAGACTTTGAGAGGTAGAATAACCTCTGTACCATAGACCAGAGAAAAGGGTGTGGCCGTAGTGGAAGTGTGAATACTAGTGTAGTATGCCCATAGGGCAAAAGGAATGTGCGTATGTCAATCCTTCCCAGTATCATCAACCACTTTCATGAGAATTTTGTTTAGGGTTTTGTTAGTGGATTCAGCTTGGTCATTGGTTTGTGGGTAATAAGGTGATGAGAAACTAAGTTGAATGTCAAAGGCGTCACAATTTTTTTGTAATGTTTTGTTTTTGAATTGTTTTCCATTGTCAGTGATGAGGCGATGAGGAACACCAAAGTGACAAATGATGTGATGGTTAATGAACTCACATATTTTCTCAGATTTCGTGGAGATGAGTGGTATGGCTTCCACCCATTTTGTGTAGTATTCAGTAGTAGTTATGATCCATTGATGGCATTGGGAAGAATGAGGATTGATTTCTTCGACAAGATCCAAACCCCATTGAGAGAAGGGCCAAAGGTCACGAGTGACCTGTAAGGCATGACTGGGTGTATGATGAAGGTTGGAATGTTGTTGAAATTTTACACAATGTTTGACATAGTCACAACAATCATGGTTAAGGGTTGGCGCTTATAGCCTAGGTGAAGAATACGCTTAGCAATAGTAATGCCACTAAACCGACCTCCACATATGCCATCATGGACCTCCTTAATGGTATAAGGAATTTCAGAACTTGTGAGGCATCATAAGAGAATACCATCAAAGCCATGCTTATAGAGGATTCCCCCATGAATGATGAAATGAGAGACCTTTTTAAGGAAGGCACATTGTCATTGCACAGGTGATATCGGGAGGTAAGATGGAGAGAGAAAGGTAGTCAGAGTATTTTTTATACCAAAGGTAACTCGGGTCAGGGGTGTTGGTTTTGATTGAGTAAACATCGTGAGGTAAATAAGAAGGTAAATGGAGACATTGTATGGTGACAAATATTTTGGAATTGGTAGGGGAAGCGGGTATTTGGGAAGCTAATCGGCCACAGTATCAGAAAATTTGTTGGTTGAACATGGGATGGTTTGAAGGATGTAACGATCAAAGGTTGTCAAAAGTATGTCTACATGATGTTTATACTTTTGAAGTATCTCCTTACAACATTGGTACATACCATTGACTTGGTTGATGACCAATTGTGAATTACCAAAGATGTGGATTGATTTGACATCTAGGGAATATGCGTCTTGGAGACCTAGTACGAGTGCTTCGTACTCGAAAATATTGTTGGTGCATTCAAAGTCTAGTTTGAAAGACAAAGGCATGGGTTCTCCATCCAAATTAATGATGATAATACCGTCCCGCCCCCCATGCCGACACTTGGAACTATTAAAGAAGAGTGTCATTTGGTAAGGGGGTTTATCTAGGTTAAGCATAGCTATTGACTCATTGGGAAAGTCAAAATTAGAGGGTTGATCCCTGGAAATAGGTGTATTGGCCAGTTAAATCGTGGTGATAGCTTGGCCCTTAACGGAATTTTGATGAATGAATTCAAGGTAAAGATCAGCTAAAAGCATAAGCCATCATGAGACATTATGATTTTGATAAGGTTTGGCATACATGAAGTGTAAGGGATCGATGTTGGTCATGACATAGGTTTTGTGGTTTAGAAGGTAATGGTGGAGTGTGGTGGCAACGAAAACTAAGGCTAATAAATTTTTTTTTGGATTATTGTATCGGGTTTCATAGTCCAAAAGAGTATAGCTTATGTAATAAACCGCCTGCTCCCTACGTTGTTCATCACGATGAGTGAGCATGGCTCCCAAGGAATGATCGGTAGCTGATATGTATAGATAAAAGGTTGATCGTCTTTAGGTGGAATGAGTATATGTGGTTGGAGAAGGTATTGTTTTAAGCCCAAAAAGCTTTGTGACAGTCATCATCCCATTTAAACGAGACATCCTTCCTAAGCAGATGATGAAATGGTTGACACCGATTAGATAATTGTTAAATGAAACGGTGAATGGATTGTAATTTACCTTACAGGCTACGGAGTTGGTGAAGGTTAGTAGGTGGAGGAATTTTGAGTATGGCCTTGACTTTAGCAGGTTCAACTTCTATACCATGGAGGGAAACAATAAATCCCAAGAGCTATCCTGAGAGAACCGTGAAGATGCACTTTTTAGGTCAAGGTGGACGATATTTAATGAGACGGTCAAAGATGGTTTTGAGGATGACAAGGCACTCAAAGTAATGTTTAGATTTGGCCAAGAGATCATCCACGTAATTTTCCAATATGCGATGCATGATATCATGGAAGATGTAAGTCATAGCACGTTGATATGTAGCACTAGCATTTTTAAGGCCAAAAGGCATGACTCGATAGCAAGAAGGTCCCCCAAGGGGTGATGAATGAGGTCTTGTGTTGATCTTCTGAGGAAAGAAAAATTTGGTTATAACCCGAGAAGCCATCCATGAGTGATAACATCTCATGACCAAGGTGGTGAGGTCAACCAGGTTGATCAATCTTGGGTAAGTGAAAGTCTTCTTTCGTAGGCTAGATTGAGGTCACGGAAGTCCATGTAAATGTGGAGTCCCCCTGTTACTTTAGTAATAGGGACAATGTTAGAAATCCAATGAGGATAATCAATGGGTAAGATGAAGGAAATGGAAAGAAGGTGCTAAAGTTATTCTTTGATGAGAAGAGCAATGCGAGGGTGCATTTTCCTCAGCATTTGTTTGATAGGTTTGGCATCGGGAATGGTTACGATATTGTGAACCACTATGGTGTGGTCAATACTAAGCATGTCCGCATAAGACCAATCAAAAGCATGGTTATGATCTCGGAGAAAAGAAGTGATGGCTTCCTATTCAAGTGCATCTAAATATTGTCGATCTTTAGGATGTGTAGGTCATCCCGAGTATGAATGTTGATCTCGATAACCGATTCATTCAACATGGTTTGTGTCTTATATGGTAACTACTAATGAATATATGAGTCTTACGCACCAAGGTAGGTGAGTATGGATTCATCATCCTCACATTGAATGATCTTAATTGTAGGTGTTTCACTCGGAAATGCTTCGTTCCTTATAGAAATGCAGAGATAAGGTTAGGGTTAGGAGGAATACCTGTAGAATGTCAAGATGATGTGCGCGTCAGTAGAGAAAGATCGGTGCGATTGCGAAGAACTCCTTTTTGTCTTGGAAGGACTACCTGCAAATAAGAACACAAGACCACAAGATTTTGATTAGATAATAAATGAGGGAACTGCCTTGGGCCCAGGAAGTATGAAACTTCCTTTCGAAGGTGGTCAGTTCCCCTGCTAATATGAATTAACACAAAATACTGTAGAGTACTAATTAAATTGTTTCGTGGAACTGGGTAGGGAAAAGGCTGTTTTTCTTGGTTTTGATCAAAGGAACCGATGCCGGTTATCTATAACCGATGGCGGTCACTGATAACCGATACCGGTTGGTTCTAGGATCTTCTGGGCTGGTTGTGGTGTTTGTAATGGCTGGTTTTTGGATAGTATTGAGAAATGGGATGGTTAGAAGCTAAGGAATGATAGTTAGAGGCAATGGTACGTTAGATAATGGGTTCGAACGGATTTGGGAAGATTACAATTCCAAAAGCACAAGAAATGTTATAATGGAGGACATGCAAGATATAACTTCATCGTTTTTTTGATGAAGGTGCAAGTTGATCTCCTTTCTTGCCAACTCTTCTCGGTTTCTTTACTCGTCTCTGCTTGGTCAAGTGAAGTTCGACCTGCGATCGCTTTGGACTCTCCTTTTATTAAAAATCCTTCGACTGAAAAATGAAATTCCGATCCGTTGTTTTAGTTTGGGAAGCCCATTTACAGGAACCGATGGCGGTTGCGTAACCGACGGCGGTCGAGTAGGAACCGGCATCGGTTAGGAAAAAGTAGGCTATTTTTAGTAAAATAGCCCACCTTCCCTGCTTTTCTCCCGAGAGATCAGTTGCGGGCTTGGTCAAGTGGCTAGAAGGTCGGCTTTGGGTGCGAGTAAGGAGGCATTAGTTATGGATGTGAGTCTAGACCAAGTCATGGGTCCTAATTAGGTTAGTTTTAGGGTTAGGGCTAGGTCATGATGAAGTGGCAAAGTGAGGTGGTAGGTAAGGTGGTGTAGATTTATCAATTACAAGGCAATTAATAAATACTTGTGTAAGGTTTAGGTAATGAGGTTAGGTTGCGAAATGAGATGCGGGTCACAAGGGGTCGTAAGACACAATTTTGGTGTCTACATTAGCCCCTTATTGTCGTGTAGCTTGTTCTGTAAAGCTGCGCGGACAATAATATGAAGTGGTTTCTCATGTTAAGGATATAGGTAATCCCCCTCAAATCTAGCACAGATTGAGCGAACGGGAAATCAGGGATAGGGTTGATAAAAGGTAAATGTTGTAGAGAGGATGGTAAGGTGGTGCGGTAGGTCCAAGGAAGCAGACGCATGTTGAAATGCAATAGTACGACTAGGGTACATGATTTGACTAGCAAACCAGCAATGTATAGGCAAAGGTCGATAGTTTATCCAAACAAGGGTGATATAATCCTGGTATCCAAGGCATAGGAAGTAGCTCCAGGGTATATAATAGGTAAGGTACAGGAACGTTTAGGCATGTTCGGCAGTACCAAATGGTTGGTTTGGTTGAGATAAACGTCACGGTCTAGGTCTAGGCAAAGTTGGTCGACAGATCAAGTCAAGGACCCTAGTCATGCTAAAACATGAACAGGTGAGCTCGATTGAACAAAAAGCTACGTGATGGGTGGATAAAAGTGTATGTTGTTGATGTTGGGCAAGGTAGTTAAGTGGTACGGCCTTGGGTCGGGCTGATTGATGAGTGAGGGCCGTGGGTCGGGCCAAGTTGTTGGGTTGCGGCCTTGGGTCGGGCCAAATGGTTGGGGTGAGGCCTTGGGTCGGGCCAAATTGTTGGGTTGCGGCCTTAGGTTGGGCCAAATGGTTGGGGTGAGGCCTTGGGTCGGGCCAAATGGGTGGTGTGAGGCCTTGGGTCGGGCCAAATGGTTGGGGTGAGGCCTTGGGTCGGGCCAAATAGGTTGGTTGCGGCCTCGGGTCGGGCCAAATGGTTGGGTGCGGCCTTGGGTCGGGCCAAATAGGTTGGTTGCGGCCTTGGGTCGGGCCAAATAGGTTGGTTGCGGCCTTGGGTCGGGCCAAGTGGTTGGGTGCGGCCTTGGGTTGGGCCAAGTGGTTGGGTGCGGCCTTGGGTCGGGCCAAATGGTTAACAAGGGGTTTGCAGCAAAGGTAGATATTTGCGATGTTTGTGAGTCACGAGCGGAGGGACTAGAGGCTAGATACCTCCATGCGAGAGAGCGTATTCACATGTTACAGGAGAGATTGGCAGATCAGTGGGTGGTACCAATAGCCGTGGTACCTTTGAGGACAGGGAGGCCCGGCGAGAGGCGTCGACGATCACGATCATCACCTGGTTCGGGATGAGGCGTGAGGGTCTAAGTAAATGTTATCGAGGTATAAGAATAAATAAGGATGCCGACCTGCGTGTCGATGATAGAGAAGATGTATTTGTTTAACATCTAAATAAAACTGAATATGTATGTTGATTTGAGTTATGATAATAATAAGAATGTTTTCGTTTTGTTTTGAAAAAAGGATAAAGAGGAATGTGATTAAATAGAAATACACCAAAAATATTTATATTTACCACACATGATAGGTTATGGTAGGGGATGGTCGAGCTAACCTTGGGAGACGCCATGTCTCCGAAGTGCTGCCTACATAGCCCATTGCACAAAGCAAGGAGGGGCCTCAGACCGATGTAGTTCTCCCTTAGGATCGGGGAGGGGGAATTTAGGCAATTTGGTATGGTTTAGGCAATTTGTCGTTTGGTAAAAATTTAATGTTGGTAGGGTAATGTTGTTGGTGCTGGTAGGATAATGTTGTTGGTGTAGGTATAGGTAAAGCAAGGGTTAGCATACCCAAGTAGTAGGGAATAGTGTCCTGATTAAGATCAACACACAATTCTAGATGCGAGGCAAAGTGGAAAGAGTGCTCCGTAGGTGAGAAGAGCTAAACAAACCACACAACGTAGAATGAGCTCCGAATTGTGTCTTACGACCCTTGTGACCCGCATCTCATTTCGCAACCTAACCTCATTACCTAAACCTTACACAAGTATTTATTAATTGCCTTGTAATTGATAAATCTACACCACCTTACCTACCACCTCACTTTGCCACTTCATCATGACCTAGCCCTAACCCTAAAACTAACCTAATTAGGACCCATGACTTGGTCTAGACTCACATCCATAACTAATGCCTCCTTACTCGCACTTTTAAAGCCGACCTTCTAGCCACTTGACCAAGCCCGCAACTGATCTCTCGGGAGAAAAGCAGGGAAGGTGGGCTATTTTACTAAAAATAGCCTACTTTTTCCTAACCGATGCCGGTTCCTACTCGACCGCCGTCGGTTACGCAACCGCCATCGGTTCCCTGTAAATGGGCTTCCCAAACCAAAACAACGGATCGGAATTTAATTTTGGAGATCGGTCGAAGGATTTTTAATAAAAGAGAGTCCAAAGCGATCAAGCAAGGTCCGAACTTCACTTGACCAAGCGAGACGAGTAAAGAAACCGAGAAGAGTTGGCGTGAAAGGAGATCAACTTGCACCTTCATCAAAAAAATAGTAAGTTATATCTTGCATGTCCTCCATTATAACATTTCTTGTGCTTTTGGAATTGTAATCTTCCCAAATCCGTTCCTGAACCCATTATCTAACGTACCATTGCCTCTAACTATCATTCCTTAGCTTCTAACCATCCCATTTCTCAATACTATCCAAAAACCAGCCATTACAAACACCACAACCAGCCCAGAAGATCCTAGAACCAACCGGTATCGGTTATCAGTGACCGCCATCGGTTATAGATAACCGGCATCGGTTCCTTTGATCAAAACCAAGAAAAACAGCCTTTTCCCTACCCAGTTCCACGAAACAATTTAATTAGTACTCTACAGTATTTTGTGTTAATTCATATTAGCAGGGGAACTGACCACCTTCGAAAGGAAGTTTCATACTTCCTGGGCCCAAGGCAGTTCCCTCATTTATTATCTAATCAAAATCTTGTGGTCTTGTGTTCTTATTTGCGGTAGTCCTTCCAAGACAAAAAGGAGTTCTTCGTAGTCGGCTGATCTTTCTCTACTGATGCGCGCACATCATCTCGACATTCTCTGGTATTCCTCCTAACCCTAACCTTATCTCTGTTTCTATAAGGAACGAAGCATTTCCGAGTGAAACATTTTGGCACGCACTTATGGGACCCATTTTGGGTTTTTCTTTATTTCTTGCTTGCTTTTATTATAGGGAGCATACTTGCTTTGTTTTCTTCTTCTAGAGATATTCACGGGGTATTTTATTATTCGGTAAAAGAACTTGCTTTGTTTTTGCATCTTGCATTAGTAAAAGTCATCTCTTTTGCTTCATCGAATATCACTTTCGATTTGGGTTTTAAAACACATGCATTACATTCCTACTGTTGTTTTTCAATTCTAGTGAACATAGATTAAGTAACAGGTCGTACACGTGGGGGTGATATCCACGGTATTGACAGGAAATTAACCTTAGTTTCACTGCACAACACATACTGAATCACTTCACAATTAACACAACATCTCAAACATCCCCCCTTTTCCGCGGTATTCCTCCGCCCGATTGAGGTAACCTTATAAGCCAAAACAAACTTGACATTTCCCCTAAGTCTTGTTGTTTAGGATTCTGACATCATTCTACGTCTAAAGGCATAAGCCCACAATAATTAAAATTAACCCTAAGGTTAATCTCTGCATTTGCGTGTGCCTCTTGCTTGTTTTCAAATCCTGTTTTCTCTGTCATACTTTGTCTTCTGTGATCAATAAGTTGCTAAACTACTCGACGTTGCAACCCCTTTGTATCTTCTTATTCTAGATTTTTGACACCGGCATCGGTTAAGGGACCGACGTCGTTTGCCCTGTGACCGACACCGGTTACCAAACCGATATCGGTTACTGTCTCTCTCAGCCCCTGACAAACCAGCAACTTGCTAAATTCACCATTCTGAGGTTGTTTTTGTCCTTGATAGATTGAAACTTTCCTGTGTGTTCTGGTCTATGGTTGTCATCACTCGGAAGCAAGCCGCCGCCATGGTTTCACACGCTTGCTCTGTTTCTTTGCCTGAATCACCCCCTTCACATTCTATAGGAAACCCTACGGACACCAGTGAGATCCCCCAAATTCCTGTGGGAGACAAGGACTTTGCCAAATTTCTAGATGCTAATCCCAGTATTTGCACAATACTATTTGTCTCATACCCCTGACCGTGCGCCTGATGGTCAGCTCCTTATGGGCATGCCTATTAGTATAGCTGCTCATTTAGCTCCTACTCCTCCTGATAACAATACCTTACTTCCCGCATCACTAGCCCCGTCTCTCCCAATCCGGCAGGTGGCAGAGTTCATACGACCCGATTAGCTTTCCTTTTGTTAATCTTGGACCCCACGTATCGCCACCACCAACCGCCCTATCTCGTCTCTCTTCGACCACTCCATTCATGACTTACTCTCTGCCACCTATTCAAACGAGCTTTCCTTCTCAAGCTCCGCCTACCTTTTCATTCCCATACACGTATCCAGTAACCTCAACACCTTATATGGGACATCCCTATTCTGTGGCACCATCACCTCATCCAACCACAGATTTCATCAAGCAAATGATGGACAAAATGCAAAACCTGGAGGCTTCCGTTTCAGGAAGTCGTAGCGCCTTGACATACGAGCAAGTTTGTCGGGAGCCCATTCACCCTTCTGTCCCCCTTCATTCATATCCTCCTCAATGGGAGTTGCCAAAGTTTACTCGTTTTAACAGTAAAGAGGATCCTCAACAACACTTGCGATCATTTAGACATGCTTGTTATTTGATTGCCCATGATGATGCCTTGTTACTCCGCACCTTTCCCATGTCCTTATCAGGGCCTGCCTTGGAGTGGTACAGTGCTTTAACCCAGCACTCAATCTTCTCTTTTAACCAACTAGCCCAATCTTTCTTGGATCATTTCTCCATTAACATTGCCAAGAAAGTATCTATCACTGACCTCTATGCCATCCGACAATTCGAAGACGAATCTATCGCAGATTTCGTTGGACGATGGCGGGGCCTTATCAACCAACTTACGTATGCCTTGCCTCAAACCGAACTTATCGAACTCTTTACGCGGGCATGCGCTAAGCACATCTCCCCTACCCTCCAAATTCAAACTTTCCGTACATTCGACGAGGCCTTTACTATGGCTCGAAAATTAGAAATTCGAGCCTTAGAGGAAGAGAAATTGCGGTTGCGCAACAAGAACTCCACTTTCCGAACTCCTGATTCTACCAATAAACCAAATACCACCACTCCTCACGCGTCAACCTCTTCTAAATCAAAAGGAGCTGTCCACGCGGTGATGGTCAAATCCCAACCACCGTCCAATACTCCACCAAAAACCACCTATAAATACAAAGTGAGCCCACCAATTACACTCCTTGGGAGAAACTTATGGCGTCATCCTAGAGAAATTGCTCAAAGCTGGGGCTATCACCTTGCCCCCTGTAAAACCTCACTCTGGGTTTGACTCCACCCGCGCAATACCTTCCTGGTACAAAGAAAATGACTTTTGTAACTTTCACCGCGTAAAGGACATAGTCATGAAAACTGCAAGATGTTGAAAAACATAGTGCAGGAAATGGTTGATGCAGGGGATATAACACTCGATAATCCTAACGCCCCTGCTAACCGAAATCTGAAAATTTTCAACAAGCCATTCCCGAATCACTCGTCCAGCAGCAACGTAAACCAAGATATCTTAGCTGAGGAGAGTGTTCATGAGATCCATGCAGTATTCGATACCCAGCCAAAAGCCTCTATCGAGAAAATTTTGAATCAAGCCTCTTCACTAACACAGGAGCCCGAACCTCCTTTACCACCATCAAGCCAAAGCGAAATCATTCCTTTACCCATAGAAGAGTTAACTGCCCAGGCTTCCCTTCCCATTAATGAGTCTTCTTACACCACATCCCTACAAGACTGCGAGCGGATGTTGTCTAATCTATCCATTTCCCAGACGTCTCCTTCTACCACTCTTGCCGCACAAGAGGAGGGTACGCCACTCCTTTTGACATCCTTAGATGAGAAATCTCTCGCACCGACATCATTAAATTCTTTAGTCATGACAGACCCCCTCCAACATGCCCTTCTGCCTATTAGTCCCTCATCACCTAAATCTTTTCAACAACCCGTCGACCTCTTAGCATCTACTGATACAGTGCCTCATCCGCCTCCTGTGTCACACCCGCAATGGATTGGAATTACAACTCACTTTTCCTCTGTACCAAAATTACAAATTACACCTGGAGACTGTCATTCCACAGAAGATAGACAGGCCCTATGGGAACGTTTGAGTACTCCTGTTTCTACTCAAATGCAAATGACTGATCCCGATGTCTCCACCATCTACCCGAAGTGCTTACAGAAGCTTAAAATGCCCCTGTTCTCACCTTCACCCCCCTCACCTCTACCAAATTCCCCGTCCACTTCTATCAACTTAACCAGATCTTCCCCTACGCTTGGGACCTCACCAATGCCCAGTCTAACACACCCGCCTAAGCGACTCGATTTATCCCAAAATAAACCCGCCCCGCCACCTAGGAGACAAACGCAATCCGGGCCTCTATCAAAACCCTCATCTTCACACCCACCTTCCATATTGGGACCTCATCCCTCCACCTTACATCAATATATCATACCTCCTTTGTTTTCTGCAAAACAACCTACGCCTTTTACACCTATACAGAGATCAAAGGGTATCACAACATCGTTACCCCGCGTATCCGGTCCACCTATCAACCCTAAACCAATCCCATCATCAAAGGATTTATTTTCTGTCACTCCCCTTTCTCCGTGGTTGTTTCCACAGCTACCATGCCATCTCAGCCTCATCATCTAACCAATTTGACGTAACTTCGTGTCCAAGAAACCACGTTTAGTGAAAAACGTGTGTCGGCACCCCTCGACTAAACCATCACCCATACAAAATAAACACGCCCAAACATTACCACAACCCACACAATCAATACCCTCATCTTCTTCTGATTTTGACCCACTCAAAGGATCCTACGCCAAAATCCTTGCTATGTTGGTGGAGAATGCGACCATCTCTCTACCCCCACTTCGACCTTATGACCCGTCTAAGCCCCGACCTGTGGATTATGATGAGTCTAAAATCTGCGCCTATCACCGCACACCTGGACATGATGTAGAAGGATGCAAAGCTCTAAAAACCATCCTTCGCCAGTCACCTCTTCCGGATCGAAAGATTAAGAAAAACAACTTACGCAGGGAGAGACCTCTAGCGTCAATTCCCTCTACTATACCATCTGTCCCCGCCTCACCAAGATCGATCATTATTACAACCCCACCTCTTGAAGACCATGAATTATCCCAACCATCTTCTTCATCTCAGGTCTACGAGATTAATATGATTAGTGTCGCTACTCGAGACGAGAAAAACGATGGGAAGGTGAAAGAAAACACACTGCGCGGCATCTCTTTCTCCTTCAACCATCCCGATTACACCACCACCTAAAGTGGTTATTCGCGGACCCGCCTATCCCGTCTCTAATGGAGTTGCCCACCGAACCATGATCAAACAGCTTCATCAATCGCCCGTAAAATGACACTATATGATCTCATTCGAGACTTCAATCTCATCGACAAGCTCTCGTTGAGATCCTTGAGGATAGAGGTTTTTCCCAATGAAACCCTGCCCGTGGCCTCCATTCTAACACCCAATCACGTTTCCTCTCTCACCAAACAATCCATCTCCCCCACCACTTCTGTCTCAAAACAACAAGCCGCTGCGGTTAGTTTCTCGGAAGATGAAATTATCGACTTTGGTACAGAAGACCCTGACCCTGCCCTTTTCATTTCCGCTTACGTCCGAGACATTCGAGTACGTCGGGTTATGATTGACGGGGGCGCTAGCCTAAACATCATCTCTTCAAAAGCCTTCCAACAAATGAACATCCCTTCTAGTTGCATGTGTGCCAACCCCATCATGTTGCGGTCATTCAATGATGCTATTACTTCTACCTTAGGCACCGTGATCCTCAACATTCGCGTAGGCCCACGTACTTTGCCCGAACTCTTCTATGTCCTTGAAGGAGAGTTCCAATATAATATATTGCTAGGTCGTCCTTGGATCCGGGCCATGGGATGCGTCCCCTCAACATTACATCGATGTATAAAATTTGAGTACGAGGGGAAGTCCTACACTGTAAAAGCTGATCCTCCCCCCTTCAAAACTTGCAATATGTTATACCGCCCAAACGATGTGCTTATACCAATTAAGACACCCATACATTCAACCCAACCATCCTCTTCCAATATACCTCAACCGTCCACCTCAACTGCACCTGTTCGATGAAACCACCGTTGCACAGACAAACCACTTCTCTTCCCGCAGCCTAACATACCAACCTCCGACCCCTTAGTAGACATTTTTCATCGCCTTACGCTGGGGGAGTATCGCCTATATAACGTTAGTTCTTTCCCTACCCCGCAGGAGTACGGACAATTACATGCACACCCCACCTACGACCGTCGCGTGGGGGAGATAATCTCTTACGGACCACCCCATTGTCGCACTAACCTAACATATGGGGGTGTTGACGCATCCTCCATTACCCCTGAACCTCCTCTTGGTGTGGTTCCCTTCCAATCCGATTTTCAATACTTGACAAATCGTCGTTTCGCCCTCACCTTCTTGACTCGCTGTGCGTGGAAAGGCTTTGGTTTTGGCCTTTACGAACAAGGCCGACATACTCTCATCCCCATCACCACACGCAAACATAATGATCGCAGTGGTCTTGGTTTTTCCGAAACACCTACGCAAGAGACACCTCCTGTCAGCTGTATCCTGGAAGAAGAGGACGTCGCCCCTACCGAACCATCATCACCCACTTTGCCATCATCTCCCACAGAATCGATGGACCCTGAATCTATCCCTCCTAACTTTTTTTTTTCATAAATGCTATCTTCATAGGTCCTCTCACTTATCAACGCGATAATGAGGACCCATCTTCTCTTCCCCTTCTGTATCCAGACATGATCGAAGAGGATTCACCTTTGATTAATGTTGTTGAATGCCAGGATGACGACTCCATCCTCACTTACCTAGGCGCGGATGATTCTTATATTCAACGTGCCTTACCATCTGAAACTCAAACCATGCTGAACGAATCTACTATAGAAATCAACATCCACACGGAGGAAGATCCTCACATAGTGAAGATCGGACAATCACTTGACACATCAGAACGAGCCGCCTTTACCACCTTTCTCCGTGCTCGCAACCAAGCTTTCGCATGGTCTTACGCTGACATGCCAGGAATTGATCCTACCATTGCCGTCCATAACATCACTCTAAACCCCGATTCCAAACCAGTCAAGCAGAAATTGAGAAAAATGCATCCACGCATTGCTCTCTTGGTCAAAGAGGAGCTCCAACGACTCCTTTCTGTTTCCTTCATTCTGCCTATTGACTATCCTCAATGGATTTCTAACATCGTACCTGTCACGAAAGCGACGGGGGGACTTCGGATATGCACGGATTTCCGGGATCTTAACCTCGCTTGCCCTAAGGATGACTTCCCCCTCCCAAGTATTGATCAACTTGTTGATCTCACTGCGGGTCATGAAATGCTTTCTCTCATGGATGGCTTTTCAGGTTACAACCAAATTTTGGTTGCCCCTGCCGATCAACACAAAACTGCCTTCATAACTCCTTGGGGAACTTTCTGTTACCGTGTAATGCCGTTTGGCCTTAAGAATGCTGGTGCGACCTATCAGCGGGCTATGACCTACATTTTCCATGACATTATGCACACTATCCTCGAAGATTACGTTGATGATCTTCTGGGCAAGTCTAAACATCGCAGTGAACATCTCGATGTTTTAACCATTATTTTTGATCGCCTGTTACAATATTCTGTCCGTCTTCAACCAAAGAAATGTGTCTTTGGTGTCCTTTCGGGAAACTTAAGGCTTTATCGTCTCTTTACGTGGCATTGAGGTCGATCCATCTAAAGTAAAAGCTATCCTAGAAATGCCCCCACCCAAAAACCTTAAACAATTGCGTAGTTTGCAGGGTAAACTTCAATCCATCCGGCGTTTCATTTCCCAACTCTCGGATCGATGTCACCCTTTTCATCACCTTCTAAAAAAGGACGTTTCCTTTCAATGGAGTGAGGAGTGTCACCAAGCCTTCGAAGCTCTCAAAACATATCTCTTGCAGCCACCTGTGCTTATCCCACCCCAGGACGACCGTCCTTTCTACCTTTATCTTTCCGCCACTGACCATGCTATAGGAGCTATGCTCGCCCATCGAGACCCGGCACGCCGAGAGCAGGCCGTTTACTATATAAGTCGTACCCTCGTGGATTACGAGACTAGGTATACACATGTAGAAAAATTGTGCCTGGCCCTATCATTCGTCGCCACCAAACTCCGACATTACCTCCTGAATCACAAAACTTTCGTCATCACCAACACAGACCCCATTCATTATATGTACGCCAAACCACACCTAAACCAACGCATCGCTCGATGGCTCATGCTCCTCGCCGACCTCGACCTTGAATTTATACAACAGAAATCAATCAAAGGACAAACTCTTGCAGATCAACTTGCGGAGGCCCCTCTACCTGGGGAACAATTTACCAATTTTACCTTCCCCGACGAACTCATCGCCACTCTTTCACTCGGAGAAGTGTCGTATCAAATGACCCTCTTCTTCGATGGATCTAAGTGCCAGCGCGGCGGAGGAGCCGGCATTGTTCTCATCCCTCTTGACGCTGAACCTATGCCTCTTTCATTCCGACTTGATTTCCCTTGCACTAATAATACAGCGGAATACGAGGCCCTTGTTCTAGGTCTCCAAGTTGCGTTACACTTAGGTATCAAATCTATCAACATTTTCGGCGACTCTCAATTGGTAGTCAATCAAGTTATGGGCGTCTACCAATGCAAAAACGAGGAACTTCAGAAGTACAAACACCACGTGGAGTCACTTCTAGCCTTATTTACCCACTATTCTATACAAACCATTCCCCGCTCCACTAACAAATTTGCGGATACTATGGCTTGCTTAGCCTCGCAAATTCCCGCCGCGCCAACTGACTCTGAATTATTCGTCGTGGTCCAACAACTTTTTGCACCATCCTATTTAACCCCGGTAGTTTGCATGATAAATACTGTGTCTACTAATTCACAGGATACCTGGTACCACCAATTTCATGACTACCTTACAATCTCTGTCCTCCCACCTGATCTTACTAGTAACGGCAAACGTGCTTTTCTTAAAAGTGTTTCGCGTTATGTTGTCATGGGGGGACTCCTCTATAAACGTGGCTTTGATGGTATCCTCCTTCGCTGTCTAACTAGCATGGAGGCCACTCATACCATCCAACAAGTACACGATGGGATTTGTGGTGGACACTTTAGTGGCCTTGCCGTGGCTAAACGAATCCTTCGCCTAGGTTATTATTGGCCTACTCTCAATAACGATCGCTACGAATATGTTAGCGTTGTGTCATGTGTCAACAACATGCCAATCTTCAACATACTCCTAGCCACCATCTACAGGTCGCACGAGATCTTTGGCCTTTCTCACAATGGGGTTTAGACCTTATTGGTGAGATTCACCCGACCTCTTCACAACGTCACCGTTGGATAATCACAGCGACCGAATATTACACAAAATGGGTGGAGGCCGTTCCACTCATTTCAATCAAAAAAGAAAAAATTGTCGAATTCATTAACCATCACATTATCTGTCGTTTTGGTATTCCTCATCGCCTAATAACAGATAATGGTAAATCTTTCAAAAATAAGTTGTTACAAGACCTTTGTGACAACTTTGGTATCAAACTTAGTTTCTCGTCACCTTACTATCCACAAGCCAATGGGCAAGCCGAGTCTTCTAATAAAACTCTAACCAAAATCCTCATGAAAGTCGTCAATGAATCTGGAAGAAATTGGCACGATCACATTCCCTTTGCCCTTTGGGCTTATCGTACTAGCATTCGTACCTCCACTAATGCCACACCTTTTTCATTGGTATATGGCACCGAGGCTGTTTTGCCTCTCGAAATACAAATACCCTCCCTTAGAATATCTCTTCAGGATATTCTCACCAACGATGATTTCCGCCAAGAGCGGTTAGCCCAATTGGAGCTTCTTGACGAACGCCGTCTTACAGCTCTTGATCACCTTCAAAACTATCAAAAACGCATTAAACGTGCTTATGATAAGCGACTTCATGAGCGTACCTTTAAGGTTGGTGATCTTGTCCTCAAAGAGAATCAACATGTAACCAAACTAGAAAAGAGCAAACGTGGAAAATTTGCTCCCAATTGGATTGGGCCTTATATAATCACTCACACCTATGGATCAGGCACTTATCGTTTAGCTTCGCTTAATGGTAAACCTGAGCCTGAACCCCTTAATGCCTTGCATCTTCGACCATTCTACTGTTGAATCTAGTGTTATATCACTCCTTATCTACCTACTGCTCGTCCCTTGAGCTCATTTACCGCTACATACACTTTGTTTTCTATATCTCCGAATAAACTCAAAATCACTTCGCACCTCCCCTTGATAATGCCTTCCCCTTTTTTAGTCTAGTCCATGACTTTAAAGTATTAAAATAAGCCGTATTCTTATGGGATTTTCTTGAGTCAAACTTCCTACTAAACTAGATGCTTCACGCCAAAAGAACATCTAGTCATCTAAATTTAAATATAGACTGCTCCCTCGAAGGACAGCTATATGCCAAACTATTGCTTTATACTATATAAATAGACTGCTCCCCTGAAGGACAGCTATGCACTAAAATCATCTCTGCTACTATAAATAGACTGCTCCCCCGAAGGACAGCTATACACAGTCAGCCTTTATCAGAAGCTTCTCGCATTGATCAGCTTCGTGAAGACCTCAAGAATAAAACAATCAATATCCCTTGTAGACTTCCCGCATCGATCAGTCTACATTCAATAAAATAAAAGCCTCATTCAAAAGAACTTTTTGGGTCATGGACTTGTCTATTTAGGGTAGGTTCTCTTTCGTTGTAACAAGTTCTTTGTACCTCAGCTATATCATCCACCTCATCTCACCATTTGTTTCAATTCAAGGGACGTAACGTACACCTGATATATTGTGATCATACAACTCTTTTCAACTATGGACTTCTCGTCTATGCACGGCATTTAGGGCTTCAGGCTCGTTCTACGTTGTGTGGTTTGTTTAGCTCTTCTCACCTACGGAGCACTCTTTCCACTTTGCCTCGCATCTAGAATTGTGTGTTGATCTTAATCAGGACACTATTCCCTACTACTTGGGTATGCTAACCCTTGCTTTACCTATACCTACACCAACAACATTATCCTACCAGCACCAACAACATTACCCTACCAACATTAAATTTTTACCAAACGACAAATTGCCTAAACCATACCAAATTGCCTAAATTCACCCCTCCCTGATCCTAAGGGAGAACTACATCGGTCTGAGGCCCCTCCTTGCTTTGTGCAATGGGCTATGTAGGCAGCACTTCGGAGACATGGCGTCTCCCAAGGTTAGCTCGACCATCCCCTACCATAACCTATCATGTGTGGTAAATATAAATATTTTTGGTGTATTTCTATTTAATCACATTCCTCTTTATCCTTTTTTCAAAACAAAACAAAAACATTCTTATTATTATCATAACTCAAATCAACATACATATTCAATTTTATTTAGATGTTAAACAAATACATCTTCTCTATCATCGACACGCAGGTCGGCATCCTTATTTATTCTTATACCTCGATAACATTTACTTAGACCCTCACGCCTCATCCCGAACCAGGTGATGATCGTGATCGTCGACGCCTCTCGCCGGGCCTCCCTGTCCTCAAAGGTACCACGGCTATTGGTACCGCCCACTGATCTGCCAATCTCTCCTGTAACATGTGAATACGCTCTCTCGCATGGAGGTATCTAGCCTCTAGTCCCTCCGCTCGTGACTCACAAACATCGCAAATATCTACCTTTGCTGCAAACCCCTTGTTAACCATTTGGCCCGACCCAAGCCGCACACTCCAACCACTGGCCCGACCCAAGGCCGCACCCAACCACTTGGCCTGACCCAAGGCCGCAACCAACCTATTTGGCCCGACCCAAGGCCGCAACCAACCAATTTGGCCCGACCCAAGGCCGCACCCAACCATTTGGCCCGACCCAAGGCCGCAACCAACCTATTTGGCCCGACCCAGGCCTCACCTCAACCATTTGGCCCGACCCAAGGCCTCACACCACCCATTTGGCTCCGACCTCCAAGGCCTCACCCCAACCATTTGGCCCAACCTAAGGCCGCAACCCAACAATTTGGCCCGACCCAGGCCTCACCCCAACCATTTGGCCCGACCCAAGGCCGCAACCCAACAACTTGGCCCGACCCACGGCCCTCACTCATCAATCAGCCAGACCCAAGGCCGTACCACTTAACTACCTTGCCCAACATCAACAACATACACTTTTATCCACCCATCACGTAGCTTTTTGTTCAATCGAGCTCACTGTTCATGTTTTAGCATGACTAGGGTCCTTGACTTGATCGTCGACCAACTTTGCCTGAGACCTGGGACCGTGACGTTTATCTCAACCAAACCAACCATTTGACTTGCCGAACATGCCTAAACGTTCATGTACCTTACATTATATACCACAGAGCTACTTCTATGCCTTGATACCGGGATTATATCACCCTTGTTTGGATAAACTATCGACCTTTGCCTATACATTGTTGGTTTGCTAGTCAAATCATGTACCCTAGTCGTATTTTTATTGCATTTCAACATGCGTCTGCTTCCTTGGACCTACCGCACCACCTTACCATCCTCTCTACAACATTTACCTTTTATCAACCCTATCCCTGATTTCCCGTTCGCTCAATCAGTGCTAGATTTGAGGGGGATTACCTATATCCTTAACATGAGAAACCACTTCATATTATTGTCATGCGACTTTTACAGAACAAGCTACACGACAATAAGGGGCTAATGTAGACACCAAAATTGTGTCTTACGACCCCTTGTGACCCGCATCTCATTTCGCAACCTAACCTCATTACCTAAACCTTACACAAGTATTTATTAATTGCCTTGTAATTGATAAATCTACACCACCTTACCTACCACCTCACTTTGCCACTTCATCATGACCTAGCCCTAACCCTAAAACTAACCTAATTAGGACCCATGACTTGGTCTAGACTCACATCCATAACTAATGCCTCCTTACTCGCACCCAAAGCCGACCTTCTAGCCACTTGACCAAGCCCGCAACTGATCTCTCGGGAGAAAAGCAGGGAAGGTGGGCTATTTTACTAAAAATAGCCTACTTTTTCCTAACCGATGCCGGCAGTTCTACTCGGCCGCCGTCGGTTACGCAACCGCCATCGGTTCCTATAAATGGGCTTCCCAAACTAAAACAACGGATCGGAATTTCATTTTGGAGATCGGTCGAAGGATTTTTAATAAAAGGAGAGTCCAAAGCGATCGGCGGGTCCGAACTTCACTTGACCAAGCGAGAGGCAGTAAAGAAACCGAGAAGAGTTGGCGTGCAAGGAGATCAACTTGCACCTTCATCAAAAAAAGCGATAAGTTATATCTTGCATGTCCTCCATTATAACATTTCTTGTGCTTTTGGAATTGTAATCTTCCCAAATCCGTTCCAGAAACCCATTATCTAACGCATACCATTGCCTCTAACTATCATTCCTTAGCTTCTAACCATCCCATTTCTCAATACTATCCAAAAACCAGCCATTACAAACACCACAACCAGCCCGAAGATCCTAGAAACGAACCGGTATCGGTTATCGGTGACCGCCATCGATTATAGATAACCGGCATCGGTTCCTTTGATCAAAACCAAGAAAAATGACCTTTTCCCTACCCGGTTCCACGAAACAATTTAATTAGTACTCTACGATATTTTTGTGTTAATTCATATTAGCGGGAACCACCACCTTCGAAAGGAATTTTCATACTTCACAGGCCCAAGCGCAGTTCCCTCATTTATTATCTAATCAAAATCTTGTGGTCTTGTGTTCTTATTTGCGAGTAGTCCTTCCAAGACAAAAGGAGTTCTTCGCATCGGCTGATCTTTCTCTGACAGTGCACGCACATCATCTCGACATTCTACGGTATTCCTCCTAACCCTAACCTTATCTGTTTCTATAAGGAACGAAGCATTTCCGAGTGAAACAGGTGTGTCTTCATCGATCATTTCAGGTATACAAGAATGGAAGAGTGGTAGGGGCCTCGCCTTTGCATTGATAAGTCAAAGGCCCCAAGGAAATGGTGTTTATGAAAAAAATGTTAGGGGAATAGATTCGGGATCCATCAACTCACGTCGGTGAGGGTGGTGATGAAGGTGGAGCGGGTGAAGGTGGTGATGAAGATGAAGGTGGAGAAGGGCTAGGGTCCTCAATGAGTTCAGTGCGCAGCTTATTTGGTAGGAGATTCGGGAAGCCGATATCACTACGGTCGTTATGTTTACGGGTGGTACATGGAATAATGGTATGGCAACCTTGCTTATAAAATCCAACACCAAAACCCTTCCACACACAATGGTGTAGGAAGGTATGGGTGAGACGGTGATTGGTAAGTGATTGGAAGTCGATGGAAAATGGGTGGGTTTGTGATGGTGGTTCAGCTATGTAAGTGGTAGTATCAAGTCCCCCATATGTGAGACTAGTACAAAGATGAGGAGGACCATAAAGGACGCATTCTCCTATATGTTGATCATAGTGAGGGTGTTGGTGAAGGCTTCCATACTCCTGTGGAGTAAGGAATGTGTTGACACTATATAGGCGGTACTCCCCGGAGGTGAGGCATTGAAAAAAACCTTCCAAGGGATCGGTGGTTGGTAAGTAGGTAGCAGGAATGGATTATGTGTCGGAGCTCGATGCGCAGAGGTAGAGTTAATGGATTGGGAAGCTAATGGGTTGGTGTAGAGGTTATAACGGTGGTAGGAATGGAGGAGGTATGTGCGGTGAAAGTAGTGGCCGTAGTGGTAGGTGGAGGTGTAGGTGAAGTAGTATTGGTTGTGGAGGTAGACGGCTTGCGAGGTATGAGCACATCATTGGGTTGGTAAAGCATGTTGCAAGTTTTGAAAGGTGATGGGTCAGCCAGAATGGTATTAGTGTGTTTTTCATGTTTAAACTTTACACAACAATGCAAAGTGGAAGGAACGTAACCCATGACATAGATACAGGGTATAACAAGCAACAAGTTATATTGGAATTCCCCCTCTAAAATGTGAAATAATTCTGAGCAGTGCGGGGACCCACGTGAACATGAAGGATGATAGTGCCTAGTGTGGAGGTGATAGCGTTGTTGAATGAATGCAACATGACCATATGTTTATGCATGAAATTTTCAAGTATGCGCATTTGAGAAAATGCATGGGATGAAATGATGTTAATGCTAGTACCTCCATCAATCATCACATGGTGTACCCATATGCCATCAATGTGGACGAAGATGAAGAGGGCTGGATATGAGTCATCATTTTGGTGCGGCACGATCTATTCCTCTGAGAAGCTAAGGGAGGCCACTTGGTGAAAAAGATGGGGTGAAGATGAAGGTGGTAATTTGGTGAGAGAGGCTACATGATGGGGTGTGATAATGGAAGCTACGGGTGTAGGGTCATTGGGTAAAACCTCAATAGATTAAAGAACCTCCATGACGTCTTGATGATGGGATTACGAGGTTTGGATGAGGTTGTATAAGGATGTTTTGAGGGGAGATTGATGTAATTTTTTTAGCATGGTGCGATGTGTGATGCCATTATAAATGGGGTATGTGGGTCCTGAGATAGTTATTATAGGTATGGAGTGCGAGATGGTATGCTAGGTATAGGATTGGTTGGTACGTTAGTTTCCTTTTCTTTTCCCTTTTGTGCATGTGTAGTGACATGTATCATGTTGATTTAAGGGGAGTTAGTAGATGGGGAAGGTGTAGGGTGAGTGGTGTAATGACATGAAAGGTAAAAACCTACTGGAGGAGAAAATCCTTATGAGGTGAGCTGGGCGCAACGAAATTGGGGTGGTGGCATGGCAAGTTCTTTGATGTGAACCATGTTAATTTTAAATCTTAGGGCAGCTCTAGTGGTTGTGAGGGTGGAGATTGTGGTTGTTGACTGGGAAGTGTGGGAATGGGTGTCGGTGAAGCAGGATCCTCGTCAAGAAGTTTGTCATCATCAAAGTTGGTTTCTAGTGGACATAGTTGGATAAGGAAAGTTTTCAAGGCCTTGCAGTTCTCCACATCATGCCCTAGCACATGATGGTATGCGAAAATTTTAGTATCATCAAACCCTTTTGGCTTGGGTTTGAGGGGGTCGTAAGGTTGGAGTGGCGGTAATGTGATAACATAGGTCTCGAGGAGGTTGGTTAAAATTTTGGCATAGGATCCTGCTAGTGGATCACAATGGGAAGTGAATGTGGGTTTTGGTGTAGGTGTGGTTGATTGTCGAGGAACTATTTTTGGAAGAATAGGAATGGGTCGAGCTATGGGTTTAGGTGCCGGTTTGATTTTAGGTATCGGTCATGTTTGCTTGGGTAGGGCTATAATAGATGGATGGGTAGGAGGGTGTGTAGTTGTTTTGACTACCTTATTGTGGGGTAGTGTGGTTTTGTTTTTGGGTTGCACCTTCTTGGGTAAAGGTGATGTGGGTGTACAAGGTCTAGAAGGAAAAGTAGATGGAGGAAGATGGCGAGTTACCCACAGGGATAACGAGGGTGCTATGAAGGTAGATGACATGGGTCGTACTTGGGGTGTGAGGGATAATGACTGAAGTGTAGTGGGTAGTGAAGTAATAGCTAAGGGTATTGGAGGTATTGGTGGTAAAAAGACTGCAAGTGTGGGTGTAAGTCATGTTGTGTGCATGGGTAGGTTAGAGGTTTGTGAGGAAGGAATGGGTTGTTTTATTACTGGTTTATGGATGGGTGAAGGTTACTTGACCATGTTGGGCAATTTGAGGTTTTAAGATAGATGGTATAAGTGCGGGTGTGATTACTGCAGGTCAAGGTATGAGGTCGATGAGTTTGTTTCTTTGGTTAGGGTGTCGAGTAGGTGTGGTATTGATGTTGGAGGATGCAGCTAACTCCAATTTAATAGGTGGATGAGTAACGCTGGTGGTTGGGGTGACCCCTAAAGTGGTAATAGGTTTAGTTTAGGCAAATGTTGTAGGTGTGGGTTTGGGTTTAGATGTAGGTTGGGTTATGGGTAAGGGTGTGGTTTGAGTGCTAACAAGTATCATGGAAGGGGTTGTGACAGAGGTGGTTGTATTTGGTTTGATTGGTCAAAATGTGTTTGGGTAGATAGTGGAGGTATCAGTGAGGGATCTCTGCATCTGTGTTGAGATGGGGAGTAAGAGGCACCCCCATAGTAAAGCCCTATCCACATAATCTAAGTGATTGGCCAAACGTGAGAACGACACATCTGTGGGTGGAGTTGGTGAGGACCTAATGGAAATTCTCGTAAAATGTGTCTTAGAGACAGGGAATTGGCTAGCTTTAGCTTTCGTGGGTAAGAGAGCTGAAAGTAGGTCGGTGGGTTTCTGGGTAGTTAATGGAGAATGCTCGCTAAGAGGAAAAGATATCTCAATTGGGTCTATGATAGGTGGAGGAGATGATGGGAGCTCCTCTATAAGTGGAGGAACAGATGGGCGCACCTCTGTGGGTGGAGGAGGCAATGGGTGCTCCTCTTGTGGGTGGAGGAGATAATGGGAGCTCCTCTATGGGTGGAGGAGGTACTGTAGGTAAAGGTTCTCTAAGTGGTGAAGCCAGGGGTGAGATGGGCTCAATGTTAGCAGTGGAGACCCTCTCATGTTGGTGATGAAGGAGATGAAAGGTGTTCCTTTGTTGGTGAAGGAATAGGGGAGGTTGGTTCTAACATGGAAGGAGGATTTCGGGATAGGATCTCCTCTATGGAAGGAATATGGGGTAATTGGGAGGTGATAAGTACCTCATTAAAGATAGTATGAACCTCGCGAGTATGGGTCTCATGAGTTGATGTCTCATCGGTTTGATTGGATGAGGGGGCATGGTTGGGAAATGGTTTTTGAAGATTTGTAGATTTTGGTTGGGGGTGGCATTAGGATTATCCATAGTTAAGTTACCTTTCTCAAGCATTTCTTGGACAATATTTTTGAAAGTGATGCACTGGTGTCACTATGACCCTTTACTCAATGATAGTTACAAAAATCATGTTCTTTATGCCATGCGGACATGGGGTAAGTAGGGTCAAAACCAGTATGTGGTTTTATAGGTGGAAGGGTGATGGCTCACGGCTTTGATAAGCTTTTCTAAGATAGAAGAGTAAGGTTTCCCAATTGGGGTATATTTTTGCTGCTCTCGTCTGAATTGAAAAGTTTAGACAGTGAGAGATTAGATGTGGGTGTAGCCTGATTTGATAGATGAGCTGGGCCGGCCTTGAGTACCACCGTATGTATAGTAGTTCCCTTAGCTTTTGAATAATTGGTTTGTGGTTTGGAAGAATAAGAGGTATCATTCAACTTGAATTCCAAATTCTTATTGCGTAATTGGATTTTCTTCTCTTGATGGCTCAAATCTCTAAATTTTGTGCCATAATGAATGCCTCATCGAATGTTTGGAAGTTTTGGACCTAGAGAGTTGGGGATATATGTCTAGCACAAGCCCATGTGAAGAGCTTGATGAGTTCGGTTTGTGGCGAGTTGGAAGGTAAGTTTATTGATCGGGATGCACCGGTGAGAAAAAAAAATCTATGATATATTCGTCCTCATACTTGATGTGTGGAATATAGATCAATCATGGTAACCTTCTTGATGATATTGATACAAAAATGATCCAAGAAGGCTTGGGCTACTTGATTGAATGAGAATATAGAGTGTTTAGGTAACCCACTATACAAATCTAATGCGAGTCTAATGAGGGACATGGGAAAGGTTCTCAAAATTATGGCATCATAATGAGAGATCAGATAACACCCATGTTTGAATGACTACAAATGCCACTACAGGTCTTCTTTGCTATTGAAATAATTGAATTTAGGAATTTCCCAATGCATGGGGTATGAAAGGATAGGAATGGATGGGTGATGAGGCTCATTGTAAATCTCATCGTAGGTGAGAGTGTTGCAGGAGCCGGAAACCAATGCCTCTAATGTTTGCATCTTGTCCAACATCAATTTAATTAGGTCATTGGTGGGTTGTGATGATTGGATGCCTCCCATAGCATGAGAAGGTTGGTTTTGGGCATATAACAAGGGTGACACTCTAGTGTGTGGGGTTGCCATGTAGGGTGGTGGAGAAGAGGGCAGTGAAATAGGGGGTACATACTCGGAATGAATAATGGATGAAACAGGAGGTTGTTGCTAGTATGTATATGGGGTGGAAGGGTCGTGGTAACCCTAGTGGAAATAGGGGCTAATGATTGTGGAATGGAAAGAAGCACATTCTGAAATGGGGTAGGATTCACCGACACTGGAGGTGGTAATGTATCTACGGGTATGTGGGAAACATTAGGGGTGGATAAGGTTGTGTTTGGGGTAGTTTTCGAGGGTACGGTGGATGTAATGAGGGCCACAGAGGTAACATACGCGGTAGTCATAACGGGTATAGGACCTAACTGTAAAATGACTAGGGGTAAGGTGGATGCGGGCAACACAGAGCTAGATGGGGCTGATGTAGGAGTGGGTGTGAGAGTCATGGGGATAGATACGGGCATGTCATATATCAACTGACTCGAGGCATCTCGAGTGGATGAGTGGGAAAGGTAAAACTACAAGGTGACAGGGTTCTGGTCAAGGAGTCGTGTGAACTCCTCATCTCCGGTAGTGATAGTAATAGGCTAGATGGGATCCATGGTTGGTGATAAAATAGAAGGTGATGAAGGACTAGGTGAGAGTGGTTGACAACTGGCGTGAAATACGAGTGTGCTTGTTTGTCTTCGAGTTAGCACCATGTGAACTAGTACTGATTAGGTAGGGATGCTTCTCTGTAAATGACATGAGAACAATAGAACATGAATCTGGTGACAAAAAGTGGATTAAGTGCTAAATGGTGGCTAGAATGTGAAACAGGCTAACGATGTTTGGTTATGGAAAACGACGCTAGTTAGGGGTAACCGCTACAAGTTCTTGTAGAAAATGAGAGTGAGTAAACAACGAGGTAGAAGGTAAAATCTGACAGGTATGCCAAATCTAAAGATGTTTAAAACATCAATTGGAATAATGGCGTGTGACAAGAAGTCATGAAAAGTGGAAGAAAGTGATGCAAAATGTCCTTTTGAGTAGGTTAGCAAAAGGACATGGAACCGACGTCGATTGGGTATAACCGATGGCGGTCAGAGGTAACCGATGACGATTACTGTGAAATTGAAATAGTGATGAAAGAAAGTGGTTGTGAATTAAAATCTGATGTAGAATCAGACCCAAAATTCTAAGAATGATGATGATATGGCCCAGCACACTCAAGTGAAGCCAAAATACACCAGCTTATGATAAGGAGTGTGCAAGGATGAACAAAAGAGTGACAAACGTGCTCTCTTACCTCAAAATGCAAGCTAAGCAAAAACACTAAGAAAATGTGATCCTAGGAGTGCCCTTTCTATTATGTTTATTTAGCTTATGCTATTTAGGGACTGACACATGAATTGTGAAATAGAGTTTTTGGTGAGGATGGCTTCCTACAAAGAAGAAGATCTAAAAGGTGAGGTTTCAAGTATGTTATGGTGGGGGCGGCTTCGCTCTGAAGTATGACTCGATAGAGTAGTGAGCTGGGTGCCCACTGTGCCGTGATCGTGTGATCACCTATAACTTCTTCCAGGTAGGATGTTGTTTAAGAATGTATGTATTTTGAATTTTTGTGTGGTTTGGTAAGACTCAGAGAAAGAGAAAAGGATAGAAGTGATTTTCTACGATTCATTTTTCAACCATCAGTTGGGCATGACTTCCAGCGTATAGGTTGCCCTCAATTAATGTGAGCTAATGCAATAAATGAGAATGGAATGCACTTATCTTTAAACTAGAATTGAAAATGTGAAATTGGATGACACAATAAGATGAAGAGGAAGAGGGATGCTCTTTCACTACAATGCAGAAAACATGAAGAAATGGTTCTTTTTAATTACACCAAAAGAAAAAGTTTCCTTTAGAGAAAATAGAAAGAAGAGGTGGATTACCAGGGAAGAAAATTAGTGTGTATGCTTTTCAGAAGGGAAACAAACACACAATGTTTTTTTAGGAATGAATGAAATGCAAGGAACCCCAGATGGGTCCCACCGGTGTGCTAAAATGTTTCACCCGATTCTTATATCATTTCTTTGAAGTGTTGTGAAACATATAGGGTAACGGGTGTAGGGAGCAATACTGTTCAAATGTTGGTTGATGGGTTGTTGTGTGCGTATGACTTCCGGATCCATAGCTGATCATGAGAGATTCTTTTTGGCTAGGAGAAACAACCCGTGATGAAAACAAGACCACCGAAAGGAATTAAACAATATGGGTAGTGAACTACCTAGTGTATGCCGATTCGGAAGTGTGATACTTCCTAGATGGTTATCAATCCAATTATTTTAAACAATTTAATGCTATAAAAAAATTAAATTCTATTGTTATTTAAAATGATTTAGGTATTTCAATTAAAACACAATAAGAAATAGATCTAATCTAACAGGCTAAGCTAGAATAGAATCCAAAGGTCAAATGATTGGTCCGGGTCTCTCGTAGGGTTTGATAGAGGTCTCGGGTAGATCACGGGTGAATGAGGGTGAAATGAAATTAGGTGGGTAGGTTTGTGTTCTAGGCATGTGTGGGAAAATATAGAAACCGGTGTCGGTAAGGGGTAATTGAGGGGCGGTTATGTGTAACCAATGCCGTTCTTGTGAGATCTGAAAATGTCACAAAGACAAGACGGTGGTCTCCTTTGTGATTGCACAAAGGACTTTGGTGAGTCGAGGTGAAATATTTGGTTACTGGAGTAGGCTTAGGTGAGGTTTTAATGGGTATATGGAGGTGAAAATGTTGGAGAAGGTCAATAGGGGAAAGGTAAACAATGGATGATAATATGATGATGAAATGAAATAAACCAGGAAAGTATGATGTTATACTTACTTGGATTCCATTCTTAAATGCCTCTGCGTGAGGGATGGAGGTGATGATGAGGGGTTTGAAGGTTGCAAGTGATCACCAGCTGAAAGAAAGCTTCTACATGGGCTGCATGTACACTCCTCTTTGCTTGGATAGATCAAATCATGGTTGGGATGGTTGTGCAAGAGAAGATGCTCAATATCCTTCCTTGCATGCAAGTTTTCACTGGAATTTGCTCTCTGAAGATGCGTTATCTCTCTGAGATGTGTTCTTGCTCATCAACTTTCTCCCAATGTTTTTCAACCTTGATAATAAGGTATTTTATGGGTTAAAAGGGTAACCGATGGCACCAAATTAACCAAAGTGACGGTTAGTGGTAACCGGTGTCGGTCAAGGTGGGATTTCCTAGGTTTACTTAACTAGGAGATCCTCCTTATTTCCTTAATCTCATGTCGTTATCTTGTAGATTAGACTCGAGAGGCTCTTGTGAGAATGTGGGAATGTGGTTAGAGGGAATGTAGGAATTTGATTTTTAGGGTTTGGATAAGTCTTGGTTAATTATGACAACTTTCTAAGAATAGGTCTAGGTTGAGTTGGTTTGATGAGGTGGCTAAGTGAAGTGTATGTGTGGATATTATTTAAATTAAGATATTTAAATAATAAATACAATGAGGATAATGAATTAATTTAATTAGATTAATTAAATTAATATTAGTGGGGTGAAGGGGGCCATGGCTAAGTTAATGTGATGAAGGGTGTTTATTTGTCGAGGGACAAAAGGGGAGTGTGACCTAATTTTAGAGTCTACAAAAGCATTTGAGTACTCGGGGTTGATTGAAGAAAAGAGTACCTCGGGTAGAAATGTAAACATTATAGAAACTCCTCTTCCAACCATTATAGACCTTGAAACACCACCAACATTTGAAGAGCTTGGAGAAGCACCTGAGGTTTACTTGGGGACATCTTTAGTTGAATCCCAATTAAATGTTGATCCATTTTTTACAAATTTTATCATTAAGGACAGATTGCTACACAATTGTATGTTTGATTCCAGAGCATCATGCAATTTCATGCCTCTTGAGGTCACAAATGAGCTGGATATCAAGGTGACAACAACATATGGAAGATGCACTGCCATGGATTCTAGAGAGGTCCCAATTGTGGGGTGTGTGAAGGGTTTGGTGGTATAACTTGCGGCTTATCCAGGTAAGAACCTGAAACTTGATGTTGTCATTGTTGATTTTCCTGCCAAATGGGGCATGTTGTTATCAAGAAAGTGGGCTGCAAGTGTTGGTGGAAGTGTTCAGATGGATATGTCTTTTGCCACCATTCCAATTGAAGGAATCCTTCTAAAATTGTATAGAGAGAAGAAAATGTTACACCTCATTGAAGATCTGAATAATTCTTCTTATGAAGTGTTATATGCTAATGTAGATGTTGATAACTTTGTGGGCTTTGTTGATAATAGGGAGCATAATATTGATCGGTGCAAATTTCTTGAACAAATTGGTTTACCTTGGAACTTGTTATTCGATGGAGCCTATTCCAAGTTTGGAAATGGTGCTAGCATTGTTCGATCTCCCCAAGCCAAGAATAGTTTGTATTTTTTTCAAACTTAACTTTGAAATCACCAATAACATTGCTAAGTATGAAGCATTTTTATTAGGTTTGATAATTTCTGAAGTAGTATGTTAAAGATATCATTTTCAAAGGAGACTCATAACTAGTTGTCAAACAAATTAGAAAATTGTATGCTACTAAAAATCAGAGAATGAAAAATACAAGCATGTGCGGTTTGGGATTTGATTGAAATGTTTGACTCGTTTAATATTGTGCATCATGCTAGAAGGTTCAATATTGTTGCATACCAGCTTGCGGTCTTGGGATCTTGGTTTGATGTTTGTTCATCGTCCCCAATTGTGAATATAATTTTGAAATACTTATAAGGCCATCTATCCTTGAAAACATAGAAAAATGGAAATTATTTTATGTTTATGCCCAGTGAAATGATTTCTGTAGAAAAAAGGGGAGTTTTTTTATCAGTGTATTGATTGAGAGCCAATGGTGTGTGCAGTAGAAGGAAAAGAAACTTTTTTGGCAAATATATCATCTAATTGAAAACCAATACCATTCTTAGAGGGCTGGTTTCTCTCGAGTCAAACTTTGATAATGTTGATTGCATTATTAACAGACATATAGCATCCTCAAGGGATGTTGAAGAGCATGAACTTGGCACAAAGGAAAAACCAAGGAAGATCTGGTTGGGAAGAAATATAAACAAAGAAGAGAAACAGTCCTATGTCTAATTGTTAAAGAAATATCAGGACTGCCTTGCTTGGTCCTATTCTGAACTGAAAGCATACAGAGAGGACTTGTTTCAACATGAGATTCCTTTGGAATCTAATGCAAAACCATTTAGAAAAAAGTAGAGGCTGATTAATCCACTCCTCTCCATGAAAATGCAAGATGAATTGAAGAAGCTAAGGGATGGAGGGATTATTCAACCAACAAGGTATTCTTCTTGGGTTGCAAACTTAGTGCCAGTTAGAAAAAGAATGGTGATATCAAGTTATGCATGGATTTTAGAAATCTGAACAGAGCATCAATAAAAGATAATTATCCTCTGCCAAACATGGAAAATATGTTGCAATTAGTGACTAGATCTGAGTTGCTTTCTACATTAGATGGTTTCTCTAGATACAATCAAGTTGTTGTGAAGGAGTCAGAAAGAATAAAGACTGCCTTTACCACTCCATGGGGCACATATGTTTATGTCAGGATGCCATTTGATCTCGATGAATGTTGGATCTACCTTCCAAAGAGCAATGGATGTTTCTTGGTTACATTAATGATTTTATTGTTGTTTACCAAGATGACGTGACTATGTTTTCCAAAAGGAGAAGTGATCACTTGAAGCACTTGGAAGAAATGCTGATAAGATGCAGAGAGTATGGCATTTCACTCAATCCAAAGAAGTGCCATTTTGGAGTGCAAAAGGCCAAATTGCTTGGTCACATTTTATCAAGGGATGGTGTCATGATTGATCCCAAAAGGGTAAAGGCTATTAGCAAGGTTCCAATTCCAAGAACCAAAAAGGGAGTCCAATCCTTCTTTGGGAAAATCAATTTCATTAGAAGATTTGTGTCTAACTTTGGTAAGTTAACTCTCCCCATCACTTTCATGTTGAAGAAAGACCAGATTATCAAGTGGGAAGAAGTGGCCATTCAAGATTTTGATGGGATCAAATAAGCACTAAAGCATGCACCTATTTTGGCAGCTCCAAATTACATGAAGCCTTTTCAAGTGTTTTCTTTTTCTTCAGAAAACACCATTGCATCTATTTTATTACAGAAGGATGATGGAGGGGCTGAGAGACCAATTTCCTTTTTTAGTAAAGCATTGCAAGGAGCTGAGTTGAAGTACACCATTATGGAGAAGAAAGCATTTTCCTTGGTGAAAGCAACAAAGGTTTTTAGACCTTACATTTTGAGCTCTAAAGTTGTTGCTTATGTTCCCCACACCATGGTGAAAGATATCTTATCAGAGATGGAGATCTCAAGAAAAAGGTGCAGATGGGTGAACAAATTGTAGGAGTATGACATGGATATAAAAACCACAGGATCAGTAAGAGGTTTGGGATTAGCTAAGCTTATGGCTGAGAGAAAATTTCAAACCATTGAGGTGAATGAGGTAGAGGAAGAAAGGGTGCATGTGCTTGAAAATTTGGTAATTTATGAGTGGTACAAGGATATAATCTTTTATCTCAGACATCTATTCTTCCCTGATCATTTGAATAAAAATAAAAAAATATCTCTTAAGTTAACCTCTCAAAATTATGTCATTACTGATTTTGGGTTAGCTTGGAAGAACCCAAAGGGGGTGCTCTTAAGGTGCATTGCTGAAGATGAATCCCCAAGAATAATTACAGATCTCCATGGAGGAGTTTGTGGGGGACATTTTGTTGGAAGGGTTACAACTCACAAAATTTTGAGAGATGGTTATTGGTGGCCCACCCTTTTCAAAGATACAACTCTGCTTTGGTTAGGAAATGTGAAAGCTGCCAGCTGTTTTTCTGGAAGAATGAAAGCTTCAGGATCCCTTCCTTTGCAGCATGTGTTAGTTGAAGCCCCTTTCAAACAATGGGGAGTGGACTTCATTGGTGAAATTTCAGATCCCTCCGAGCTTTGGTCATAAGTGGATTCTTGTAGCTACTGACTACTTCACTAAGTGGGTGGAAGCAATCCCCACTAAGAAAGCAACACATCAAGTTGTCATGGACTTCATGTTGAATCATATCATCTACAGATTTAGAGTGCTAGTCAAAATTGTTGTTGATAATTCCATGTGTTTCATAGCTAAACCTTTGATTGAAATCTTTAAAGGATATGGGATAAATCTGACATATGCTTCTAACTACAACTCCCAATGAAATGGACAAGATGATTCCAATAATAAAAACTTGTTAAAAATCATTAGAAGAACCTTGGAGTTGAACAAGAAGAAGTGGGTTGAGCAACTGAAATTTGTTGTTTGGGCTGATAGAATAACTTCTAAAAGGGTTACTAGTAAAATCCCATTTGAGTTGGTTTATGGAACACAATCTCTGCTACCCCTACATTTACAATTGTCTTCATTTTAGTTTGTTCAAAAATTGGAGGACCAAGAAGTTATCCCATATGAGGCTCGAATCAATCAGATTGTTGAACTTGATGAAGAAAGAAGAATCCCACCAAAGACATGTAAAGTTCAGAGAAAAATTGAAGAAGTTATTTGACAAGAAGGTCACTCCAAGAGCTTTCAATGTTGGATATCTTGTGCTTTGTTATGGGACGAAGGCATGAAGATAAGGAAAGCATGGTAAATTTAATGCATTATGGATGGGCCCCTACTCCATTGATATTAAAATTGGTGAAAATACCTTTTTCCTAAAAGACTTAGAAGGGGAACTACTTGATTGATATCTCGAGAATAAAGGTATACTCCATTTGTATAGTGTATGGTTCTTTGTTTTCATTCTATTTTTGTGTTTTTGTTCATTCTGGTCCTTGGTGACCTGGTTTTTGTTGGTTTCTCGGTTCATTCTTTGGAAGATGGTTCTAGTTTTCTGCTCTCTGCAAGATGACTCCTTCGCCCAGGGATATTTTTGGCACTTGGTCTATTTTTGTTCTTATGGCACTCGCTGGGAGTGCCCATCCCTAAGCAGGAGCCGATGTTGGTGCTCATTCTGATCTCGCACCATTTTCCCTTGAAATCCCTCAGTTTGTGGCCTCTGTCACGTTTTCTATCTCCCCGAATTGGTGCACAAAAAAATTTCCTCCATTTTTCGAGTCGATGCCCCACGCTTGTTTGTTGTATAAGAAAAGATGGCAGACCAAAATCCCAATATCCTGGTAGTGGAAGCCATCAGATCCCATATTAATGGGGAAGAAATATTTTCCAGGTTCTCACCCACTAAGGCACGTTAAGAATGATATTATATGTTTTCATGGCGTGGAGGGACCGCGCATGTTTAGGGACCGGCCCCTGAGTTTTATTTTTGGAGATGCGCCGGGAGACACGTGGAAGGCCCGCGCTTGTTTGGAGACTAGTTTTTGTGCCTCACCTTTGCAGATGCACCAGGGAAACACATGGATGGTTCTGATATAAAGTAGAAAGGGGACAAAATCAACGGTTGTTGTGTAATGCATATTTTGAAACAGAATTATCGGAGAAGCGAGATGGATGCGGGTAGAATTGCATATGAAACAAAGCAAAAAGGGGATGACCTGTCAAGTCCATCTATGTAGAAATTCCAATGGATTTCCAAAGGTTTGTGGCATGGCATCCTAGTCATCAGTGGAGAGGCCTAAGAAACATGATCAGTTCGCAATTGGTCCACCTAGAAACTTTCAAATATAAATTTGTTAAAGGCCGCTTTCATAGGAAAATGAGTAACAAGTAGGCGTCCCTCGAATATTCTTATTTTCTGGAGGAAAATTGAGTGAATGAAATGTATAAATTCAATGAAATTACTCTTGCAAATGGTTAGGAGTTCATTTTCATGAGAAAATTTTGAGAAAATCTCATCTATGAGAAAACTTTTTGAGAAACCAGGTTAACTTCCTTTGTGTTAGATTTTCATTCATGTTGAGTTGGTTACGAGTGTGTAGCCATCAACAAGATCTAATATTATTTAAATAACTCTCCCCGCTGATGAATTTGATAAACTTTGAGTTAAATCATGTTAAATCTTTGGCAAATTGTGTGTTTATTTCACTTTCGTAATGTCTAAGTAGTTTTTCTTGTTGCAATCATGTATTAAAATCTCTTTGAATCACACTGATCTCAAACCTTGTGATAGTTTAGTGGCATCTGTAATTTCATTTTTCAAAAACCTTTCATCCGGGAATGAAATAAATGATTTAAAATCACTTTTCTTTCATCTCTTGATAGAGATTATTTGTAAGCCTCTAGGTGTACCTCGGGTATGACTAATCTTAGATTTTGATGTTTGGTTGGGTCTTCTAACTCGATCCTTCGTGCTAGAATCTCAAATATTGTGTGAAAAAGTGCATGTCTGGGACTCTATTGATGCACACCTTCTTGTTGAAGGAATGTTTTAACTATTTTGAAGCTTTCTGTTATTGAGTTCTCCATTTGTTGTGAAATTTTCTCAAGGATTTGGAAAATTCAAATCTATCTTGTTGATCTCCCACCAAAAAATTATTCAAATAACCAATCCTACCTTGAATTACCCCTGTTTTGCTCTGTATATCCACAAAAGAACAAAAATCTACTTGCTAAAGTATGCAGAACAGATCAGGTTTCCAAATGTCTTTAGTAACCTTAGCCTTGTGTTGAAAATATCTCCATTTTCTGGAAGTGACAACTCATGAGAGTCAGATTTGGTGTGTTGATCATATTTTCCCAAGGTTTTCTTTATAAAATTTTTGCAAGAGAAAGGTATCTGCATCTCCTTCAATAACAAAGGTTACAAAATAGGTCCTCTTACCTTGGTTGAAAGGCACAACCTAAAATAGTTAGGATAAGATCAAATCCTTTTATGGTGTTATCCATCTCTCCACAAACCCGAGTAACAAAGGGTCAATTAGATTTCATCCTCGGCTATAAAACGATACATATTTATGATCTATCTACCTCTAAGCTCCCTGTTGAATCTGTGTTGTTGCTCGGCTTGAAAAGGAGAATGAATTTGGATACTAGCACACCTCACCCAAAATCTATTCTTAGTATGTTTACATAACTAACTAATACCTAACTAAATCCTAAAAATCAAAGCCTACATTCCCTCTAACCACATTCCTACCCGTTAGAAAAGAAGCTTCTATTCTAATTCGAGAAGGGAAACTAACTGGATCCAAGAAATCAACCAGATCTTCCCATTTTAGTAAACCTAGGAAATCCCACCCTAACCGATGCAAGTCATCCTAAACTAATTTTAGTCAACTTGGAACCATCGTCGGTTACCTTTTATTCCCTTTGGTAACCTTATTTTGAGGTTGGCACATTTCTGAGAGAAAGAGAGAATAATCACATCTGCATGCAATTAGAGCGAGCATCCATTCACACCCAGACATCCACAACCATCCAAGCCAAGATCTGATTCAACCAAGCAAGGAGAAAATCCCAAGGTAACTTAAGCAAGAATATCTCATCAACCAGTGGACTTTCACAAGAAATCTCTCACCACCATCTCCACTCTTCACCCACAATCGACTAGTAGAAAATTCCAAGTATACTACTCTATTCAGTCTAGTTTTGTTTGAATACTTTCAATATTTAGATTCTTCTAAGCTATTGCTTTCCTAGCCACTCACAAGTCCTCTTTGGTAACTATCCCCCTATACTTCTCCCAAAACCCCTCAAAACCCCATCCTAGCAATCCAACACTCCATTCGACCTACCCAACCCTTTGTGCAATCACAAAGAAGATCCAAATTCCATTATGCAACATCTCCCATCTTCCCACAATCACTAACGTCAGTCTCCCTAAACCATCATCGGTTGAACCTATACCAAAGTTGGTTTACCTACCCGATACTACCCCTTTGCTACCATTCACCAACTTACCCATCAACTCCTCCCAACTTCACCAAAACCCCAATAGACCTTCCCATTGACCTGCATCCCTACCCACACCTCCTAGACACCTCACCTAGTTCTTAACCCCTGTCATTCCTTCGGCCGACTACCATCGGTTACAACTAATGACATCGTCAGGACTAGGCCCGACATCGGTCTCTCGTGTCTGTCATAATAGTACAGACCAACAACCTACTTACTCCCAAGTAACCTATAATCCCCGTGACCTTCATCGGATCTCATTAGACCTACATAAAACTAGAACTATTTACCAGACCTTTGGATCTGATCCTAACCTAGCCTATTTGATTAGATTTTTCTTATTGTGTTTATATGAGATTCCCAAATCATATTGACTACGAGTAGGAAAAAATTTACCTTACTTCTTACATTAATTTGTTTACAACAATGGATTGATAGGCGTCTAGGGTGTATCAAACTTCCCGAGATCTAGCATATGCTAGGAAGTCCACTACATTTTGTTTTAACTTTCATTTTGTGGTCTTGTTGTCTATTTCACGTAGTTCCTCCTAGCAAAAAGGAATCTCTCACGATCAGCTATGGATCAAGAAGTTATACGCGCACAACAACGTTTAACCAACTTCGATAGGTATTCCTCCTAGCCCTTTTACCCTTATATGTTTCATCACATTCAAAGAAACATTCTAAGAATCAAGTGAAACATTTTGGCATGCCCAGTGGGACCCATTCGGGTTCCTTGCATTTCTTCATTTCTAGGTGAAAGTTGTATGTTTTTTTCCTTTCCGAAAGGTTCTCACATTAAATTTCTCCCCTGGAATCTTCTCTTCTTTCTATTGTCTCAAAGAAATCATGTTTTGGTGCTATAAAAATAACTCTTCTTCTCTTTCATTTGTACTACATTAGTGAAAGATCATACTCTCTCATGTTCATATTTTTGTGTCATTGAATTCAATATTTTTATTTGGGCTTAAAATCAACTACATTTCATTCTTGCTTTACTACATTAGCTCACATTAAATGAGGGAAACCTATATGCTAGAAGTCATGCCTAGCTGATGGTTGAAAAACGAATCATAGAAAAGCACTTTCTTTCTCTTTCTCTCTCTCTGAGTCTTACCAAACATCAAAAAATTGAAAAATACACACATTCTTAAACAACATCTCAAACAGAAAGAAGCTATAGGTGATCACATGATCACGGTATAGTAGAGCACCCCACCTCGTTACTTTTTTTCAAGTCATTATCTCGAGGATGTCTTGTCACCCCCATAACATAACATGAAACCTCTCTTGTAGATATCCTTCTTCATAGGAAGCCTTCCTCACAAAAACTCTATTCTATAGTTCATGAGTCGGTCTTTTAAATAGCATAAGTTTGAACAAACATAAAGGAAATAACACTCTTAGCATTGTATTTTTCTTAGTGTTTCTATTTGGCTTGTGTTTTGAGGTGAGAGGACACGTTCTTCATCTTTTTATTTCTCCTTGCACACTCCTTATCATAGTTGGTGTATTCCAACTTCATATGAGTGTTCTTGGGCCCCATTTTTATCATTCTCAGAGTTATGGGTTTGATTCCACTTTTTATTTTAAATCACAACCACCTTTTTATTCATCTCTATTTTAAGTTCACAATAACCGGTGTCGGTCAAGGATTGTCGTGGGTTACCCTTTGACCATCACCGGTTTTACCCAACCGACATCGGTTTATTGTTCTTTTGGTTAACCTACCCAAAAGGACACCTATTTCATATTTTTTTGTTCGAGTCTCTATAACTCTCATCATCTTCTCTCATCTGAAAAAATCCATCTACATCTTCTATACCGTAGATTATCGGTATTTTGCCTTGTTTGTCAAATCATTTTTTTTTCACGTGACCGATCAGTGATTACCTCTAACTGAAATCGGTTTACCTAACCAACATCAGTTAGCCTATATAATTTTCCAACGACATTTAACCCAATCCACATACCACTACCTGTTTTTCCCATTTTTGTTATATTTCTATGACATTTACAAAAAGCGATCCTACCAAATCAGCAAGTAATTGTTCACATGGTGCTGACTCGTATCCAAGAAAATGCCCTCACATTCCATGCTAGTTGTCAACCACTCCCATCTAGTCCTTCACCACCTTCCATTCTATCACCCATGGATCCTACCTAACCTATCACCATCGCCAAGGTGATGAGGAGTTCGTATACGACTCCTTGACGAGAACCTCCGCTTTGGATTACGCTTCTATATTTCCCACTCATCCACTTGAGATGCCTTGAGTCGATTGATATATGGCATGCCTATATCTATTTCCCCCAACACTCATTCCTAATTCTACGCCAGCCCCTTCTAGCTCTACACTACCTACACTTAGCTTGCCCATAGTCATTTCACATCTAGGCCCTATACCTGTTATGACCGCCACATCTCGCCACATCTATTACACTGCAGCATCCACTATACCTTCGTCAACCACCCAGAACATAGCCTTATCCACACATATTATCTCACATATACCAATAAGCAACACAACCACCCCTAATTTTGATGACCCCTACCCCATTTCAAAATATTGTCCTTTCTATTCCACAGTCCTTAGCCCCCATCGCTACTAGGGTTACCTCGACCATTCCACCTCCATATACGTACTATCAGTAGCCTCTTGTTTCATCTATCATTCATTCTAGGTACATACCCCTTATCTCACTCCCTCATTCTCAACCTACATATGTGACATCACCATATAGTGGAATGTCACCTCCATCATATGTCCAACACCAACCCTCTTATGCTATAGGAGGTACCCATAGATCACCTACTAATGACCTCATCAAGTTAATGATGGATAAGATGTAGACACTTTGGAGGAATTGGTGTTCGGCTCACACAAATCTCTCGCCTACGATGAAATTTGTAATGATCCCATACACCCATCCATTCCTATTTTTCCATATCCCATACATTGGGAGATACCAAAATTTAACCACTTCAATAGCAAAGAGGACCTACAACAACATTTGCATTCTTTCAAACATGGGTTTTATCGGATCAGTCATGATGACACTTTACTTCGAGGACCTTTCCCATGTCTCTCGACCGGGCTCACATTAGAATGGTATAGTGGATTACCTAGACATTCTATCTTCTCATTTAATCGTATCCAAAGCCTTCTTGGACCACTTCTCCATAAAAATTGTTAAGAGGGTTACCATGAATGACCTCTACTCTACGCGTCAATATGACAATGAGTCTATTGCAAACTTTTTCACTCGTTGGCGTAGCCTGATCAATCAACTCACATTCCAATTACCACAAACTGAACTCATAGAGATCTTCACTCAGGCTTGTCTAGACATATTTCACCGACCCTGCAGGTGCAGACTTTCCGATTCTTTGATGAGGCATTCACCATGGCACGAAAACTAGAGATTCAGGCCATCAAAGAAAAGAAAATCCAACTACAAAATAAGAATGTGGCTTTTAATTCAAATGATACCTCTTCTTCTTTGAAACCACAGAATAATTATTCAAAAGCCAAGGGAACCACTAAAGTAGTGGTACTCAAGCCCGGCCCAGCTCATCCATTAAATCAGGCTAAGCCCTCATCTAATCTTTCCCCTGTTCATACTTTTCAATTCAAATGAGAAGAATGGAAATATACCCCAATTAGGGAGCCTTATTCTTCAGCTTTAGAAAAAATCATTAAATCTAGGGTCATCACCCTTCCTCTTATAAAACCATACATTGGTTTTGATCTTGCTCGCCCCACACTTGCGTGGTACAAAGAGCACAAATTCTTCAACTATCATCGGGTAAAAGGTCATAATGAAATAAATTACATCACTTTAAAGAACATTGTTCAGAAATGCTCAAGAATGGTGAGTTAGTCTAGGATAATCTGACCACACCTACCAACCAAAACATGCACATTTTCAAGAAAGCATTTCCTAATCACACTCCTTCTTCTTCTCGACCAAATTGGGTAGACTTCAAATAATGATAGCAATACCCATGAAGTCCATTCTATTTTTCAGTGATGCACCGATTGCTTCCCAATTTCCTCATATTCCTTCCATAGAGGAAATCCTAGCTTGAAGTTCTCCACCTATGCATGAACCCACTCCACCTATTCCTCCACCCACAAAGGAACACCCTTCATCACCTCCCTCACCTGTGAAGGAGTCTTCTATTAAAATTAAGACCACTTCACATGTGGCTTCTCCACCTAGAGAAGCTGTCACCAGCAAGCATACCTCTCGGCCCATGGGAGACACTTGTTCATCTCCTCCACCCACAGAGGAGCACCCATCATCTCCTCCATCTATCAAATATCCAGAGAAATTGTGTTGCCTCTAGGTGACCATTCTCCATCACCACCCAAGATCCTGTTTACTTACTTTTGGCTCTCTTACCCAAATAGGCGGAAGCTAGCGACTTCCCCATTTCCAAAACACATTTTTATAGGAATCACCATTAGATCCACATCGACCTCACCCACAAAGGTGTCATTCTCATGCTTAGTCGATTGCCTATATTATATGAATAGAGCCTTAGTTTTGGGGTGTCTTCTACTTCATGTCTCAACAAAAATGTAGATGTCACTCATTTGAAACCTCCACTATCCATCCAAAATTGTTTCGGTCGATCGAACCAAACACAACCACAATTATCACAAATTCTCCCACAACACCACTCGTGACTCAACCCACATATCTACCCATAACCCAACAGAATTTACATCTAAACCCACACCTACATCATCTTCCTTGCCTAAACCTATTACTACTTTAGAGGTCATACGGATGGGTAGCCTTACTCATCTACCCATCAAATTATATTTAGCTATGTCTTCCAACACTAACACAAAACTTAACCCACCCTTAAATAAAAGAACCAATCTCCTAGACCTCATACCCCAAACTCACCAACCACACCTTTATCACCTTCACCTCTTTTTTCCATCGTAGAAACTCACCCTCAACTTTGGCTAAGAAACCCCCATCCACCAAAAAACCCAAAACATAGCAACCCATTTCCCCATTACAAACCTATAATATACCTAAGTTCCCAACACAACCTCCACCCACACCTGTAATATTTTTAACACCGATACCTTCAATACCATCGATAACTTATTCACTACCTACGACACTTCCTTCCCTTTCCCTCACACCTCCCGCCCAACCTACGCCATCTACCTCCACAAAGACCTCAATTGCCCCCATGGGTAACCCACCCTCTTCCACCATCTGCTTTTCCCTCTACATCCTATGCACCCATATAACCTTTACCCAAGAAGGTGTAACTTAAAGGCAAAAATCCGCTACCCTCCAATAAGGTAGTTAAATTAACCGCACACTCTATTACCGGTTCATATACCATGCCCCTACCCAAGAGACATGACCAACACCTAAGACCACACCACATGCCAAGATAGTATCCCAACCCACTCCCCTATTGCAAATACTCTTCCCATATAATCAGTCACACTGCGCACCAAACCCACATTCACCTCCCATTGTGATCCACTAGCGGATCCTATGCAAAAATCTTAACTTATCTCCTCAAAACTTCTGTCATCACATTACCACCTCTTAGACGTTACGACCCACTCAAACCCAAAGAAAAGGGTTTGATGAAACCAAAATTTGTGCTTATCATCATGTGCCGAACATTATGTATAGAAGCTGTAAGGTTTTGAAAATTATTCTTATCCAGCTTATGTCCTCTGAAGAAAACTTTGATGATGATGATCTTCTTGATTAGGACCCCATTTTGCCAACACCAATTTCCATAGTTCTTCCTTCATTACCTACTCGAGACTAAAATCTCCACCCCCACAACTCTTAGAGCCATCCCGGATATTCAAAATTAACACGGTTCATATCAAAGAACTCACCAAACCTCCACCCAAATGTCGGTGTACCCAAGTAATTTAACAAGGATCATTCCCACCTCTTGGCTTCTTCCCATCCTTTTCTTACACCTTTCATGGCTTACCTACTTAATATACCTCCCCACCTCAAATCAACATGATCCACCTTTCTATCCGACCTCGGAAGGACAAAGGCAAGGAAAAGACAACCGACTCACCAACTAACCCTATACCCAAGATACCATCTGCACCCACACCTAAAGTAAATATCCGTAGCCCCACATATCCTATTTCTAATGGGGTTATACATCACAAAATACTAAAAATTTACACAAATCCTCCCTCAAAATGTCCCTATATGACCTCATCCAAACATCTAAATCCCATCGTCAAGCTCTCATGGATTTTCTTCATCTATTGAGGTTTTACCCAATGACCCTACACCTGTAGCCTCCATTATCACACCTCATCATTTAGCCTCTCTCACCAAATTACCACCTTCTTCTACACCTCCACCTACTCACCAAGTAGCCACCCTCGATTCTCGGATGAAGATATCGCACCACACCAAACCGATGACCCCGATCCATCCCTCTTCATCTTCGTCCATATTGATAATATACGTGTAATACGACATGTTATGATCAATGGGGGTTCTAGCATTAACATCATTTCCTCCCATGCATTTGACCAAATGCACATACTTGATAATTTCATGCATAAACATCCCATCATGTTGCATTCATTTAATGACATTATCACTTCTACACTTGGAACCATCATCCTCTATGTTTACGTAGGCCCCCGTAATATTCTAGATTTCTTTTACATCTTGGAGGGGAATTTCAATATAACATGTTACTTGGCAGACCCTAGATTTGTGTCATGAGTTTTGTTCCTTCTACTTTACATCGTTGTGTTAAGTTTGAGCACGAAGGACACACATACCAATCTAGCTAACCCATCACCTTTCAAAACCTACAACATGCTTTACCAACCCAATGACATGCTTATACCCATTAAGGCATCTACATCCATGACCAATTCCTCTTCACCTACACCTCCACTCACCAAAGGTGCCACCACTACCTCAATCCCGAACCTAAATCCTCCATTCCTATCGCTTCCACGATCTCCACGTCTGACCCATCACCTCCCAATCGGTGACTCCACCTCGATCCATCTCTAACACATCTTCTATCCCATCTACCCACATATTGACCACTGATCCCTTGGAATGTGTTTTTCAATGCCTCACTGCGGGGAGTATCGTCTATATAATGTCAAAACATTCCTTACTCCACAAGAGTATAGAATTCTTCACCAACACCCTCACTATGATCACCGTATAGGAGAGCATATCCTTTACTGATCCTCCCCACCTCTACACCAATCTCACCTATGAGGGACTTGATACTTCCACTTATACACCTGAACCACCATCACAAACTCACCCCTTTTCTACTGACCTCTAGTCACTCACCAATCACCATTTCACCCACACTTTCCTGCACCGATGTGCATGGAAAGGTTTTGGTTTTAAATTTTATGAGCAATGCCGTCACATTTTTATTCCATGTACTATCCACAAACATAATGACTGTACTGGTATTGAATTTTCTTAACTACCTACCAAGAAGAATCACATTGAACTCATTGAGGATATAGACCCTTCTCCACCTTCTTCACCCGCTCCACCTTCTTCACCACCTTCACCGACAGAGTCGATGGATCCAGAATCCATTCCTCCTAACTTTTTTTTCATAAACACCATTTCCTTGGGTCCTCTGACTTATCAACATAAGGGCGAGGCTCCTCTTTATCTTCCCTTCCCCGTATCCTAAAATGATCAATGATGATACACATTCTATTAATGTCATTTAATGTCGGGATGATGAATCTATACTCACCTATCTTGGTGTAGAATACTCTTATATTCATCGGTTGTTACCCTCTGAGACGTAAACCATGTTGAATGAATCGACTATCGAAATCAATATCCATACTTAGGATGACTCGCACATTCTAAAGATCAGAAAATCTTTAGATACTACTGAACATCAAGCCCTCACTTCATTTCTCAAATATCATAACCATGCTTTCACTTGGTATTTTGCTAATATACCCGGTATTGACCCCACCATAGTGGTCCATAATATCATAACCATTCCCGATTCCAAGCCCATAAAAAAGCTAAGGAAAATGCACCCTCACATTGCTTTTCTAGTCAAAGAAGAAATTCAATGCCTTCTTTCCATTTCCTTCATCTTACCCATTGATTATCCCTAATGAATTTCTAAAATTCCCTATCACTAAGGCGACAGGGGGACTGTGCATTTGCACATATTTCCATGACCTCAACCTAGGTTTCCTAAAAGAAAACTTTCCTCTACTTGGTATTGACTAGCTGGTTGACCTTATTGCTGGTCACAAAATGCTATCACTCATGGATGGTTTCTTGGGTTATAAACAAATCTTTCTTTCTCTAGAGGATCAACACAAAAATGCATTCATCACCCCTTGGGGACCTTTTGCTATTGAGTCATGCCTTTTGGCCTTAAAAATGCTGGTGCCACATATCAGTGGGCTATGACTTACATCTTCCATGACATCATGCACTATATATTGGAAGATTACGTAGATGATATCCTTGCCAAATCTAAACGTCTCTCTAAGCACCTTTCTATCCTAAAAATCATCTTTGACCACCTCATTAATTATTGTGTTCACCTTCACTCAAGAAATGTGTCTTTGTGGTTCTCTTAGGAAATATACTCAGATTTATCATTTCATTATGTTGTATAGAGTTTGACCTTTCTAAAGTCAAGGCCATTCTCAAAATGCCTCCACCTATTAATCTGCAGAAAATCCATAGCCTACAAGGTAAGTTGCGATATATTCACTTTGTTTCATTTCGCAACTTTCCAATTGATGTCACCATTTCATCATCTTATCAAAATGGATGTCTCTTTTAAATGGGATGATGACTACCATAAATCTTTTGAGGACTTGAAACAATACCTTATACAACCACATGTACTCATTCCACATAAAATTATTAACCCTTTTATTTATACATCTCTACTACCAATCACTCCTTAGGGTCCATGCTTGCTCATCGCGATGAAAAACATAGGGAGTAGGTGGTTTTTACATAAGCCATACTCTTCTAAAATACTAAACCCAATACACCCATGCCGAAATATTTTCTTAGACTTACTTTTTATGGCCACCAAACTCCATCATTATGTACTCAACCACAAAACCTATGTTGTGACCAACATCAACCCTTTACACTTCATGTATGTAAAACCTTACCAAAATCAACGTGCCGCATGCTAGCTTATGCTTCTCGCCAACCTCGACCTAAAATTCATCCACCAAAATTATATTTAGGGCTAATCTATCACCGACCAATTGACGACGCACATATTAATGGGGATCAACCCTCTAACTTTAACTTTCCATATGAGTCCATTGTTACCCTTTCCTAGACGAACCCACTTACCAAATGACACTATTCTTCGATGGTTCCAAGTGTTAGCATCAGGGTGGGGCTGGTGTTATCCTCATCCCACTTGATGGTGAACCCGTTCCTTTATCTTTCAAACTCAATTTTTATTATACAAACAATATTGCAGAATATAAAGCACTCATATTAGGTCTCCAGGATGCTTACGCCTTTGATGTTAAGTCAATCAACATCTTTGGTGATTCTCAATTTGTCATAAACAAAGTCAATGGTTTATACCAGTATTTTAATGAGATACTTCAAAAGTATAAGCATCATGTGGACATAATTTTGACCACCTTCGATCACATTACACCCTTCAAACCATCCCAAGGTCTACCGAAAATTTACATATACCATGGCCTCGCTCGGCTTCTTAGATACCCGCTTCACCTACTCGACTCAAAATCTTTTTCACCATTCAAAGACTCCAATCACCCTCTTATTTACCTCATTAAGTTAACTCTATCGGAACCATTGCTCCTGACCTGAGTGAAATTTGGTATAAAAAATACTCAGACTATATTTCCCTCTCAATCTTACCTCCCGACCTCACTCGTAATAGACAATGCACCTTTCTTAAAAGGGTCTCTCGTTATGTCATCATGGGTGTCCTCCTCTATAAGCATGGATTTTATGGTATCCTCTTATGGTGCCTTACGAGTTCTAAAATTCCCTATACCATTAAGGAAGTTCATGATGGCATATGTGGAGGTCACTTTAGTGGTCTTGCGGTTTCTAAGCATATTCTTCTCCTAGGCTATTATTGGCCGACCCTTAACCATGATTGTTGCGACTACATTAAGAGATGTGTAAAATTCCAACAACATGCCAACCTTCATCATACACCCATTCATTCCTTACAGGTCACCCGTGACCTTTCGCCCTTCTCTCAATGTGGTTGGGATCTTGTCAGAGAGATCAATCCCCATTCTTCCTAGAGACATCAATTGATAATCATCACTACCAAATATTTCACCAAATGGGTTTAAGCCATACCTCTCATCTCCACGAAAGCCGAGAAAAATATGTGAGTTCATCAATCCTCACATTATCTATTGCTTTGGTGTTCCACATCACCTCATCACTGATAACAGAAAGTAATTCAAAAATAAAACCTTGTGAAAACTTTATGATTCCTTTGGTATTCAATTAAGTTTCTCATCGCCATATTACTCATAAACCATTGGCCAAGCTGAATCCACTAAAAAACCTTAAACAAAATTCTCATGAAAGTGGCTTATGATACTAGGAAGGATTAGCATACACACATTCCTTTCACTCTGTGGGAATACCATACTAGTATTCGCACTTCCTCTTCTACAACACCTTTTTCTCTTGTCTATGGTATAGAGGATTTTCTACCTCTCAAAGTCCATATTCCATCTCTTGGTATTTCTCTCCATGACATGCTCAATGATGATGAATTTTTCCAAGATCATTTAGCACAACTTGAGTTATTACACGAAATTCATCTTAATGCTCTTGATCATCTCCAAGTTTACCAAAAATGTATTAAACATGCCTATAAAAAATGTTTTCATGAACAAACCTTCCAAGTTGGTGATCTCATCCTAAAGGAAAATCAACATGTAACCAAAGCATAAAAAAGTAACCTGGGAAAATTTTCTTCTAATTGGATTCGACCATACATCATGACTCCCGCCTATGGATCGGTGCTTATTGTTTATCTTCACTCGACGGTAAACCTCGAACCTGAGCCCCTTAATGCCTTACATCTTCAACCATTCTATTGTTGAATTTCAGTCCTACCTCACCTTCTACCACTTTTCATGCTCATCCCTTGAGCGCTATTCACTTCCCTCCTTTCACTATGCCTTCCCTAATGATTAAACAAGAATCATGTGCATACCCGTCATCTGTTTTACCCTCTCTTAAATATGTGTACCACATCTTTGCACATGGCATGATTCTCATGGATACTTTTCATCTTCTTTCAGATGAGATCCCATGGTCGTTTCACCTTGCTTTCTGAACAAGAATTTGATTCTTCACCTTAGTGTTGTCCATGACTTAAAATCCCTCACATAAATTTCAGATGGGATCCAGCTCCTTGAGTCAAACTTCCAATAAAAATATGACTCCCTCAAAAATGACATATTTCTCTCTACATCGCTGCTATAAATAGACTTCTCCCGCAAAGGACAGATATGTAAATCTTGCTTCAAAAAAAAAAGCTGAAGCTTCCCCATTGATTAGCTTTGTGAAGAACTCAAGGATTTAATTTCCTCATCCCATATAGACTTCCCACAATGATCAATCTATCTCAAATACAAGTCAAAATAGAAAATGTTTTCATCATGGACTTGCTCATTGTGATCTTGGATCTCTTGCCAAAAGGCATGCTACCTAATACCATATAACCTAACAATTTTTCACCTTCTCACCATTTACGACTTCATTTCCTACCACTTGAAGGGACCTATTGGAACCATGACATTTGGTAATCATGTGACTATTCTTCACCTTTATAATAATCAATCATGTAATATCTTTAGGGTTTTACATTCACCATCCTATCTAAGGTATGATGCACCCATTATGATCCTCACCAATCACGTGGCTCTCTTGCCTCCTCTTATATTTTAAATTATTCATTACGTATTCATCATCCTATACGGGACTAGACACTTAACACTTATCTCTAGGAAATTTTCCTCTTTCACCACAATCAACTTAAAATCACCCATACCAATGTTCCCACAATTCAACCATGCCTAACCAAAACCTAGACTCAATCATGCCTATAACCTACCGACCCATTCTCCTACCTTCTCACATTTTTCCCTAGCTTATGGGAGAACTAAATTATCCAGAGGTCCTTGTTCATCGGGACTATGTAGGCAACACTCCGAGGGCATGTGTCCTTGGAGGTTAGCTATGCCACTCTCTACCCTAACGAATTCCCTCTCCCCTTACCTAGTCACATTTTACCCTAGTTAGTTTCCTTTTTATATCAATAATTGGAAATTAAACAAAAAAACAACAATTGATTCGGATATTTACCATCATCACTCATACATTAATTATGTCTACAATTTCTGTACCGTTATCATGCATTTTACTACAAAACATCTTAATGTAACCCATATCATCATTAATTACACAAATTAATGAATTACAAACTCAACTAATCTCAACTCAACCATACCTAAACCAACCTAAACTTCATCATACTTAAGTCAACTCCGACTCGATCCATGCCTATCACCGACTTCATTCATGCCTAACTTTGACTAAATTCATGCCTATAACCTAACTCCATCCATGCCTAAACCAAAACCTAACTCAATCCATGCCTACAACTTGATCGAATCCATACCTATGACTGACTCAATCCATGCCTATGACCCTAGCTCTATCATGCTTATACTACTTAGTTTCCATCACATATAAAAATCAAAATAGCACGTTAAACACATGTTTACATCATGCCATAATCACCATCATCTCTATAAATAAATCATCCAAACATGTGTATCCATATACATGACTCTCAAATATCTTCGCACGCAGGCTAGTGTATATAACAAAATCTCATGTAAATCCTCACTATCTTTGGCACATAGGCCGTATATATGAAAAAATAACTAATCATCAATAGAGCGCAATCATCTCCCCATCTGATATCCAAACATGCCTCATCTATCTCCTCCTCTGCCTCTCTAGCCTACCAACCAACATCATTCATCATCAACTAACCACGGTCCAATAATAGCGGCATTGGTCACCATATTTGTGACCAATACATCTGTCTCACCCACCGACATCGGCTAAGAGCAAACCGATGTCGGTTATTATCTCGGTGACAAACCCATGACGCCCTGCCCTATTTCTACCCACACTTCTCCTTTCTACCCATTTCCCCACCAATGCCTACCCAATACCTATTCCCACCCCTCATTTACCTAAATCTACCCTCCTTGTTCCCCTTGTCTCATTACATTCCCCACATTAATTTTTTTAAATATTTCCCCCACCAAAATCTGCTTTCCTCCTACCCAATTTCTATCCTCCACCTACTCACAACAAACAATAGGAATGGGCTCTTACCTCATTACCCTATCGCTATGTGGTGGCACCTCGAGCCGCATGCGTAGGTCCACCTGATCCCTCTCTTGCCTTTGCCATCACCAATTGCCCACTAGCTCAATCAAATCAAATCAATCACCCAATCAAATCACTATGCTCGTAGACCCACCTATTGACCAATGATCACTCGCTCTACAGCTCACCAACTCATCTCTTTGTGTCATTTGGTCACTTTCTACCTCTTTATATCTCTCTTGTCATTTTCTCCTATGTGGCAAATGACAAATTATTTTAAAAATGTGGCACTTTTTCTTTTTATAGCCTTCCTAACTTGATCAGCAATAGTTTCACCTTGACCGACATCGGTCCTGTGCCCTAGCCTACCATGATCAATTCATGCCGACATCAGATCGGTTAATTATGACCGTTGTTAGTTATCCTACTCATTCTTATTACTACCCATTACCCCTAATTTATTTTCTTGAATCCTTTCTACTTTACCCACACCTGACTTGTACATTTCCCTTTACCCTCCTGACCTCATCATTTACCACCTAACCTCTTCATCATTTGGGGACTCATTATTTTACCTATACCTCTCTACCCGTGTCGTGACCTAGCTTCATGGACTGGAACATTGCTAGTGACTGTGATCTCATGTTCTCACTATACCTTGTGACACTCATTACCCGTGTTGTTTAACCTAATGAACTTACCTTATCTCTTACCGTGACAATTTATCCTAACCCAACCTTTGGTGTACCGTAACATACCTAAAATTTCATGCACTGACCTATGTAGTGTTTCCCACGACCATATCCTATACCTTGGATACCAAAATCACCTCAATCTTGTTTGGATAAACCTCTCGACCTTAGACAATGTAGATTTTACGTGCTCTTCAACCTGGTAGCATGCTGCAGTTTATACATGTGCATGCATTTGACTGATACTACCTTTGACCCTGACCCATTACTTGGATTAACTGATTGAACCTTCACCCCTTTACCCACATTGCCCACCTTCCTCCCCATCACATTCACCTTTTATCAAACCACTCACCGATTCTTCCTTCTACCTCATCGCCTCTGGTTTGAGGGGATCACCTTCACTCACACATGGGGAAACCACATTTTTTTTGTCGGTTTAAGCTTACCAATACAAGCTACACAACAAAAAGGGGAAAATGTAGACACAAAATTGTGTCACACTCCCCTTGGTCCCTCATCAAATAATCACCTTGAACACACTCACCTAACCATGGCCCCTTACACCCCACACTAATATTAATTTAATTAATTTAATTAAATTAATCCATGATCTCATAATATTTATTATTTAATTATCCTAATTAAGATAATTCTCACACCACCACCTCACCTATACACCTCACATAGCCACCTCTCCCAAAATATATTCTTAGTATGTTGCCATAACTAACTAAGACCTAAGTAAATCCTAAAAATCAAAGCCTACATTCCCTATAACCACATTCCCGCCCGTTAGAAAAGAAGCTTTCATTATAATTTGCGAAAGAAACTAACTGGATCCAAGAAATCAAGTAGATCTTCCCATTTTAGTAAACCTAGAAAATCCCACCCTAACCTACATCGGTCATCCTAAATTGATGTCGGTCAACTCGGAACCATCGTCAATTACCTTTTATTCCCTTTGGTAACCTTATTTCGAGGTTAGCACATTTCTGAGAGCAAGAGAGAATAATCACATCTGCATGCAATCAGAGAAAGCATCCGTTCATACCCAGACATCCATAGCCATCCAAACCAAGATTTGATTTAACCAAGAAAGGAGAAAATCCCAAGGCAGCTCAAGTAAGAGACTCTCATCAACTGGTGGACATTCATAGAAGAAATATCTCACCATCATCTCCACTCTTCACCCATAGTCAACTGGTAGCAAATTCCAAGTAAGTATACTACTCTATTCAATCCATTTTTGTTTGAATACTTTCAGTATTTAGATTCTTATGAGCTATTGTTTTCCTAGCCACTCACAAGTCCTCTTTGGTAACTATCCCCCTATACTTCTCACAATACCCTTCAAGACCCCATACTAGAAATCCAACACTCCATTCTGACCTACCCAACCCTTTGTGCAATCACAAAGAAGATCCAAAATCCATTCTGCAACATCTCCCATCTTCCCATAGTCACCGATGTCAGTCTCCCTAAATCATCATCACCAAGCCTATACCGATGTCGATTTACCTACCGATACTACCCCTTTTCTACCATTCACCAACTTACCTAAGAACTCCTCCTAGCTTCACCGAACCCCACTAGAGCTTCCCATTGACCTACATCCCTACCCACACATTCTAGACACCTTAGCTAGTTCCTCATCAACCTAGAAAATAGATCCGGACTTCCAGCTCTTGACCCGTGTCATTCCTTCGGCACACCGCCATCGGTTACTGACTAATCGCATCGCTTAGGACTAGACCAACATCGGTCTGTCGTGTGCATCAACATAGTACATAACAATAACCTACTTACTCACAAGTTACCTATAATCACCTATGACCTTCATCGATCTCTCGTTAGACTGTAGAAACCTAGAACTATTTACCCAACCTCTAGATCTGATCCTCACCTAGCTTTGTTAGATTAGATTTTTCTTATTATGTTTATATGAGATGTCCAAATCATATTGACTATAGTAGTAAAATATTTACCTTAATTCTTGCATTAAGTTGTTTATAATAGTGGATTGACAACCATCTAGGGAGTATCAAACTTTCTAGATATAGCATATGCTTTAGGAAGTCCACTTTGCATATACTATTTAAATTTCATTTGGTGGTCTTGTTAGTGTAAATCAGCAGCACCCCCTAAATGACCTTCAAATCTGCAAGTGAGAATTGGGTCATTTAGTGTGATTGCACAACATTGAATCTTTTCCCCAAGTGTGGGACTTGCAAAAATGGGAAAAAATATCTAGATTAAAGGTTGGTTCCTCTACTCCTCTGATCAGATGTATACATGAAATTTGCAGAGGTTTAACTCAAAATCCTACTCTAATTCTACCAAGGAGACAAGGATAGAAGAGAGAAAAGAAGATAAAACTAAACTAACAAGGTGATACACCAAAGGAGTGGTGAACATCTACTTCTACAAATTGACACAGATTATAAAAATGTAACACAAATAATGCACAAATTTCTAAAATTGTAATGAAGGACTAAGATAGAGAAAACAACACAAGGATTGAAAATTCATTCACAGAGCTTGCATTGTCATTTCCACTTTTTAAATACAGTGCATTACAACAAAAAGGAGGTAGAAAACATGTTGCAGTCCTAAAAGAGGTATGATATTCCACAAATTCACTTGCCAAGGTGAAGGAGGGAGCCTGCAGATCATAAAAATTGTCCAACCCTTTACAAATGAGCCCAAAAATGGATTTTAACAATGAAAACCCGAGCCAAGAAGGAGAAATGCAGGGAAAAATGAAAGGAATCATTCAACCACTCGACTGATCCATTAAAATAGCATGGGTACCCTTAAAATTCCATTCCCCAAGATTTTTGACCATGCTGGAGAAGAATGGAAGCCATACTGCATTAAAAATGGTGGTTGAATGTCGGTTCTGCTCTTTTCCCCATGCCAGAGGCATTTTCTCATTTTTATCTCACTAAAATCCACCAAAATACAAAATTGAATATTCCATCATGTAGAGGACTTCAATAGCTTTAAAATGACACCAAAATCAGGGAAAAACCAAGCTCTAGATCGAAAGATATGCTCCTCACGAAGATTTAGGGCAAAACAGGGGCAAATATCGGGTTGGTGGGTTGAAACCCAAAGGATTTGGGGAAAATTCCCCAAAAATCTCCACCCTCCGATGCTCCACCGCCACATGGCACATTCCCATTGGTTCACGAGTTTAAGAGGCCATTTTACGCTTTTTGAATTTTGGAAAAAATCCAAAATCACTCTGTGGGCCTTGGCCGCCACTGCCACATGGTGCCTCCTCATTGGCGCAGCCCAAAGCCATTTGTCTTCTTTTCGGGCCCATCGGAGAAATTTCTCCTTTGTGCCCTTTTTGACCACTTTTCCAACTTAAATCCCACCAGTCTGATCTCTGCCCGGCCTTATGGACATGTGGTGGCCTCCTATTGCACGTGGGCCTTCGGGCCAAAAAATTTCTTTGCACCCCCATCGAGCCTTTTAGAAAGTTTTCTAACTTACCTCCACTGACCCACCATTCTTCCACCACGTGGCACATCCTAATTGGTTATGGACCTTCCTAGGGAAAACTTCCCTCAAAAACTCCGTCGAGCCATAACTTGCAAAATACGAGTTAGAAGGAAAAATTTACCTTTTTGGAAAGGTGAGAAAATTATCTATTTGATGAAGTCATTTCTAGATAATTTTGAGTGCCTGATAAGTAAAAAATTGACTGAGACACAACACGAGGAAGGATGAAGGGAAATTTAGCCAAAATAAGTAAGGGGCTTATTTTGGATAACAATTTTGGCGACTCAGAGGGGTCATCTACATGTTGGATGAATGATCAGTGGCCTTTAAAGCATCCATTAGGCATGGAGTCATCAACTTAGCTTCTTGGTAATCTCCACTCATTACAAAATTTCTAGAAAGAAGATTGTGAGAGCATAAATCACCTGATCTGAAACATGGCCTACAAAGATAAATCCTTGGGATAGAAAAGATTGTGCCAAAGCACTTAGGAAATGTAAAACTAAGCTAAAACAAAAAAATGTGCACAAGCACTTGGAAGAAATGAAAATATAAGCTAATATGTACAAGGTGAGGAGTTTCCTTCTAGTAAAGCAATGCCTTAGATGGATTCCATTAACTTGGATCTGCAGTTCTTCACCATCCAATGTAGACAATTGGAAGGAATTATTGTTCTTACATTTTGTGACCATGTAGGGGCCACTCCAAATGGCATCAAACCTTGAATGCCTTCCTATATTTGCTCAGTCTGCATCCAATTTTAATACTAAATCTCCAACTTGGAAGGTTCTAGCCTTATCTTTCCTATCGAAGGTTCTCTTGATCAAGGCTTGGTCCTTCTCCATTATTTAGGCTGCATGTTCTCTGATTTCTTAGAGTTCCATCAATTCTCGCATATCTAACCTCCATGGGTTAAAACTCCAACAATTCCAATTACTTCATGAGTTCAAACGTTGGCAACTCAAGTGACATAGGAAAGATTGCCTCTTTTCCATAAACAAGTCTGAATGGAGAGTTACCTGTGGATCTCTTGGTAGTTATCCTATCAGTCCATAAGGCTGATTTAAGTTTAGTGTGTCAAGTCCTTTGATTTTCATCAAGAGTTCTCTTGATGATCTTTAATAGGTTCTTGTTGGTAGACTCATCTTGGCCATTACCTTGGGGATAATAATTTGATGAAGTGATCAGATAGATCCCATTCTTAATAGCCCATTCAGTTACCTTTGATCCTATGAATGCTAATGCATTATCTGATATTATAGTGGCAGGTATACCAAATCTAGTTATTATCCCCTCATAGAATTCTAGGATGCTAGATTCATTTGCCTCTTTGAGTGCCACCGCCTCAGTCCATTTGGTGAAGTATTATGTTGCTGTTAGAATCCACTTGTGTCCTTGGCTTGAGTTTGGGTTAATGACTCCAATGAAGTCCATGTCGGTATCCAAATTTGTTATCCTTTTCAATTTGAGCAGCACCATAGGTGTGTCATGGAGCTTAGGGATAGATTATACCATGTTGTATGTCATTGGTAGTTGGGGATATGGTCTAGTGACACTCGTGGTTTGTGGAGAAATGGATAGCACTCCATAGGACTTGATCTTGTCCTAGCTATTTTTAGATTGTGCCTTGCAAACAAGGTAAGAGGACCTATTTTGTAACCTTGTAATGGTTAAGGAAATGAAGATGTCCTTCTTTTTCTTGTAACTCTATGATGGATACCTTGATGAAAACATGATCGCACCCTAGAACTGAACTCTCACAAGTTGTCACTTCTAAAAAACATGGGTATGTTCTCAAAACAAGGAAAAGGTTACTAGAGACATTGGAAATCCTGATCTGTTATGCATACTTTTGCAAATGGATTTTGATCTTCTGGGCATACAAATAAAAATAAGGGATAACACATAATAGGATCTTTTTGTTATATTATTTTTAGTGGGGATTGACAAGAAAAACTAGGATAGATCAGATCTTTGACAATCTGTACAATACTTGAACAACTATCAAATGAAATGCCTAAAATAATCAAGATGTTCTTTCAACTAGAAGAGGCACAAATGGAAACCCAGGTTGCATTCTTCACACAATCTTTGAGAACTCACCACAAAAGCTTGAAGTAAAGAACTCAATTAAACATAAAAATCCATGATCAAACCATGCCTAAGGTACCCCCAAAGGCTTACAAGAAATATCTGCAGTCAAGGAAGGTAAAGTGATTTTAAATTTTTTTATCTCCTTATCAGATGAAGGCTCTTCTGAATATGAGATTGCAAATGCCACTAAAATATCAACCAGAAATGGAGATCTTGTGTGATTCCTAAAGAATTTCAATGTAAGATTGCAATAAGAACAACAAAATTTATTTGCAGGCATTTAAAAATGATAACAGACATCATATTGCCCAAAGAAAACACAGATTTAATTCAAAAATTGTTAGATTCAACAATAGGGGAGAGTTACATGAACAATCTCAGAGCTGTGTGATGGCTATACACTTGTAACCAACTCACATACATGAATTTCCAACACATGAGACATTAACCTGGTTCTTTGGTGGATTTCTTAGAAAATGAGCTTTCTCTCAGAATTTGCCCATGATTTTCAACTTCCTCCTACAATTTCTCCAAAATGCATTATATACCCTATGCCATGTTGGATCCTTCTTTCCCAAGAAAATAATATGCCATGGGATCAAGTTTGTTACAACAATTTTCATGATTTAATGAAAATGACATCAAACAGAAAAACACTCACATGTTACCAGGTGTGTCAAAAAGGATTAAATCATTACAAATATCTGGATCATTATCCATCCTACAGGCACGTTTTTTTATCATTGAGGCATGTAAGCACCTTTGACTCATCATTTTCACCTTTTTACCTTTTCAAATTACCTCTGCAACTTTTAATTTTTTCATTTCACATTTTTGATGGGCATGAGCAAAAATTACATAAAAAATACAACAAATCAAAGAATTGAGTCATGAAAATGATGCCAATGCTCTCAGAAGGCCAAGATGACACAAAATCATATAATATTTGATGAAATTTGATGCAAAAACATGATTTCCAAGCTTCTTGGAGCTCCCATGGCGGCCAAAACAAATGGATGCATAGTAACTATTGATTTCATCCACCTTTTAATATCAGCCCTCCATGTGGAAGATGTAATCCAAAAATAAGCTCAATATTACCTTTTTAAACTTTGGATAAGGTGGGACACATGGCCAAAATTGATTGGAAACCAATTCGGACTCACTTTTGACTTTTTGACATTTTTGAAAAAATGGAAAAATTTGACTTTTTCCTCCGCCCCTCTGCCTTTGAATTTTGGAGCTGACACGTGGCATATGGTGGGTCCCTTTGAAATCGTGCTTCAATTCTACTCGCTTTTGACCTTTTTGGAAATTGGGAAAATTTTCACTTTTTTCCCCGTGGGCCCGCACCTCTAATTTTTCCCTTGCCACATGTCTCCTTGTGATTTGCTAGCGGGCCAACGCTTCAAATTTTGATTTTGAACTCCTTTGTGAAAAAGGAAAAAATCCCCTTCTACCTCTGCCTACCCACTTGACGACCCGCCTTGCTCTGTTGGACACGTGTCCACCTATGATTGGTGCAGAGCCATTCTTCATTTTTAACCTTTTAGACAACAAAGGCCAAAAGTTATAAAAATTTCCTTTGGCCCCTTCCTCCGCCTTTTTCCCTTTTGGACACGTGTCCTTTCCTAATTCATTGCAGAGATTCGGCCCAAAATTTCAATCCAAATTTCCTTTTTGCTAAGGAAAAATTTCAATTTTTCATCCGCCAGGCCACCGACCACCTAAAACTGATGCCACATGTCCTCCTCTGATTGGAGTGGGGAGAAAACTGATTTTGAAACTTTATAAATTTAGAGCCAAAAACTCTAAGTCCCCATGGCCCACACTTCCATTTTGAAACTTCTAGGACACGTGTCCTCTTGCGATTGGTTGTGGGGTTTCGGGCCAAAATTTCACTTTATCACTTTGAGCCATAAAACATAAAAATTCTCTAAGTTCCCCACCACCTACATGCCCTCAGACCAAAGTATGTGCCATGTGTCCTCTCCTTATTCACTGCGGGCCTTTGGGCCAAAATTTGCCTTTGAAAATTTTACAAAATGAAAACAAAATTTCCTAAGGAAATTCCACCACCCGCCAATCCCTTAGCCAATCAAAACATGCCACGTAGGCACCTCTTGCAGAAGGTGGAGCCACAGATCAAAATTTTCCTCTTTGCCAAAATTTCAAAAAATGATAAGTTAGAAATATTTCCCAACACCCCCTGGCCAATAGGAACCCGTCACATTGCCATTACCTTACGATGATGAATTTGATGGGCAAATGACACCCGTATGATCGTCACAACGTGAAAAATTTAAAGGATGCCCTAGAAATCAAAATTTTCAACAAGGATTGCAAATTTTTTGATTTTAAATCATCTAAATCATGTTTTGACATTATTTTTGACCTTGGGATTGGGGATTTAACTCATACAATTTAGATTTGATCAATTCCGATTTTTGCATGATTGGGCAAAAGGAAAACGACACAGCCCAAAAATTGGAAATACCTAGGGCACAAAATAAGAGCACACGTGGATTTTTATTTTAAACCAGGAAAAAAAACAAGTTTATGGGCAATTTAAAACATTCAACTAGAGGAGACAAATTACAAATCACCAATTTGAGAGATAAAACGTTTCTGAGAAACATTGGATACAAAAATTAGGGCACACTATGTAAGCTCAGATATAACACCAACATCATTCTTGCTTGGGGATGGGCACTCCCAGTGAGTGCCACAATGACAAAACATAGACCAAATGCCAAAATACCATTGGGAAAAGGAGTCAAAACACAAGGCAGCCCAAAAATGAGCCGAGAAAACAACTAGAATAGCTGCCAAGAACAAAGAGTAAACCAAAAACCACCAAACAACAAAAAATAGAGAAAAAACAAAGGCTATACAACTATACAATTGGTGCATACCTCAATTTGGGGATTAATCCAAAAAAATTTTAAATGTCTACCATTAACGAGCAGCTCCAACAATTCCTCATTCGGATCTTTGAGAAAAAGGCATGTTCACCAATTCTGATATCAATGGCATAAGGTCCCATCCATAATGCATCAAATTTTCCATGCTTTCCCTTGTCTTCATGCCTACTATCCCACAACAAAACTAGATCTCCAACACTAAAGGCTCTAGGAGTAACCTTCTTGTCAAACAACTTCTTCAATTTCTCTCTAAATCTGATATGCCTTTGATGGGATGCTCTTCTCTCCTCATCAAGCTCAATAATCTGATTGATCCTTGATTCATATGAGCCAAGCTCTTGATCTTCCAACTGTTGGGAAAACTGAAATGAAGATAATTGTAGGTGTAAGGGCAGAAAATCCTGAGTTCCATACACCAATTCAAATGGGCCTTTACCAGTAGCTCCTTTGGGAGTTATCCTATCAGCCCAAACTATAAATTTCAACTGTTCACCCCATTTCTTCTTGTTTTGTATCGATGTTCTTCTAATGATCTTCAACAAATTCTTATTGCTAGACTTAGCTTGTCCATTCCCTTAGGGGTTATAGTTCGAAGAATAAGTCAGATTGATTCCATATTCATTGCACATTTCCATTAAAGGTTTGGCTTTAAAACACAAGGCATTATCAGCTACAATCTTGACTAGGACTCCAAATCTGCATATGATTTGATTTAACAAGAAGTCCATTACCACTTGGTGTGTTTCCTTTTTAGATGGGATTGCTTCAACCCACTTTGTAAAATAATAAGTGGCTACAAGAATCCACTTATGGCTAGCACTAGAAGGATCTGAAATCTCACCAATGAAGTCTATACCCCATTGCTTAAAAGGAGCTTCAATTGATACAGTTGCAAAGGAAGGGAGCCTGAAGCTTTCGGTATTCCAGAGAAACATTGGCAACTATCACATTTTCTAACCAGATGGGTTACATCTTTGAAGAGAAAAGGCCACCAATAACCATCTCTCAAAATATTATGTGTCATTACTCTTCCAGCAAAGTTTCCTCCATAAACTCCCCCATGGAATTCAGCAACTATCTTGGGAGCTTCATCTTCAGTTATGCATTTCAAGAGGACACCTTCAGGGTTCTTCCAAGCTAGCCCAAGGTCTGTAATGATATATTTTTGAGAAGCCATCTTGAGGGCTCTTTTCTTATTTTTATTTAAATGATCAGGACAACAAAGGTGTCTAAGGTAAAAGATTACATCCTTGTACCATTCAGAATTTACCAACTTTGCAAGCACATCTACCCTTTCTTCCTCTAGTTGATTCACTTCCACATTCTGCAAGTTGCTCTTAGCCATGAGCTTAGCAAGACCCAAACCTCTTACCAACTTTGTGGTTTGGATGTCCATATCATACTCCTGTAGTTTTTTCACCCATCTACATCTTTTACTTGAGATCTCCATCTCTGATAAGATGTCTTTCACCATGGTGTGGGGAACATAAGCAACAACTTTTGAACTCAATATATAAGGCCTGAAAACTTTTGTTGCTTTCACCAAGGAAAATGCTTGTTTCTCCATGATTGTATACTTTAACTCAAAGATCTTGGAAATCCTTTCTAAAGAAGTTAATAGTCCTCTTAGCCTCATTCTCATCCTTTTGCAGCAAAACAGAAGCAATGGTATACTCAGAAGCAAAGGAAAAGATTTGGAAAGGCCTCTTATAGTTTGGGGATGCTAAAATAGTGCATCCTTAATTCCTTCAAAATCTTGAATGGAAGTCTCGTCCCATTTGATAACTTGGTCCTTCTTTAGCATGCTTGTGATTGGAAGAGTTAACTCAAAGCAAAGTTAGAAACAAACCTTCTAATAAAATTAATCGACCAAAGAAAACTGGATGCCTTTCTTGGTTCTTGGGATAGGTACCTTGCTGATTGCTTCCACTCTCTCAGGGTCTATCATAACACCATATTTTGATACAATGTGACCAAGAAGCTTGGCCTTTTGCACACCAAAATGAAACTTCTTTAGATTAATAAAAATTCCATTCTCCCTACATCTGATCAAATCTTTTCCAAGTTTTGTAAATGATCACCTCTACGCTTGAAAATACAGTCACATCATCTTGGTAAACTGTAATGAACTCATTTATGTAACCAGCAAAAGCAACATCCATTGCTCTTTGAAAAGTGGCACCAGCATTCATCAAACCAAAGCGTATCCTAACAAAAACATATGTTCCCCAAGGAGTAGTGAATGTTGTCTTAATTCTTTCTGAATATTTGAAAACCACTTGATTATATCTAGAGAAACCATCCAATGTAGAAAGAATTTCAAACCCTATCACAAGCTGCAACATATTTTCCATATTTGGCAAGGGATAGTTGTCCTTCATGGATGCTTTATTTAGATTTATAAAATCCACACAAAGTCTGATGTATCCATTCTTCTTTCTCGACGGGTCATTGTATTACCAGTCATTTAACCAACTCATAGAAAAGTTGGTGTCATTATAACCAAGGCGGTGTCTAAAGTCAGTATGCAAAAGGAGAAAGGAAAATCTTATTCAACAATACTTCTTCCTAAGAAAACATACAGAAATTAAACATGCATGAAAAAGAAACACACAACAACTAAACTACTGAAATAAATCTGCAGTAAATAAACTATGCTAAGAAATAAAAAAATCCTCCTCCTTGGGGAAGAGTGGCTTTTGGCCATTCTCTTCCCTTTGGATTTGAAGAAACTACAATTAACTTTTAAAACTGCACTTGTATTGATTCAAAACTGATTTACAAAATATGCCCCCTTTTCCAAATATATGGAAGAGGTATTTATAGACATTACTCCTAGTTTACTTGGTCCACACTCCAAGAACTAACTACCTATTCTTGGGCAGATTTATTCAAAGCAATAAATACTAAACAAAATTGACCACAATAACCCACTTATCATGGAGAATATTTCTACAACTCATCCCTTTAATCTAGGAACACAAAGTGGGAGAGTACTTATTCAACATTCCTAATACTATTCCACCATTTGCTCATCCTTGAAACATGGAGAGAAAAAGGAGGAGTGCTAAGTCCATGAATTTGAATTCTTCTTGGAATGCCACATGCATTCATGACTTTGGATTGCCACATGTTTGGATCTATATTCTTGGTTGATGACGTGGAAGTAAAGAGTAGGCTGAATAGTTCGGTGCTCCTTTACATTATTTTGGAACAAACCAAAATACTTTCACTAGTGGGTGTTTCCGTAGTTGCGTGAAGAATTTCCATAGCTGGGCATTTCCGTAGTTGTGTGAAGAATTTCCATAGTTGGGAATTTCCGTAGCTGTGTGAAGAATTTTCATAGTTGCAATCTATGAACTTGGAGTATAGCTATTTATGACCTGTTTTCTACACACTATTGCATTCTAACTTTAGAATAAATATCAAGAAATAACAACAATTAGATTGCAAATAGATTTCTAAAGAGATGATAAGATAAATCCTATATTCTACCTTAAATATGATATATGTTATTAAAACTACATCTAAATTCACTTGAAAGCTTTATTTTGAGAGAGAGAATAAGAATGTTATTTGGTGATATAATGAGACATATTTTGGTCTCATCATTTCCCCCACACTTAACTTCTTGCATGCCCTCATGCAAGCTACTGATCTTCCTGTAGAATCTGATTTTGTCAATACTTCTGCATCTTTCAAATTGTCTTCTCCTTTTTTCATGATAGTAGCAAACTGAGATTTTAGAAGTAAAATTTTTACTTCTTTCTTTATTCATGCTCTCATGAGGTTTTCCATAGATAATGTAGAGATATTTTTCCCACACTTAACTCTTTGTTTCCTCATGCATTCTTCAAAATATTTGGAAGAGAGTGAGTCTCCCCCACACTTAGCTTTGTGCATGCCCTCATGCAAACATTTTTTTAATTCAACAGCTTATAGATCTCAATTGTCTGTAAACTAAAAAAACTTCATCTGCATCATTTTCTTTGTTACTTGACTTGATCAACACATGGAGATCTTGAAAATTTTCTTTTTTTTTTTTATGCTTTCGAGAAGTGAATCTATTTGTAATTAAAACAACAAATAACAATATTCAAGAATAGAAAAATAGAAGTTACCATACCATACTCAGTAGTTATCCTTGCTTTCATCATGTTGTATAACCGTGATTTCCATCTGCAGCTGAAAAAAACAAATAGGTATGAAGTCAAAGCCACTGCAACATAGAAATTTTCAGTAGAAAATGATTTCATCAACCAAGTCGGCATAAGAGAAGTAGTCATATGAATCCAAGAAAGACTTTGAAGTGCAAATTTATTTTTTTGGTTTGGGAAAAGTAGCCATTTGCTGGTTTTCAACTTTCCCCATTTTTTTTTGGGTTTGGGAAAAGCAACCATTTGCTGGTTTTCAACTTTCCCCATTGTCTTTTTTTTTTTTTGCATTTCTTGCATGCATGAACTGGTATTGAATCTAATACATGCAAACAAGAAATATTTTAGAATAGGAAACCCAAATCAATTCGACCCTATAGAAATATATTATTTTACAATTTTTATAAAGATTAAGAAAACTTATCATCAAATTCCTATTGTATCCATTCCATCACACCAAAATACATGGGTAACTAGCCGCTGTAATTGTTGTGTATATAGGAAATAGAACTAGGTACGGGTTTTATTTGATGATAATACATATTTCTATTATGAATTTTTCATCCATATGTTGATTAAGGTAGTCAGTCTTATCAACAATCTATAATATCATATTGAAATTCTCAATATGAATATAATAGAAATATTTCTTAACAGAATAAATAATTGTATAAACACATGTCTGATGGACTAATATAAAATGGTGTTTCCATGTTATTGAGGAGGGGGTTTCTTTTGGAAATATCCATCAAGTTTCTAAATCTAATTGCAAAAAAATTAATCTATTTGCAAAAAAAGAAATTTGTAGGAAAAAAAAATTGCAGGAAAAGAAATTGCTGGAAATGAAATTACAGGAAAAGAAATTACAGAAAATGAAAAACTTGAAAGAAAATTCTAATCTAGTTGCATGAAAAGAAATTCTAAAGAAGCTATTGAATAAGAATCTCCTGTCACAAATCTTGTTAAGAGGTATTCTATTGTCACTAGAATACTCTTTTAGAAAAATCTGAGTCTCCTAATAACACCATGGTCCCTAACAATGGCACCAAAAATGACAGGTCATTGTATTACTAGTCATTTAACCAAATCATAGACAAGTTGGTGTCATTATAACCAAGGCGGTGTCTAAAGTTGTATGCAAAAGGAGAAAGGAAAATCTTATTCAACAATACTTCTTCCTAAGAAAACATACAAAAATTAAACATGCATGAAAAAGAAACACACAACTAAACTACTGAAATAAATCTACAGTAAATAAACTATGCTAAGAAATAACAAAAAAATCCTCCTCCTTGGGGAAGAGCGGCTTTTGGCCATTCTCTTCCCTTTGGATTTGGAGAAACTACAATTAACTTTTAAAACTGCACTTGTATTGATTCAAAACTGATTTACAAAATATGCCCCCTTTCCAAATATATGGAAGAGGTATTTATAGACATTACTCCTAGTTTACTTGGTCCACACTCCAAGAACTAACTACCTATTCTTGGGCAGATTTATTCAAAGCAATAAATACTAAACAAACTTGACTACAACAACCCACTTATCGTGGAGAATATTTCTACAACTCATCCCTTTAATCTAGGAACACAAAGTGGGAGAGTACTTATTCAACATTCCTAATACTATTCCACCATTTTCTCATCCTTGAAACATGGAGAGAAAAAGGAGGAGTGCTAAGTCCATGACTTTGAATTCTTCTTGGAATGCCACATGCATTCATGACTTTGGATTGCCACATGTTTGGATCTATATTCTTGGTTGATGACATGGAAGCAAAGAGTAGGCTGAATAGTTTGGTGCTCCTTTACATTATTTTGGAACAAACCAAAATAATTTCACTAGCTAGGCGTTTCCGTAGCTATGTGAAGAATTTCCATAGCTGGGCATTTCCATAGTTGTGTGAAGAATTTCCATAGCTAGGCATTTCCGTAGTTGTGTGAAGAATTTCCATAGCTGTAATCTACGAACTTGGAGTATAGTTGTTTATGACCTGTTTTCTACACACTATTGCATTCCAACTTTAGAAGAAATATCAAGAAATAACAACAATTAGATTGTAAATAGATTTCTAAAGAGATGATAAGATAAATCATATATTCTACCTTAAATATGATATCCATTATTAAAACTACATCTAAATTCACTTGAAAGCTTTATTTTGAGAGAGAGAATAAGAATGTTATTTGGTGATATAATGAGACATATTTTGGTCTCATCAATCTTCCCCAAGGAGTAGTGAATGTTGTCTTAAGTCTTTCTGATTCTTTGACAACCACTTGATTATATTCGGAGAAACCATCCAATGTAGAAAGTAATTCAGACCCTATCACAAGCTACAACATATTTTCCATATTTGGCAAGGGATATTTGTCCTTCATGGATGCTTTATTTAGATTTCTAAAATCCACACAAAGTCTGATGTCTCCAGTCTTATTTCTGATTGGCACAAGGTTTGCAACCCAAGCTGAATATCTAGTGGGCTGAATAATACCTCCGTCTCTCAACTTCCTTAACTCCTACATTTTTATGGAGAGAAGTGGATTAATTGGCATTTTCCTCTATCTCGAATGGTTTGACATTTGTTTCAAGAGGGATCCCATGCTGAAATAAATCTTCTTTGTATGCTTTCGATTACGAATAGGAACGAAGGAAGGTAGTCTTGATATTTTTTCAAGAGTTGGGCATAGGACTATTTTTCTTCTTTACTTAAATTTCTACCCAACCAAACCTTCCTTGGTTTTTCCTTTGTTCCCAAGTCATGTTCTTCCACATCCCTTTAGGCAGACATGTTTCTATTTATGATGCAATCAACATTGTTAAAATTTGACTCAAGTGCAACAAGACCTCTAGGAATAGTGTTTGTTTTCAATTGGATGATATATTTTCCAACAAAGTTTCTCTTCCTTCAGTCATGCATACCATTTGCTACCAATCAATATTCTTATTTACAAACTCATCTTGGTTTTGGTAGAACCTTAGTACTTGAGCATCATTGTTAAAAACTTGCCAATGTTTCACATTATCAAGGACAGCTGGCCTAGTCAACACTTCAATGTTGTACTCATAATAAGGTGAAATGGTGAAATTTCCAAACCTAGAACCCAACACTACCAACTTGTCAGTAGTAGAATTGAGACCTCTATCATGATACACAATGTTAAAGGAATCAAACATTTCAATTAGATCCCAAACTGCATGCTTATACTGTTTCATATGCTGATTTTTGTAGCATACAATTTTCTTATTTGTTTGACAACCAGCTCTGAGTCTCCTTTTGCAACAATATCTTTCACTCCATACTTCCATGCAATTCTTAACCCCAACAACAATTCCTCATACTCAGCAACATTGTTAGTGCATTCAAAATTAAGTTTGAAGGAAAAAACAAACTCTTCCAAACTAGGAGAAACCAACACTATACCAGCACCATTTCCAAATTTGGAGCAAGCTTCATCAAATAGTAAGTTCCAAGGAGAACCTACCATATCAAATCACTTTGATCTATCCATCTTGTGTTCTTTTCCATCAGTAGAACCAATGAAATTCTCAGCATCTACATCAGCAAACAACACTTCATTGGAAGCATTGTTGGGATCTTTAATTAGGTGAAACATCTTCTTTTCACCATAAAGTTTGACAAGGCTTCCCTCAATGCGAATGGTGGCAAAATAAATATCCATCTAAACACTGCAACCAACACTTATAGCCCATTTTCTTGACAAAATCATACCCCATTTAGTAGGGCGGTCAATAATTACAACATTCAGTTTCAAATTCTTACCCGGATAGGCTCCAAGTTGCACCACGAATCCCTTCACACAACCAACCACTGGCATTCTCTTGAATCCATGGCGCATACAATTCCCATAGGTAGCTGTCACTTTGATATCCAACTCATTCATGACTTCTAGAGGCATGACATTACATGATGCATTGGAATCAAACATACAATTGTGAAGTAGCATATCTTTTATGAGAAAAGTTGTGAAGAATGGATCGGCATTCAACTGGGAACCAACCAAACATGTCCCCAAATATACCTCAGGTGTCTCTCCAATATATTCTATTACTGGTAGTGTTTCAAATTCAACAATGATCTGAGGTGGATTTTCAACAACATTTACATTTCTGCTTGGAGTAACCTTCTCTTCTTTCAATCCCAAGTACTCACATGTTCTCTTCTTATGCTCAAGAATTCTAAAAAACTCAATGATTGGAACACTTACTTTAATTTGGCTCAATACTTGGGCTATGTCATAGGGGAAACTCTTTGAAAAAACAACATTGGAAGGGATATAAGAAGGTTCATCAAATGGTGAAGGATTCTTGGCACTTGGGCATGACGAGGACCGTAGTTTTTCTTGGGACAATAGAGCTTTTAGCAAGTGTTTCTTTCCTAGGAGATTCTTTTGGAATTCTTGTGAGCAAGGGTGTTTTAGGTTTGGCTTGAGGCCCACTTCCCTTAACAACCTTGCTTCTAGTGTTATAGTCTTTCTCTTGAGCTATAACAACATTCATCAACAATTGTCTATCTTCCTCCAAAGGGATACCACCATCATACTTCTTAATCATCAAAGCTCTTAAGTATTCAAATTCATTGTTAGGAATTTCAAAAGCTTGCACTACATCAAATTCAAGAGCCTCGAGGGGAGAAAGACTTGTACTGTTTGATGCAATCCCGAAAGGCGCAGAAGTCCTAACACTTGTTACTTAAGTAGATGCTCCTCATTGTGAGCTTGAAGAACAACCCACATTGCAAATAGTATCATCAGTTCCATCCTCATTATCAGCTTCATAAACCTATTGGTCTACTTCACATGGAGGATGAGGAAGAAAAAATCTATCACACCAATCCATAATAGCAACCTCATCAACAACAACAACCCTAGCAGCTTAAGGGTGCGCCGGTGCAAATATTCACTTTACACACTTTTCCCTAATTTTCTATATCCATTTTGCTCAAAATTTTATTTGCTCTAGTGGGTGATCTGCAACTCATTTTATCTAGTTGAATGCTTTGAAAATGCCCTCAATGTTTTCATTTTGCCCTAATTTGAAACAAATTTTCAAGTTGTCCTCTTGTGTGCCCTAATTCCTTTATTTTTTCAGGTTGTGTCATTTTTTCCATTGCCAAAATGTGTAAGAAATTCAGGCTTGATCAAATCCCATTTATGTGCAAGTGGAATCCTAATCTCTGGTAAAAAAATGTAAAATCATGCTTCACTTGAGTTAAAACCAAGAAATCCGTCCTCGTGAAAAAATTTGATTTCAGGGGCATCCCATGTATTTTTACGTTTTGACGGGTGTACGGGTGTCACCCACCCGTCAATTTTATCATCACAACACAATGCTAACATGGCAGGTTTCTATTGGCGGAGCGGTCGTGAAAATGTTGTAAGTTGTTTTTTTTGAAAAATTGACAAAGGAAAAGTTTGCTCTGTGGCCCCGCGTTTGCTATAGCAGTATGCCTACGTGGCATGATTTGATTGGTCAGATGGAGCGGTGGGTGGTAGGGGTCACTTAGAATTTTTCTTCAATTTTGAAAAAATTCTCAATGTCAATTTTTGACCCGAGGGCCCGCGCCCAATGGGAGGAGGACACGTGGCACAGGAGGGTCAAGCAGAGAGGTGAAGAGTTGGAAAAATTTGAAGTTTTTGGCTTGAAAATGCTAATGGAAAATTTTTGACCTGAGAGCCCACATCAAAGGAAAAGTTGACACATGTCCAGGAAAGGCCATGTGGGGAGGGGTAGACATTTTGAAGACTTTGAAGTTTTGACTTCAAAATGCTAAAATCAATTTTTTCCCAAGGCCCGCGACGAGTAGGAAGGCGACACGTGTCCGGGAGGAGAAATGGGAATGGGGGCCGAAGAAAACTTTTGGGAATTTTTACCCTTGGTATAAAAGGTAAAAAATGAAGAATAGGCCCGTGTCTAATGAAAACAGGACACATGTCCTAAATTTGGCGGAGGTTTGGAGCGCGGAGAGGAAGTTGAAAATTTTACAAAATTTTAGCGAAGAATCGTGAGGTAAAAATTGGTTTGTGGAAAATGTGGAGGTGTTCCCACAGGGGAATTAGGGGGTGACACGTGGCCTATTCAAAAATACAAAAGGGAGAACTCAGGCCCATAGATGATTTTGTGCTCATGGAGGAATGAGGGAAGAAATGGAAGGGGCAGCTCCACAGCGAATGGGAGACCACCATGTGGTAGAGAGATAGTGAGTGTTCGAGCCTGTAGGGTTTTTTTGAAGAAATTTTCATTTTCTCAAAAAGGGAGAAAATTTCATTATTTTGGTCACAACTTTTAGTAGGGCCCACCTAGGGACACGTGGCGTATCATGGGGGCATGCGGGGAAAATTTTCAAGTTTTTCCCAAAGTCAAAAATGTTTTAAATGTAAGTTTTGAGGCATGGACCTGAGCCAATCATCTTGTGACATGTGTCTAGCCCTATAAGGGTTCAAAAAAGGTAATTTTGGCTTATGTGTGTGGAATCCCATCATGCACGGAGGGAAGAGATTTAAAATTGATTTAATTGATGACAATATGCATTTTGGTTTTTGGCTGCCATTGGAGCTCCAAGGAACTTGGAATCGTGATTTTTGCAACAAATCACATGAAATTTTATACAATTTTACATCCCTTCAGCCTTAAAAATGTGATGGCACCATTCTTTTGAGCTAATTTGATGTCCTATGATGTTTTTGATGAATTTTTATGTAAAACACGTGAATGGTAAAAATAAAAAAATGAAAAGTTGTAGAGTTAAACTAATGAGGAAAAAAGATGAAAAATGATTGAAAATGCATGCTGGCATGGTGAAATGACAAAAACATGACCCTAGGATAGATAAGGATCCAAATTCATGCAATATTTTAAAATATTTGTGCATCCTTGGAAATATGCGAGTTGTTTTATAGTTTGATGTCATTTTCATGAAATGGATAAGGTTTTGTAACAAATTTGATCCCTTGAGGCATATTCTTTGCTTGGGATGCAAGGATCCAAGATGGCAGAGGATATATGATGTAATTAGGAGGCATTTTAGAAGTCTGTTGAGAATTTTGGAGGAGAGAAGAACTTTCATGTGGAAAATTGGAAGAAGTCCATTTCTTTTTGGAGAAACTACCTAAGAGCCATTTTTATTCTTGTTTGCATCAAATTTTCATCATGTTGAGTTGGTTTCAGCTGTAAAGCCATCAAAAAGCTTTGAGATTGTCTAAATAACATTCCCTTGCTGATATATCTGATCAAATTCTTGGATTAATTGGTTTTATCTCTTGGAAAAGTTTGCATACACTTGTGTTTCAGTATGTTTTCAATTTATGTTTTATGCTCATGTTGCAATCTTGTGTTTAGGATCTCTCTGATCATACAGGGTCTCATTTCTAGTTGATGGTTTAATGGCATTTGTAATCTTGCATTCAAAAGAGCTCTCATCTGATAGAAGATAAATAGATTTAAAATCATCTTACTGTCCTTGATTAATGAGACTGTCTGTAAACCTTTGGGTGCACCTTAGGTCATGATTAAATAGGGATTCTTGGATGCTTCATTGATATTTTGCTTCAAGCCTTTGTGGCAGGTTATCAAAGTTTGTATGGAATAGTGCAGATTTGGGCATCCATATGTGCACACATCCTGGTTGAAAGAGCACTTCAGATTCATTGAAACATCTCTGTTGTTTAGGTGTTGTAATTCATTTGCAAAGTTTCCCAAAGAAGGTGATGACTCCAAACTACTCTTGTCCCAACATCTCTCATCAGAATTTCATTTTAAACTAACTCATCCTACCTACAATACCCCTGCATTTGCATTGTGTGTCCACAAAAGAATTCAATCCTTTCACTAAAATGCACAAAGTTGATCAGGGTTTTATCATGTCTTTAGTAGCTCTAGCTTTGTTTTGAGAACATTTCCATCATTTAGTAGTGACAACTCCTTTGAGTTTGGATAATGGATACTTGATCATGTTTTCACAAAGCCTCTTCCATATTATATGCAAAACACAAGGACATCTCCATCTCCTTACCATATAGGGGCTGCAATACAGGTTCTCTTGCCTTGGTTGATAGGCACAACCTAAAATAGTGAGGGTTAGATCAAAACCCTCTTGAAGGTGCTATCCACTCCCTCAATTCTTGAATGAAAACAAGTAGATAGGTGTGCTTCCCTGGCTACAAATGACATACAAAACATCTATCTATCCTTGAGTGTCTTGTGAAAATTCATGATGTTGTTCAAGTTGTGAAGGAGATTAAATCTGATACCAACACCGAGTGGCACCATTGCTGGGGACTTCTTGGAATTTCTTGGTGGTTTTGAAGTATTTGAAAGGTTTGAGCATTTGTGTGATTAATTATTTGAGTTGTTACATTCTTGAGATATCATTTCATACTTCAGATCTGCATGTTTTGGGTAAAAAGGATTTCAAACTCAGCCTGCTCTTATCATTTACTAGTAGTTTATATGATTTGGATGCACTTGTTCTTGGTTGAATTAAGAAGAAGAAGATCTGATTTGTAAACCCTTGCAAAGTTTTCATAGCATACATTTGACAGAATATTTTAGTGCTTTCTTGCACAACTAAGGTGGAAATCCTTAGTGGTGACTCCATGTTGTCTGAATCTTGAAATACCAGTTGTCTAACACATTTCTATCATTTGAAATTTGTTGTTTAAATCTATCAAGTTGGAGGGAAGGAGATCCCTCTTCACCAAGGACTCTTCTAAGAAGTTTCTCACCGAATCAAGAAGCTCAGAACTAGAGGGAAGAAGAGTGTGGAAAGTGGTTGGTGATTTGGTTGTAAGAAAAGAAATCCCCATAGTTGAATTTGAAGGAGAGCAGCCTGTTATTGAAGATTATAATTCTTCTTCAAGTAGATCTGATTTAGGCAATCTTCTTGCTGATTTTCATTCTCCATCAGGTGAGGGACCTTCTTGTGTATTTAAAAACTTGCTCCTAAATCTGCTCTTGTGGTTTCTAAATTTGCTAAAGTTTATCAAGAGAAAGAGCCTTTAGGGGTTTTCATTTTAGAGATCATTCATCTTTTCCAATCAGACCCATTACTACTCCTCATCAGCTTGCTTCACCTCCAAGATCACCCCCACCAAACAATATGGCTCAACCTAGACCTCCATTTGTTGTTAACACCTTTGGTCCTATAAATTTTGGAGGAATGGATGGTTATCCAAATGCTGTCCCACAAGATGTGAGAAATAGGTTACCAAAATTCCAAGGTAATAATGCCATAACTGGAGATCAACATCTCAAACTCTTTGTTAACATGATGGAATATTTTGAGATAGAATTTGAGGATGTGTATATTAAGTTGTTTATCCATACACTTGAGGAAGATGCAAGAGATTGGTATAAAGATCTGCCTGATAACTCTATTGATTCATGGAATGAGATGAGTAATGCATTCAGATTACAATATGGAGATAAAACAAATCCAAGGTTCCTTCTATCTGAGTTTGAGAATATCAAGAAGAACCCGAATGATACCATTCATGACTTTAATACAAGATTTAATAAAACATTGAGAAGGATGCCTATCATTTTGAGGCCTTGTGATGAGTCTTTCTTGATCAAATATGTAGATGCATTTGATAAAAAGGCAACCTATTACTTGAGAGACAAAAATCCTACAAACTTGAGACAAGCTTTCACCATGGCACTTCAAATTGAAAATAATATCAAGGCTGTTGGTAAACCACTTAAGAGGGATGGTGTGAAGCTGATAAACCCTGAGAAGCCTCAAGCCAGCAAGGGTGTTGATTTAGAAGATGTTGTCAAGACTTTGGCAGGGGCTGTTAAAGAAATTTCTTACAAGTTAGCCCGGGCTGAGAAAGGAATTGGGAAAAGTTCACAAGGACAAGCAAAGAACTCAAAACCATGATAGATTTGGAAATCATCCTAGGGGTGATCAAAGACAAGATGATAGAGGTAAAGGGCCTATTGGATCTGCAAGTAGACAACCCCAAGCACATGAAAATAGAGTGGTGCCTGACCCTCTGACTGCAAGAGTTGTTGTTGTTCAAGAAATTGCTGATATGGATTGGTGTGACAGATGTTTTCTTCCTCATCCACCATGTGAAATAGACCAGCAAGATGTTGTTGATGATAATGAGAATGAAATGGATGATAATATTTGTATGATGGGAAGCTCTTCAGGCTCACAACAAGCAGCAACATCAACAGATGTGATAAGTGCAAGGACTGCTGCAACCTTTTGGGATTGCATAAAGAGGGTACCATTTCTTTCTCTTCCTCAAGTTCATGATGTAGATGTAGTTCAGGATTTTGAAATTCCTAATAATGACTTTGAATATCTAAGGGATTTAATGATCAAGAAGTATGATGGTGGTATTCCTTCAGAGGAAGATAGACAATTGTTAATGAATGTTGTGGTTTTCAAGAAAAGGAGTACAATAATAGAAGTAAAGTTGTTAGGGGAGCTGGTCCTCAAGCCAAACTAAAGACACCCTTGCTCACAAGTATTCCCAAAGATAATCCTAGAAGAGAAATAATTTCCAAGAACCCTACTGTCCCATGCAAAAATATCATTCCTCTCCATGCCCAGTGTGATCAAGAATACTTCTCCATCTAATGAACCTTCTTGTTTCCCTTCCAATGTTGTTTTGCCAAAGAATATTCCATATGATATAGCCCAGGTATTAAGCCAAATTAAAGTGAGTGTTCCCATCATTGAGTTGCTTAGAATACCTGAGCACAAGAAAAGAGCTTTTGAATACTTGGGATTGAAAGAAGAAAAGGTTACCCCAAGCAGAAATGTAAATGTTGTTGAGAATCCTCTTCAAAGCATTGCTGGCCTTGAAACACCACCACCAATGGAATATCTTGGAGAGGCACCTGAAGTATATTTGGGGACATCCTTGGTTGATTCCCAATTGAATGTTGATCCATTTTTCACAACTTTTCTCATAAAAGGTAGGTTTCTTCACAATTGCATGTTTGATTCCGGTGCATCATGTAATGTCATGCCTCTAGAAGTCATGAATGAGTTGGATATCAAAGTGACAGTAGCATATGGGAAGTGTACAGCCATGGATTCAAGGGAAGTGTTGGTTTTTGGTTGTGTGAAGGGGTTAGTAGTGTAACTTGCAGCCTATCTGGATAAGAATTTAAAACTTGATGTTGTAATTGTTGACTTCCCTGCCAAATGGGGTATGCTTTTGTCAAGAAAATGGGCTGCAAGTGTTGGTGGTAGTGTTCAAATGGACATGTATTTTTCCACCATTCCCATTGAGGGCAGCCTTGTCAAACTCTATGGTGAAAATAAGATGTTACACTTGATTGAAGATCCCAACAATGCTTCTTATGAAGTGTTGTTTGCTGATGTAGATGTTGACAACTTCATTGGTTTTGCTGATGGAAAAGAGAATAAGATGGAAAAATCAGAGTGCCTTGGTATGGTAGGTTCTCCATGGACATTACTATTTGATGGAGCTTGCTCCAAATTTGGCAATGGTGCTGGTATAGTGTTGGTTTCTCCTAGTTTAGAAAAGTTTCCTTTTTCCTTCAAGCTTAATTTTGAGTGCACTAACAACATTGCTGAGTATGAGGCATTATTATTGGGATTAAGGATTGTATGGAAATATGGAGTGAAGGATATTGTTGCCAAGGGGATTTAAAGCTGGTTGTTAAGCAAGTAAGAAAGTTGTATGCTACAAAAAATCAATGTATGAAACAATATAAGCATGTTGTTTGGGACTTGATTGAAATGTTTGAATCCTTTAACATTGTCTACCATGATAGAAGTCTTAATGTTGCTGCTGATAAGTTGGCTGTTCTAGGTTCTAGATTCAACAATTGCACTGTTTCACCTTTTTGTGAATATGATATTGAGGTGCTAACAAGGCCAGTTGTCCCAGATAATGTGAAGCATTGGCAGATTTTTGATGATGATGCACAAGTGTTGAGATTCTTACAATGTCAAGGAGATTTTTTGGTCAAAATATTGATTGGGAACCAATGGTATGCATGAATGAAGGTAGAGAAACTTTGTTTGACAAGGATATTATACAATTGAAGACAAATACCATTCCTAAAGGTCTTGTTGCACTTGAATCCAATTTTAGCAATGTTGATTGCATCATAAATAGAAAGATGTCTGCTTCAAGGGATGTGGAAGAGCACAACTTGGGAACTAAAGACAAACCAAGGAGGATCTGGTTGGGCAGCCATCTCAGTAAAGAGGAGAAATAGTCCTATGCCCAAATTTTAAAGAAATATCAAGACCGCCTTGCTTGGTCTTATTCAAAGCTGAAGGCATATAGAGAAGATTTATTTCAGCATGAGATCCCTCTTGAGGCCAAAACCAAGCCATTTAGACAAAAACAAAGGCCTATTAACCCACTAATTTCCATGAAAATGCAAGAAGAGTTGAAGAAATTGAGAGATGGTGGCATTATTCAGCCTACTAGATACTCTTCTTGGGTTGCCAACCTTGTGCCAGTTAGAAAGAAGAACGGAGATATCAGACTTTGTGTGGATTTTAGGAATCTAAACAAAGCATCTATGAAGGACAACTATCCTTTGCCAAACATGGAGAATATGTTGCAGCTTGTAACAGGGTCAGAAATACTTTCTACTTTGGATGGTTTCTCTGGATACAATCAAGTAGTTGTCAAAGAATCAGAAAGACTTAAGACAACCTTCACTACTCCTTGGGGACTTATGTTTTTGTAAGGATGCCTTTTGGATTGATGAATGTTGGTGCTACTTTTCAAAGGGCGATGGATGTTGCCTTTGCTTGGTTATATCAATGAATTTATTACAGTTTACCAAGATGATGTGACTATTTTTTCAAGGTAGCGAGCAGACCATTTGCAACACCTAGAGAAGATGTTGATCAGATGTAGAGAGTATGGCATTTCACTTAATCCAAAGAAGTGTCATTTTGGTGTGCCAAAGGCCAAGCTGTTGGGGCATATTGTGTCCAAAGAAGGTGTTATGATAGACCCTGAGAGAGTGGAAGCAATCAGCAAAGTGCCTATTCCAAGAACCAAGAAGGGTATTCAATCTTTCTTTGGCCAAATCAATTTCATTAGAAGGTTTGTCTCCAATTTTTCTGAGTTAACTCTTCCAATCACAAGCATGCTAAGAAAGGATCAAGTTATTAAGTGGGAGAGAGGCTACCATCCAAGCTTTTGAAGGAATAAAGGATGCACTCAAGCATGCACCTATTTTGGCAGCTCCAAACTATAAGATACCTTTCCAAATCTTCTCTTTTGCATCTGAATTTACTATTGCTTCAGTTTTGTTACAAAAGGATGAGAATGGAGCTGAGAGACCTATTGCTTTCTTTAGCAAGGCTTTACAAGCAACTGAAATGAAGTACACAATTATGGAGAAACAAGCATTTGCATTGGTAAAAGCAACAAAGATTTTTAGGCCCTACATTTTGAGTTCAAAGGTTGTTGCTTATGTTCCTCATACAATGGTTAAAGACATCTTATCTGACATGGAGATATCAAGCAAGAGATGTAGATGGGTCAAAAATTACAAGAGTATGATATGGATATCCAAACTACAAAGCTGGTAAGAGGTTTGGGTCTTGCCAAGCTCATGGCTGAGAGTAATTTGCAAAACGTAGAAGTGAATCAGCTAGAGGAAGGAAGGGCAGACCTTCTTGACAAATTGATGAATTCTGAATGGTACAAGGATGTGATCTTCTACCTCAAGCACCTATGTTGTCCTAGTCACTTGAATAAAAATCAGAAAAGATCCCTTAAGCTGGCTTCTCAAAAATATATCATAACAGACCTTGGGCTGGCTTGGAAGAACCCTGAGGGTGTCCTCTTGAAATGCATAACTGAAGATGAAGCTCCCGAGTTGATTGCTGATTTCCATGGGGGAGTTTGTGGAGGAAATTTTTCTGGGAGAGTGACAACACATAAGATTTTAAGAGCTGGTTATTGGTGGCCAACTCTTTTCAAAGATGCAAACCAGCTAGTTAGAAGATGTGATAGTTGTCAATGCTTCTCGGGAAGATTGAAAGCTTCAGGATCCCTTCCTTTACAGCCTGTATCAATTGAAGCTCCTTTCAAACAATGGGGAATGGATTTTATTGGTGAGATTTTAGATCCTTCTAGTGCTGGTTACAAATGGATCCTCAGAAGAATCGATTATTTTACAAAATGGGTTGAGGCAATTCCATCTAGAAAGGCAACACACCAAGTGGTAATGGATTTCTTGCTGAATCATATCATATGCAGATTTGGGGTTCCAGTTAAGATTGTATCTGATAATGCTATGTGTTTTAGAGCCAAGCCTTTGATGGAAATGTGCAATGAATATGGGATAAATCTGACTTATTCTTCAAACTACAATCCACAAGGTAATGGACAAGTTGAATCAAGTAACAAGAAATTTCTCAAGATCATTAGAAGAACCTTGGAAATCAACAAGAAGAAGTGGGGAGAACAGTTGAAATTTATAGTTTGGGCTGATAGAATAACTCCAAAAAGAGAAACTAGTAAAAGTCCATTTGAACTGGTGTATGGAACTCAGGCTTTGCTACCATTACACCTACAATTATCCACTTTTCAGTTTTCCCAACAATTGGAAGATCAAGAACATGGCCCATATGAATCAAGAATCAATCAGATCATTGAGTTAGATGAAGAAAGGAGAGCTTCTCATCAAAGGCATGTCAGGTTTAGGGAGAAATTAAAGAATTTGTTTGATAAGAAGGTCACCCCTAGAGCTTTCAGTGTTGGAGATATGGTTTTGCTGTGGGATAGTAGGCATGAAGACAAGGGAAAGCATGGCAAGTTTTATGCTCTATGGATGGGCCCTTATGCCATTGATATCAAGATTGGAGAAAATACATTTTTTCTCAAGGATTTGGATGGGGATTTGCTGGAAGCTACCTATTAATGGTAGACATTTAAAACATTTCTTGGATTAAATCCCCATGTGAGGTATGCACAAGTTGTACATTTTGTATAGCCCTTGTTTTTGTTTTGTCTTTTCCTTGTTCTTGCTATTGTCGGCTCGTGGTTTTCCCTTTTGTCCTTGGAATCATTTCTGGTCTAGTTTTCTCGGTCCTTTTTGGTGGAAATTTTGGTTTTTGGGCTGCTTTACATTTTTAGACTCCTTGCCCAATGGATTTCTGGCACTTGGTCTACGTTGTGATCTTGTGGCACTCACTGAGAGTGCCCATCCCCAAGCAAGAGCCAATATTGGTGAAAATATTCACTTTACACACTTTGCCCTAATTTTCTATATCCATTTTGCTCAAAAACGTTTTATTTTCTCCAGTGGGTGATCTACAACTCGTTTTATCCAATTGAATGCTTTGAAAATGCCCTCAATGTTTTCTTTTTCCCTAATTTGAAACAAATTTTCAAGTTGTCCTCTTATGTGCCCTAATTCCTTTATTTTTTCAAGTTGTGTCATTTTTTCCATTGCCAAAATGTGTAAGAAATTTGGGCTTGATCAAATCCCATTTATGTGCAAGTGGAATCCTAATCTCTGGTCGAAAAAATGTAAAATCATGCTTCACTTGAGTTAAAACCAAGAAATCCATCCTCCTTGTGAAAAAAATTGATTTCAGGGGCATCCCATGTATTTTTATGTTTTGACGGGTGTACAGGTGTCACCCACCCATCAATTTTATCATCACAACACAATGCTAACGTGGCAGGTTTCTATTGGTCGGGAGCGGTCACAAAATGTTGTAAGTTGTTATTTTTTTTAATTGACAAAGGAAAAGTTTGCTCCGTGGCCCCGCGTTTGCTATAGCAGTATGCCTACGTGGCATGATTTGATTGGTCAAATGGAGCGGTGGGTGGTAGGGGTCACTTAGAATTTTTCTTCAATTTTGAAAAAATTCTCAATGTCAATTTTTGACCCGAGGGCCCGCGCCCAATGGGAGGAGGACACGTGGCACAGGAGGGTCAAGTAGAGAGGCGAAGAGTTGGAAAATTTTGAAGTTTTTGGCTCCAAAATGCCAATGGAAAAATTTTGACCCAGAGGCCCGCATCAAAGGAAAAGTCGACACGTGTCCAGGAAAGGCCATGTGGGGAGGGGCAGACGTTTTGAAGACTTTGAAGTTTTGACTTCAAAACGTTTTTTTTCCGAAGGCCCACAATGAGTACGAAGGTGACACGTGTCTCAGGAGGAGAAATGGGAATGGGGGCCAAAGAAAATTTTGGGAATTTTACCCTTGGTATAAAAGGTAAAAAATGAAGAATAGGCCCGTCCAATGAAAATAGGACACGTGTCCTAAATTTGGTGGAGGTTTGGAGTGCGGAGAGGAAGTTGAAAATTTTGCAAAATTTTAGCGAAGAATCTCAAGGTAAAAATTGGTCCATGGAAAATGTGGAGGTGTTCCCCACAGCCAATTAGGGGGTGACACGTGGCCTATTCCAAAAGGAAAAAGGGAGAACTTGGGCCCACAGAGGATTTTGTGCTCACGGAGGAATGAGGGAAGAATTGGAAGGGTTGACTCTACAGTGAAAATGGGAGACCACCACGTGGCAGAGGAGATAGCGGGTGTTCGGGCCCACGGGGTTTTTTGAAGAAATTTTCCTTTTCTCAAAAAGGGAGCAAATTTCATTATTTTGGCCATGAATTTTAGTAGGGCCCACCTAGGGACACGTGGCATGTCTAGGGGGCATGCGGGGAAAATTTTCAAATTTTTCCCGAAGTCAAAAAAGTTTTAAATGCAATTTTGGAGGCGTGGGCCCAAGCCAATCATCTTGCGACACATGTCCAGCCCTATCAAGGTTCAAAAATGTAATTTTGGCTTATGTGTGTGGAATCCCATCAGACACGTGGAGGGTAGAGATTTAAAATTGATTTAATCAATGACAAACCGTGGCATTTTGGTTTTTGGCCACCATTGGAGCTCCAAGGAACTTGGAATCATCATTTTTGCACCAAATCACATGAAATTTTATATGATTCTACATCCCTTTAGCCTTCTGAATGCGATGGCACCATTCTTTTGAGCTAATTTGATGTCCTATGATGTTTTTGATGAAATTTTTTTCCTCAGCCCGTGTAAAACACGTGAATGGTTAAAAATAAAAAAATGAAAAGTTACAAAGTTAAAACGATGAGGAAAAAAGGTGAAAAATGATTGAAAATGCATGCATGTTGGCATGGTGAAATGACAAAAACATGACCCTAGGATGGATAAGGATCTGAATTCATGTAATATTTTAAAATATTTGTGCATCCCTGGCAATATGCGAGCTGTTTTACAGTTTGATGTCATTTTCATGAAATGGATAAGGTTTTGTAACAAATTTGATCCCTTGAGCATATTATTTTCTTGGGATGCAAGGATCCAAGCATATGATGTAGAGGATATTTGATGTAATTTGGAGGCATTTTAGAAGTCTTCATTGAAAAGTCCATTTATTTTTGGAGAAACTACCTAAGAGAAATTTTTTATTCTTTTTTACATCAAATGTTCATCATGTTGAGTTGGTTTCAGCTGTAAAGCCATCAACAAGCTTTGAGATTGTCTAAATAACATTCCCTTGTCTAAGGAACTTGGAATCGTCATTTTTACACGAAATCACATGAAATTTTATATGATTTTGCATCCCTTCGGCCTTCTGAATGGGATGGCACCATTTTTTTGAGCTAATTTGATGTCCTATGATGTTTTTGATGAATTTTTTTTTCCTTAGCCCGTGTAAAACACGTGAATGGTAAAAAATTTAAAAATGAAAAGTTCAGAGAGTTGAAACGATGAGGAAAAAAGGTGAAAAATGATTGCAAATGCATGTTGGCATGGTGAAATGACAAAAACATGACCCTAGGATAGATAAAGATCCAAATTCATGCAATATTTTAAAATATTTGTGCATCCCTAGAAATATGCGAGTTGTTTTACAGTTTGATGTCATTTTCATGAAATGGATAAGGTTTTGTAACAAATTTGATCCCTTGAGCATATTCTTTGCTTGGGATGCAAGGATCCAAGCTGGTAGAGGATATATGATGTAATTTGGAGGCATTTTAGAATTCTATTGAGAATTTTGGAGGAGGAGAGAAGAATTTTCATGTGGAAAATTGGAAGAAGTCCATTTATTTTTGGAGAAACTACCTGAGAGCCATTTTTGATTCTTGTTTGCATCAAATTTTCATCATGTTGAGTTGGTTTCAGTTGTAAATCCATCAACAAGCTTTGATATTATCTAAATAACATTCCCTTGCCGATATATATCTGTCATCAATTCTTGGATTAATTGGTTTTATCTCTTGGAAAATTTTGCATACACTTTTGTTTGAGTATGTTTTCAATTTATGTTTTATGCTCATGTTGCAATCTTGTGTTTAGGATCTCTCTAATCATACAGGGTCTCATTTCTAGTTGATCGTTTAATGGAATTTGCAATCTTGCATTCCACTCCCTAAAATCTCTCATCTAATAGAAGATAAACAAATTTAAAATCATCTTACTATCCTTTATTAATGAGACTTTCGTAAACCTTTTGGTGTGCACCTTAGGTCATGATTAATAGGGATTCTGGATGCTTCATTGGTATTTTGCTTCAAGCCTTTTGTGATAGGTTATCAAATTTTGTATGGAATAGTGTAGATTTGGGCATCCATGTGTGCACACATCCTGGTTAAAAGAGAACTTCAGATTCATCGAGAACATTTTTGTTTTTTAGGTGTTGTGATTCATTTACAAAGTTTCCCAAAGAAGGTGATGAATCCAAACTAATCTTGTCCCAACATCTCTCATCAAAATTTCATTTTAAACTAACTCGTCCTACCTACAATACCCATGCATTTGCATTGTGTGTCCACAAAAGAATTCAATCCTTTCACTAAAATTCACAAAGTTGATCAGGGTTTTATCATGTCTTTAGCATCTCTAGCTTTGTTTTGAGAACATTTCCATCATTTAGTAGTGAAAACTCCTTTGATTTTGGATAATGGATACTTGATCATGTTTTTACAAAGCCTCTTCCATATTATATGCAAAATAAAGGGGCATCTCCATCTCCTTAGCATATAGGGGCTGCAATACAGGTTCTCTTTCCTTGGTTGATAGGCACAACCTAAAATAGTGAGGGTTAGATCAAAACCCTCTTGAAGGTGCTATCCACTCCCTCAATTCTTGAATGAAAACAAGCAGATAGGTGTGCTTCCCTAGTTACAAATGACATAAAAAACATCTATCTATCCTTGAGTGTCTTGTGAAAATTCATGATATTTATCAAGTTGTCAAGGAGATTAAATGTTGATACCAACAAAGGGATCAGAAACACTCTTCCTTCACATGCATGAAGATGTCTATTTCTAAATCCAACATGTCCTTTACCTCTGTCATGTACCCTTTGATCACCCCTATGATGATTGCCAAATCTATCTTGTGCTCTACCTAGATTGACCTTGTGAAGTCTACCCAATTCCCTTCTCAAAGTTGGGCTAAATTGTATGAGATTTATTTGATAAATTTCCCTACCAAATTTTTCACAACCTCTTCTAAATCAACACCTTGGCTAGCTTGAGGTTTTTCGGGTTTATCAATTTTATACCATCTCTCTTGAGAGGTTTCCTAATTACTTTTATATTGTTCTCAATTTTAAGTGCCATGGAGAGAGCTTGTCTTAGATTGGTTGGGTTCTTGTCTCTTAGATAATAGGCTTCCTTCTTATCAAATGCATCTACATATTTGATTAAAAAAGATTCATCACAAGGCCTTAGATTAACTGGAAGCCTTCTCAAAGTTTTTTTAAACTTTGTGTTGAAGTCATGGACTGATTTATTAGGGTTTTTATTGATATTCTCAAACTCGGATAAAAGAAATCTAGGATTAGTCCTGTCACCATATTGCAATCTAAATACATTTTTCATTTCATTCCATGAATCAATAGAATTATCGGTAGAGCCATGTACCAATCCATAACATATTCTTCTAGTGTATGAATAAACAACTTAATATACACATCTTCAAACTCTATCTCAAAATCTTACATCATACTATAAAAAGTTTGAGATCTTTGGTCACCAAGTGATAGCTTCACATACCCTAGAATTTTGGACACCTATTTCGACATCTTATGGGATAGCATTTGGGTAACCATTCATTCCTCTAAAATTTATAAGACCAAATTTTTTAACAATAAATAGAGGTCTAGGCTGATCCTTATTGTTTGGTGGAGGTGATCTTGGAGGTGAAACAAGCTGATGAGGAGTGCAAGGTCTTTGGGACTCAAGAATGTGATTCACAAGACTGGTATTCTCTAAGTGCTGATTTTCTTGGAAAGTTTTACTCAAATTAAAACATAGAGGTGTAGATTGGAGAAGGAGCTTACTAGGTATAGCAGAAGGGCCTTCACTAGCTGAGGCAAATAGGTTTATGAGAGGATTTCTTGAATCAGAATCACTTGAAGAAGAATGATAATCCTCTACCAAAGGTTGATCTCTCTCACCAATGGCTATATCTTTTCCTGATGTCTGACCTTTAACCACTTTCCAAACTCTTCTCCCTTCCAACTCTGAGTTTCTTGAATCTGAGAACAATTTCTTAGCAGAGTCTCTAAGGAAGAGAGATCTTCTTCCCTCCAGTTTTGTAGAGATCAAGCAACACAAAAATAAATGACAGAAAGCTTAAGACACTGGTATTTTCAAGATCAAATCAACATGGAGTCACCACTAAATAATTTAACCTTATTTGTGCAAGAATGAACTAAAATAATATGTTAATAGTTTTCTAGCACTGAAAACTTTACAAATCCTTATAAATAAGACCTTCTTCTTCTTAGATCAATCAATCACAATGCAACCAAAGTGTGTAAACTGTTGGGAAATGAAAAAGGGCAGACAGAGCTTGTAAATTTTGCTTAAAACTTATAGATCTAAAGCACAGAATGATATTCTAACCATGTAGCATCTCAAATAATTGAATACATAAATGCTCAAAATCTTCAAACACTAAAAACACCACGAAATTCCAAGAAGTCCCCTGAAGAATGGTGCCACTTGTGTTGGTATCCAAATATGTTCTCCTTTTTAGTCTCGAGCAGCACCATAGGTGTGTCGTGGAGCTTAGGGACATATTATACCATGTTGTATGTCATTGGTAGTGGGGATAATGTCTAGCTAGCACTCCAATAGGACTTGATATTGTCCTAGCTGTTTTAGGTTGTGCCTTGCAACCAAGATAAGAGGACCTATCTTGTAACCTTGTAATGGTGAAGGAAATGAAGATGTCCTTCTTTTTTCTTGTAACTCTATGATGGAGACCTTGATGAAAACATGATCAACACCCCGATCTGAACTCTCAAAAGTTTTCACTTCTCAAAAACATTGGTATGTTCTTAAAACAAGGCAAAGGTTACTAGAGACTTTGGAAATCCTGATTTGTTATGCATACTTTTGCAAATGGATTTTGATCTTATTTGGGCATACAAATACAAATAAGGGATAACAAGTAATATGATATTTGTTGTTAGATGATTTTTGGTGGGGATTGACAAGACAAACTAGGATAGATTAGATCTTTGACAATCTGTACAATACTTGAACAACTATCAGATGAAATGCCTAAAATAATCAGGATGTTCTTTCAACCAGAAGAGGCACAAATGGAAACCCAGGTTACACTCTTCACACAATATTTGAGAACTCACCACAAAAGATTGAAGTAAAGAACTCAATTAAACACAAAAACCATGATCAAACCACGCCTAAGGTACCCCCAAAGGCTTACAAGAAATCTCTGCAGTCAAGGAAGGTAAAGTGATTTTAAATTTGTTTATATCCTCATCAGATGAAGGCTCTTCTGAATATGATATTGCAAATGCCACTAAAATATCAACTAGAAATGGAGATCATGTGTGATTCCTAAAGACTTTCAATTTAAGATTGCAATAAGAACAACAAAATTTATTTCCGGGCATTTAAAAATGATAACAGATATCATATTGCCTAAAGAAAACACAAATTTAATTCAAAACTTGTTAGATTCAATAGAAAGGGAGAGTTACATGAACAATCTCGTAGAGGCAATGCGATGGCTATACACTTGTAACCAACTCACATACATGAATTTCCAACACATGAGACATTAACCTGGTTCTTTGGTGGATTTCTTAGAAAATGAGCTTTCTCTCAGAATTTTCCGTGATTTTCAACTCCCCCTACAATTTCTCTAAAATGCACTATATACCATATGCTATATTGGATCCTTCTTTCCCAAGAAAATAATATGCCATGGGATCAAGTTTGTTACAACAATTTTCATGATTTAAATGAAAATGACATCAAACAGAAAAACACTCGCATGTTGCCAGGTGTGTCAAAGGGATTAAATCATTACAAATATCTAGATCATTATCCATCCTATAGGCACGTTTTTTATCATTGAGGCATGCAAGAACATTTGACTCATCATTTTCACATTATTACATTTTCGAATTACCTCTGCAACTTTTAATTTTTTCATTTCAAAAACACCATAGATCAAAGAATTGAGTCATGAAAATGATGCAAATTCTCTCGGGAGGCAAAAACGACACAAATCATATAAGATTTAATGAAATGTGATGCAAAATCATGATTTCCAAGATTCTTGGAGCTCCCATGGCAGCCAAAACAAATGGATGCATAGTAATCATTGATTTCATCCACCTTTTAATATCAGCCCTCCATGTGGAAGATGTAATCCAAAAATAAGCTCAATATTACCTTTTTAAACATTGGATAAGGTAGGACACATGGCCAAAATTGATTGGAAACCAATTCGGACTCACTTTTGACTTTTTGACATTTTTGAAAAATGGAAAATTTTGACTTTTCCTTCGCCCCTCCGTTGAATTTTGGAGCTGACATGTGGCATATGGTGGGTCCCTTTGAAATCATGCTTCAATTCTATGCATTTTTACCTTTTTAGAAAATGGAAAAATTTCACTTTTTTCCCCGTAGGCCCGCACCTCTAATTTTTCCCTTGCCACGTGCCTCCTTGTGATTCACTAACAAGCCAACGCGCTTAATTTTGATTTTGAAATCCTTTGTGAAAAAGAAAATATCCCCTTCTACCTCCACCTACCCACCAATCCACCTTTCTCTATTGGACACGTGTCCACCTGTGATTGGTGTGGAGCCATTCTTCATTTTTTACCTTTTAGACAACAAAGGCCAAAAGTTATAAAAATTTCCTTTGGTCCCTTCCTCCGCATTTTCCTTGTTGGACACACATCCTTTCCTAATTTGTTGTGGAGATTTGGCCCAAAATTTCAATCTAGCCCCCCTTTTTTGCTAAGGAAAAATTTCAATTTTTATCGGCCGGACCAACGACCAGCCTAAAGCGGATTTCGTGTCCTCCTCCTCTGATTGGAGCGGGAGAAAACTGATTTTGAAACTTTATAAATTTAGAGCCAAAAAACTCTAAGTCCCCCCCAGCCCACACTTCCATTTTGAAACTTCTAGGACATGTGTCCTCTTGTGATTGGCTGCGGGGTTTCGGGCCAAAATTTCACTTTATCACTTTGAGCCATAAAACATCAAAATTCTCCAAGTCCCTCCGCCACCCGCATGCCCTCAGACCAAAGTATGTGCCACGTGTCCTCTCCCTATTTGTTGCGGGCCTTTGGGCCAAAATTTGTCTTTGAAAATTTTGCAAAATGAAATCAAAATTTCCTAAGGAAAGTCTGCCACCCGCCAATCCCTTAGCCAATCAAAACATGCCACATAGGCACCTCTTGTAGAAGGTGGAGCCACGGATCAAAATTTTCCTTTTGCCAAAATTTCAAAAAATGATAAGTTAGAAATATTTCCCAACACCCCCTAGCCAATAGGAACCCGCCACGTTGCCATTACCTTGTGATGATGAATTTGATGGGAAAATGACACCCGTATGACCGTCAAAACGTGAAAAATTTAAAGGATGCCCTAGAAATCAAATTTTTCAACAAGGATTGCAATTTTTTTATTTTAAATCAACTTGAATCATGTTTTGACATTATTTTTGACCTTGGGATTGGGGATTTAACTCATACAATTTAGATTTGATCAATTCTAATTTTTGCATGATCGGGCAAAGGGAAAATGACACAACCCAAAAATTGGAAATACCTAGGGCACAAAATAAGAGCACACATGGATTTTTCTTTTAAACTAGGGAAAAACAACAATTTGAAACATTCAACTAGAGGGGATGAATTACAGATCACCAATTTGAGAGATAAAACGTTTCTGAGAAAAATTGGATATGAAAAATTAGGGCACACTATGCAAGCTCAGAAATGGCACCAACAGTCCAAACCCCATTACATGAATGGTTGGTCGAATAAAATTTGGTGCAATGGAAGGGTTGCTAATCTTTCCTTTCCTATGAATAATGCACAATTTTTGCACCTCTTGATCCATGCATAACAATCACTAAACACCTTGGTCCAATAATAGCTAGCCTTCATAATCTTGAGGGCTGTCACTCTTGGAGAAAAATGACCCCCAGCTGATCCACCATGGAACTCTTCTAGCATTCTCTTAATTTGATTTTTCCCAATGCATCTCAACAACACTCCATTTATATCCTTTTTGAACAAGACACCACTAACAATTGCATATGGGATAGCACTGTAATCTAAAGTGTCTTCTCTTGGTTTTTTTCATCTCTGGATGGCATAGGCCTATTTCTAAGAAGTGCATTATGTCTTGGTTCCAGCAAGGAGTGGGTGTAACACCATTCTCTTCGTGAACACCTCTTTGTTCTTGGTTGTCTTGCAACACCAAAACAACATCCTTCCCATTGCTTGCTTCTATTGATTTACTCAAGACCATCTGCTCACACAATCCCTTTCCTCATACTAGCTTGGTGACTTTGATATCAATTTCATACTCCATGACATGAGTAATCCACCCTACACATTTTTCATTTAGGTATTTGTTGAGGAGGAAGTCCTTAACTCTCACATGAGAAACCAGCGGTTGAACCTTGTTATTTGAAACTAGATGCTTAAATTTATTCAAGCTCCTAATCATTGCAAGAACATGATTCTCAATGAAGGAATACCTCACCTCATAGTCCTCCAAGCTTTGGCTAAAGAAGGCAATTGGCTGATCTGCATTTTCTTTCTTTGTCTTTGTACTAAAATTGCGAAATTGTATCATCACCTCCAAATGCATAAAGGATAAAATCCTTAGAGAAATATAGGTTAGTGATAGTTGGAGCTTGTGAGATAGCCTCTTTGATTACGTCAAAACTCACCTTACCTTCAACTATCCATTTAAAAGCCATAATTTTCTTCAACATCATAGTTATTGGCTTGACAAGGGCTACAAAGTCTGGAACAAACCTTCAAACAAAATTGATTCTTCCTAAGAAACTTTGAAGGGATTTCTTGTGACTTGGTAATGGCAGTGCTTTTATTGCTTCAACCCTCTTTGGATCAATTGCTAATCCCTCTTTGGAAACAATGTGGCCTAGGATCTTTCCTTCATGAGCTAGGAAAATACATTTTTGGGATTCAAGGATACCCCAAATCTTCTACATCTTTGGAACACCTATCTCAAATGAAAAGATGATATGTTGCACTTTTAGAAAATATAGTAATATCATCTAGGTATATCAGCACTATTTTGTTGATCAATTCCTTGAACACCATATCCATTTCCCTTTAGAAAGTAGCTTTGGCGTTAGACAACCCAAATGGCATTTTTATATGCTTAGGTTCCCCATTTGGTGGTGAAGGATATTTTGAACTGATCATCCTCGTTCACCATGATCTGATTATACCTTGAATAACCATCTAGCAATGAAAACCTCTTAGAGCCAGCAACAACTTGCAAAATATTCTCCATAGAAGGAAGTGGGTAATGATCCTTAAGGGATGCTCTATTCAAATCTCTAAAGTCTACACACAATCTGATTTCTCCACTCTTCTTTCTAACTAGAACCAAGTTTTCAACCCATCTTGAAAGCTTGATGGGAAATATGATACTTTCCTCTATTAACTTATTCAATTCCTTCTTCATGAGAGGCTCCATGTGTGGATTGAGCGGTCTTTGTTTTTACCTAATGGGTTTAGCACTTGGACCTAATTCAATTGTGTGTTGAGATAGCTTAGGGTTGAAACCTCTCAAGTCTTCATAGCTCCAGGAAAATATATCCAAGAAATCTTGGAAAAGTTTCATGAAATCATACCTTTCTTGCTTGGTTGTCACTTTACTAATTTAAAGTGATTTACCTTCTCCCACAAAGATGGGCACTTTGAATCTTCTCTCTTGACTTGGATGTTTGCTTTCTCCTTCCTAAATTAATCATTAAGATTAAAGATGGACTCCAAAGTGACAAGTCCTTTTGGTAGTATGTTGGTTCTCAGCTGTACCACTTGATCACCATACTGTTGTTCTAACTTTTTCTAATTTTTGGCTGAGAGCTTAGCTTCTTCTTGCAAGAAATTAATGATTTATTGGTCACCTTCAAACACTTTCCAACTTACATTATTGTCTGGCACTGATGGCCTTATAATCACATGAATGTTTGGCTGCACTTTATCTTCCTTGATACTTTCCACAACATCAAAGGCTACTCTAACTACTGCAAGTCTATCAGCAGCTTGGTTTTCTTTCCTAGGGATGGAGTTGATGCCAAAGCCTTGGAAATCCTCAATGAGGTCCCACACCCTATTCTTATAGCACTTGAGCAGATCATTTTTGGAAGCATGTTGTCCTTTAACTTGATTAACAGTCAACTCACTTTGTCACCCAAAGAATTGTAAGTTTTGATACCTCTCTTTCTTTACCAATGCAATCATTGTATCAAAGCTTTATATTCAGCAGTGTTGTTAGAACATGCAAACTGAAATCTGAAATTTGAATAATACTTAATTCCTTGAGGTGAAACAAGCATAGCTCCCCCTCTTGCACCTTGTCTACTTCTTGATCCATCAAAGAAAATCTGTCATACCTCATTGTCATCTTTATGGTATTGCTTGGTGATGCTAGGAATAGGCTGATTTTCTTCATGCATGCAATAAACTCCTAGTTCGATTCCTCTATTTCCTTTTAAGGATTAAAATCATGTGCCTTGTTTTCCCATTCATCAAGAGTCAAATCGGGATGCTTCCAAATTTGGTGTCGACTTCATCTATGCCTAGATAATCCTCTTGATCAAATGTTGAATAGTTGGCATTGATTGGACTTTGAGTATGAGACTCAATGTGAAAGTTTGCAATAGGTTCAGACCTGATTGTGGCCTTGGTTCCATATCTGGTCTAGAACAACATGTGTGACCAATAAGTAGATAAATAGCCTCCAATTCTAGCTGCGAAATCCATTAACAAACATAGGGCAAAAAGTGGTGGTAAATCTATCACTGAGACATCTTGCAAAATAGTGACATTGGGGCATGCATGCAAAGTGAGGCTCAAATATTTGATTACCCCAACTATTTTTACTACTGTCCCATCCAGTTGTACCACTCCTTCAGATATGACTTCATATTGGAGGCCTATTTGATCGATTATTTGCTTGGGCATCATAGAACTACTTGCCCCATAATCAATCATACAATTGTGTACTAATTTATCCCCAATGATCAATGAAACATAGAATGGAGGGAGCTTGAAAAATTTACCTTGTTATCCTCCAAGTTTCCCCTCAAGTTTGAGCAACATTTATGAGTACCTTCTGCTTTCATATGAGCTTGTTGATTTGAATTTGACCAATTCTTCATGGCATCTTGTAGTATATCCCTTTGTCTGGGATGGATAGTGATTCCCACATAAATATATTCACATTTTTCTTCCTCATTTATTCAATGATGTTGAATGGGGATGAAACATCCCTTTGCTTCCCCTTATCCTGCACATTCTTTTCTTGTACATGGGCTGCAACAACTGGCATTTGAGCTGGTCTAGAAGGTGGCTTGGGCTGTCCTTGCACATTTGGAACTGCATTTTGCTTGCCAACACTTTGTGGAGTGATGGAAGGTTGTGGATCACCTGGAGCTAATGGCTTCCCTTCACCAATATTCCTCTTCTTTGACCATGTGTTAGCTGCCACATTTTGGGAAATTGTTTGATTCATACCACAAAAATCTTCAGCCTGCCAATTCACAAGTGTAGTCTCATTTGGAGTTGTATTTTGCTAAGATGTTCCTTGTTGTTGGTTTGTTTCTTGGCTCACCTCACTCTCTACGCCAGTTGTTGTCACCATCAAAGCTTGGTTCAAAGCACCATTGAAGCACATAGACTAGTTGTGAGGTTCATTGCATGGGAAACACCAATCATACTCTTGAGCTATATTATTTTGCACTGGTACTAAGGCCTTAGAGGTAGATGCAACATTGGGGTTATAGGGCTGAAATGGTCTATTGGTAGGAGGCCTTACTTTATTTTGATTTGTAATTGGATTGGGTGGCCTCTTAGGCTGATATGGTTTCCTATTAGGATTGGTTTGAGATAGATAAGGTCTTAAACTTTGGGCATGCTACCTATTGAGTGTAACCAACTCATTGCCTAAATTTTTAATTGTTTCATGACTTCTTGAAGTTCATTTGAGGCAACCTTTGGAGGATGAAGTAGAAGTTTCATTTGAACTCGATTTCTAGGAGTGGGAATAGGAGCTAAATTAGGTGCTTGACTAGTTCTTGGACTTTCCAAGTTTGGATATAAGGGAATGGGAGGCCTAGGAGCCAGTTTACCATCTTGGACCAAACAATTCTCATCCCTAATGGCAATGCTATAAGTTGTAGGTATATTTTCACCTCCCATGGATTGGATTAACATAGAAATATCGAATTTAAAGCTTTGAGATAGTATAAGAAAGAGCCTTCACTTGTTGGCCTTACTTTGTCACTTGAATTCTATCCCATGTCCTTTGAAATATGAAATTGAAGTCTGTTAGCTGCTCATTGGAAGCTCTCTTGATAGTTATCAGTTGTTCCAATAGAGACAAATTATTTCCCTTTTTTCCAAACTGCTCATGGAGAGCTATAAACAACTAGTTCCAATTTTGGATAGATCATGCCCCAGGCCTCCTAAACCATTGCAAGGCTTTCCTTTGAATGAATATGCAAGAAATTTGACAGCAATTTACATCTCAACAATCTCATGGATTACACAAACATTAGCAATGTCCTTGACATGATCACCAGGAGTGGTTTGATTTTCCCCAGTAGAGTATGGGATGTTCTTCAATGCTACAACTGGAACTAGATTTTGTGCATTGAGAGCAAGTGAGTTGCTACCAGTGAAGTTGACATAAGGGTTGACTTGTGCCATTCTGATTGGCCTGAGAACCCTTGTTGATTGGGTGAAAGGTCTACTAGGTGGAGGAGTTGATAGAGTTTTTAGTGAAAATGGAGACCTTTGAATTCTTCTTCCCCTCTCTCTTCTTCTTGGGGATAGTTGCAGATACTCAAAAATCCTTCTTCTCTAGCCCTTGACCTTGTTTGGATCCTTCTCATGAATCTTCAAACTTGGACTGCATAAACTAGTTGATTTTATCTTTTTGGAGTTGCCAGATGTGCAAATCAAGGCTCTTTTTAAGCAAGAAACTTACAACAAATGCACATCAACTTTTTATAATGAATATGAAGACCTCTAAGGTCCCACTAGGCATGCCAAAATTGTTAGTGAAAATCACCAAAGACCCCTAAATTTCCTTCGAGATCTGTAAGTGAGAATAGGGTCATTTAGTGTGATTGCACAACATTGAATCTTTTCTTCAAGTGTGGGACTTGTAAAAATGGGAAAAAACTCTCCAAATTAAAGGTTGGTTCCTCTACTCCTCTGATCAGATGTATTCATGAAATTTGTAAAGGTTTAACTCAAAATCCTACTCTAATTCTACCAAAGAGACAAGGATAGAAGAGAGAAAAAGAAGATAAAACTAAACTAACAAGTTAATACACCAAAAGAGTGGTGAACATATACTTCTTAAAATTGAAACATATTATAAAAATGCAACACAAATAATGCACAAATTTCTAAAATTGTAATGAAGGACTAAGATAGAGAAAACAACACAAGGATTGAAAATTCATTCACAGAGCTTGCATTGTCATTTCCAATTTTTAAATACGAGTGTATTACAACAGCAAGGAGGTAGAAAACATGTTGTAGTCCTAAAATAGGTCTACTATTCCATAAATTCACTTGCCAAGGTGAAGGAGGGATCCTGCAGAATATAAAAATTGTCTAACCCTTTACAGATGAGCCTAAAAATGGCTTTTAACAATGAAACCCAAGCCAATAAGGAGAAACATAGGAAAAATGAAAGGAATAATTAAACCACCAACCATATCCATTAAAATATCATGGATACCCTTAAAAATTGATTCCCCAATATTTTCAACCATGTTGGAGAAGAATCAAATCCATACTGCATTAAAAATGGTGGTTGAATGTCAGTTCTACTCTTTTCCCCATGCTAGAGGAATTTCTCATTTTTATCTCACTAAAATTCACAAAAAACAAAATTGAAGATTCCATCATGTGGAAGATTTAAATAGCTTTCCAATGACACCAAAATGGAGAAAATCCAAGCTCTGGATCGAAAGATATGCTCCTTTGAAGATTTAGGGAAAAACATGGGCAAAAATCGGGTCGGCGGGCAGAAACCCAAAAATTTTCCCCTTTTTTGGATTTGGGAAAAATTCCCCAAAAATATCTACCCTCCAATGCTCCACTACCACATGGCACATTCCCATTGGTTCACAGGTTTAAGCGGCCATTTTACGCTTTTTGAATTTTGGAAAAAAATCCAAAATTGCTCCGTGCCCACGCTCATTGCCACGTGGCGCCTCCTCATTGGCATGGGCCTGTAGGAAAAATTTCTCCTTTGCACCCTTTTTACCACTTTTCCAACTTAAACCCCGCTAGTCCGATCTCTACCAGCCTTATGGACACATGGTGGCCTCCTATTGGCGCCAAGCAGCCTTCGTGCCAAAAAAATTTCTTTGCGCCCCACCGAGCCCTTTGGAAATTTTTATAACTTACGTCCACCGACCTACCATTCTACCACCACGTGGCACATCCTGATTGGTTTCGAACCTTCCCAGGGAAAATTTCCCTCAAAAACTTCATCGAGCCATAACTTGTAAAATAAAAGGAGTTAGATGGGAAAATTTACCTTTCTCGAAAAATTTGAGAAAATTATCTATCCGATGAAGACATTTCTAGATAATTTTGAGTTCTAAAAGTAAAAATTTGACCGAGACACAACAGAGGAAGGATGAAGGAAAGTTATCCAAAATAAGCAAGGGGCTTATTTTGGATAACAGTCTTGTTGTCTATTTCAGTAGTTCCTCCTAGCCAAAAGGAATCTCTCACGATCGGATGTGGATCAAGAAGTCATACACATGTGACAACCTTCAACCAACTTTAAAAGGTATTCCTCCTAGCCCTTTTACCCCTATTTATTTCATCACATTCAAAGAAATGCTCTAAGAATTAGGTGAAACAAGTATAGTTTCTTAGGTGTAATCAAGCAAAAAGAGATGGTGGTTTTGTGTAGTTTGGAATGATCATCTCTTTTTATAAAGGCATCTCAAGGAACATCATGTGGATTCATATTCATCACTTAAGGAACTGGGTAATTCAAATTGAATTGGCCGTAATGATTTCATTGAGTCAAAGGGTCTATCAACCAAGTTTTAAGAATGGTCATCATGAGAATTGTATGTGATCATCTCAATCTTACATCAGTAAACCTCAAAACATTGTTTCTAAACACTCATTATGTGGTTCAGGATGTTTGTGCATTATAGATTTTTTGGTCATCACTAGATTTGGAAAATTATCTAAAGTTATTCAAGGGAGCCATCTTCATTAGATTAGAAGATCACTAGTGGCAGAAATCTTCACTCAAATTTCATGCCTACATCAAGGAATTTAAATAATTTCGTCATGAGGAGTGTTTTCCCTCCATCCCTTCCCTCTTCCTCTCTTTCCCTATCTTCTTTCTCTCTCCATTCTAATTATTTGTTATGCGCCATCATTGTATTTCATCCTATTCACTTAAGTGACCTATTTAAAATTTGTAAAAGTATTTTCTCAAAATTATATGAGAAATACTTAATTCAAGGAAAGTGAAAGGTCATGAGTGGAATATGGAAATGAAGATTCATGTGAGGGAGGTGAAAGGAAAATTCAAATTGCTATAAATTGGGATGGCCTCTCCATTCCAAGGGATTCCAAATTTTGAAGAAATCTTACTATGTAGCATTTTGATAGCTTGGTTGAAGCTTTGTATTCATCACTACACATGGAATAAAAGCTACACTTCTTCTATTTCCCTTTCTTATTTTTCCTCTATTTATCTCTTTCATGCACTTTGCAAGCATAGTTGATCTTGTATGGAATTGGAGAGGAACTTGGTGTCCTCGATAGATGAATTTAAAAACTTGGTGTTTTAATTCATTGGTCCCACTAGCTTCATTGTGATTTCCTCTATATTGAAGGTTGAACTACTCCGATTACTGGGTGTGAGATCTAAAATCTACTCACGGAAGTAATCTTCCTTGCATAATTTCCCCCTTTTTACCTTTATCGCTGTAATTTCCTCCCTTGTACCCCTGTACAAGCACTTTACCACAGGTTCAGTGGAGTGTCCCTATATGATCCTCACCAATTTGGCCACCCAAAACATTTAGATAGGATTAGGATTAGTTTAATTTCAATAATTGGACCCATACCATTTAATGCGGATGGACGTAGCCCCGTGAGTATCAGTGGAGACACCTAATTTGTCTACCCGACAATGTTTCTCACCAACAGAAGGTAAACAAGTTGTTATGAGAGTGAAACCCAAGCTTGAAAGTAGTTTAAGAGATAATGATCCAAAGTGGAAATAATTTATTTTTTATACATAGATGATGATTTTAACATGTAGAATATTCCACCAAGTTTCCATAGAAGTATGATAGAGCTTATGGTGATGAGTGGACTCCACTCAAACAGTGGGTCGATTTTGAAGAAGTTCAGTTTAGGACAAGGTTGTCCAAAGGAGTTGTAAACTAAATGACCATTATAGGATTTATGTGATATTTTCTTAATTTCCATGATTATGGTGATGTTGATAAATGGTCAAGTATGGCTCATTTATGTTGATTAGTCGAAGGGTAGTTTTGGGGCAATTAGAAGTAATCTTTAATAAAGTTTACATTATAGGATCTACAGGGAAGAGTTAGGAGGTGATTCAAGTTGTGTTGGAAATATAATTAAGAGATATTTATATTGATATAATTTTTTTCTCATGATTATTACTTTTGATATGGTTATAGATCAGTTTGTGGGAAATAAGATCTCCTATTTTTCGGAGAGAACTACTTTTTTTTGAAAGATGGAATTGGTTATTGCATGAAATGGATTGATTGATGCCTTATATAATCTAGAATGTGAATATAGATGAATTTTAAATCCATTTAATCCATTTTGAGTTATTTAAAGTGTCGGGAATGGTGTTAATCAATTTCATTTGTAAACCTACATTTTAGGCGGTCTTTATTTGGTAAAGGAAAAAGTAGTTGTGGTTTGAACTAGTGATTTTTCCATGAGATAAAAATTGCATAGATGTGTTATAAAGGTTATGTAATTTCAATTTAGTGGTCAAATTCCATATTTTAGGTATTACTAGGTGAAATTGAGGCCAAAAATTAAAGATAGTGTACTTGAAACAAGTGTTTTATAAAGGCAATGAGCCACTTGGTCCTTTAAATGAAATAATTTGATTGGTTCATGTAAATTGTGACCATGGATGATGTTTAAATTTCATTTTAAACATGTGTGGTGAATTTTAGATCTTTACTAAAAAAATTTTGTTAGGGGAGTTTTCTCATTCCAATGATGGAAGTTTGAGGATTGTTGGTGCATGGATGAAGGGTTTTGGCTAGGCCGACCTATATGGGTCAATGGTGAATGTTATAGAGATTCTTATGGGATTTTTTTTAGGCTAGTTTGGTTGATATAAAGGAAGGAAACTGACCTCTTTTAATTTAAATCAAGGAGAGGCTATGAAAGTGATGTTTTTGGTATATGGTTGTTAATATTTGGAACCCCTTTTATCTTAGTTTGAATAAACCCTTGCTACAAATAAAACCCCTTTCGACCTTGCCCAAAACCCCTATAATTTCATTTTAGGCCAGTTGATGGTATTCTTTTCATGAAGAGGATTTCAGGAAGAAAAGATGGTGAAGTTTCTTTGATGGAGAGTTGAAGAAGGATGGAATATTTAGTGTCATGTATTTGAATGTTAATTTCATAGAATGCTTATGTCATTACAGATATTTTGAAGTATTTACAGTGTCGATATTTAGTCGAATTCATTTGAAATTAAGAATATATTCTTATGTATTCATGAGATAAGGTTAATTGTATTGGTATCTCTTGATTATATCTTGTTGACTATTATTGAAGACATCAATTCATTGTGATCTGATTTTAATATCAATAAAGAGTGGTGGTGTAATTTTAATATCAATAAAGAGTGGTTTTTGGTATATCTTAGGATCCTTTATTTAATTATGTTTCATGGTGAAGTATATTTGGTTATGATAGTCGACTAATATATGTGTTTCATGAGCATTTGTGTTTGATGTTTGAGGTATAGAGTGAAAAAGTTTTTATTGGGGACTGATTAACCCCCAGTCCTTTTCACTTCAACCAATAAGGATATGAGAAAAGATTCTAAGAATGTAGGGGTAAGGAAAAATTATGATGTTATCATGCATTTCAAGTATGCTACTGATTGTAGTAGATAAGAAACATTGTCCTATAGGTTCTTAAAGGAGATTGACAATAGTTATATAAACTAAGTTTGACATGTCTCGGTGGCACTTTACTCTAGCATAGAAGATGAATAATGAATAACAATGCCTATTAACTAAGAGGTGGACCTAAAATGGTTGTAGATCTTGTGAAGGTGAGGAATGATTTGTCACAAGGTATTGTATAGTGTAATAAGACTTAAACCGAGCCCTACATATTTGATGAGGCATATAGATTTGATAAGATAGCATATGGAATAAAAATTTCATATTGATCCTTGCATAATAATTCTAGGTGATCAAGAAGATAGATGAGTATAATAAATGATGTGAGTAGGTTTCTTAACAAGGGGAGCTAGGTGAACATATAAGAAATTCATTATCTCATATAAAGGAGGATCGTAATCTTGAAAAGACTACTCATGAAGAGGAAATAATTTGACCCCACCTACATGCTTCAAGAACAAAGTATCTAGCCTAAATGGATCTAGTTGGACATCTAAGAAATTCATTATCTCATACAAAGGAGGTTCTTAATACTAGAAAGACATCTCAAGAAGAGGAAAGAATTTTACCCCACCTACATGCTTTAAGAACAAGGTGTCTATACTAATTCATGCATATCTAGGTAAATAGTATAAGCTCAAGGGGAGTAACAAGAGATAGTTTTATGGATTGTTTGAGATTATTTAAATGACCAAAGTTGCGCCAAAGTGCATTCAATGTATATCTTAGGGTTCTATGCTCTAAATCAATCAAGCAACATGAAAAAGAAGAAATGAAACCATTTTCATAGTGGGAGCTAGTTCATCATTTCAAGGAAAAAAATTTAAGATAAAAAAATAGCACGAGAAACTATCTAAATATGATAAGGTTGATTGGTGAGTAAATCTATGCATTCTTTCAAGCCATTTCGACAAGATAACATGCCTAATCCAAGGTGGAGCTTATTGAGGTAAGAGTATGTTTTATCAATGATTATTTCCATGTTGATCATGTTATTGATTGTTTGAACCTTTGTAATAAATGTCAAAGGGGAGAGAGTGCTATAAAAACTAGACATGGATGCTCTAAATCATTTGGTATGGTTGTTTGCTTGCATCAAAGGTTTCGAATTGTTGCCATCAATGAAAAAGGGGGATTGTTAAACCTTGGTGCATTTATGTTGGCATTAATGTCGATGGAATTAATGGAAAATATGTGAGTGGTGAAGTGAGGCTCAGTTTAGGTACATGAAGGTTGATTGGTAGTTCCTTATCAATGGTGATTAGGGACATGAAGGTTTATTAAGCATTCAAGATGGTTTCAATGTGTTATAGGTATGATCGGTGAGGTAGGATCCCACTTTGGAGGTATGGATATTATTGGTGCGTTTGGATCAAGTGTCCCATAGGTCCAAAATTATGTCTCTATCATGTGTAAGATATTTTAGAGTGACCATCAAGTCAAGTGTTAGGAGTCATAGTTGAAACTAGCTCATTTAGGCTTAATTCTATAGCCTAATGAGGTGTAAGAGATCAATGTAGGTCATTCCAAGCCTAGGTGAGCATGTTAGAATCCTAGGAACACTCCCTAGGCCATATATGAGCATCTACAAGGCTTACTTTATCTTTTGGAGGAAAAATTCAAATTCTCACCAAAACTACCTTTAAGAACTAGCAGTGGAAGCTGAGGTAACCGAAATTGATCTGGGTTGTACAAGCATATTTATGGGAAACAAATCTATGGAGAATATAGAGGGTGTTTTTGGTGTTCTTTATAAATTTCATCAAATTTTGAAATGGAATTATGAAGTTATTCAAGTTTTACTAAAATTGATTTATGGAGGAATGCAATTTGAGAACCCTATCTTCAAAAAAACAAATAATCCTTCATATAAATAAAATAAGTAATTTTTGAATATAACTCCAAGCTTGAAATTTTGTAAAATTTTTGAGTAAAATTGGATAAGAAACAAATAATTTCTATCTATTTTACTAACACAATTGTTCTCTCTCCAAACCTCCCTCCTAGAGCAATATGAAAGAAATGAAGTTTGAATTCATCATTTAAATTTTTCAAGTTGTGTAAACACTTCATGGTTTTAAACGAATCCTTATATATCAAAATGGTGGTAGGTTTGCTATCAAAGCATAATTGTGTTATATGGAAATGTTTTGTTTATGCAAGTCTTGCATATTCAGTCTTGTTTTGAAGACTCCAAGGTGAACCACCAAGTGTGAAAACTTGTGCTCAATTTATAATCATTTCTCTAAAAGTTTTCCTAGTATTTACTTTGGTCATCTGATGTAGACTCGGTCTATTTCCTCTTACCACCAAAGTGCAATCACACAAAACAAGTGATGAATGCTTAGAAGGTACTTGAAGGTCATCTAAATGTTATGACTTGAGAATTGAGATAAAAATTGAATATGAAAACATTATATAGGTCATAAATGAATGGTTTATGCTCACAACTACCTTGTTGAGGTGATATATTTTCATAGCCTTGATTTCTCCAATAATGTCCTCAATTGGACTTAACAAGAGGATTGATTCCTGAGTTGTGTTTGTGGATTTTCCATTACAAACCATTCCTTCAAGCTATGAAGATGGTGTATAGGCCCTCCTAGAAGGTTACACAATATGGATGGTTCTGTAAGTAGAAATTTTTTCTAGTAATAAGTATCCAATTCATGTCTTGCAGCTTGTTATTTCAACAAATAGTGATCTATGTCATAGATTTTATGTTCTCATGTTGTAATCCCTCAAGATTGTGTGTGTTTCAGCATGGAAAATGACCAAAAGGATGTTTTTCTTAGAAAAGTGCCTTAGTTGCATTGGTAAAATAGGTTTACTTGGGAAGGAAATTCATTCTCTTGAAGTCAAGGATTAATATTTTGAAACAATAAAGTAACATTGTGTTTGTGCTCAAATCATGAAAATGTCTTTAAAATCAATGTAAAATAAGGATTTAGGATTTGTGTAAGGACCTAAAATGAATTTTACACATAGTTTTATTGATATATGAGTGAATAAAAAATTAAGAGCCTCAAAATGAAAACCTAGGGTTTGAAATTTAAAACCCCAATCGTGCACAATACTTAAAGAATAAGAAATTTTGACCCTCTTGGTAAGACATCGGGTAGTATATAGATCTAGAAACTATAAAAATGGTTTCATCTCTCTAGAAATAATGTTTTTGAAGTATTGATTTATTGTGAAAGTTGTGATATCAACTAAATGGTATGATGCAAATCTATGCTAACAAAATAGTCGATGCTTTTCTTTCAAAGCTTCCTCATGGAAAAGGTTATAGATTTACTACCCAGTTGAATGTAGTAGATGATGTAGTGATAACACATAAACCTCTCCAAACTAATAAACTTATTCAAGATATAACATCATCATTACCGACTTAGAAAACAAGATACTTTTTCACATAATGTTCTCTGTTCTAAATTCACATAATTTAGAACACACATTCCTTTTCTAATCCATCACATAACAAAAACCATATGTAGCTGTAATGACTCGGTGTTATACCAATCTCTCATTTCATGACTTGGTTAAAAATGATCTCTCATGATAAATTGTACTTGTCTATATATGAATTATACTTTGTTTCATTTACCCTTTTTAGGTCATTCAATTATTACCATCTAAGATGCCTATTTGAGTATCTATTACCAATACCCATCTAAAATCTAGAAATCTTAGACCAGGTGACATGTGATAACATAACCAGATAGCTTGTGATAGTTTCAAAAAAATTAAACATGTCTACCATGTTTACATTCCTGACGTCATACTTATCGAAAGGAATATGTCTTTTGCCCCACTTTAACTTTTATCTAGATTAGTCTTCCTTGACTTCTGTCAACCAATTCCAGTCAAATTTTTACACTAAATAGGTACATCTCACATACACTAGTGTTTCAGCCTACTCATGGTGACTAAGGATAAGTAGACATACTTGAATCGACTCACGTTGATTCGGGTGTGTTTATTTACCCTAGGTAAACATGATTTGATTAATACACTTGTCTATATGCCTATCTTAGTTTAGAGTAAAACTGTGAACCAAAGTTCCACTTATGACAATTGAGTTAGAAGAGTTGAGTAGGATATTGAGGCATAGTGGTTGCTTCACAGTATCCACCTAATGACTTTCATCATTAAGTGGGTACTGTGCAACAATAACTATACTGCAACATCCCACTAAGTTCCTTTAACATAACTGACATACTTAATGATTCATTAGTTTAATTAACCTTCAACTTATTAATTAATTTAATTTACATGACACATCGTATCTAAGGAGGTCAACTAAGTTTGTATGATAATTCCTTTAAGAAAAGGATCGTAATGCACCTTTACACTAATTGAAGGTATGCAAGGTCATTTCTACATTCATGTTCATGATCTCATTATTCATTAGTCCTTAACTCATTGAGTCTTAAAATTAAATATGATTTTAGTAAGTAAGGACATCATCAAGTCTCTTTTGATTAATTCCATTATATGTGATACAACAGGTTATAAAGTTGTTAGATTAATTAATGATTTCATTACCTTTCAACATTTCCTATCTTTCTCTATTATCTTTCCAATTGTTTTGTTTTAAGGTTCTTAACTAGTATATCACTCAATCATTCTAGTATAGACATAATTGATCAACATAAGTTCCATCATTATTATCTTATGAACTACTATAAGTAGTGTATTACCCTTATGTCCATTTTAATATCAACTATATTAAACCAAAACATATAACTAAAATAGGAGGTACTAACTAGGTAATAATATTAGCATAATTCATTTTAAGTTAATTCGATACTATTCCCATCTCTCATTTAAGGACCAACATATTAGGATTATATCTAAGTATAGTTCATTATTATCCTGACTATAGTTGACATATACTTACTATACTATTTATGCAATTCTCATAACCTTAGTCAAATTACTAAGTCAAATGTTTTTATGATCTAAGTTTTGTAATCAGATTGCAAAAATCATACAGAGTAGATAAATAAGTCATCAATTTCCAATCACATCTCAAATTAATCAAAAAAGGAAAAATTATCTTTATTTAAACTTAATAAACATTTCACAAGTTTTGCACTCAATAATGTCAACTTTTCAAAGCAATTATAATCTATAAGGTTGTATGCCCTTTTTATTTTCAAACATTTTTCCTCTCAAAATCCTTTCATCATAATGTTACATCAGAATGAAATGAACTCAATCAGTAAAACAAGTGTAACTTTTTATAAGTCTTTCACCTTTAACTTTTCACAAAATCCATCTACACATTTTTTAGCATGTGTTGGTTCATGAGAACTGAGCATTTTAAGCACTAAACATTAAAATAGTATGCTTCATGTAACAATGTCATAAAAGGAACACTTTATTATTTATGAAAATTTTATAAGTACTTTAAGAACAACAAAATGGTGCTGCTCAAATGCCACAATGTCAAAAATAGAAATAAAGTCAATTAAGTCACTTTTGAGAATCAATTATCTATAATATAAGTTAAGTAATCTAACAAAGTTAAGTCCATCTATATTTCAGTCCTAAATTTCATCTCAACCATGAAAACATTTATAAGCTTACAACCGATTATTAAAGAAAGACTTAATAAGACAATCTAATAATTCATTCAACCATCAAAAGTATATTGATTAATCACTCAAGATATAATTTCCTTGATATTTTCTTACCAAGTCCTTATCACCAATCCATAAAAGGATATTATTAAAAGCAAGAATGATTCAGCATGAACCAAATATAAGCACATTAAATCTTAAATAGGATGATTATTCCATTACCCATGACAGGATGGTTCGAATATAAATGATAAAGAACCCAAAAAGAATCGGATATAAAATCTCAAAAGAATGAACTGAATCAAAATTGTTTAACCATAATTTTATTCAACCAAGTTGACCAAAAGATTCTTAAGTAGACTATGAGCTTTAAGTGGATATAATTCACAATTGATATCACTAAACAACTATTGTAACTAATGCTTTATAGGATATCGAATAAGAAGTTGCAGAACTAAGACTTGACAACACAACCTCTACCATTTAAAGATCATGGTCCCGAACTCAAAGTGTTGAGAAACATATACACTAGGAAATTCCCAAATTCCTAGTTCAATGTATTCAAACTAAAATACAAATACAATTTCCGACAAAAAAAATGATTAACGGAAAGGATAATGATTCGATAAGGAAAAGTTCCAATAAAAAAGAATAAATCCTCCAGATCACATTATTGACTCATTTTCATAACCTCAAATGGTAACTTGAATGATTTTAGAAGGATATCTCAAACAAATAAAATGCAGGTATCATCCCCATTTAATGTCATACATGAAATCCATTCACAATCTAACAAAGAATCGATTCTAAAGACAAGGAAAAACCATTCTACCAAAACTCATCAACATGTAGAGTTAAAAAGAACCTAAGGATAGTAAAGTTACACAACCCAATAGTCATTAATAAGAATACCTAGAATTAACAATATCCAAAGAGAATAAGTCTCCACCAACCCCGAAAGGGTGGTTTGATAAAAATAGTTACTCAAACTTAAAAGGAAGATAGGAAACCCTACCAAAACCCTTACCTTTTCCCTTGAAGAAGGGTTCAAGATAATCCCATAGTGAACACCCATAATGGGTTTAAACTAAATTTTGGAACAATAAAAGTATTGAAACTAGAATCAAAAGAGCATGGTCAATAAAACCCAAAACTAGAGGCCTTAAACAAAACAATCGAAATCGACATAATATTTTTCATTCCTTAACACTGTTTCACCAAAATAATAGATTCATAATCAGTATTCCTTGTGGGTTTTCAACCTTGAACCCGATATTTTATCTATATTTCCCAAAATATTGTAAACAATAATAGATATACAAAAAGAAACAAAAATAACATTGTATCAACTTCAAAATTATTCACAAATTCATATATTACAACAAAGTCATTTCTAACCGGTTTAAGCCCTATTTTTTAATGTATAACAATATATATACTAAAAACAAATTCGTTTTCTAACAACTAGAAACATATAATCACCATTATAACACATAGATAAAAGGAAAAGTGAGAATAACAAATTAATCACAAAACCAAAATCTCAACCTAAAGCATTTTGATGAAAGAGCAGAGTTCTTTTGATGTAAACATTAAATAGAGCAATTCATCTTAAGGAGTTAGAGCCTATCATACCTGGAAGTTCTCTCGAACTCTTTCCCAAGCTTCCAAATTTCCTGTGAAATTTCCTCATCAAGATTATCACCAAAAACTCCAACCATAACCTCTAAAAATCCCCATTTTCCTCTCATCTTACTTTATAGTTTTCACAATAAATTTTTGCGATTATTTCCACCATGCAATGGAAAACTTAAATTTTTAACAGAATCAAACTAATAGTTCAAAAAATGGAAAAACTACATGCACAGCCATAGAGCTCGAAAAATCAAAATGCAAAACAAAACCAATTCTTTCCTTTTTCCACCAAACCATTTTTCCGATTCCAAGGTTGTTTCTGCTCAAGGGTCGAGATTAATCAATGCGAGCTAGACTACTACGAGGCCTCCATTTTTCCCACCCACTTGCTAATTATATTTTAGTTACAATTATCAAAGATTAATGTCATGTGAAATAAATATTAGATGAATTAAATTTAGCAACAAGTCCCTCACAGACCAAGTCCTCGCTAAAATTGGCGACAAATAGTAAATGAAACATTTAAAATCCAAGACTACTTTGGAATGGTGTCACCAACCATTCAAGCCTAACTCATCATCTAAGCTAACCTTAGTCACCTTTAGGTTAAGTCAATGCCACCTAGGTTACAACCTTTGCCTTAGATAAAACATTTTCTTAGGACTTAGTAAATCCTTATTAATAGATTTGGGATTAGGTTCCTTAACATGATCTTCCATTTCCTTCCTTAGGGTAGTGTAATTTATTTAGGCTCTTATGTCAAATGCCATAGGTTATTTTTAGGAATTAAAATCCTTCCAAATAAATTTCCCGTAGATTAGGTTTAGGATTATATAAATAAATCAAATGTGTTTAGCTTAATTAGGTTCCTCACCATATTAACATACCATTACCTTCAAGTAACTTTATCTAAACAAGGTAATTGGATTGCATAGAAGGATGCTTCTTGGATGCCTGCAGATCTCTTATTATAAAACCTAGTATAAACATATATCATAAATAAGAATGTGTTACCCTAATTTAATAGAGATATGATCAAGTAACAATTCGATCATTGACATGCCCTAGTTCACCGAAATTCATCCAAGGTATGAATATTCCTTTCTTAGTAGTGAAATATATTGTGGAAAAAATTTAATATTGAAACTTAGGCCATTTATTGGCATAGTCCCATAAGACTAAATTTACTTCCTTTCACCTGTATACACATAATGTACTTCAAAGCTCAACATAAAGAGTACATGAAACAATTCAATATCAATCAGCATTTCCATTTATGACTATATCCAATTTAGAAGATAAAACATATCATCTACAACAAACATGATCAATAAGTTCTAAAGAGTATACCGTCTTAGAACAAGAATCACCTATCAACGTTTGTAACTTTATTTTACAAAGAAAACAAGAATGTCACCCATGAAGAGACATTAAATACATCCCCTTAAAAAGCATCATCATCCCGATGATTAAATTAGTCCACATTCATATTTAATAAAATAATCATAATTATAATTCATTTCTCCACAAAAATTTCAAACACTAAACTAATTTATAGAAATTCAAGTTTAAAAACTTATTACATCATAAAAAAATTCAGTTCTTGTAGGATAATTACTTGCCCAAAATGACAGAAATTAAAGTTAGTTTTCAATTAAAGTCTACAAATATATCAAAAATTAGAATTAATAATGTTCAAAAGTTGAGGAAAAGTGGTTTTCATGTCCTTAAGTTTTCCCATGCTTGCACTTTCTTCATTGAAATGGCCCCACTAGACCTTGCATTAACTGATTTCACAATTTCTCAATTGAAACCGACAAGTTTCCATCACTCTTATGGGTTTAACCATGATTATTCTTGGATCTTAGACCTATAAGGAATACCAATTTAATACATGTGATAAATCTGAAACATATTTCTTAAGCAAAGAAATATGAAAAACATCATGCATTCGTGATAATGCGAGAGGTAATGCTAAGTGATAAGCTACAGGGCTAATCACTTCTACAATATCGAAAGGTCCCATAAAATGAGGTGATAACTTGGTTTCTTTGCCAAAAGTAATCAAACTCTTTTTAGGATTAACACGTAAAAAGACTTTTTCACCAAGTTCAAATTTTCTATCGACCCTTTTCAAGTCTGCATAGCTTTTCTTCCTATCAACAACTTCCTTTAATCATTCACAGATTAATTTTACTTGTTCCATTTCAGTAAGCATTTCAAGTCCAATTACCTCTCTATCTTTGATTTTATCCCAACTAACAAGGGTTCTACACTTTCTTCTATATAATGCTTTGAAAGGTTCCATTTTTAGAGAGGAATGATAAGTATTATTGTATGTAAATTCAACTAAAGGAAGGTATTCTTCCCATTTGTATTTCTGGTCCATACAAGTACATTCTTAACATATCTTCCATTACCTGATTTACTCTTTCTATTTGTCCATTTTTTTTTTAGGATGATATGCAAAACTAAAATTCATTTTTTTCCAAAGGCTGCATTTAGTGTTTGTTGGAAACGTGATATCATTCTTGGGTCTCTATTTGATATAATCAATTCAGGTACACCATATAATCTGAAAATTTTATGGATAAATCATTTTGCTAAAATAGGCGAATCATCTTTAAAATTACCAGCGGTAAAATGTGTTACCTTTGTTAATTTTTCAACCACAACTAAAATAACATCATACTTATTTTTAGACATAGGCATCCCTTAAATAAAATCCATACTTATAACTTTCCATTTATACTGTGGTATGTTATGAGGGTGCATAAACAAGTTGGATGCATATTTTCAGCCTTAACTCGTTGGCTTTCTAGACAATGTGAGACATAACCAATTATGTCTTTCTTCATCCCTTTCTAAAATAAAAAAATTTACATCAGCAAGAATTTTTGTAACTCTAGGATGTCATGAATAAGGTGAATTATGAAATTTTTCATTAACTTTTTCCTTAACTCATTTTCTAAGGGTACATACACCCGACTCTTATATCTTAAAATTCCTTTATTATCAAAGCTAAAACATTTTTATCTTGCATCATTAGAATCTGCAAAGCAAGTGTTGTTTTTACTTGCTAAAAATATAAATTAGAGTTCATGGCATTCTTAACTTCATCCTTAAACTGATTTTTCAAAGTTACAAGTGCGGAAATATGTTTCTAATGACTTAGTGTATCTACCAGTCAATTTTTCATACCCTTGATGTAACTTATGTCAAAATCATATTGAGACAAAAAATATAACCATCTTTGTTGTCTAGCATTCAAATTTGGCTGGGTGAAAATATATTTCATCCCAAGGTAGTCAATTTTTAAATCAAAGGGTCTACCTAAGAGATAATGTCTCCATAAGTTTGTAGTGCATGAACTATGAAAACAAGCTCTAGGTCATGGGGAGCATAATTCAACTCATGTAGCTTGATGTTTCTACTCGGATAAGCTATAACATGATTATTTTATAGCAATATACCTCTTAATACTTCTTCAAGAGCATCTATAACTATTGTAGAGCTCCTATTTGGATCCGAAAAGTCAAAATAGGTGCTGAAGTTAGATGTTATTTTAGTGTTTTAAATGTTTCTTTTATTTATCACTCCAAATAAAAAAATTCTTTTGTAATGAATTAATTGGGGTAACAACCTTTGAAAATTTCTTAATAACTTTTTTGTAATATCTAGAAATCCCCATGAAGCTTTTGACTTCATGAACATTCTTAGGTGTTGGTCATTCAATTATGGCAGCAATCTTTGATGGATCAATTGTTATTCCATCTTTTCTTATGACATGTCCTAAATAATGCACTTTTGTTTCATAAAAGGAACATTTTGAAAATTTACCATATAATTTTCTCTTTCTCAAAATATCAAGTACAATCCTTAAATGCTCATTGTGCTCCTCTATGCTCTTCGAATATATAAGAATGTCTTCCAAAATACAAGCACAAACTTGTCCAATTATTCTTGAAATATATTATTCATCAAATTCATGAAAGTTGCAGGTGCATTTGTTAAACCAAAAGGTAAAACAATGAATTCATAGTGTCCATACCTTGTTCTAAAAGTTGTTTTATGAATATCCTCATCCTTAATTCTCAATTGGTGATAATCGGATCGAAGATCTATCTTTGAATCAAATAATGTGCCATGATCCGATCAAACAAATCATTAATCCTAGGAAGAGGATATCGGTTTTTGATTTTTGTTTTGTTTAACATTCAATAATATATACAAAGTATAAGTGTACCATCTTTAGTTTTAACAAAGATTACCAGTGTTCCGCAAGGTGAGACACTCGGTCTTATCAAGCCTTTAGAAAAAAATTCTTATAATGTGCCTTAAGATCCACTAACTTAATCATATTTATGCATTAAGGTTCCTTGGTTTTTTTTTATTGTGAAATCAAATTCTCATTTTGGCAGAATACCAGGTAGTTCTTCCAAAAGCACATCACTAAAATCTCTTAACAATGGGTACTTTTCCAAGAAATTATTACCTTCTTCTAATGTTTCATAAATTTTTACTGTATATAACATGCAACCTTTATTCTTGGCCTTCTTAAGCTGCATAACTGACAACTTCCTAACTAAAATTTCTCATTTTACCCCTTGAATGTCTGTTGTTTTCTACAAATCATCAAGACATCTAATGTGTTTTTCAAAATAATCAACTTTTTCTTTATGTTCAACAAGCCAATTTATGCCAATTATGACATCATATGACCCTAAAGGAGCAACATAAAGGTCTACTTCTGTAGTAAAACTTGGTAATTCTAAGGCTGCACCAAAAAGACATTTACTAATAGTATGGACAACATTATTACCATAATGAATAGTCCAAGATTTTTCCATTATTCCATCTTTTCTTTTTAATTTTATAGCTAATTTATTAGAAATGAAACATTTTGTAGCACCAGTATCAAAAAGTATAGTAACAAGTGTACCAAATAATTTACTTGGCACTTCTATGGGTGTAGCCTATTTTTCATCTTGTTTATTAGCTACTACAACATGTATCTTATGATGTTGGTTGTTATAATCTTTCTTTAGAGGGAATTGATTTGCATAGTGATCCTTTCCATAGTTAAAACAACCCCTACAGTCCCCTTTTTGGCTCAAACTTATTTTTGGTCTTGAAATTATTGTTTTGATCTCCATAATTTTTCTATCCATTGTTTTTATTCCTTACAAAATTGTTGTTATTTGCGGTAGATTTATTTACTTTTTTTTCTTATTGTTATCAGTCACAAACTTGTTTTTAGTGCCAAAATTTTTCCATTTCACCTTCTTAGGTGCAAGTGATGAAGAAGAGTTGGTGATTTCCTTTCTATTCTCCTCTTTATGTGCATAAATTCCCTTCAATTTATGTTATTTCCTTATGGATTTTTCTATACGCCCTTCCATGGTGGTTGGGCTATGTACATCTACCTCTCCACCAATGAAAATATATAGTCCCATAATAAACTTGTGTATCCTAAAATTTTCGCTCGGTTTGGTACTTAGGGACATACTTGAGCAATTTTGTAAACCTCTCTTAGTATTTAGTTACAGTTAATTTTCCTTGTACTAAATTTTGAAATTCTGTCATTTTTATCATTATAGAGTTTTGTGCAACTTGATTTTCATGAATTAGCCCTTAAATTGATCCCATGTAATGTTTTCTTCTTCAATGTTCAGTTCATCCTTACAGATGTCCCACCTAGAGGATGCTTCATGGGAAAGTCGGGTAAGATCCACATCTTGCTTTCTTTCTTTTGAGAAGTTCTTGTTATCCAAAATTCACCCCTAGGGTAAATTTGATAACTTGAAGCTAGAGCAAACTGAAATGGTGAAAGGAAAAAAATTATATTTTTGGGTACCCCTTTGCTTTCCTCTAACTTTTTTTTCCAAATAAAATTATGAGTTAGTGAGAAAATCCACGTAAAAATCCATGGAAGCTGCAGAAAATTCATGGAATCCACAAAAAAGTTCACGGAAAATTCCGTGGAAGCCACGAAAAATTCCACGAGAAAAATCCACGAAAGCCGTAGAAAAAGCCACAAAAAAATCCATGGAAGCCATAGAAAAGTCTCTGCGAAAAAAGCTGCTTTGAACAAGTGTCACGTAAATCCACTATGGTGGTACAAGTAGTAGTGGTGCATTCCACCTCCCATATATTTCTCAACTCCTCTAGATGAACATTATGATCAGATTCAGAACCATTATGCTTACCCATATGAGCAGTGTTAAAATTAGTTTGGCTATGAAACATATTAGGAACAAGGGTATGCATACAATGACAATATTCAAATGGAGAACATTGATCTACTGGAGAAGATTCAAAGGATGGAGGTTGGCATGGTTCAGTCAAGGGCTAAAACACAAATGAAGGAATTCAAAATTGGTTATAGGTAATCTTGTCCGTGGAAAGGCCATTTTCTAAGACATTACACCCATAGGAGAAGCTTGATTTCATGGTTGGAATGCCTCCTCAACTTACATAGTGGACTAAGGATATTAAGGCTTATGATTTGGATACAAGAAAACCTTGTCAATGGGTAAGTCCACCACCTCATAGATTTTATTTTCCTCTTTCTCAATCAATATCATTACAACAGTGTCATGAGTCTAGTTTCTCACTTGCTTCCCCTAGTGTTGGATTCCCTTCTCCATATTCTATCCTTCCATCCCATCTTAATTTCTCTACCCTTTTCCTTCCAAATCCAAGTCCCCTCCACAAGAGCCAAAATTAATATCTTCCCCTCCACCAAAAATAAAGAAACAACTAGTAGAGACCCCACCCACCACTCCTCCCACTTTCCCGAGTCCATGTCGGGAAGAGACTCAAAAATCCAGTCAAGGAGAGCAATAAGAAGAAGATCCAAGAAAAGAAGAAATGATTAGAATCTTGGTGAGCTTGGCTCTTAGATTTGGAATTGAAAAGATTCCCTTGTTGGTTAAGCCTATGGAGGAGGTCAAAGTTGAAGAGCCAGTGGTGGCTAAGGCTGATTTTGTAGCAGCAGTGGAACAAGAAGATCAGTAGTCCATATGCTCTGAATGTAGTGTCCATGATGGAATTTTATTTGAGGAGAATGTTGATCCAATTCAAGCTACACAATTAGTCCAAGCGAGGGAAGAAGGAGCTACTCCAAATCCAAAAGAGGAGTGCATTCTAGTTGTGGAGGAGAACCATATAGTTCTAGAGGTTTCAAGTACAGAGTAGGCCACATAAGAACCTTCAGTTCTTCCTCCCACTTCATCCCCTTCAAAATCTGATGTCAAAGAAGAGTTTGAGATTTTAGACCTCATGTTTGAAGATGAGGGGAACCATGGTGAGAAATTTACAGATTAGGAGGACACCATGGAGGAGGTCAAACACATGTAGTAGGACAACGAGGAGGTAGATTATCTATCTAATTTGAAGGATTGCTTTGATGGTGAGGAGCCCGAGGAGATCACATCATTTGCTCCTCCATCATTTTCCTTCCAAGCACATGAGTCCACTACCATGGAGGAGAGCATTCAAGGACAACAACCTACACTTCATAACAGCCCTCTACAACCAAGGTTGGAGGATCCTAATCTTCCATGTTCTTCTCAGAAGGAGGAAGGAAAAGAGCATGAGGACCCCATCTCTTCCATACCATCCACCGAGGAAGGATTGTAAGAGGACCCCAATTTTGGAGTTAAATATCAGAGTAGCAGGAAAATTCAAAGGACCAAACCATGCCCAATCAAATACTTGGCTTCATTAGAGCCAAAAGATGATTTGCCACCAGTCATGCTTACTTTTGAGCATGAGGATGAGTTTTAAAGTACCAAGGATCAGCTGCAATGCCTCTTCAATCCAAATTTAGAGTAACTAGAAGAGTTATTTGGTTTATTTCTAGTTGATACCTTGATGATTTAGGTGGAGGATTTACCTCTTGTCCATTTTTCACTCATAATAACAGCCATGTTCAGCTCCAAATCATATACATGGCTTCCTATTTTGAGAAAGGGAAGCTACTTCTCCCTACCAATTGCAGGATTTGTTTGAGTTCCCTTTTCTTTCGGTTAGCATAGAGTAGGTAGGTTTTCTTTTAGTAAAAAGTTCTTGTGCACACTCTACATGTTCCACTTGGGGCATGTATGATCTTTCTCTTTTGTACATAGTGTGTTGTGGTGTTTTTTTCTCAGGCACGATACATCATAGGTAGCATTTGTTGAGATCAGCTCCGGTTCCAAAGTGTTTCAAGTGGCTTGAAGACCATACTTCAGATTTTCAAATCAGATTTGTGTTTATCAGGATGACTCCATGCCCAATGGATACTTCAAGGCCATTGATCATTTCACCTAACGGGTAGGTGACCCCGCTGAGTTGCCAAATCCGTTATCCAAAATTCACCCCGAGTGGTGAAATTGATAACTTGAAGCACGAGGAAACAAAAATGATGAAAGGAAAAAAATTTATATTTTTGGGTACCCCTCTTCTTTCCTCTATCTTATTTTTCCCAAACAAAATTCTAACCAGCTTAGTGAGAAAAGCCACGTAAAAATCCATGGAAGCCATAGAAAATCCACAAAAAAATTCACAAAAGCCATAGAAAATTCTACAAAAGCCGTAGAAAATTCTCGCAAAAGCCACGAAAAATCGGTGAAAAAATCCATTGAATTTGCGAGAAAAGCCATAAAACAAGTGTCGCAGAAATCCACGGAAGCTACACCAAAGGGAAATTGGCAAAATTGAATAAATTTGTCTTGCATGGTCCACGGACGTTGGGACATGAATCCTCCAAAAAGCCAAAATAGCTGACTACAAAGGAGATGCGGGTAGAGTTGGAGTCGGTGGCCCTCATGACCCGGTCAACATTGGGACAAGCGGATGCTAGAACCTGATATAGCCAAGATGCCCGCATACAAAGAAAAATAGTACAAATAGCTGCTCGCACTTAGAAGGCCATAATTTTAGCATTTCTCAAAAAAAATGCACAAAATTGGTACCATTGGAATCATGTTTCCAAGCTGAATGTACAAAAATCAAGAAATATAGAATTTTATGAACAAACAATGGATATTACGTAGAAAGCATGCCCAGATTAAGAATATTTTTCTATTTGGTAGTTAGGATGCATTTAATGGAGCATGGGCTAACATTTCTCACTACTACAAGTCATGGGACAATATGGGGAGAATTTTCCAAGAAACAAAACATCATTTCACCCATTTATGACAACTTGCAAGTGGTTGAAAATACAAATTCGGGATTACAATTCTCTCTCTCCTCAATTCTATAAATTGTAATCTTGGGCTCATTTGTAAAGGAGTTGGTCATTTTTCTCTCCTCCCCCTCTCTCTTTCTTCCCTAGGGTTGAATGTGGAGCTTAATCCTCCTCTCTTTTCTTTGTAATGTCATTTCTTTCCCCTTGCCCACTAATGATGTACTATGTGAACTCATGGAGCAATAAAATTTGTTTCATGATGCATTTTGTCCATCCTTTGCTTATTTTATTGTCTCTTCTTGCCTCTCACCATTGCAGGGTATATTGTGCATATCTCTTGATGTCTATTGCAAGTTTGGGATCTATGTTTATTGGTTTGAAGTGTTGTTCCATGTGAAATTTATCTTTGTTCGTGATTAATCTTGTCCCTCCTTTCCATTGCTCACCTCTCTTCACTTCAAGCGCTTCATATTGTGATCAACACCCCTCCTTTTTTGGTGTATCACCACTTTAGTGTAGGTTTTGTTTTCATGCACTTTCTCTCCCTAATCCCTTGGAAAGTTAGATTAGGATTAGATAGTTTTCCTACATTAGAGTAGATTATGGTAGGTAGTTTACGAGCAGGAACCAACCTTCTCTGGAGGATCATCTTAAGTCCCGCAAGTCCCAAAGCTTGAGAGATGATTCAATGTTACCCAAAAACATCGGTTGCTCATTAACATAGGCATGAAAAATCTGAGGGTGTTATTTTTGGTGATATCAGTTCCTTATTGTAAAGTACATCTTCATTTCACTCAGCCAATTTTCAGCCATGTCCCCAAAGATGTGCCATAAAAATTGGTGGACTTATTCTTTTTATTTCATTAGTAATTTCAACTTGCAGTCTTGCCTTTTTATTTTCAAGTTGATTGGGTGCATTTACATTTGCAACATTATTACTGGCATTTGTAGCATTGTTATTTGTTTCATTATTGTTATGAACGCAAAGATTTATAGAATTAGCATTATTTCCTGGAGGTGGTTGATTGTTATTATCAACATCATCTTCCTCCTCTTCATTTTAAATTACTTTTGTTCGAGTACAACAAGATGATCTCTTGTGTCCAACAGGTCAGAAAGGATCTCATCTATTTTTTTTGTTGTAGCTACCTCTCCATCTAGAGGCGATTACTTATAGTACCTCCCCTTATTATAACCATTTTCTGTTAACAAGAAATTAAGTTTTTAATAGATATGGATTCAATAATTCCAAGAGTTCCAACCTTTAGCTCTAATACCTAGATGTAACATACTCATTAATGACTTAGAAAAAGGGGAATTTTTTTACATAATTTTCTTTATTCTAAATTAAAATAATTTAAAACAAACATTACTTTTCTAATCCATCACATAACAAAAACCATATGTAGTTGTAATGACTTGTTGTTATACCGATCTCTCATTTCATGACTCGGTTAAAACCGATATCTCATGTTTACTTGTTCTTGTGTATACAAACTATACTTTGGTTCCTTAACCCTTTTTGGTTAATTCAAGTGTTATTGTCTAAGAAGCCTATCTGAGTATCTTTTATCTATACCCATATGAAATCTTGCAATCTTAGACAAGGTGACATAAGATAGTGCCACCAACAACTTGTGATACTTTCACAAAAATTTTAAACATGTCTACCATTCATACATTCCTTGGTAGCATACTCATCGAAATGAATATGTATTTCACCCCACTTTAACTTTTATCTAGATTAGTTTTCCTTGACTTCTATCAACCAATTCTAGGTCAAAGTTTTACACTAAATAGGTACAAATCATATACACTAGTGTTGCATCCTAATCATGGTGACTAAGGATAAGTAGATATAATAGAATCAACTCATGTAAATTCAAGTGTGGTTATCTATCACCCTAGGTCAACATGAGTTGATGAATACACTTGTCTATATACCTATCTCAGTTTAGAGTAAAATTGTGATTTGAAGTTCCACTTATGACAGGTTGAGTTACGGGAGCCGAGTAGCATATTGAGGCATAGTGGTTGCTTCACACTATCCACCTAGTGAATTTCATCATTAAGTGGGTATTGTGTAGCACCAACTACACTGCAACATCCCACTAAGTTCCTTTAATGAAACTGACATAATTAATGATTCATTAGTTTAATTAACCTTCAACTTATTAATTAAGTTAATTTACATGACACATCATATTTAATGAGGTCAACTAAGTTTGTACAATAATTCCTTTAAGAAAAGGATCGTAATGCACCTTTACACTAATTGAAGGTATGCAGGTCATTTCTGCATACTTAATCATGATCTCATTATTCATAGTCCTTAACTCATTGAGTCTTAAAATTAAATCTGATTTTAGTAAGGACGCCATCAAGTCTCTTTTGATTAATTCCTTTATATGTGATACAATGGGATATAATGATATCAAATTAATTAATGATTTCATTACCTTTCAACCCATCATATCTTTCTCTATTATCTTTCCAATTGTTTTGTTTTAGGGTTCTTAAGTAGTAGATCATTCAATCATTCCACTATAGACATAATTGATCAACATAAGTAAGGTCCATAATTATTATCTTATTAACTACTATAAGTAGTGTATTACCCTTATGTCCATTTTAAGATCACCTATCTTAAATGAAAAACATACAACTAAAATAGGAGTTACTATCAAGGTAATAATATCAGCATCATTCATTTTAAGTTAATTGGATACCATTCCCATCTCTATTTAAGGACCAACATATTAGGATTATCTCTAAGTATAGTTCATTACTATCCTGACTATAGTTGACATATACTTACTATACCATTTATGCAATTCTCATAACCTTAGTCAACTTACTAAGTCAAATGTTTTTATGATCTAAGTTTTGTAATCAGATTACAACAATCATACAGAGTAGATAAATTAGTCATCAAATTCCAATCATATCTCAAATTAATCAAACAAGGAAGATTTCTCTTTATTCAAACTTAATAAACATTTCATAAGTTTTGTATTCAATAATGACAACTTTTCAAAGCAATTAAAATCACTAAGGCTTTATTCCCTTTTTTATTTTCAAACATTTTTCCTTTCAAGAGCCTTTCCTCACAATGTTACATCAGAATAAAATGTACTCAATCAATTAAAAAGTTCAAATTTTTATAAGTCTTTCACCTTTAACTTTTCATGAAATCCATCTACACATTTGTTAGCATGTGTCAGTTCACGAGAACTAAGCATGATAAGCACTAAACATTAAAACAAGATATGCTTCTATCAAATAATGTCATAAAAGGAACATTTTTATTTATGAAAATTCTCTAAGTACCTAAATAAGAACAAAATTTCCCGCCCAAAATGCCACAATGTCAAAAATAGAAAGAAAGTTAATTATGTCACTTTTGAAAATCAATTATCTATCATAGAAGTTAAGTAATCTAAACATGGTAAGTCCTTCTATATTGCAGTCCTAAATTTCATCTCAACCACGACAACATTTATAATCGCAACCAATATTAAAGAAAGACTTAATAAGACAATCCAAGAATTCATTCAAACATCGAAAGTATATTGATTAATCACCAAGATATAATTTCCTTGATATTTTCTAATGAATTCCTTATCACCACCCATAAAAGGATATTGTTAAAATAAAGGATGGTTTAACATGAATCAAATACAAGCACATTAAATCCCAAATAGGATGATTATTACAAACAATGAATTGATAAATGATAAAGAACCCAAAAAGAATTGGATATAAAATATCAAAACAATGAATTGAATCAAAATTGTTCAACCATAATTTTATTCAACCAAGTTGACTAAAAGAGTCTTAAACATACTATGAGACTTAAGTGAATACAACTCATAGTTGATATCACTAAACAACTATTGTAATTAATGTTAAAGGATATCCAATAAGACATCGCAACTAAGAACCGCATAGAAAACATGAATGGTACTATTTAAAGGTCACAGTCCCAAAGTAAAAGTGTTGAGAAACATATTCACCGGGAAATTCCAAAATTTCTAGTTCGTTTATTCTAAATAAAATACAAACACATTTGTCGAATGTAAAACAAAAATTATTAACGGAAAGGATAATTATTTAATAAGGAAAATTCTAATCACTAAATAATAAATCCTTTAGGATCACATTATTGACCCATTTTCCTAACCTCAAATGGTAACATGAATGATTTCGAAGGATATATCAAAGAAATTAAATGCAAGTATCATCCACATTTAATACCGTATGTGAAATCCATTCACAGTCCTAACAAAGAATCGGTTACGAGACAAGGAAAAAATGTTCTACAAAAACTCATCAACATACATAGTTCAAAATAACCAAAGGATAATAAAGGTACATAACCCAAAGTAGTCATTAATAAGAAGATCTAGAATGAAAAATACCCAAAGAGAACAAGTCTCTAGCCAACCCCAAATTGTGGTTTGATAAAAACAATTACTCAAACTTAAAAGGAAGATAGGAAACCCTACCGGTAACCCTTACCTTTTCCCTTAAAGAAGAGTTTGAGATAATCCCATAGTGAACACCCAAAATGGGTTTAAATTAAATTTTTGGTCAATACAAGTATCAAAACTAGAATTAGAAGAGAATGGTCAAGAAAACCCAAAATGAGAGCCTAAACAAAACATTCAAAATCGACATAATATTTTTCATTTCTTAATACCTGTTTCACCATCAAACTGATTCGTAATCGTATTCCATGTAGGTTTTCAACCTTAAACCCAAATTTTTATATTTATTTCCCAAAATATTGTAAACAATCATATATATATATATATAAAGAAATAAAAATAATGCAATATCAACTTTAAAATTATTCACATATTCATATATTGCAATGAAGTTGTTTCAAACCGTTTAAGCCCTATTTTTTTAATTTATAAAAATATATATACTAAAAAAATTCATTTTAACAACCAGGGATCATATAATCACCATTATAACACATAGATACAAGGAAAAGTGAGAACAACAAATTAAACACAAAACCAAAATCTCATAAAGCATTTTCAAGGAAGAGTAGAGTTCTTTTTATGAAACCGTTAAATAGAGAAATTCATCTTAAGGAGTTAGAGCCTATCATTCTTGGTATTGCTCTCGAACTCTTTCCCAAGATTCCAACTTTCCTATGAAGTTTCCTTAGCAATATTTCCACCAAAACTCCAACCAGAACCTCTGAAAAATCCCCATTTTCCCTCTCATCTTCCTTTATAGTTTTCATAATAATTTTTTTCCATTATCTCCACCATGAAATGGAAAACATAAATTTTTAACACAACTGAAATAATAGTTCAAAACATGGAAAAACTACATGTAAAACCATAGAGCTAGAAAAATTAAAATGTAAAACAAAACCAATTATGTTATTTTTCCACCAAACTATTTTGTCGATTTCAATGCAATTTTTACTCAAGGGTCAAGATTAATCAATGCGAGACAATGACTATCGTAGGCATCCATTTTTCCCACCCACCGCCAAGTAGATTTTAGTTACAACTATTAGTTAATGTCGTGTTAACTAAATATTAGCATAATTAAATTCAAGAACCATTCCCTCACGTACCAAGTCCCGACCAAAATTTATGATAAAAATTTTAAATGAAACATTTAAAACTCTAGTACACCTTTGGAATGGCTCCACCGACCATTCAAGCCTAACTCTCCATCCAAACTAACTTTAGTCACCTTTAGGTTAAATCGATGCCACCTAGGTTAGGCATCATTTGCCTTAGATAAAACCATAGCTTAGGACTTAGTAAATCCTTATTAATAGATTAGGGACTAGGTCCCTTAACATGCACTCCCCATTTACTTAGGGTAGTGTAATTTAATTAGGTTCCTATGTCAAATTCCATAGGTTAGTTTTAGGAATTAAAATCTTGCCAAATGAATTTCCCTATGGATTAGGTTTAGGATTATGTAAAAATCAAATGTGTTTAGCTCCATTAGGTTCCTCACCATAACTAGCATAACATTACCTTCATGCAACTTTATCTAAACAAGGTAATTGGATCACATATAAAAATGCTAATGGATGCCCCGACAATCTTTTATTATAAATCCAAAGTATACAAATTTATCAGAAATAAGAATGTGTTACCCTGATTTATCGATATGATCGAAGTAACAATTCAATCATTTACATGCCTTGGATCACATCAATTGATCCAAGGTATGAATATTCCTTTATTAGTAATGAAATAGATTGTGGAAAAAGTTTAATATTGAAACTTAGGACATTTATTGCACACAGTTCCATAAGAATGAATTCACTTCCTTTCACCTGTATACACAGAATGTACATCAAATTTCAGCATAAAGAGTATATGTAACAATTCAATATTAACTCAACATTGCCAATTATAACTATATCCAATTTATAAAATAAAACATATCATCTACAGAAAACATGATCAATAAGTTCTAAATAGTATACCTTCTCGAACAAGAATCACCTATCAACATTTTTAACTTCGGTTTACGAAGAAAGAAATAATGTTACCCATGGCAAAGGCATTACGAGAAGACATGTTCCTTGTGCATGAATGCGCTCACCCCTAGTTTTTCCAAAGGTTTTCCAATATTTTAAGATCCTAATAGTTGAATAAGGATGAATGATGCTAAATGCTATAGCTTTTTATGTTCAAGCAATGAGTGTTAACAATTTACATCATATAAACCTTGGTTATCCGATTGAATGCTTTAACAACATGTTTAAGACTTATCACTCGATTTTGTAAATGTTGTATATTCCTTATGAACTCAAATGTAAAATGGATGCTAAACCTGGAGAGTGTGAAGTTTTGAAAAGAGGTTATAAAATATAGTTGAGGTGTTAAGTAATGTCCTTTCGAATGTGATTTCTACAGAGTATTATTACAGTTAAAAAAAGAAAAGCATAAGTTTTTGATACTACTAAGACAAACCTATGGAAGTTACATGTCAAAGTGGCGTAAGACTATCTTGACATATTTGTAATCTCAAAATTTTGGTAGCAATCTAAATAATATTCCACACACACCTCAAGCATACAAGGAGTCAGATCACGTCAAGTGTTTTAATCATCTTCTTGACAATGAAATTACATGAAGTCAATTAGACTTATTTGTACATATGACCAAAATAAGCTAATCTATTTGAATGGTCCTTGAAGTTGAAGTTGAAGGGTCAGATTCTTATGTCTCTACTACCTACAAAAATCAATTTCAGAGCTTTTACTTGGTTGTTGAAGCATGTAGGGTTGCTGAAATAGGTTGAATCTTGGAGGAAATTTATAATGTATACGAAGATAGATGAGCACATTGGAGATATAGATGTTGTTAGGGTGATCTTTGTGATATGAAATAAGTAAAGATAGTTATAAGAAAGTGAGTGTATCATCTTCATGGAGTAGAGAATATAATTCATATTGCAAAACCACATTTAAATACCTAATATCAGTGTATGATCTAAAGAGTAGATTGATGTGTTGAGAGATAAGTGCAAATGAAGTAATGAGCTGAAATAGAGATCACAATGTGTTGATGTAAGAATTTAAGCTTATGGTGATAAAAACTTCCATGTTCAATGTATAAGTTATAGCTCATAAATTTGAGATTGAGATTCCTTGCAAGTAGGTTCTTGCAAAACAACAGTCAAGTGGGTTCTTAGAATTGAATTAAAGTAGGTGCTTCAAAACCGGAGTATAAGCTTGTGGTAAGTGATCTATGGGATCCTCACCGAGAAAACTAATCTATGATTTTCTTAGAATCAGTTACATAAATTCCATGGCATGGAGAAAATAAGATGATAACTCATTTGCATGAAACAGAGCTCATTTGTAAAAGTTATGGCCTCACTGAAATTTTTTGGGCAACCGGCAAAATTTGGGGATGTGTGCACATGTGGACGCACGTGTTCTCACCACCGGAGAACTTGAAATGTAATACGTGACAAATATAGGTGATGGAAAAAAATTGGAACGTTGGTCTTTGACACTCTGCGATGAACAAGTGGGCCATGTTATTTATTGGTCAGGGGGCCTTAGCCAAGTTTGACACACTCAATTATGGAGGGGTGTCTTTGCCTCCTTCATTTCATATTGATATAGTAGAGCTCTTGTATATATCTACATTGTATGTCCACAATATGATGTATGGATGACTAATACCTAAGGCAATTTAAATTATAACCTTATCCCTCCACATTACATGCTTAAGCCAATTAAATCCAACACATTTCTCCAAACTATCATTTATTAAAATATCCATGCATAATCCTTGCAAATTAACAACCCTTATATCTCCACGCAGTCACCCACATTGAGCGCCCCATTGCATGGGAATAAGATTGCTTATAATCCAATTAAGCTTAACACCACTCCACCTTTTAAGCTCTCCTAAAATCCTTGTAGCGCCAAATGTGCGATTAAATCCCTTTACATAGAAATGAAATGCACCTGTGAGAGACTTGAATCATGATCTCTTCTTCCAAAAAGATATACCTTGACTGTCACACCATAGGAGTATGAAACGTTATAAAAGGAGGCATTTTGTATTTGAACAACATCATGACCGTGAGAAATATTGTTTTGCTCATAAATTGAGCTGGAGAAGGAATTTTGAGGTAATGTAAAAAGTGACTACTATTATTTTTGGAAGAGGAACATGATGAGAAGATTATATTCTTGTATAAATATTTGTAAATATTTATTTTCAATATTTTAATAGATTAGTCTCATTCAACCAGCACTGGAGATGTAGGCCACAAGTGCTAAAATACTTAATTAAGTGGTCCGCCAACCCTTAATTAATATGGTTCCATCACTATTATATAGGTTAAATACTTAATAATATGAAATACTTTTCTATTATTAAATATTTATACCTAGGTAATATATAGTAGGTAAGTATTTAATAATGTTAATCATTTATGTTTATATTTATTAAATACACTCACCTAGGTATATGTGTCAACCATTTAAGGTTGAAAAGGTGGGTAGGGAGACATAACCGATCACCTTATATAAAAAGGACTCTAGGTCCTCATTTGATATATTCGGGAAATATATCAAAGGTGTACAAATCAAGTGATTTGGTTTTATGCTTGGTAAATAGGGTTTTAAGGAGGAGGCGATTTTACTGGATGTAAAATAAGTTCTCTCAAGTAAAAGTTTATTTTCAAAGTGGTTTTTACCTTATTGGGGTTTTACACTATAAATAATGTGTCACATGTGTTATTTATTTCTGTAAGTATTTCTTTATTTACTTATGTTACGATGTAATGTTTATTTAAATATTTATTATAACATTATATAATATGTAACTTGATTAAATTCATATTTATTAGAATTCTCAAATTCTAATAAATATGGATAAACTAAGGAGGAGATTAAGCTCCATCAAAATAGGATTTGAATTTTTTCCATTGGAAGTGTGAAAATGTTGTCTCCTTTGTAGAATTCTAAAATTTATCTAGAATTTAAAATTACATGGCCTGGTAAATGTTTTTAAAAAAATTCATGAGGGCCGTAATAAGGGTTATATGTGTTTTTTTAAAAATATATATATATACTATAGTTTATAATTTTTTATAGACTATATGTTGTTTTTTATTTACATTATATAAATTATATACCTCTTTTTTAAAGTGAATATATTTTTACATTATAAATTATAATAGGTTAATATAATGTATTAAAATATAACCTCCCTAATATTATATAGAAGAAGAAATTCTAAAAATACACAACAAGTTTTGACTCCATTAAATTTGACGGTCAAATGACCATCATGACAAACCAAACATAAGGTAGTATGATGGTCATTTAAACATCAAATTTAAGTTGGTTGGATATTTGTCTACATTATTTTTTTCCAGAAATTTGAAGTTGTTTTGCATTCTTAGGGGTTTCTTCTTCACTTCTATATGGTTAGAATTTTTTTATATAAGTTTGGGGTATAATGCAAAGCCCTTTATATTGCAGGTTATTATTTTGATCATGGGAGGTTAATTAATATGCATTGTAATGACAAAATTAGTTATGATTAAATATTTTATGTAGATATATAAAATTTAGATATGTTTCTATTAAAAGTGTTGCTTTAGTTTATAAATATGTATCTAACTCTATGGTACATTGTATATTATAATGGGGTGTGTTTTACAGGTTCAAGTAAACAATGACATCCAACTATTCTGTCTTGACAAAACCTAGATCCTGAATGGAACCAACTACAACATTTGGAAGATCAAGTTCAAATCAAAACTTATGGTGAGGAAACTTTGGAAAATTGTTTCTAGATCTGAGGTTGCTCCCACTAGTCGTCAAACAACTGTAGATAACATGAATGCATTCTTGCAATGAATGAAGGAGGCTATTTCCATGATTTTGCACAATGTGAATGATGAGTACCTTCTACACATTGGTAATATCAAACATCCAAAAGAGGTATGGACGCAATCCATGCATAAAGGTACGTGTTTATCTAGAATTATTAAATTAGTTTTAGAAATGCTTACCACTCCTATGAAAGGTGATGAAAAAGTAGTTAATTTCTTAGACAAATTAAAAATATTAAACCACAATTAGATGGATGCAATTTTGATTTAATTGGTGAAAAATTAATCTAATTTATTGTTCAGTTAAATATACATGAAAGATTTAGGAATTTTATTTCTATCTTGAACTCTAAATATCAGAATGAAAATGATCTACTTGATTTAAATACCTTGAGTTCACTTCTGATACAGGAAGAGCAAGTGATGATGAACTTTGACTCTAAAGAGAATTCCTCTCAAGCACTTCTTGCTCAGAATTCAAATTTCAAACCTCATAAGCCCTTCTCAGATCAAAAATTTAGATCTAAATCTTCTTTTGTTGATAAGAAAAGTTTTTCTTTTGATCAATTGTGTGTTAGCTTTAGTGGTAAATGTCACAAATGTGGTAAATTTAGACATAAAAAGAAGATTGCAAAAATAAGAAACCTATCCATAAAAATAAAAACAAATTGTTTCTTCTAAATATAATTTAAGAAAAAATGATAGCTCTAATGATATTCCTAAAACTATTGCATTATATGACATGTTATATTCTTCCTCTAATTCGAATGGATTTTAGATTCTGTACATCAAATCATATGACCGGTGTTTCAAATTCTTTATTTGATCTTTGTGAAAATCAAAGAACATGTGTATCTTGGTGATAATCATTAGGATAAAATATTATTATCCCGATATTAATTATGCATAGTACAATTATTTAATTAATTTTATTAATTAAATAATAATGGTTATAATACAAACCATATTTTTGTTATGTATTGTTATATGGTTTCTAAACCATATTTATTTCTCATGGATGCTTTGTTATAGTTTTAATAGTATATTTGTATTTATTGATTTGTGCTTCCTGAGATATTGGAAGCTTGTGTATTTTGGAATTTGGTTGCACCTGTGCAACTTAATCTCTTGTGTGTATTTGGATGTGTAATATCTATAAATATCAGAGCCATTCTCTCGTAAGTTTGGTTGATTGAGATTAATAAAACTAATCGACTTCGCCCGCTTTTCTCAATCTACATTTGGTACCAGAGTGAATCAAGCTCCTGGAAAGGTTGGAGAAGGTTGTAGAGGAAGAAGGATTCGTGGAGAAGAAATTTGCAACATTGGAGAGCTAGTGTTGCCTCCAGCAACTTCCCACATCTCCCTGCAGACTCACAATCTCTTGTGTGTTTTCTAGGTAAACGTAAAGCAAATTTTTTTACCTTGGTGCCCTCTGCACCAGGAAAATTTGCTATTTGGAAGCTGTTCATTTTTAGAATATATATATATATATATATCCATTTTCCCCATTAGGGGTTTTGTCACTAAATTTAGTGACAGTGTTAGTCACAGCTAACACTTGCAGTTTGCTAAATCTGGGGGGGACTGTGTCAAGGTTTTAGACCGGGCTCTACACCAAGTTTGGTTGTAGACCGAGTTGAGGCATTACAATTCGTGCCTTTTTCTTATTCGACCAAGCCCGTACAAGGGCCTATCTCTACGTATTGGAGACTATTCAAATGGAATCCTCGCAACAAATAAATCCAACGACTGCACATAGTTTGAGACCCCCGCGTCCTCACGAGCTGCAAACAAAGGCAAACAATATAGAAGGTGCAACCCTATGTACCTGCACAAAGAAACAACAAACAAAACGATCACGGCCTACACAAAACAAGAAAAATGGTGAAGAAACTCAAAGGAATCCGCAAAAACAAAACAGAGGCAAACAAAACAATAAAAAGGAGATAAAGTGGCTGTTTTTTCAAGTTAGAAGATCCGTTTTGATGCAAAGCAAACCCTAAATCACCTCGACTACCACACATGCCACGTGGACTCCAACTCAGCTCTTCCAAATCGTATTTTTAATAGGTCAGATCATTTTTTTATTCATTAAATATCATTTGCTTCATTTGTTTACCAAGCGCTCATAAGAGCCAAGTTGGATAGTGAAAGCGGCTTGGGAATGAGAGGTGTGGGGTTCAAATCCTGCCCCAACACACAAAAATCCGTTTTTTGAAATTTAGCGGCAGATTTGGTGAAATTACTAAATTTAGTGGAAAATTTTGAATTTAGTTATAACTAACTAAATTTAGCGGAGGAATCCCTAATTTAGGGTAAAAAAATTTTTCTCCCATTCGGCCTAGTTTTTCATTTCGACATTTTTTGCAAAAGGAGACCCATCTAAAAATTACATTTTCAGCTTTTTTTTTGCAATTTTTAGCATTTTGGGTCGTATTGGGCTCAGGAGGCCACCAGGGCCCACAAAATAGAAATTTTTTCCTGCCATTCAAATTTTCCATTTTTTTGAATGTAAATTGTATATTGCAGTATATTGTACTAATTTATAGGTTGCCATAGTCAACTACAAACTTTGTAACTGCTCAGAAACTGGTAGAATTGTAATAAAAACAATAAAAATTGGTTCTATAACACTCACGAGATCCTAGATCTCATTCACAACATTTGGTATATACGGTGCCTCTGGGAAGTGCTTACAGGTAAAGCCGTCATAACTACTATTTCACTTAACGCCTAATATAGCTGTAACAATGTTGTCTGGCATCGTCCCTTTAAATCGACGGGAGTAATAAGGTCACAATGCACACACTATGAACCATCCCATCCGTCTGTGAACGATTGCACGACATAAATCCAGATTGAGAAATTATCCAAGTATATAGCAAAGTTATGCGCGCGTATGAGGATATTTCTTTGAGCCGGTGTCAATAATCACACAGACCCCATCAGTACTGTCTTGGTACCACGTATTGAATTATTTCATGTACGTTAATGCCTCTTTCACGTACCGCTGGGTATATAAAAAGGGCGAGCTTCTTCCACATACCGATGGGTATATCGGAAGGATGCATATATAGAAAGGTTTGGTATATCAAACTAATGGTATATATATTGGGAGACCTAATACCTGTAGTGATAAGAGCCAAACCCTATCAGTGATCTCTGCAAAATGGGCACCAATGCCCCTAATTTTTTTCTTCCGATTCACAATTGCTCGTAGGAAGAAACTATGCTACATGGAAGACAAAAATAAAGACATAACTTGAGTTTGAAGAGATCTAGTCTGATACAGTGAATGGTACTTTGACCGGATCAGCCACTGCTACAACACAACAACGATAGCTTGATAAAGTAGATCGAAGGCCAAACTCATCATCTTGTTTGAAGTGTCTGATGATGTGCAACCCCACATTCGAGATGCCAAAACAACAAAAGATGCATGGGATAAATTGAGTACATGATATGAGGCCAAGAAAAATAATGTCATACTTGAATTTGTAGAGTCGATTACATACACCGAAATTCAAGCAGAATGAGAAAATTGAAGCTTTCTTAAGAAGAGTTATAGAATTAAGGGCTTCACTTCTAGCCCTGGGAGAACCAGTCACAGATGATGCTCTTGTTCCCATTGTTCTAAGAGCACTCCCCTCTTCTTACCACATTTTTGTCACAACACTAAATGTGACAGATATGATAGTTGGTTTTGACAAACTGGTAAACCTACTGCAACAAGAGGAAGCAATGCACAATAAGGATGATGAAGAGGAGCAGGCACTGTCTTCACATCAAAAATGGAAAGGAAAAGGTAAAGGAAAACCTAATTCCTATAAGAAGTCCCAACATCAGAATCAGTATCATGGGGACAATCAATAGAAGAAGCAATGTCCAATTTGCAAAAGAGGACATGACTTAAAAGATTGTTGGTATAACACTTATAAGAAAGGTTCATCAAGAAACTCTAGACCACAATAACAACAATATTACAAGGGAAATTCTAACAACTATCATGGGTAGAAAAAGGGGAACTGGAAAAGAAGACCCCACCAGCAAGGTAATATTGTTGAGCAACAAGAACATTCAGACAATGAAGACTTCTTGTTCACTACTCGATCAAGTGAATCATCCACGTCATCTAGTGATGTCTGGTATGTTGATTTAGGAGCCACTCGACATATGAAAGACCACAGAGACTAGTTCATTTCAATGAGGGACACACCATCAAAATATCATGTTTCGTTGGGAGATTATTCTTCATATACAGATTCGAGGATTGGGAACATTTCTCTACCCCTTGGTTCATGCAAATGTAGACTATCGATGTCCTATATGTGCCCTGGGTTGACAAAGAATCTTCTTTTATTTAGTCAACTCCTAGATCACAACCTAAAAATTGACTTTGATAGTCAATCCGATAAGAAAATGTGTTTGATTTGAGATAAATCAAGAGGCTTGAAAATAATTGCAAAAGCCTTCAATGTGGGATGCATGTTCCAACTTGATTTTGTTTATAGAGATGATCAAGCACTTGTGGCTAAAAATTCCACCTCAGCGAAGTTGTGGCATCAGAGATTTGGTCATGTTAGTTTCAAATATCTTGAAACACTTTGCCAAATAAATATGGTACATGGGCTACCTTCTCTTCAAAAGGATACGACATAAGTGTCCTCACCGCCTAAAGCAAGAAAACAACATAGAGCTTCGCTCCAAAAGAGTACATTTCGAGCTCATGGTAAACTTGACTTGGTTCATACCTATATTTTTGGTCCAATGTAGCCAAGTCATTCTCGGGTTCCAATACTTCATGCTTTGTGTTGACGATTGTTCAAGGAAAATGTGGATTTTCTGTCTCTACAAGAAAAGTGAAGCGCTTGAAACCTTCAAAAAGTTCAAAGCTGCAGCTTGAGAAATAAACTGGTCATCACATCGTAACCCTCTCGCTTTCGTATCGAGGGGGAATTCACCAGTGATGAGTTTAAAGACTACCTATAAATTCATGGGATTCGTTGAAAATTCCTCCTCCACACACACTATAGCAAAATGGTGTTGTTGGGAGAAGAAATCATACTATCACGTAAATGGTGTGATGCATGATCAATGATTATAGACTTGCAAAGACATTCGGCGTGTAGCAACAACAACAACAGTGTATTTTTTGAACAGTGCCCACAACTGCTCTTGATGGAATTACACCACAAGAAGCATGGTCAAAAAGGAAACCATCCATTACACACCTCAGAGTATTCGGGTGCAAAGAAAGCATGCACATACCCAAACAGAATAGAAAGAAATTGGACCTGAAGTCACAAAAACTCATCTTCATTGGGTATAGTGAAGAGACTCTTGGGTATAGATTGATGGATCCTATGACCAAAAAGTCTACATCAATAGAGATGTTGAGTTTTTCGAGAAGAAGGAAGCAGAGACTCCTCCTCCAGACTCGCAAGATGTATATTTTTCACCTATTGTAAAAATTGAAGCTAATGTTCCCTTAGAAGATAAAAGTGATGATGGGGATGATGGTGTTGATAAAATAGAACCACAACGCATGGGAACAGGTTCAATGTATGCCTAAATGGTGTACAAGTACATTACGAGATGCAAGATTGGATGCTCCACCGATACATCCACTTCTGACCACAGACTCATGAAAAAAAAACAAGAGAAGAAGTTAACTTTACTTTGATGAGTAGAGTTATTGAATCAGATGAGCCCTCTACAGTCTAGGAAGCCCTACAGTCAAAAGCTTGAAAAGATGCCATGGATTCTGAATATCAATCAGTGATGAAGAATAACACTTGGTAGCTTTTCGATCTTCCACCAGGGAAGAAACCCATTGATGCGAGATGGATATTAAAACTAAGTACAAAGCAAGACTGGTAGCAAAGGGGTATGCACAAAAAGAAGGCATTGACTATGAGGAGACATTTTCTCCCACAACTAAGATCAAAATGATCAGGATGATCTTTGCTCTAGCTGCTCAGTTTGGATGGAAATTTCACCAAATGGACATAAAAAGTGCCTTCCTAAACAGATATTTACAAGAAGAAGTCTACATGACTCAACCTGAGGGATATGTTGTACCTGGTCAAGAAACAAAGGTATGCAGACTCAGAAATCTCTGTATGGCCTCAAACAGGCACCCCGAGCATGGTACATCAAGATTGATGAGCATCTCGTACAACATAGATTTGTTAGAAATCCATACAATCCCAATCTCTACCTCAAAAAGTAAGGGGGAGATGGTGATTGTTGTTGTCTATGTCGATGATCTAGTCATCATTGGCAGTTTAGTGAGGATGATCAATACAACGAAGAAAGATCTTAATCGATCGCTCGACATGACCGATCTCAGCCGATGCACTATTGTCTTGGATTAGAATTGTGGCGTAAAGATAATCATATTTTTATTTCTCGATGAAATATACCAAGACTATGCTCGAGAAGTTTAGGATGATGGATTGCACACCAATTGCTACACCCATGGAGAACAAATTACAGTTATCTCATTCAGATCCATCTCTTGAGGTAAGTGCCACTCTCTATCGGCAGTTGATTGGGAGTCTCATTTACCTAACCTACACTAGACTAGATATCAACTTTACAAAGTGAGCTATCTATCTAGGTTCATGCAGAACCCAAAGTTTGTCATTAGAAAGCAGCAAAGTTCATTTTGAGATATCTCAAAGGATCGAGGATCTTGGTCTAGAATATAAGAAGAACGAAAACTTCTTCTTGACTCGGATATTCGATTCGATCATGCAGGTAACATTGATGATAGAAAAGCCACTTTTGGATTTGTATTCTTTATGGGATCCGAACCAATATCATGGGGAAGTAAGAAACAACACTTTTTTCTTGCTCTTCCACAGAAGTTTCAGTATCATTCTCAGAGAAGTCATCATGAAGCGATTTGGCTACGCCGCATACCGGAAGGACTTGGAATACCTCAGACAAACCGACCACCATGTATGTTGACAATGAAGGTGTACTCAAACTTGTTCGCAATCCAATTTTTCATGAGAGAAAAAAGCACATTGAGGTTCAAGTTCATTTCATACGTAAACATGTGTTGAAGCACAAAATTTAGGTTCAATTTTGTCTAACTACTGAACAACGAGCAGATATTTTCACAAATTCACTTGCACATGACAAGTTCGAGTTGTTCGAGAGAATTCCTTTCCTCATCTCTTCGCATAATGCGTAATTAAGGGGGAATGTTAAGATAAAATATTATTATCATGATATTAATTATGCATAGTACAATTATTTAATTAATTTTATTAATTAAATAATCATGGTTATAATACAAACCATATTTTTGTTATGTATTGTTATATGGTTTCTAAACCATATTTGTTTCTCACGGATGTTGTTATAGTTTTAACAGTATATTTGTATTTATTCATTTGTGCTTCCCGGATGATATTGGAAGCTTGTGTATTTTGGACTTTGGTTTCCCGTGAAACTTAATCTCCTATGTGCATTTGGCTGTGCAATATCTATAAATATTGCAGCCCATTCTATGTAAGTTTGGTTGATTAAGATTAATAAAACTAATCAAGCTTCCGCCCTATCTCTAAATCTACAATAACTCATCTTTAGAAGTAATAGAGAAAGTAAAATTAAAATTTTCTAATGGTGTGTTGAATAATGTTTTATTTGTTCCTAAGCTAAAAAGAACCTTTTATCATGTTCTCAATTAACCCATGATGGTTTGACTATTCAAATTTTAAAATATACTTGGTATGTCAAGGATAGTAATGATAATATAATAGTTGAAGGAATTCAAAGAAATGGTCTCAGATATTTGTGATGATTTCTATTCTGCATCTTGTTTTGTTTCTCAAAGTTTGAATAATTCAAAACTATGGCCTGAAATATTAGGACATGTTAATTATTGAAGTGTATATGAAATGACTAGATATAATCTTGTAAAAGGTTTACATGTCTTTTCTTCTCCTCATGATGCATGTGAAGGGTGTTTACACTCAAAACAAAGTGTTAAACCCTTTCACTCACATCTTGAAGACAGTTCCTCTTTCCCAATAGAACTTATTCATAGTGATGTTAGAGGACATGTTGAAGTAGCTTCATTAAATGGTTCTTTATATGCTGTGAATTTCATTGACGATTTCACCAAGATGATTTGGTCATATTTTCTTCAAAATAAATCTGATGTACTTGGGAAATTTAAGGAATTTAAAGCATCTATTGAAAAATCTTCAAATTATAAAATTAAGAGACTTAGAAAATATGATGGGGGTGAATATGTTAGAAAATCATTTAAAATTTTTTGTATTGATTGTGGTATTAAAAGGGAATTAATTTCTCCTCATTCTCCCCAATATAATGGTGTTGTAGAACGTAAGAATATGACTATTTTAGATATAGCTCGCAATATGGTTCATTCTACTAGTCTTCCCAAATTTCCGTCAGGCGTAAGAAATGAACATAGTAGTCTACATTCTAAATAGGGTTCCCACCAAATCTATTCATCTTTCAATTCCTTCAGAAAAATGTTCAAATCAAAACCTGATATTTCTCATCTAAAATTTTTTGGTAGTCCCGCTTCTTTATACATTCCTAAAAATAAAAGAAAGAAACTTGATATGACTTCTTTCTCTTGTGTTTTCATTGGATATGGTATTAACATTACAAGTCTAAGGATTTACGACCCTATAAAAAGGGAAGTAACTAAAAACCGCAATGTGGTGGTTTTGGAAAAATTCTTTTGTTTATCTAATAATGGTAAAGATGTTCCTAACTCTATCGATATTTCTAATGATGGTTATGATTATGATAATGAGAATATAGTAGATGGTCATGATGATGTTTCTTGTGTTGATAATATAGATGCTTCTGAATCTCCTAGCTCCCCAGTTAAGAAACCAAAATGGGCTCAATCTATGTTAGAAATTTCTAATCCTATTAATTTTAGGAAAATGACCAGAAGCCATCATACGTAACATGCATTAATGACCTTGTATGAACTTGAGCCACAAAGTTTTGAATAAGCTTCTCAAGATGATAAGTGGATCAATGTAATGCAAGCTGAATATAATTCCCTAATTCAAAATCAAACCTGGGAGTTGGTTCCACCTCCAGAGAAAATAAGTATTATAGGGTCTAGGTGGTTATACATAGTAAAATATAATGCAGATGGTAGGATTGACAAACATAAAGATAGACTTGTTACTAGAGGTTTCACTCAAAAACCTGGTATTGATTATGTTGAGACATTTTCCTCTGTAGCTAAAATGAGTATTGTTATGACCTTATTTGCAATTTCCACTCAATTTGGGTGGGAAATTCACCAAATGGATGTGAAAAATGCCTTTTTAAATGGTAATTTAAAATAATAACTTTACATGTCTCAACCTAAAGGATTTGAAGAAACTGGTAAAGAAAACTATGTTTGTAAATTGAAACAATCCTTGTATGGTTTAAATCAAGCTCCTAGAGCTTGGTATGCAAAAATTAATTCTTTCTTTAAACAATTAGGATTTGTTAATTGTTCTTCTGAAAATGATATATTCATCAAGCAAGAAGGATCACATATTATCATTGTTTGTATATATGTTGATGATTTTCTTATGACCGGTGATAATTTCGCTTTAATTTGTAGAATTAAAAAATTCAAACAAGATTTCTTTGAAATGATTGATTTAGGTCTCTTATATCATTTTCTTGTCATGGTTGTATTTCAAGATAAACATTCTATTGTTGTTTCTCAAGCACATTATGCAACCAATGTACTCAAAAGGTTTAACATGATTGATTATAAACCAATTTCTAATCCTATGGAAGTTGGACTGAAAATTGATCCTAAACCCGCATGTCAAATTTTTTATATAGGTGGTTAGTTGGTAGTTTGATATATCTAGCTATCACCAGCACCAAATATTTTGTATGCATGAGGAATTTATTCTATGTTTATGCTTTGGAATCTTATAGAGATCATTGGAATCTTACAAAAATTATTCTTAGATATATTAAAGGTACAATCAATTATGGGTTGCATTATACTAAGAAATAAAATGCTAACTTATATGGATTTTGTGATTTTGATCATGTTGGTGATGTATTGGATAGAAAATCTACTTCGATTATGTGTTTAAATTTGGTGCAGTGCCATTACTAAGTGCATCAAAACTAGTCAACTATTTCTATCTCTTCAATAGAAGTGAGTAAAAAGTGTAATGGAATATGGAAAAGAGACTATATGGATAAAGAGGTTGTTCAATGAGGTAAATATGAAGGATCCACGTAGTGTTCCTTTGTTCTGTGACAACCAAAGCACCATATCTCTTACACATAATCTAGTACAACATCAGAGGATGAAGCACATTGAGATACATATACACTTCATCTCTGAGAAGGTGCTAAGTGGTGAGATAGATCTCAAGTTCATGTCAACTAAAGAGTAGGTTGCTAATATCTTCAAAAATCCCCTAAGTGCTGCAACATTTTATCATTTTCATGAAAAGCTTAGATTTTCAAAGTTTCCATTGAGGGTGAGTGTGGATGACAATGTCACCTCCTAATGGAACTTGGTTTTTGTAAAAATACCTTCAAACATTTGTAAAAAGACCTTCGGGCATGTATACCTCATTGGCTTCTTTTTTTTAGAAAGAATTGTAGAAAGATCTTAAAGGTGGTCTATAGTAAATTCTTTAGTGCTATTGAGTTTACTGGTAAACATCTAGTATAATCATATTATTAAGGAGGTACTTAGTTATAAAATACTCCTATATACTTGGGTTCAATGAGAACATGTGATAATATGTAAAACTCAAAAATCATACTTAGCCATTGATCATGGGATGATCTTTGGGATTCCAAATCCTTTTTTACCAAAAGGTAACTTGAGTATGATGAAGGTGTTATAATTCTTTCACCCGATATGCTAGCCTAAAACCTTTATGGTTTAAGGATTGTAAATCCTATAGTGTACCACGAGTAGGTAATCTATTAGCATATGTTATCCCACTTAACATTAAGGGGGAGTGTTGGAACATAATGATTAAGTGGTATGGCCAACCCTTAATTAATATGGGTCCATCACTATTATATAGGTTAAATATTTAATAATATGAAATACTTTTCTATTATTAAATATTTATACCTAGGTAATATACATTAGGTAAGTATTTAATAATGTGAATCATTTATGTTTATATTTATTAAATACACTCACCTAGGTATATGTGTCAACCATTTAAGGTTGAAAAGGTGGGTTGGGAGACATACCCGATCACCTTATATAAAAAGGACTCTAGGTCCTCATTTGATATATTTAGGAAATATATCAAAGGTGTGCAAATCAAGTGATTTGGTTTTACCCTTGGTAAATAGGGTTTTAAGGAGGAGGTGATCTTACTGGATGTAAAATAAGTTCTCTAAAGTAAAAGGTTATTTTCAAAGTGGTTTTTACCCTATTGGGGTTTTCCACTATAAATATTGTGTCACCTGTGTTATTTATTTCTTGTAAGTATTTCTTTATTTACTTATGTTATGATGTAGTGTTTATTCAAATCTTTATTGTAACATTATATAATATGTAATTTGATTAAATCCATATTTATTATAATCCTTAAATTCTAACAAGCTTAACACCGCTCCACCTTTTAATCTCTCCCTACAATCCTTACACGCCAAATGTGGGATTAAATCCCTTTACATAACAATGAAATGCACCTAGAGAGACTTGAACCATGATCTCTTCTTCCAAAAATATATGCCTTGACTACCATGCCATAGGAGTATGAAACGTTATAAAAGGAGGCATTTTATATTCGAACAACATCTCGAGACTGTGTGAAATATTGTTGACTCATAACTTGAGCTAGAGAAGAAATTTTGAGGTGATGTAAAAAGTGACTACTGTTATTTTTAGTAGAAAAACGTGATGAGAAGATCAGATTATTGTATAATTATTTCTATATATTTATTTTCAAGATTTTAATAGATTAGTCACAATCAATCGACTCAAGACATAGGCCACAAGTGATGAACTCTGTTATCAATTATTGTGTCAAATTATTGGTGATTCATCTCTATAATTTATGATTTTACACAAGTACTTTTAGTTTTATTTATTGTATTGAAAATAAAAAGGATATAATACTTCATTTAATTCAAAAAAATCAATACAAAGTAAAATCTAAGGATTATATATTTGCTAGTTGAAGTTGATTTTTAGATCACTAGTATCGAGATGGTTTTGACTGATGTTTTATTTAGATTGACTATTTTTGGATTACAATTTGTATGTCGATGTTAACAAGGTCTTGATCTAAGAAGGGTGAAGGAAAGTTAGTTGAAGAAGATCCCAAAATTGGTACTAGCAGTGAGGTCTCAAGTCCTACAATGGTGGATCGAGAGGAAGAAAATTTTCATCAATAATTCCTACAGATGAAGGAAATGTTGGAGGAAATGTACCAAAATAGACAAAGCTAAAAGGGAACTAGAGAAGGTAAAAAAGAATATAGCTCTAGTTCTAATATTCCCAAAGGCAAACCTCTAAAATTTGATTTTCCTTCATTAAAGTTAGATATTAAGTTTGAATTGCCAATGTATATTGGAGAGCTAAATGCAGAGAAGTTGGATAACTGGATCAAGCAGATAGAATTATATTGCAAGGTTTAGATAATTGGGGATGATTAAGTAAAGATTCATATAGAAACTCTTCCAATGGGTGTCAAAGCACTCATTTGGTGGGAGAGTAAGCTTTAGGAAGTGGAAGAAACCAAAGGTAAAGTAATCACTTCTTGGTATGAATTTGTTTCAAGTCTTAGGAAACAATTTTATCCTCTTGGTTATAAGTAACAAGCTATGATGGATTGAAAAACATTAAGACAAACTAAGGGACAAAGTGTTCAAGACTACACACATTTATTTAGGAAAAGGGCTCTAATTATGGGAATTTCCTAAACACGGAAGAAACACTTCTTAAATATATTGGTAGATTACATAGTTACCTAAGGCATATGATATTTGTTTTAGGTCCTACTAATCTTGATGCGGTATGTGTTCAAGAAACCCATTTGGAAGCACGAGGAAAATTAAAAGGAGTCCTCTTCCTCTTCTTTTTTAAACAAAAGAATAAGCAATATGAAGGAAAATGTTTGAAATAACAAGAAAAAGGAAAGGGTAAGCATAAGACAAACTCTACCGTTAAAAGGAAGATGAAAAACATTTTACAATCATTGTAAAAAGAACCATTATGATTCTTAATGTTGAAAAATACATCCTGAAATAAAACCTAAATGGATGGTTAAGAAAGGAAATGAAAAGAAAACAAACATTGTAGTTCATGATCTTGGGTCAAATTCAAGTAATGAAACCAAGATCACAACTATGATTTTTCAAGGTAAATCAACTCTTTCAATTTCCAACAATAGTACTTCAAATGTTGCATCTTCTTCTAGTAAACAAACTATACATGATGATAAGAAAAGGAATGATATTTTCCACATTAGAGTAATTTCAAAGCATACAAAAATTGATACTCTTTTTTATAGTGGATCTCAAGCTAATCTAATTTCTGAGGAGGTTGTAAAGAAATTAGGACTCAAAACTAATCCACATCCTAAGCCTTATCCATTGGGTTGGGTTTGTGATGATGTGAAACTATGGGTAACTAAAACTTGTACTTTCGATTCGTCATTACAAACAATTTTATATATGAGTTTGAATGGATGTAGTTCCTTTGGATATTTGTGTGGTGGTTTTGGGAAATCCTTACTTGTATGATCGTAAAGTAATCTTCTATATGGAAGAAAATAAATATTTTCTTGTAAAGGATGGAATTGAGTTTATTGTTAGAGCTCACCATGAAAAGAATAATCTATCCTTGGTTAATGTAGGTCAAATGAAAAGGCTTGTAAACTCAAGAAAAAAATTTGTGCTCATGGTGGTCAAAGCCAAAGAGAAAGAACATGAGATGGATTTTGAGGATTGTGATCTGAAACATAAGAATGAATTCGTAATTTTTTTTTCTATTTTTGATGATGTTTTTAAGAATCCACAAGGTCTACCTCCTAAAAGAGGGGTTCAACATGAGATACAGTTGTTTCAGGATGTACCTCTTCCCAATATTGGAATGTATAGGTTGTAAGTAGTAGAGAATGAGGAAATCAAGAGACAAAGAATGGAACTTTTGTCTCAAGGTATCATTCATCCAATTACATCCCCATGTGGTTCACTAATTATATTGGTTCCAAAAAGGATGAAACTTGGAGAATGTGTGTTGATTTTCATGCTTCAAACAAGAGTACAATAAATAATCGTTACCCTCTTCCTAGATTATATGATTTACTGGATCAATTAAAGAATGCAATTCATTTCACTAAGTGAGATTTAAGAAGTGGTTATCATTGGGTAAGAATTGCTCAAGGTGATGTTTGGAAAATTGCTTTTAAAATGAAACAGGATTGTTTTAATGGTTAGTGATGCCTTTTTGATTATGCAATGCACCGGAAACATTCATGAGAGTTATGAACGATATATTTAGACCATTCATTGATAATTTTGTTATTGTCTACTTAGTTGATATTCTTATTTTCAGAACTTATGGGATGAACATGTTAGACACATCCAAAAAGTCTTATATGCATTAAGGAGAGATGAATTGTATTTGAAGATGTCAAAATGTGAATTTGGAAAAACATCTTTAATTTACTTGGGTTATGTTGTAGGAAATGGAGAATTAAGAATTGATCTTGCAAAAATAGAGGTTATTGTGAAATAGCCTAAACCCACTAATATGACAGAAGTTAGAAGTTTTCTAGGTGTAGTTTAGTACTAGAGGAAATTCATTTCTAACTTCTCATATATTACATCTCATTTGCATGATTTGACAAGTATTAAACAAGTCTTTTAGTGGGGAGGAAAACAATAGAAATCCTTTGACACACTGAAAGAGAATATAAGTATCGGTCCAATCTTGGCACTTCCAGATTTATAGCTTTCATTTGAGATTGAGAAAAATGCTAGTGACTATGTAATGGGGGTAGTTTTGATGTAGAACAAATGATCAGTTTGTTACCATTCAGAAACCTTTACAAGTGTGGTAAGAAACTATCCAACATATGATAAAGAGTTGTATGCTTTGGTTTAAAGCGTTAAAAAGTGTAAGAATTATTTAATGGGAAAATAAAAAATTATACATATTGACCATCAACCGCTTTAGTACTTACAAACACAAACCAAATTGCAATAGTCTAGATATTTCAGGTGGATGGGATTTTTTCAACAATTCCATCTTGTTATCAGGTATAAAAAAAGTATTCAAAACAAGGTTGCCAACATGTTATCTAGACCACCACAAAGGGTAAAGCAGCATCTATACTTTTTAACATAGTTCTTTGGCTCATGTTATTTTCAAGGAACAACATGTTAATGATGTTGATTTTTGAGAAGTGTATGAGGATCTATTAAGTGGGAAAAAAGTAGGAGAAAAATATTATCATTTGCATGAAGGATTGTTATATCATTCTGGTAAAATTTTTATCCCGAGAAAATGAACGTGTGCATATGATTACGGAAGCCCATACTTATTTTATTTTGGGGCATTTTAGTGTTAGTAAGACAGGTTGCACATTTACGAAATAATTTTATTCTCCTAGAATGTATGAACATGTAAACAAGTATATTAAGGGATGTGTTCTTCTTTCCACAAACGCTCCAAGTAGCGAGGAAATTAGGACTTTACACTCCTCTTCCATTCTAATAAGGCCTTGGGAAAGTGTTTCCATGGATTTTTTAGGAGGCTTTCCCGTGAAAGGGAAGAAACATGGTTACTTATATGTGGTAGTGGAAAAATATAGAAAAATGTGTGTGTTGGTTTCATGTACTAAATAGATAACTTGTGAGGGAGCTACACATTTATTTTTCCAGTTTGTTTGTGTTTACTTTGGATTACCTACTTCAATTATATCTGATCAGGATTTTAGATTTATTGGGAATTTTGATGTACATTGTGGGGGTTAATGGACACAAAACTAAAAATAGCACCGCTTTTCATCCACGAGATAGATTGTCAAACAGAGGTTGTAAACCACACGGTAGAGTACATTTTCTTAGGGGATATTGTGGAAAAAATCCTAATTTATGGGATGAACATCTATATTACATGCAACATGCTAATAATCATGCCTTACATTCTTCTACTTTAAAGTATCCATTTCGAGTTGTTATGGATATCTATCTAATTCTCCTTTAGATGTATATTATGGACATGAAATTGTTTTTAATGGTTTAAGTGATTCTCGAGAAGGCTAAAATATTTATGCAGAGAATACAATATGTTCATCATTATGTCCGTGAATAATTGGGTAAAATTCAAGCTAAGTACAAATCCAAGCATGATAAACATAGAACTGATCACAAGTTCAAATTTAGTGATTTAGTATGTCTTTACATCGCAATGAAAGGTTGACATGTTAAGGTAAAAATTTGAAACCTATATGGTATGGTCCATTCCAAATATTGGAAAAAATGGTAATAACGCTTTCTAGTTAGATTTTCCTCCTTATATGCAAATATACTTAGTAGTAAATGTTGATAATTTAAGATTGTATGAACTCGCCTTTGATCATTGATTATAATGATGCTAACATAATGCCTTCCATTGATGATTTTTCTCCCGAGTATCTTTATGAGTTATAGGAAGACATCATTTTAGACGGGAAGGTAAGAACTTAACGAAGTGGTGATATTGAGTATCTTTGTGCTGGGTACAAAGGCATGCATCCGAAAAGGCTAAATAGATGGAAACCGTAAAGGTGAGGGAAAAATACCTCACCTATTCACCAATTAAGTTGACTTTTTGGGGTCCAAAAGTTTCTTAGTGTGTGAGGAATGATCCAGGGAATCCTCACTAATAAATTTTGATCTATGATCTTATAATAATTATTTATAGTTAGTTCCATGGTGTGAAGAAAATTAGATGATTCCGTCGATGTCTCGTTTACAATAAACATACCTCGTTTGCAAAATTTATGGCCCGCTGAAATTTTCGGGAAACTAATAAAATTTGGGACTATGCACATATGGTACACACGTGCACTCTCCATGTGGACAACTTGAAATGTGACACATGGAAAATATAGGTGATGGAGAAAAATTGTTTTAGAATGCTCGTCTTCAACACTCGGTGATGGACAAGTGGGCCCCACTATTTGTTGGTGGGCCCCACAATGTTTAACACACTCAATTATGAAGGGGTGTCTTGGCCTCCTTCATTTCATATTGATATAGCAGAGATCTTGTATATATCTACATTGTATGTCCATTATATGATGCATGTGGGACTATTAGCTAAGGCAATTTAAATTATAATGATGGTAGGGACCTCGGCCAGGCTTTGACACACTCAATTATGGAGGGGTGTCTTGGCCTACTTCATTTCATATTGATATAGTAGAGATCTTGTATATATCTAAATTTTATGTCCATGATATGATGCATGTGGGACTATTAGCTAAGGAAATTTAAATTATAACCTTATCCCTCCACATTACATGCTTAAGCCAATTAAATCCAACACATTTCATTTAAACCTCCAACTTTAAACACATTTCTCCAAACTGCCATTTATTAAAATATCCACGCATAATCCTTACTAATTCACAACCCTTATCTCTCCATGCAATCACCCACATTGAGCACCCCATTGCATGGGGATAAGATGGCTCATAAGCCAATTAACCTTAACACCGCTCCACCTTTTAAGCTCTCCCTACAATCCTTGCACGCCAAATGTGGGATTAAATCCCTTTACATAGCCATGAAATGCACCTAGAGAGACTTGAACTGTAATCTATTCTTCCAAATAAATATTCCTTGACCACCACACCATAGGAGTATGAACATTATAATAGAAGGCATTTTGTATTTGAACAATATCTAAGATCGTGTGAAATATTTTTTTGCTCATAACTTGAGCTAGAGAAGGAATTTTGATGTGATGTAAAAAGTGACTAATATTATATTTGGAACAGAACATGTTGAGAAGATAATATTATTATAGAAATATTTGTAAATATTTATTTTCAATATTTTAATGGACTAGTCCCATTCAATTGGACACTCGAGACCTAGGCCACAAGTGCCGAACTCGTTATCAATTCTTTTGTCAAATTGTTGGTGATTCATCTCTATAATTTTTGATTTTACACAAGAATTATAGTTTTATTTATTTTATTGAACATACAAAAGGATATAATAATCCATTTATTTCAAAAAAATGAATACAAAGCAAAATCTACAGATTATACATTTGTTGGTTAAAGTTGATTTTTAGATCGTGAGTGGGTGCTCACCACTTGGTGAGATAATTATAATTCTTACTAGAAAATTGTCCTTTATATTGCTTTGATTTCTTCTTTCAGTGATTTTTCTCCTTATTGGGTTTCCCAAATTGAATATTTTCTCCCATGTGTCCATGTGTCTTTGGTTCTCTCTTTCTATCTCTCATGGTTGAATAGTTATGCTTCATCATAGTTAAGATAATTTAATTTTGGAAAATTTAAGAACTGTAGATTATTTCAAAGTTTGAAATAACATTTATCCACCCCCTCTCATTACCTAAAATCTCTAACACTATTAAGTATCCCTAAGCATAGAAAGTGATCTTTTGAATATTAAGGTTTCAAACAAGATATGATAGCTAAGAACAATACTCTTGTTAATAAAGAATCATCTCCCATAATTGCTAAGGATGAGGTGGAGAAAAATAAAGAGGAAATGAAAAAACATCCTGAAATATACTTGGTAAATTTTCTAGTAGAAAAAAATTAGATGTTGAACATTTTTTCACCTCCCTTATTGTAAATGGGTGGCTCTTGCACAATTTTATTTTTGATTTTGATGCCTCATGTAACATCATGTCCCTAGTAGTCATGAATGAGCTAAATATAAATATAACTACTTCTTTTAGGAAGTGTTTCACTATGGATTCCACAGAGGTACATGTGGTTGGCTATGTGAGGGAATATCATACAATGGGAAGCTTACCTACGAAAATACTTGACTATGAAAGTTGTCATTATTGATTTCCCTACCAAGTGGGGAATGTTGTTGTCAAGAAAGAGGGAAATCAATGTGGGTGGTAGTGTCAAAATGGATATTTCCTATGCCTCCATACCATTGGAGAGAAAATTGGTCGTGTTATATAGTGAAGACAAAATGTTGGACCTTATTGAAGATCTCAATAATGTTTCTTATGAAATACTTTTTATTGATGTATACTTCGAGAATTTAATAGGTAATGCTGATTTTGAGGACCAATGTTTGGATATAAATTCTCATCTTAAAGATCCTATGATCCCATGGACCATGAATTTTGACGAGGCATGCTCCAATAGTGGTAAAGGGGAAGGAGTGGTGTTTCCTTCTCCAAACATTGGATATTTTAACTTCTTCAGATTGAATTTTGACTGCAAAAATAATGTGGAAAAATATGAAGAAATATTTATAGGATTAAGGATTTCTTAGAAGTTGGACACATGGAATAAAGGATCTTCTTGTCAAAGGGGATTTTTAATTGGTAATCAAGTAGGTAAGAAAGTTGTATGTGGAAAAAAATCAAAAGGTTGAAACAATATTGGAATGTAGTGTGGGATCTCATTGAATTTTTGATTCATTCAATATTGAGTACCATGAGAGAATCCAAAATATAGTAGTTGATAGGCTTGTAGTCCCTACCTTGCAATATGACAATGAGGATTTGTTCCCATACTATATATTTTAGGTGGAAGTACTAGTTTGACCTTTTATACCTTATAATATCCAACACTAGAAAGTGTTTGATGATGAATCACATATCAAAATATTCTTGAGTTGTCAGGGTGATTTCACTAACCAGATCATTGATTTGGAACCTATGGTAGAGGTATGTGAGGGGAAGGAAACCATTTTTAGAAAAGGGATAATTCAGTTAAATACTAATGTGATCCAAATGGGATTAGTTAGTCTTGAGTCTAGCTTTGATAGTACTTGATAAAGTAGTTCATAAATCCACTAGTCTTCCAATAAATGTCATGGAGTGTAACGTGGGTTCTTGTCAAGATCCTAGAAGGTATGGTTGGGAAGTTATTGCATGGGGAAGAAAGAAAGGCCTATACCAAATTGCTAAAAAAATATCACGACTTCCTTGCTTGGTATTATTTTGAACTAAAAGCTTATAAAGAGGATTTGTTCCATCATGAGATACCATTGGAACCCCACACTAAGCCCTTTAGAAAAAATGAAATACCTATCAACCCCATCCTCATGGCTAAGATGTGAGAAGAATTGAAAATTTTACGAGATGGAGGCATCATAAAACCTACTCAGTATTCCTCATGGATGGTTAATTCAGCACCTATAAGAAAAAATAATGGGGATATAAGGTTCTATGTTGATATTAGAAATATGAATAGGAATTCACTCAAATATAACTATCCTTTTCCCAATATGGATAATATATTGTAGAAGGTAATGGGGTCAAATTTTTTTTTACCCTATATGGTTGCTCTAGGTATAATCGGTAGTGGTGAAGGAATCGAATAGTATAAGATTGTGTTCACCACTCCATCGGGTACTTATGTGTATGTCACAATGTCATTCGAATCGATGAATGTTAGGCCTATATTTTAGAGAGTGATGGACATTGATTTGGTGTGATTCGTAAATGAGTTCATTTTTGTGTACCAGATGACATTACAGCTTTTTTCCAAAAGAAAAGGAGACCACCTGATGCATTTGAAGAAGATCCTGATTAGGTTTAGGGAATATGACATCTCACTAAATCCCAAGAAGTGTCATTTTGGTGTACAAAAGGCCAAATTTATTGGACACATAGTGTCCCATCAAGGAGTCATGATTGATCCAAAAAGAGTGGAAGCTATTAATAAATTTCCCATCCCCTTGTTGAAAAATGGAATTCAATCATTCTTTGGGAAAATTAATTTTGTGAGAATATTCATCTACATTTTTTCTTAAATCACCTTGTCGACATCGATATGTCAAAAAGGGTCAAGTAATCAAATAGAATGATGAAGTGACTTAATATTTCAAAGGATTGAAAGAGCCACTCAAAATGACCCTTGTGTTATCCAATCTTGATTAAAAGAAATATTTTTAGATATTTTCTTTTGCTTCTATCTTTACTATCACCTTTGTATTTTTAAAAGGATGGTGAACACCATGAAAATCCCATTTCATTCTTCGAACGTACTTGCAGGATCTGAAAAAAGTATTATGTTATGGAAAAGCAATCTTATGCTCTAGTAAACGAATCATAAATATTTAGACCTTCATCAGACACCCAAAATTGGGTCATATTCCCCTAACCCCCTTTCAATCAAATAATTCTACACCACACCTAGCCATGACCTCTTTCTATACATTAATATTAATTTAATTAATCATAATTAAATTAATTCTCATCCTCACACTATTATTATTTTAATTACCTTAATGAAACTAATATCTACCTCATTGTTGTCGTGGCAAATCTGCAATAGGGAATTGACAATGTTGAGTACGACAACTATACCTATGTGCTAAAATTTTCAAGTCTATCACTCCAAGACACCCCAAATCTTTCCAATAAGTCCAAATGACCTCCTAAATAATGTTATACCATTCCCTAGGTGATTTAGGAAATTCCATTCATTCCCCTAGGTGATTTTAGGAGTTCATTTGCAAAGCTACAGCAGTTGTGGGAAGGGATATCACTGGCCTTCCTAGAGATGGAGAAACCTCACAGAGTAGAGAAGAAGAGCCTAAGTGGATGTGAAGGTGATATAAATGTATTGTGAAATCATGTAGATGGTTTAGGAATATTTTGGAATGTCTTGGAGAATTTGGGGTAGTTTCGCCAGAATTAGGGTTCACAAGCCTAGTCAGTGCACATGCCTAAAATAGCTACTGAGCTTTAGAAGGTGATTATGGGAGCTTTAGATTGAGTTAGAAGTAAAAGAATAATCTATGGAAATTGGATTCCAAGACCTACATAATGGTGAAATCATATTTTTCATAACACCTTGGACCATAGCATTTACAGGAAGCTTTTCTTAGGCACAAGTGGAGTCTCAGATAAAAATTCCACTTTTTTAGGGATAAAATGGATTAATGAAGACATGTGATCCCCACAATTGGATTAAAAATCCATTTCTAGTTAGGATCATATAAAATTTCACCAATAAATGCCACCAAGAGCTCAAGTTATCATCGTTGCAAGTCACCCTCTTCGAGATAGTCTAGGAGTTAGTCAATTTTTGGGAGGACACGTGTCAGCACCAGGATCTTGGTGAGATTTTATGTCCCCAAAGTCCTTGAGGTCAGGTACATCAGCCCTTCAAAAATTTTCCCATCCCCTATGGAGAGTCTTTTGGTCACCCACGTGACTGAATTTTAGTCCCCAAGTGCATTTTTGGAGCTCAAACTCCTTGTCGTTGGATCGAGGACACGTGTTAGCTCCAAGACCACCATATAATTTGATGTCCCTTTGAGGTGAGGGATACCAAATATGGAAAAATGTACCCAGCCCCTATGGGGAGTCTTTTGGTCACCCACGTGACCAACTTTCAGCCCCTAGGTGCATTTTTCAAGCATATCCCCTACCGTCAGATCGAGGACACATGTCGTCTTCTTGACCTCTGTGAAATTGACATCCCTCACATCCTTGAGGTGAGGGATGTTAGGGAAAAAAATTCACCCATCCCCTCCATGTGCATTTTTGAAAATTTAAATCGGCACTTAGCCATTTTCTTCCTCTCATTTCTCTGCCACGCCTCCTCGTCATGCCATGACTTTGCTCAATCTTGTTCGACACCCACCACCATTGCTGATCCAAAACAGCTCCATTGTGATCACCAAACTATCCACACCATGAATGCACAGCAATATGTAGGCCTTAGAGAATAATGGAGTGAAATGATGAAGAATGAAGAGAAAATGGAGTTTTTTTCGATAATTACGAAGCCACGGAATCAAAAACTCCTCATATCTTGTAAAGTACAAGTAGGATTGAGATGTCATATTTTACATAATTTCACATTTTGCAATATGATCAAGATGCAATAAACAAGAGGTCAAATGGTTCCCATAATCATTTTCTCCAACAAAATCCTCACTTCATGCACCGGCTCACATTCATCGATTTCCCATCACTCCGGCAATGGAAATGAACTAAAAAATTACACATGGGCTCCAAATAAAAACCTATCGTAATGGATTTGTTTTCGTTACAAATGGAGACAAAAACTAGACTTGTAAATTTCAAGCTCCATTAATGGCTGCCATGGTAGCTCCGTGCCCAAAGCCACTACCAAGTCAAAATTTCAAAATTTATTTCCAATCATTCTAGTGGGCAAAACTATGTGAAATTCGGAGGGTGTGATCATAATGAAAAGATTAGTCCAAAAAAATTTCCTTTGTAAATTAGGCATTGGAAACACACTTTCTAATAATATTAATTTTTAATAAATAGACTTCCTATGCTTGGAAAGTCATCATCAAAATTAGATGAGACAAAGGCAATGAGCATTGAAGATCACAAGGAAGCCAAAATGATTGTTCAAATAAGAAAACAATGAAAATGACCACTTACTAAAAATAGTAAGTCCCGTATATGAATGTTTACTTAAAATATTAAGTCACCCCAAAGAAGTGGTTGAGGCAATGGTAGTGTGTGCAAGATTGAATGAGGGATTTCATCACATCACGATGGTTGAGAAGAGGAAAAAATAACCTCTCACTAAAAATAGTATATCATACACAGGCTGGGAGTTGTGGTCATCAGTGAAATAGTTCACTCAACTTGGCAAGCATTCACGAGCTGATTTGAAGGAGTTTCATAGTGTGCAAGGAATTCAAAGATTTAGATTTTCACTGCATTTGGATTTTCCCATCATTGAAGATCAAGGACTCCATCAAGAAACATCTTCTCCTATTCTCTCTCTTCCCTCTCCCCCAAATTTCTCTCCCTTCAAATGTTCTAATTCTTCCTTGGGGTTTGCACTTTTTAATATGATTTTAAGTAAATTAAAAGTGACTTTAGAAACATAATGTAAATTAAGTCGCCTTGATTTTATAAAAAGGAATTAAATATTTACAGGAATATGAATAGTCTAAAGTTAGAAATAAGGCATATGGAGGGTCATGAGGAAGACAATAAGTCACCTCTCACTCTATAAATTGTAACGCCATTCACATTTCAAAGGGTTGGCAATTGATCTTGTAAACTCAACAGTGCATTGTACTTAGAGAATGCAAAGGAGATAGCCATTTTATTCTACTTTCCTCCACTCTCAAAATTCTTCCATTCCCACACTATGTACAAATTTGGTTTAAGAAATCAATACAAGAAGAAGGAGTTTTGAGCTTTCTTTGACTAAGGCGTTTCTTGATAATTTGCGGTCAATAAATTCTATTTGTTCTTGTTGTTATTTATAGAGTTGTTCCTTCTCATGAATGCATGTGTTTAAGTTTCTAGCTAGTGTGTGCAAGAATCTAATTTTCTACCTGCAATAGTAATTATCCTATCTAATTTATCACTCCCCTTCCCTCTCTACAAAAAATCCTCCCTAAAGTAATAAATTGATAGCTTTGTCTTAGGGTTGGTGGAGTGCCCCTATTAGAATCCCGATCGAAAGAAAAGCACAAAAATACACATTTTCATGTGCATGCATATACAACAACTACACCGAGTTAAGTATAGGGACTTAGATTCCCAGTGTTGGCAATAAATCTACAAGTTTTTCCACCTCACAAATTTTCTTGCCAACACTCATCATGCCACATCAGCCCTCCACCTCATCCTAAGACCTATTCTTAGCCTATTAATGAACCTAGACTAAGTCTCCACTTATCCTAACCAACTAGGAATCTTTCTAACCCTAACCATTCATGACCTATTAATCCTCTAACCAATTCCATGCTCCTATTAATGCCATTCAACACTCTAGACCGAGACAAAATCGAGCTCACACCAAAATTATCATAGATCGTGTTATTTTTCAAACATGGACAAATTCTCCTTAACCGACATTGGTATTCCTTGGTCGGTAGTGGTTCCCTAACCACCATCGGCTAGGTTAAATAAGAGTTTGTAAGTCTTTTTTCAGGTTCGAATTTTAATTCTTTGGCTTACACTTCTTGCATTCACACGTTCAAGCACTTCTATGACTGTGTGACCTTCTAGAGCCTATGACATCATGTAGACATCATATGGTTCATTCATAGATTCTTCTAGAGCTCTAACACACGTAATGTAAGGCACCATGCTACTTTTTTGCTATTTTCTCTCTAGATCACCACCTTCTACAACCACCACAACCATCCACTTCCAAATTACTTTTAAAAAGTAAGGGTTGTCTCTCCTTTTTCATTTCTAGTTTCTTAATTTGTTTTATTAAGTTATCTACCACATTTTATTTCTACCTTACCTAGATGTAATCCTTAGAGCCTTTGGCCAACATTCTTCCCATTTTACCTTCCATACCTTTCCTAAACCTTCCTATTAGTATCCCAAAGTCTTAACATGAATTTCACGAACCTATCTTAGTCCCCATCACTCCATGTGCAATCATAGAGAGTTCCCAATTCTCAATTTTTGGCATTATCACCTAATTTTCCCTACTGACACCGGTCACCCAACCGGCGTCGGTCACTACCCAATAATGGCATGGGTCACCTAACCGATGTCAATCTCTGAGATTATCAATAGTTCTAAAAACCAGTGAGCTCATATCTCTTTTCAAACTACCCAAAACCTAACCATACCTTTCCTAGACCTCTGTAATAGCCTTTGTCACACTTGTAGACCTCCATCCACCTACTACCTTTCTCGGATTTAGTCGTATATGCATTTATTAGACTATATTTGAATTATTGTACTTGTGTAGGATACCTAAACTATATAACTACATTAGGCTCATTTATTTCATGTTCTTAGAAAGCATTAAATTGTCTTAAAACATGGATTGATAGCCTTCTACGAAGTATCTCGCTTCTCGGATCTAGCTCTCACTAGGCAATCCACCAATTGTTACTTTTAACTTTTTGTGGTATTGTTTTCTATTTTAGTTCATTCCTCCTAGCCAAAGGGAGACTGACACAATCAGCTTAGATCAAATTCTACAGTGCGTGCAATGCCTTCTTCCATCTACATAATCATAGGTATTCCTCCTACGCCTTACCTTCTTATTTGTTTTATTGCATTACTTTGAGGTGAAACATTTTGGCACGACTTGTAGGACCGCTTCTTGTGGGTTCTTTGCATTTTCTTCATATAGGGAATTGTTTGTTTGTTTCTTTCTAAAAGTTTGCATTAAAATCTCTCTCTGGTCAATATTCTCTTCTTCTACTTGTCTAAAGGACATTCATGATTTGGTGTTTAAAAATAATTCTTCTTCCTTTCTTTTGCACTGCATCTAGTGAAAGATCATCCTCTTGACCTATTCTCTATTTGCTACATCCAATTTCACTTTTGATTTGGGCTTAAAAATGTGCATATTTTTTTATTTTTCATTTAGCCCACTTAAATATATTTGCATTCTATATACTTTGGAGGTCATGACCAATTGATGATTGGCGAGAATTAAGTGTAGTTCACACTTTGTGCACAAATACCCCTATCCAAATCAATTGAACAATTTATACATTTCTTTAACATCTTCCTTCACTGTAATTACATTAATGACTAATAATCGATTAACGGAGGATCTAGTCCGGTGTTCTCGATCAATCATCATATAAGATTTTTACCACATGTAAGGAAAGGTATATTCAGTCCCTTTATCCAAAACAAACCTGAAACCAACCATAGACTACTTATAGGGCACCCTCGTTGACCAAAAACTATTCTACTCATATTCAGTTCTAAAGGGCATAAGCCACATAACATTAAAATCAAGCATATGATTTTGCATGTATTTTAGTATTTTCCATTGTTATGTTTTGAGTTTTGAGGCTAATTCCTCTTTTTTCTTATCATTCATGCCTCACCATCATAACTGGTGTATTCTGGTTCATTCTAGGTGTGTTAGGACTCATCACTACCCTTCTCAATTTCTAGGTTGGTGTTTTCATTTGACTTAATCACCTAAAATTCAAAATTTCTGCAGCTTCTCAAATTTCACAAGAATCAACATCATTCCAGCGAATGACATCACGCTTACTTCTTCATACTGACATCGGTTCCCTAATGTTTTGTTTATTTTTTCCAAAATAATATTCAATTCACATTTATATATTTTTTGTAGCCTTTTTCATCACTAATCACCTTCCTAAGTCTCTGTTACCATTAGCAGAGCTCAAGTCCACTGGATTTATGTTGTTCATCTCCAATTTTTCAAATTTTACATTTATTCACATAGAACTCAAGATCCGTCCATCAACCAAAGATCGGTTACCCCATTCCACCAAAGATCGATTACCCTACCAATGTCGATGTACGTGTTTTGATTTTTCTATCAAAACAATGACCAATTCTCATTTTCCATATTTCTTCTATCATCTGCTTTATGTTTTTATACCATTAACGAGCTTAGATCACATGTCTTACCACTATTCACATGGTTTTGAGTCACGCATGTCAACGCCCTATTCTTTCATGTCAGCTATCATTCGTTATCCCCTAGCCTATTTCTACCTTTTATTTCTTTTTCTATGGACCCCAACATACCTCCTATTGTACCTATAGGTGACGAGGAATTCACGAAATTCCTCGATCATAATACCATCGCCCTGCAATATTACTTATCCCATTCTTTCACTTGTGACTCATCAGGTCATCCTTTATTTAGGATGCCTACCTCCATGTCTCCCACCCTTTCCCGCACTCCTGTATCAACCAAAGTGCTAGTGTAGCACTACCCGCTCCAACCTCATCACCCGTCATTTCTCATATTGACCCTACATCATCAATAGTTGTTGCACCTATAACATCTATCACAACTTTTACATTTTTCATCGGCTGTCTACCCCACCATCATCTATGGATCTTAGTGTAGGGATCCCCACTTCACAACCTCTAGTTACGTTGACTCCTTTTCAGGTTCTATTCATGTCTATAGACACCTAAAATATTCTTACACTTAGCATTTGCTCCAATTCATCAATTAAAAAAACTTCATTAATCAACCCTTCTCCGCTCTATTCTGGATGCCCATTTATGACACCTTTTTGGTTTTATTCCTCTTATATTCAAATCATTTGTTTAATAAACCCCTTTTATTAGCTAAACCATATTCCTCTTCCCTTCTAGATAAATTCTATCGGCTTCCTAGGTTATCTATCAAGTATAAAATGATTAACTGGACCCCTCCCAACTCTCTACGATTCTCTAATCACTTGTTAATCAAGTTTAACTAGCCTAATCCTAGCTTAACTAGTCTAAATCATGTTTACTTAGCTCCTAATCCTAAAGTTATTTTTAGAATTTAGTCCCACATGCACAAGAATTCCAAACTCTTCCAAACCAATATCTATAAATACAAGCCTAAGTGCATCCCTTCAAACCATGAGTTTTCCTCCCTTAGCATAAACTATGCCATTTTAGGATATTGAGCACTCTTCCATTGTTTTTTGAGCTATTTTCTCCACCATTGCACTATCAAATAAATCTTTAAGTAAATGAGAGGAACCATATGGTCTTGTAGCCATTAATGGTGAGCTCTCACTCTTAAATACCTTGAGAAAAAACAAACAATTTTGATTCCTTGGAATCTAAACTAGGTTCACATTCATTAAGATTTCATGGAGTAGAGAAATATTTAGATATGCTAGGGTTTGAATGTTTGTTTCAAGTTTATATATGCATGCAAATAGATAGTTTCTTGTTTAGCTCTAATCTTATGGTCCATAGATGAGTTAGCAAAGCTTTGAGGTTCTTTAGCCTCATTCCATATCTTTTACAACTCTTCCTTGTTCACATTTGGCATGCCCAGTGGGACTCTTAGTCCATACTCCATTAATGGAGGTATTTTTAAGCTTTACATGTCCATTTCTAACCATTTTTATGCTTTCTAGGTTTTAAAAGCTTGTCTTTTAACATATTTCACATTTTAAAAGAGCTTTTTTCTTCCTTTTGCTAAAGCATTTAATGGGTTTAAGCTAGAAATAGGCTTTCATTGTTAAAAAATAACCTGTTTTCTCTTTTAAATTTTTCATTTCCGTGAGTTTTTCAGGTTTTACAGGGGGGCATGCATATGGGTCTGGAGGGGAGCATCTCTGTCAAAACCCTAGTGCACTATTAAACTAGTTGTGCACATGTCTCGTCGTATTTTTCACCGATGTCATTTATAAAGGGCCATGTACTGTCTAACTCGTCGTGTCTCCATTGACTATCAAATGTACCCATGCCTTTGGATGTAAAGGTGTATTTTTGGCATACTTGTGTTTATTCATCTTTTGGCTTGCAAGCATATCTTTCAGAAGGAGCCATCTCCATTGAATCCATAATATACCTCTCTCTCGGCTCACGCAAGTGTCAAACTCACCGCCATATTCGGTTTCAATGTGTATTTGTCAATTAGATCACATATCTATTGGTTGGGGCATGCATGAATCATTCTAAATGCATGGGTGTCTTTGTTTGATCCGCATTTATTTCTATTATTTTTAGTGCACCTAGTTTGAGTCATATCTCCTCGCTCTTTGACCCTTTTTAGAACTTGAATAGGCATCGAAAAAAACATGAAGAAAAATTAGAGAGGAATTTTTAAATGTAATATACCTTTGGTATCATCACTTCTATCATCAAACTCCCAAATTTCCCTAGAGACCTCCAAAATGTAAAATACTAAAAATTGTTGGAAAACTACTAAAAATAGATTTATGGAATTTTCTAATTTTCATGGTTTTCTAACTTTTTTGCAGGGTTCTAATAGTGATTTGTAGGTTTATTTTCCATCATATTTTTGTGCTAACTTAGTTGAGTTTTCATGTTTTTCATTTGTAGGGGTCCTTTGAAATGTGTATGCTCTTCCCTCGCACCTTCTAGGTGATCTTGGGAATCAAAAACGTTTCAAAACCTTCTATTTTTCTTCAAAACACTTCAATTTAAGCTTTAAAATGGATTAAAGTTCAAATTTATATATAAAAATTATTTTTACAAAACAATTAAACTATTTTCCATATATTTTTTTAGTTGGGTTCCCACACTTGTGAATGGTCTTCCTTCATGCCTTTTTGATGATCTTAGGAATCAAAAGCAGCACACAAACTCTCTTTTGATATCATGATCTTTTATGGAAAACTACTAACTCCTTGCATGTAGAAACAATACTCATTAGCGAAGAAGGAAGGTTCAAAACACAAACCCACTAATGCATATTTCATTGTAGGTTACCAAATGGTGTGCTAGTTGGGGTAGTTTCGCCAGAATTAGGGTTCACAAGCCTAGTCGGTGCACATGCCTAAAATAGCTACTGAGCTTCATAAGGTGATTATGGGAGCTCTAGATGGAGTTAGAAGTAAAAAAATAATCTATGGAAATTGGATTCCAAGACCTACATAATGGTGAAATCATATTTTTCACAACATCTTGGCCCATAGCATTTACAGGAAGCTTTTCTCAGGCACAAGTGGAGTCTTAGATAAAAATTCCACTTTTTTAGGGATAAAATGGATTAATGAAGACATGTGATCCCCACAATTGGATTAAAAATCCATTTCCAGTTAGGATCATATAAAATTTCACCAATAAATTCCATCAAGAGCTCAAGTTATCATCGTTCCAAGTCACCCTCTTGGAGATAGTCTAGGAGTTAGTCAATTTTTGGGAGGACACGTGTCAGCACCAGGATCCTGGTGGGATTTTATGTCCCCAAAGTCCTTGAGGTCAGGTACATCAGCCCTTGAAAAATTTTCCCATCCCCTATGGGGAGTCTTTTGGTCACCCACGTGACTGAATTTCAGCCCCCAAGTGCATTTTTGGAGCTCAAACTCCCTGCCGTTGGATCGAGGACACGTGTTAGCTCCAAGACCACCATGGAATTTGATGTCCCTTTGAGGTGAGGGACACCAAACATGGAAAAATGTACCCAGCCCCTATGGGGAGTCTTTTGGTCACCCACGTGATGACTTTCAGCCCCCAGGTGCATTTTTCAAGCAAATCCCCTGTCGTCGGATCGAGGACACATGTCGTCCTCTTGACCACCGTGGAAATTGATGTCCCTCACATCCTTGAGGTGAGGGATGTTAGGGAAAAAAATTCACCCATCCCCTCCATGTGCATTTTTTGAAAATTTAAATCTAGCACTTAGCCATTTTCTTCCTCTCATTTCTCCTCCACAACTCCTCACCATGCCATGACTTTGCTCAATCTTGTTCAGACACCCAGTCCACCATTGCTGATCCAAAACAGCTCCATTATGATCACCAAACTATCCACACCATGAATGCACAACAATATGTAGGCCTTAGAGAAAAATGGAGTGAAATGACGAAGAATGAAGAGAAAATGGAGTTTTTTTTTCAGATAACTACGAAGCCACCCAATCAAAAAATCCTCATATCTTGCAAAGTACAAGTAGGATCGTCATGTCATATTTTTCAAAATTTAACATTTTGCAATATGATCAAGATGCAATAAACAAGAGGTCAAATGGTTCCCATAATCATTTTCTCCAACAAAATCCTCACTTCGTGCATCGGCTCACATTCGTCAGATTTCACATCACTCTGGCAATGGAAATGAACTAGAAATTTATACATGGTCTCAAAATAAAAACCTATCGTAATGGATTTGTTTTCATTACAAATGAAGACAAAAACTAGACCTGCAAATTTCAAGCTCCATTAATGGCTGCCATGGTAGCTCCGTGCCCAAAGCCACTACCAAGTCAAAATTTCAAAATTTATTTCCAATCATTCTAGTGGGAAAAACTATGTAAAATTTGGAGGGTGTGATCGTAATGAAAATACTAGTCCAAAAACTATGTTCCTTTGTAAATCGGGCATTGAAACACACTTTCTAATAATATTAATTTTTCATAAATAGACTTCCTATGCTTGGAAAGTCATCATCAAAAGTAGATGAGACAAAGGCAGTGAGCATTGAAGATCACAAGGAAGCCAAAATGATTGTTCAAATAAGAAAACAATGAAAATGACCACTTACTAAAAATAGTAAGTCCCTTATATGGGTGTTTACTAAAAATATTAAGTCACCCCAAAGAAGTGGTTGAGGCAATGGTAGTGTGTGCAAGATTGAATGAGGGATTTCATCACATCATGATGGTTGAGAAGAGGAAACAAATAACCTCTCACTAAAAATAGTATATCATACACATGCTGGGAGTTGTGGTCATCAGTGGAATAGTTCACTCAACTTGGCAAGCATTCACGAGCTGATTTGAAGGAGTTTCATAGTGTGCAAGGAATTCAAAGATTTATATTTTCCCATCATTGAAGATCAAGGGACTCCATCAATTGTTTGCACTTTTTAATATGATTTTAAGTAAATTAAAAGTGACTTTAGAAACATAATAAAAATTAAGTCGCCTTGATTTTATAAAAAGGAATTAAATACAGGAATATGAATAGTCTAAAGTTAGAAATAAGGCATATGGAGGGTCATGAGGAAGACGATAAGTCAACTCTCACACTATAAATTGTAACGCCATTCGCATTTCAAAGGGTTGGCAATTGATCTTGTAAACTCAACAAGGGTGCATTGTACTTAGAGAAAGCAAAGGAGATAGCCATTTTATTCTACTTTCCTCCACTCTCAAACTTCTTCCATTCCCACACTATGTACAAATTTGGTTTAAGAAATCAATACAAGAAGAAGGAGTTTTGAGCTTTCTTTGACTAAGGTGTTTCTTGATAATTTGCGATCAATAAATTCTATCTTGTTCTTGTTGTTATTTGTAGAGTTGTTCCTTCTCATGAATGCATGTGTTTAAGTTTCTAGCTAGTGTGTGCAAGAATCTAATTTTCTACCTGCAATAGTAATTATCCTATCTAATTTATCACTCCCCTTTCCCTCTCTACAAAAAAATCTTCCCTAGTAATAAATTGATAGCTTTGTCTTAGGGTCAGGTGGAGTGCCCCTATTAGATCCCCTGATCGAAAAGAAAAGCACAAAAATACACATTTTCATGTGCATGCATATACAACAACTACACCCCGGTTAAGTATAGGGACTTAGATTCCCAGAGTGTTGGCAATAAATCTACAAGTTTTTCCACCTCACAAATTTTCTTTCCAACACTCATCATGCCACATCAGCCCTCAACCTCATCCTAACACCTATTCTTATCATATTAATGAACCTAGACTAAGTTTCCACTTATCCTAACCAACTAGGAATCTTTCAAACCAAAATTAGCATAGATCAGGTTATTTTTGGAAAATTGGACAAATTCTCCTTAACCGACGTCGGTATTCCCTTGGTCGGTAGTGGTTCCCTAACCACCATCGGCTAGGTTAAATAAGAGTTTGTAAGTCTTTTTTCAGGTTCGAATTTGAATTCTTTGGCTTACACTTCTTGCATTCACACGTTCAAGCACTTCTATGACTGTGTGACCTTCTAAAGCCTATGACATCATGTAGACATCATATGGTTCATTCATAGATTCTTCTAGAGCTCCAACACACGTAGCGAGAAGGCACCCCGATACTTTTTGCTATTTTCTCTCTAGATCACCACCTTCTACAACCACCACAACCATCCACTTCCAAATTACTTTTAAAAAGTAAGGGTTGTCTCTCCTTTTTCATTTCTAGTTTCTTAATTTGTTTTATTAAGTTATCTACCAGTCATTTTATTTCTACCTTACCTAGATGTAATCCTTAGTGCCTCTGGCCAACCTTCTACCCATTTTACCTTCCATACCTTTCCTAAACCCACCTATTAGTATCTCTGAGTCTTAACAAGAATTTCACGAACCTATCTTAGTCCCCATCACTCTATGTGTAATCATAGAGAGTTCCCAATTCTCGTTTTTGGCATTATCACCTAATTTCCCCTACCGACACTGGTCACCCAACCGGCGTCGGTCACTACCCAATAATGGCATTGGTCACCTAACCGATGTCAATCTCTCGAGATTATCAATAGTTCTAAAAACCAGTGAGCTCATATCTCTTTTCAAACTACCTTGAACCTAACCATACCTTACCTAGACCTCTGTAATAAACTTTGTCACACTTGTAGACCACCATCCACCTACTACCTTTCTCGGATTTAGTCGTATATTCATTTATTAGACTATATTTGAATTATTGTACTTGTGTAGGATACCTAAACTATATAACTACAGTAGGCTCATTTATTTCATGTTCTTAGCAAGCATTAAATTGTCTTAAAACATGGATTGATAGCCTTCGATGAAGTATCTCGCTTCTCGAGATCTATATATCACTAGACAATCCCCCAATTGTTACTTTTAACTTTTTGTGATATTATTTTCTATTTTAGTTCATTCCTCCTAGCCAAAGGGAGACTGACACAATCAGCTTAGATCAAATTCTACAAAGTGTGTGCAATGCCTTCTTCCATCTACATAATCATAGGTATTCCTCCTACACTTATTACCTTCTTATTTGTTTTATTGTATTACTTTGAGGTGAAACATTTTGGCACGACTTGTGGGACCGCTTCTTGTGGGTTCTTTGCATTTTCTTCATATAGGGAATTGTTTGTTTGTTTCTTTCTAGAAAGTTTGCATTAAAATCTCTCTCTGGTCAATATTCTCTTCTTCTACTTATCTAAAGGACATTCTTGATTTGGTGTTTGAAAATAATTCTTCTTCCTTTCTTTTACACCTCCATCTAGTGAAAGATCATCCTCTTGACCTATTCTCTATTTTCTACATACAATTTCACTTTTGATTTGGGCTTAACAAAGTGTGCATCTTTTTTTTTTATTGTTTCATTTAGCCCACTTAAATATATTTGCATTCTATATACTGGAGGTCATGACCAGTTGATGATTGGTGATAATTAAGTGTAGTTCACACTTTGTGCACAAATACCCCTATCCAAATCAATTGAACAATTTATACATTTCTTTAACATCTTCCTTCCCGTAATTATCATTAACGACTAATAATCGATTAGCGGAGGATCTAGCCGGTGTTCGATCAATCATCATATAAGATTTGTACCACATGTAAGGAAAGGTATATTCAGTCCCTTTATCAAAAAAAAACCTGAAACCAACCATAGACTACTTATAGGGCACCCTCATTGACCAAAAAAACTATTCTACTCATATTCGGTTCTAAAGGGCATAAGCCACATAACATTAAAATCAAAGCATAGGATTTTGCATGTATTTTAGTTTTTTCCATAGTTATGTTTTGAGTTTTGAGGCTAATTCCTCTTTTTTCTTATCATTCATGCCTCACCATCATAATTGGTGTATTATGGTTCATTCTAGGTGTGTTAGGACTCATCACTTCCCTTCTCGCTTCTAGGTTGGTGTTTTCATTTGACTTAATCACCTAAAATTCAAAATTTCTACAACTTCTCAAATTTCACATGAATCAACATCATTCCAGTGACCGACATCAATTACTTCTTCATACCGACATTATTTCCCTAATGTTTTGTTTATTTTTCCCAAAATAATATTCAATTCACATTTATATATTTTGTGTAGCCTTTTTCAATCACTAATCACCTTCCTAAGTCTCTGTTACCATTAGCGAGCTCAAGTCCACTTTGGATTTATGTTGTTCATCTCCAATTTTTCAAATTTTACATTTATTCATAGTAACTCAAAGATCCATCCATCAACCAAGATATCGGTTACCCCATTCCAACAAAGATCGATTACCCTACCAACGTCGGTCTCTGTGTTTTGATTTTTCTATCAAAACAATGACCAATTCTCATTTTCCATATTTCTTCTATCATCTGTTTCTATGTTTTGTACCATCAACAGAGCTTAGATCACATGTCTTACCACTATTCACATGGTTTTGACTCATAGACAAGTCAACGCCCTAGTCTTTCATGTCGCTATCATTCGTTATCCCCTAGCCTATTTCTACCTTTTATTTCTTTGTCTATGGACTGAAACATACCTCTGTTGTACCTATAGGTGACGAGGAATTCACAAAATTCCTCGATCATAATACCGTCGCCCTGTAATATTACTTATCCCATTCTTTAACTTGTGACTCATCAGGTCATCCTTTATTTAGGATGCCTACCTCCATGTCTCCCACCCTTTCCCGCACTCTGTATCAACCGGTGCTAGTGTAGCACTACCTGCTCCAACCTCATCACCTGTCATTTCTCATATTGAACCTACATCATCAATAGTTGTTGCACCTATAATATCTATCACAACTTTTACATTTTTCATCAGCGTCTACCCCATCATCATCTATGGATATTAGTGTAGGGTTCCCCACTTCACAACCTCTAGTTATGTTGACTCCTTTTCAGGTTCTATTCATGTCTATAGACACCTAAAATATTCTTACACTTAGCATTTGCTCCAATTCAGTCAATTAAAAAAACTTCATTAATCAACCCTTCTCCGCTCTATTCTCGGATGCCCATTTATGACACCTTTTTGGTTGTATTCTTCTTATATTCAAATCATTTGGTTAATAAACCCCCTTTTATTAGCTAAACCATATTCCTATTCCCTTCTAGATAAATTCTATCGGCTTCCTAGGTTATCTATCAGTATAAAATGATTAACCAGACCCCTCCCAACTCTCTACGATTCTCTAATCACTTGTTAATCAAGTTTAACTAGCCTAATCCTAGCTTAACTAGTCTAAAACATGTTTACTTAGCTCCTAATCCTAAAGTTATTTTTAGAATTTAGTCCCACATGCACAAGAATTCCAAACTCTTCCAAACCAATATCTATAAATATAAGCCTAAGTGCATCCCTTCAAACCATGAGTTTTCTTCCCTTAGCATAAACTATGCCATTTTAGGATATTGAGCTCTCTTCCATTGTTTTTGAGCTATTTTCTCCACCATTGCACTATTAAATCAATCTTTGAGTAAATGAGAGGAACCATATGGTCTTGTATCCATTAATGGTGAGCTCTCACTCTCAAATACCTTGAGAAACAACAAACAAATTTGATTGCTTAGAATCTAAACTAGGTTCACATTCATTAAGCTTTCATGGAGTAGAGAAATATTTAGATATGCTAGGGTTTGAATGTTTGTTTCAAGTTTATATATGCATGAAAATAGATAGTTTCTTGTTTAGCTCTAATCTTATGGTCCATATATGAGTTAGCAAAGCTTTGAGGTTCTTTAGCCTCATTCCATAGCTTTTACAACTCTTCCTTGTTCACATTTGGCATGCCCGGTGGGACTCTTAGTCCATACTCCATTAATGGAGGTATTTTTAAGCTTTACATGTCCATTTCTAACCATTTTTATGCTTTCTAGGTTTTAGAAGCTTGTCTTTTAACAAATTTCACATTTTAAAAGAGCTTTTTCTTCCTTTTGCTAAAGCATTTAATGGGTTTAAGCTAGAAATAGGCTTTCATTGTTAAAAAATAACATGTTTTCTCTTTTAAATTTTTCATTTCCGTGACTTTTTCAGGTTTTACAGGGGGCATGCATATGGGTCCTGGAGGGGAGCATCTCTGAAAACCCTAGTGCACCTATTAAACTAGTTGTGCACATGTCAGTCGTATTTTTCACTGACAAGTCATTTATAAAGGGCCATGTACCTGTCTAACTATTAGTGTCTCCATTGACTATCAAATGTACCCATGCCTTTGGATGTAAAGGTGTATTTTTGGCATACTTGTGTTTATTCATCTTTTGGCTTGCAAGCGTATCTTTCGAGAAGGAGCCATCTCCATTGAAGCCATAATATACCTCTCTCTCTCTCGCATGCAAGTGTTGAAACTCACTGTCATATTCAGTTTTAATGTGTATTTGTCAATTAGATCACATATCCGTTGGTTGGGGCATGCATGAATCATTCTAAATGCATGGGTGTCTCTGTTTGATCGGGATTTATTTCTATTATTTTTAGTACTCCTAGTTTGAGTCATATTTCCTTGCCCTTTGACCCTTTTTTAGAACTTGAATAGGCATCGAAAAAAACATGAAGAAACATTAGAGAGGAAATTTTTAAATGTAATATACCTTTGGTATCATCACTTCTATCATCAAACTCCCAAATTTTCCTAGAGACCTCCAAAAATGTAAAATACTAAAAACTGTTGAAAAACTACTAAAAATAGATTTATGGAATTTTCTAATTTTCTTTGTTTTCTAACTTTTTGCAAGGTTCTAATAGTGATTTGTAGGTTTATTTTCCATCATATTTTTGTGCTAAATTAGTTGATTTTTAACGTTTTCCATTTGTAGTGATACTTTGAAATGTGTATGCTCTTCCCTTGCACCTTCTAGGTGATCTTGGGAATTAAAAACTTTCAAAAACCTTCTATTTTTCTTGCAAAACACTTCAATTTAAGCTTTAAAATGGATTAAAGTTCAAAGTTGGATAAAAAAATTTATTTTTACAAAACAATTAAAGTATTTTCCATATATTTTTTTAGTTGGGTTCCCCCGACTGTGAATGCTCTTCCTTCATGCCTTTTTTGGTGATCTTAGGAATCAAAAGCAGCACACAAACTCTCTTTTGATATCATGATCTTTTATGGAAAACTACTAACTCCTTGCATGTAGAAACAATACTCATTAGCGAAGAAGGAAGGTTCAAAACACAAACCCACTAATGCATATTTCATTGTAGGTTACCAAATGGTGTGCTAGTTACAACCAAATTAAGCTAAGTAAGATAAAATGCACACCACTTTTATGACATTGTATTGCATGTTTTGAAAAAGGGTAGGTCCTTATCCGCTCAACTAGAACATAACCCCTTTGGAATAAATCCTTAAGCTACAACAATAGGGGTGGTTCTAAGAACCCAAAAGTAATCCACCATTGAGTAACCTCGTGGATGAAACAGGAAGCACTCCGCTAACCCACTTGACTAGATTTTACATTGCAAGTTGGAGTCAAAGTTTTACGTATCACGACCCGGTGAGGATACAACCCAGAATGTACCAGCTTTCTCATTATATCATAAGGGGGTAAATTAAATCCTAGATACTCCCAAACTAGTGAGTGCAACTCTTTGGGTAAATCAATCTCACATTTAGACAAACTATTGACATCTAGTTGAGTGATCTTATTAGGAAATAAATATTATGTTGGATCCCACTTTGTAAGTCCATTAGAGCCATCATGAAGTGAACTCTTACGAAATTAAATGGCGTATCAATTAAGTTGGTTTCTTTCACCTTTGGACAAGGTGAAAATCTGCCCATGTAATGCTCATTTTATTTTCATATATTTTTATCTATACCTTTGCATTCTTGTTTCCCATTTTGGATAAGAGAATATATATTTTAATAATGTTGTCATAGATAGTGTTCACCACTTTATGTCCGTTTACACTCATCCAAGTTTACGGCTGAGTTATTAAATGTCTAAAGTGTGTGGGCACATTTTTCGATCTTGATAGCCACTTGATCTTGATTTCAAGATCATCACCATAGTTAGGATTGATTCATCATTTGATCCCTTATAATTGTTACCTTCTTTAGATTGCCTTGACACAATTAAGATAATTACATCACATTTCTCATAAACGTGATCTAAGTGTTTGCATTGTGGCATTACGCTGCCCACATTTTGGCACATATTTAGTATACTTTGACTTAGTTTGATTTCAAACATTGTCCCAAATCTTGAAAATTTTCACTTAATTTTTTTACATCATTTTGATACCACTTTAACAATAATATCTCACTTCTCCGTGAAGCTTGATAGACGTGTCCAATTAGTGTGGTTACGTGGCTTAAATTTGTAAACACAATAGGCATTGTTCGTTTCTAAGATCATAGTGGTATCATTTTATTGTGAGTCACATCTACCCCTTACTAATATTTATGCCTTATTCATTTTGATCTTTGTGTAAATATTGAAATTGTGTCAATCATCTTTACATCGAACTATCATTTTGTACACACATTTTACACAAGGAGTATTTCCTTATTGATTGGCTTTTTGTTTCACACTTGCATGATTGTTCCTTGTGATCATTCATCTGAAAAACTTGTTTTCTAGGAAAATCCTTTTTCGATCTCATCAAGATTGCATCATCACGATGTCTATTTTCCTTGGACCTTCTTCAAAAATCACGCACACATCTCCATACTTACGAAATGTCTATTTTGTTTCCGTTATGCTACCCGAATCAACATGGAACTTTCTTCACTTTGAAGGAATTTGATCATACTATCTAGGTCTAGGCATTTTTACCTAAATGATGCCAATAATGAATGACTAAGCACGGTTCCTCACACTTACAACAATACGGAACCTAGGTTTAGGAATTCAAATCAAAATATTCCCATTATGACTAAACCTCATTTTGTTCTTTGCACTAGAGGGTCTGTTTGGGTACCTGTTCCCCATCTTCATCTCATAATCGGTGGTTTTGGTATCCAAATTGATTCTTCCTTTGAAACCGAGCAACATCACAAGTTGATCAGGATGCTTAGAGACAAAAAAATCATAATATGAGTCGTTTTGTAGCCGGGATGGATTTTAAATGACTCTTTATTACTCTAGCTTGGAAAGGAGTGGATAGCACCATGCTAAGGGTTCAACCTACCCTCAATATTTTAGGTTGTGCCTTCAACCAAGGTGAGAGGACCCATTTTATAACCTGTGTTGGTGAAGAATATCAATGGATTAACAATATTTGACTCTCCCTTTGCAATATTTGAAGGAGACCTTGAGAAAACATGGTCAATGCAACATAATCTAACTCTCACGAGCTATCACCCTAGAGAATGAAGATGTTTTCTAGACAAGGTCTAGGTTACTAAAGAAAATGATAAAAATTTATTGCACCTACATATTTTGGTAAAGGATAGGAAAAATCAACAAATTTCTTTAGCATTTATGGATACAGTGCAAGTAGGGGTGGTTCATGTAGGATTCATTACTTAATGTATAATTTTTTGTTGGGAAGTTAAGCAGATAAAGTTGATTATACCAAATTCTTGAGAAATTTTAACAAATGTTGGAACATCTACAAAGAAAAATGACAAAATGCTTCAAGTAGTTAGAATGAACCTTCAACTAGAAGATGTGCATCCATGAAATCCCAAAGATACATGGTTTCACACATTCTTCAAGGATTTAACACAAAAATCATGTTAAAGACTTAATTAAACATTAGAAATCCCTGATTCATCATGCCTAAGATACACTCATAGACTAACAAACAATTTGTATCATCATAATGAAAGTAGAGTGAATTTAAATTGTTTATTACATCATGAAATGAAATCTCTCTTCATGATGTAATTGCAAATGCCACAATACTATCACAAGGACAAGATCTTGTGTGATTCTCGAGGAACTCCTAACATAATATTGCAATAGGAATAGATATAACTACTTGAAGATATCTCAAAATGAAATCAGGCACAACTATGCTCATGATTAACATGATTTACTCAAGGTTCTTCAAATTGATCAGCAAGGGAAAGTTTATTTACAATCTCAAAGATTTTCAATGGCTAGACACTTACAACCATCTTGATGTGATCAAATTTTTAGACACATAGGAAATAACAAGTTTCTCAGATAAGTTCCTTGGGAAAATGGATTTTCTCAGCTTTCTCTCTTTCTCTTTTCTTTGAATAATTCTCAGAAAAATTAACCCCCCTTCTCATGTGATTATCTTTTTGCTTTTATATCACCCCATTCACTTGCTAACCTTCAAAGTTTTTCCCCCAAAAGCACGAATATTCCAGGGAATATTTCCTTTTACAAAACTTGTTCTAGAACATGAAATTTAAAATTTCCTTTAAACTGCCAGATGTACAAAATGCAAGTCTTTTCAATTGGTTCCACTTGTGCTCGACTGGGATATCAGGTCATCATTTCGGAAAATTACTTTAATCATTATTTCTGATATTGATTAGATAATCATTTCAAATAATCTTTGAACACTTCCAGATGACTCTGATATGACATATATCCACATTCACCTTTCAAGAATCCACCTTGGGTGCTACACACTCTATTTTATGTCTTATTGGCTTAATTTCCATACATAGTTCCTGTCAAATCACATTGATTTACCATCTCTACTCATTCCTAATCTCTTCCAACTCTTAAATTATTTTTTGTGCGAACTAAACAAAATCTCCCTCATCTCATGGGAAAGATTTTACTAAATCAAAAACATATGTACCCTTTTCATTATAAAACCTGGTTCAACTTCATTATCATTATGTATTTCCCTTCTTGTTCTGAATATAAGGAATTTCATCAGAAAAATGGTGAAGGTACTTGTAGCACACAGTCTAAAGGAAATTTCCTCAAAAGATTTAAATCAAATATTTGATTTGAGTGGTCCTAATGAAGCCTTTTTTAGGGCCTATTTGATGTAGAGTGTGTAGGTGATACCAGAGGACCCTTGACATATCAAAAATTTTTATTATCACTTCTTACAAGGCTAATCAGGATTTATCCTATGTTTGCATGACCTTTCAGGATTATGTATTTTCATCTTTTCAAATGGGAACACTTGAAATCTCCTAAAGATTTAAAGAGATATTGGGTCGAGAGAAGACCTTAGGTATCTAGGAAAACAATTTTTCAATGTCCCTTTTTATGCGATGAGGGATTTATATCGAAAGATATTCCTAAGGAATCATATGTGCTATATGATAAATCCTCTATCGATATTGTGCCTGTCATTTCCCACAAAATAGATGAGTTGGAATGGAGAATCAAAATTATTTTCCTTTGCTCGGGACAATAGGGGAAGATTTGTAATTTGGTCATCCACCCACTTAATGCATCATGCTCCTCATTCTAAGCATGATTTTTGGGCCTCAACCCATTCCTTATCGAGAGACAATCCACCCCTCATAAGGAAATGGGAGGTGGGTCAAGCTCAAGACCTCACAATCTATCGAGTCAACAACACGTAGTACTTTCCTTCTAATCGCCCCTGTATCTCCTCTCAAACCATTCCTATCAAGTCAACCCTTCACAAGGGGAAAGGAAAAATGACATTCTTCATAGGTGGTTTGGATATTTTGGATTGGGTATCGTCACATCGAATAAAATCGAGCTCGATTAAATCATGAGTCATCCTAGAATGACTCTGGAAGCATTGATGGACATGGGAATGTCCTTGACTGCAAGGTCGGTCATTTTTGTTTAGACAAAGACACAAGGTTCAAGCGAGTTCATGCTAAGAAAGAATAATATTTTGAATAAGCTTCCCCTACTGGGAGGAAACTATGAAACAAGACTGAAAATGGTCGAATGTTTCTTTCCTTTCATTATCTCTACTTTTTGCATGTATATCTTTCTTTATCATGGGTAGGGGCCCCTATAGAACCCCATTTTTTTCCTTATTCAAAATGCAAGAAGCACAAAAATATCAATAGTTTACATGCTTATCCAAATGTATGTAAAAATTTATCTAAGTCAATGTGAAGCTACTACATTCTTCCACTTTACAATTGAAATAAGGAAATAATAAAGTTCATAATAACAATTACATCCCATGTAACAGAAGTATTTATTTTAAAGCATCAGTTTAAAGAAGGAATATGAAAAGAGAATACAACTTAAGGAACAACGCTTAAGCATGTTCATCATCTTTTGTATCTACATTCTTTTCTTCCTCATCTTCCATTTCTGCATCTTGTTCTTTTGGAAACCTTGCTATGTATGCATCATACCTTTAGAACAACTCATTTATCTTGTCCTCATCCGGTCTAGTGTGATGTTGGAAGATTAGTGTTTTCCTAGCTATTGCATCAATGCAATGGCCCATTTTATGTTTGTATTCTAGTGGTCGGCTTTTAACTCTGCAATTTTGTTCTCAATCTTTCTCATTGTTTTAATGATTTCATAGGAGAAATCATTCTTTTGAATATTATTTTCAAAGGAGTTAAGAAAAAAATTCAATCTTCAAATCCTTGTAGCTCTTTTTGAATTTATCAGCTACCATATCTTCTAATTTCAAGTCAATGGCATCAAGAGTGTCATCAACCCAATTTCTCTTGATTTCAAGCTTTTCCTTGATCCCATTCAAGGTTTCCACTTTGATCTTTGATAACTCTTCTATGGCATGTTGGCTTCCTTTGAATTCTACTAGCACAATGTTTTCCTACTCAACTAATTCATCACTGAGCTAGGTTATGTGGTCTAGTTTGGGAAGAATTCCCTCAAAATAGAAAATCTCATTGTCACATTGTTCAATTATCTCATCAATTTCATTGAGTCTGTTCTTGAGCTCTTCATACTTTGATCTAGATTCTACAATTGCTTCCTTTCCCTTTTGGTTAATTTTTCAATCCATGTGTCCACCACCTGGACCTTCTTGACAACTTTGTTTATATTATCCATTCCCTCGGGGTATCTATGGAGGCACTTGTCTGAGCTTGACTAGGTTTCCCAATCAACTACTACAAACTAGAGCTCAGGGCTCTAACCTGTTATTTTAACTTCCTTTTCATCATTCTATCTTCATCCACCTTTTGTAAAAGTTCATTCACTACTTTAGATACCCCTTGTTTTAGTTGGTCTCTTGAGGGATTTCCTAAGGGAATGATCTAAACATTATAATCATTGGTTGTTATATCTTCTCTAGTTTTTCCTTCAAAGGGGATTGTTATTTCCAAAGTCTTGGCTCTTGATGAATCAGTGTGGGTTTTGGTGATAGTCCTAGCCCTTTTTGAGGCTCTTACTACCTTTGGAAAAGACAGAGCAGTAAGGTCAATAGCTTGAACAGGAGGACCTCCTTTTCCTCATTTGAAATTAATTCACCAATCCACCCTTTTTCCAAACTTGTTCCAGCCTTTTCCTCTTGTGATTCCTATTGGGGTTTCTCAGGGAAAACCATCAATTGTTTGAATACCCCTTGTTCATCCTGAGCTAGTGATTCTACATGTTCTTCATTATTTATTTCGATAACCACCTTGTTATTCTCACCCTGTGCTAATAATTCTTTCAAATGTTCTTCTCCTTGGTCTAGAACCTGGGATTGATCATTATTTTCTTGATTTGTGTCAGCAGTCAAGGGATATTCCTTCCTTATTTCTCCAATTGATGCCATATTGGACCCAATTTCTCCTCCAACATTTTCTTGTACCAATGACTGGCTTGCAAGCTCTTCTTTCCTCAAAATCTGTTGAGTTGGCATCCTACCCTCCTTATGTTCGATGATACACCCTTCCCATTGTAATGACATGGTAGGTTGTTCTTCTAAAGCCAAATTCATGTTTCCATCTAGAGGTTATATGTCCTTATCAATAATGATTTTCTCACCAACAGTTGTAGCTTGTGCCACTTCTACTTTCTCTTCAAAATAAATTTTCCTTCTTGAGAAAGTTCATCGATTTAGTAATGTTAACAACTGTTCTACTAACATATCTAGATTAACATATTCTCCGCCAATAAATTCTGGTTTATCTGATTCTGAAACAACTTGTCTTATAGAAGGAGCTTTTGTTGCTTGGATTTTCTCTTTACTAATTAATGGATGAGTATTTATTTCCATTTCCTTATTTTTTGGAGGTCATCTACCGGTGTCATAAATGGTTCACTCATAGATAATTTAAGTGCATCTAACATAGAAAATCCCTCACTAGTATCAACATCAATCACATCAGCTTGGGTCTTTACAGATTCGTAATGTTCCAAATGAAGGCATACTTATATCCCTAGTAAGCAAGGTCTCGAGTTTTTCGTATCTCGATTTAAAAATTAGTTACCTTGAACTATCTGCAACATTTTCTTGGGTTACTTGATCTTGAGTTCCTTTCATTATTGTTTCCTCCACAAATAGAGGTGGGAATAGAGGCTCTAATTGTTCCACTCATGGAAGTGATGGAGCATGTTGTTCCTGATAAACATAATTCCTTTCAAACTCAAGAGGATTGATTACCACATCTCTATGCTTATGATTTTTGGGCATGTGGGCACCTACTCTCACCAAAACTGGTACATGAGAAACCTTGTGTTTCTTGTGTGCCCTTTCAAAAAAATTTAGATCAAGTATTGCTCTTTGCTCCTCCTTATTTGGCTTAGATTGAGTAAGACCACTTTTTATAGCTCCACTCATTATTTTCTCAGTACTATGAGGTTTTGGTGAAACACTTGAGTAAACCACATGGGATGTTAAACCCTTCCCATTTTCTTGGATTGGCATTGCAAAAGAAATGCGGACATTTTCCATAGATTGTAAGAGCATGTATTCATCCTTTTGTCTGAGAACTGACATAGAGGTACCACTCCAATAAGTGGTTGAAGTCCACTCATCTAAGATTTCGAAGTGTGCCTTTAGGGAAACCGAGGAACCTTTCCTTCCAAAGGATCATGTACGTACCCAAAATTGTAAGGTATTGCATCGCCCGAACAAAGTGTAACAAGCTCCCCAATGATGATATAGGTCTCTTTGTAAGGTGTTCGGGATCCGGAAAATCCCTCGAGTATGCGTTAACATCCCGCATGCCCCACTTAGCCCCCACGCCATTTGCTTTCCCCTTTTTCCCTCTTTCCTTGCCCTTTTGATCTTCAAGGATGAAATCGACACCTGTAGGGTGGAGGTCTCGTGACCGCCGCCCTGATCAAGGCGGCGGTCCTATAACCGCAACCCCGATCGGGGTGGTGGTCTGTAACGCGCCCCCGCAAAGAGCGGCGGTCCTGCATGCATTTTCCAGAAAGCATTTTGACGCGACTCACGTAAAATATCAACGTTTCACTAGCTTTTCCTTGCCGACTTGGGCATGCATTTATGTTTTTGGTCCCCTGGAATAGTGTTTGGCCATTGTTTATGGTTTTTAGAGTTCAGTTTGGTTTTGATCTTTGGGTGAATGAAAGCTATAAATAAATGGTTTGTGCACAAACAAATGGTCTGAAGTTTGTCTCTGAATTTCTCTTTGCATTAGATTTAGCTATAATTTTTCTTAGAGTACTTGTTTTAGTTCATTTGCATGCTTGGTTAGCATTATTCAGCTGTTGGTAAGCCACATATCCAGCTTGTGCAAACAATGTTGTTGTTTTATCCAATCCATTGGATTAGAATAACTTAAAGCCATTAAAGTTGTAGGTTTTGCTCTTCAAACAGGGTAGATTCAAGGTTCTGGTCACTTTATGTTGCGTGACTCGTAGTAAAATCCCGCTAGGAATTGCATAAGCCAAGCTCTGTACTCTTGCACTATCCCTCTCCTACTCACATTTTCAGTCTGCATTCTGAGCCGTCCTTGTCCCAAAATCTATTTCTATCGATGTTGGCATTACACACTTTTCGGATCCACGTGAACATGAAAGAACGAGGAGATCATACCGAGGGGACAAGATCACACACACCATCGGATTCGCCACGCTCTGCATGGAATCCGTTTTAACTTTCAAAGTTCTAGTTAGAATCATATCAAATAGAGTAGATAATTGCTTCATTTCAGTAAATTCAATTCTCGATATTGCCAGGGAAGCTGTGAGGATTGATAGTTTCTGAGAAACTATGATTCACTCCTCACTTCTGAGGTAGGATCGAGAATCTTGTAGATAGATTAGATGAGTTATTGCATTATTTAGAATAAATCTACAAAACGCACAGACAAATAACTACACTCGGTTATCTTGTTTGTTTTAAATTGTTATTTAGTTGTTATTTCTAGATACGTTTAAATAGCTGCTTTACTAAAATTCTTAAGATATTTCTCAGAACAATAGAAGGTTACATATGTTTTAGGTTTATTCTATGTAGTTAGAATTTGCTCTGTTATAAGTTAGATTTACATTTCGTTTTCGTATGACAATCACGGGACCTCGGGAGCCCAGAGAATACATATTTGAGCCAATCGTGCCTCAACCAAACCTTTTCACAGCAATAGTTGACATAGACCAAAATCTCATAATACAAGTCTTCCAAACAACAATAGATTTACAACTGATCAGTTCTCAGTTGAGAGGGTTAAATATAGAAGACGACCAAGCACACACGTTTTGGTCAAATCAACCAAACTACAGATTACCCTAGGCAAACATTCGCATGACTGTAGAAGGGTTCGAAAGAGAACAAACCTTTGGTTGTGATCCTTTGTCCCACAAACAAAAAGCGCAGAGACACTCTCACGTATATAGATACTAGTCTAAGGATCCAGGTTGCACGAACACCTGTGAGATATTCTGAGAAAATCACACAGTTGTTGGTCCTAAACATAGAAGCTGAGAAAGCATATGATTACTGGATACTAGGAATCAGGACTTGATTTCGTATATGACCATAACAGAACCGCAACAACCAAGAGTCTATGGTTGTGACCCACAAGTCCCACAGCCTAATGAATCCATAAGTCAATCAGATATAAACATTGGCCTACGCACACTAGTATTCCAATCCACTCCACTTCCACCCATCATCATCGAACAATTGTCCTTACTAGATATAGCAGCTAACGAAGCTAGAGAATTCTGGACTAGGCCAGAGAATCGTCCGTAGAGTCAATTGTTTCCACCATCCACCATATGACCTTATCTGGAGACATACACGAAACTATCCCAGGTCATTTCCCACGTATTCCACAACCCATAGATCGAATCATGCCAGAGCTCGATATTGATTAGAGCCTTCGAGCACCATCCTCGCCGATCGATCTATCACACCACCTGTTAGAAGGGCCTTCTTTACCTTAGATTCAAAATTCCATTAGTGCGTGTCGAAGACATTAGATTGCCTAACTAGTTTGTCTCGCATCCCACGTATATTCTATCCCCACCGGTGTCTCAAGGCACACCTCCTCGAGGTGGTCGGGTACGTGGAAGAGTTACTCGTAGATTCCCACGCTCACTTGTCACTTTTCCCGCGTATAAAATTGGTGAACCCGACATGAAGCAAACAAAATTAGTGAAGCTGACGTAAACTTCCTACTTTCTCGTTCGAGTCATAGTATCACGTGTTCTTTCACAAATCACCTTCGTTCCTTCCCATTATTCTACGGGTATTCATATACCCCCCGAATATGTCAGGATTCGATGAATATGGCAGACCCCTCTTGGGTCTTGAGGCATACTACGCCCAACAGAATAGACAATCATCACCCTCACTCTCAGTATGGGGTGACAACTATTCAACTAATCAGTTGTCAACACAAACCCCAAGAAATAGATATAACTCATCTTTTCAAATGGGGGAGTTAGATCAACCCCCTCGAACGCAACAAACAGAGCCTTCAGGCTCGAACAATATGACGTTTACTAGAGAATCTGGTTCGTCTCCTCAGATGCTACTTAGACCAAAAATTAGTAGACAATCAGACCCATATCTGGTCTTAGATGATGAACGGTCAATACGTTATCCTAGGAGTGAACAACATTCTCGGGGTATGTACCCACCTATAGGAGGTTTACAAATACAACCCGAGGTCTCTTTTCAAGAAAATACCTCTATGCCACTGCATATAGGAAATACTCTCGAGAAACTTGGCAAGATAGCGATCAGTTTATGACAGGATATCACATGCCTATACAACACCAGGGTATACAACAAACACCGCTCAAGAAAAGCACCGTGACTTCACCAAATGAAGTCATTTCAACATTAGTAGAAAAAGTGAGAGGGTTAGAACTTGCTCAAGCAAGTCAAAATTCTCCGTTCATACAAGCAGGAAGTTCCAATCCTCCATACCACCCTGGCCAAGTAGATCTCCTCACAGGAGTAGGCACGTTAGGCATGCCACCTCACTATCCACAACAAACGCCAACAAGGCCCATCATCTCTAACACTATTCCTCCCGGTCTAGTATCAAACAATCCATTACTAGACAATATCCCGTCATACTTAAACATGTACTCCAAATCACCACAAGGAGATATGTTCTCCTCTCCCGGCCCTTTTGCTCAAACGCAGGGACTTCCCTATGCCCCTACGCCAACACATACACTACACCATATCAACAACCCATCCCACCACCACTCCTCAAAGAACCACCATCAATGGTCAAAACTATGCGATAGGGACTTACTCAGAATATTTAAAAGAGCCCTTAGATTTCACCATACGAAGCGTCATGCTTCCAAGACCCCTTCCCGATTTACCCAAGTTCAAAGGCGAGGGAGATCCAAACACGCATATCAAAGCTTACGCTATAGCCATACGTGAATTACTCCCTTGGGATGGGGTTGTTGCTAAAATATTCCCCAAAACCTTGGAAGGCATTGCTCTCGACTGGTATTATAGAATACCTGAGGCCTCCATCCATTCATTTAAACAGCTCGTATCAGAATTCATTAAGGCATTCGACATGAACAAACTATTGAGAACAGGAATCAGGGAATTCTTGCACATCAAACAAGAACACAACGAATCTGTCACCCATTTCATCCAAAGGTGGCGTACAGTCCTTTATTCCTCGGCAAGTGCTCCAAACATGGATCAGATGGAACTATGTGATTTATTCCTTCATTCTCTCAGCAAAGAGGTGAAGGAAGAAGTCCAGAAGTTCCCACTAAGAACTTATGATGAAGTACTTGAGAGCACTCTTCGAATAGACCAAGCAGCAATAGATAGTGGCCGTAAACATATGGTGCAAACGGGAGGTTAATCACCTCCAATCGAACACTTAGTCAACTATCACAAATTTCAATCAAGGACCCAAAATCCTTAACAAAAATCGTGGGGTAACAACGGATGGAGTAACCGACCAGCCCAAGAGGGTAAATGTTGTTAATACTCCATCACAAACAAACAACCAACGAAACAACAACTTTACCCCGATGATCAATACAGTGGATTTTAACCATCCACAACAACAACAACAATGGCAAAATCCCATGCAAGGGCCAAGCCAAAACTCATTTGGTTATCAAAACCAAAGTTAAAACCAGAAACAACAATCGCAAAACTTTAATCCTAATAGGCAACAATTTGATCAGAATTTTAGGCCACAATATACATCAAACCAACAAAACAGGAATTACAACCCCAATTCTTATTGTGGTTTCCACAAAATTCAGGGTCATGATACTAGAACGTGCCGTGACTACAATAAATTCATGCAACGTTTGCCAGAAGAACAAAGACAGTTCTTCACATATTTGTTTTTGGCAGATCCCATGTCATCACAACCAAATACGCTCGCAGGGCGCTTTCCCTCGAATGCTCCCCTCAAGATCTTTAACGATCCACTCCCAAATCATGATAATAACAGACTAAATCCAACTGGGACGAACAAGGGTGCAATACCGGGAAACAATGATCACGAAGCCTCGACTTCACTAAATCCATCAGTTGCGCCACAGTTGGGAAGTCAACCGAGACCCAAGATAGTCAGTTTGGTAGAGCTAGACGCTGAGCTACCTATCGAAGCTATAACAAGAACACGAGAGTATTTCTCTCAACCAAGCCCAAGTCATCTCGCCGTAAAATGTATAAGAGTCAACAAATAGTAGAAAAACCCGTAGGTGCCTATGATTTAATTAGTGACCTAACAAAGACCTTCTCGCACATTTCATTCTTGGATTTACTAAAGAACTCTCCTCCTCATAGAGCTGCTCTTTTAGAAGCATTAGGTCTAGGTCATCTAATTAACATCACTCCACCTCCTGAAACACAAGTAAATCACGTAGATTTTGATATCCACCCTCCGGGGCAGCCGGACAAGGATGTCGAATTCATATTCGAAATAAGTAAAATGCCCACAGATGCTGAGATCACATGCCGAGGTGATCCAACCTTACACTTACAAGTATGGGTTTATAATAACTATGTAAAATGGGCAATGGTTGACGATGGGGCCGCAGTTAACATAGTCCCTTTCTCTTTCCTCCAAAAACTAGGATATGGGGAAACAAACTGTTCCACCACTCGAAATACATTGAGAGGCTATGATAGCCTTAAAGCCACTTCGATAGGAACTATAACGCTGCCGGTCACCTTAGGGCCCAAAACAATCCTGACTGAGTTTTATATTATAGATCGGGAAACTAATTATAATATTATACTCAGCCGACCATGGATACACCGAATGAAGGCAATCCCTTCTACTTTATTTCAAGAAGTAAGATTCTTGCATCTAGGAAAGGTATTTGTAGCCAAAGGTGATCCAAAACCTTTCGATTTGCACCTAGCTGATTTAAAGAAAAGACCAAGGGTGCACTCAGAATTTGAACTTCCAACAAACCAACTTAATAAACCCACTAACCCAAAACCAGAGGAAAAGTTGGTACCTACGATGGATCTTGAAACTATCAACATAGCCAAAACAATCCCAACCCCCAAAGATAAAACTAAAGAAACAAGTATCATTAGGGACTACTGCGAAAATCGTTGAGTTGATAGAACAAGATTCACCAATGTTCTTACCATTTGATTCAGTAGGCATAGGATATTCCCTAGGTGTTGGTTCCCTTCCAGCAGAGGACCTCTGTATGGTAGAAGTAGAGTGTGCAAGCGCAGCAGATACCCCAACATCTATACTCCCGACTAAGTATTGGACTCTCCATTTCGATGGAGCTAAATGCCGTTATGGAGCGGGGGCAGGTATAATTCTTACTTCACCCGAGGAGAAAGTCCTCCCATTCGCCTTTAAGTTAAAATTTGAATGCACAAACAATGGCGCTGAGTACGAAGCCCTCCTCCTTGGCCTCACCTTAGCCAAAAGAATTGGTGTTGATGACATCAGAGTCTTAGGAGACTCGCAATTAGTGGAAAATCAAGTTTCTGAAGTATATGAAACTAAAGCCGAACACTTGCAGCTTTACAAAGAAGCCATATTAAATTTAAGCAAGGCATTTAACTTCATATCCATTGAAGCAATCCCGCGAGAGAAAAATCTTCTCGCCGATTCAATAGCAACTTCAGCATCACGTTTTACTCCAAGTAATGAGTTAGAAGACACCCAGTTCACGGTGTCCATTCGTGATGAACCATTGATAAAAATAACGACAAATCCCCTTTCAAGCGAAAGTAAATCTACCGTCTTAGACCGTATTGATAGTGATGTGGCTACCTTGGATTACTTAAACGCCTATGCGGCATTACATCTCTCCTATCATATGCTAGATTTGTCCTTAATTCCACATTTGTCTTCCTATTTCGGGAATCCCATGATGGATCTCCCCTCACAAATAGAACCTAGCATATACACAGTAGAAAATGGGGATGATTTGGATTTACCTCCAGCACCACCTGAGTTCGAAGAGGGTAACACCTCTTTGATCGAAGAGACAATCGATGTCAACATCGGGACAGAAGATGAACCAGAATATTGAAACTAGGTTCTTCGTTAACCCCAGAAGAAGTAGAAATACATACTTAGATCCTCAAAGAACATCAGAAGGCCTTTACATTTAATTATAAGGAGATGACAGGAGTCGCACCCACATTGCGATGCACAACCTCGTCACTAAATCAGATGCAAAGCCAATTAAACAAAATCAAGACCCATGAAGCCCAAAGTAGCTCTCATGGTAAAAGAGGAGGTAATAAAACTCCTTCTGTAGGATTCATCAAGCCAACGACTACTCCCAATGGGTATCTAACATCATTCCCATTCTCAAGAAGAATGGAAAGATACGCATCTGCATAGATTTTCGAGATATCAACAAAGCATGTCCTAAGGATGACTTCCCATTACCATCCATCGATGTTATTGTTGATGCAACAGCTGGTTTTGAACTTTTGTGTCTCTCATGGATGGGTTCTCGGATACAATCAAATCAGAATATCCGAGAGCAGGATCAAGCTAAAACCACGTTTATAACTCCTTGGGGAACCTATTGCTACGTTGTTATGCCATTTGGTCTCAAGAACGCCGGTGCTACGTACCAGCGGGCCATGACATACATATTTCATGATCTAATTCATAAAATCATGGAATCTTACGTAGATGACTTATTGGCTAAGGCCAAGAAGTGTTGTGACCATCCCGAAGTACTCCGCATCATTCTTTCACGTCTAATAGAATACGGAGTCACACTAAACCCAGAGAAATGCATCTTTGGTGTAACGGGAGGGAAGCTCCTAGGTTATATCATATCATCATGAGGAATAGATGTCGACCCAACCAAAATCCGGGTTGTCCTCGAAATGGTTCCACCTTTAAATGAATCTGGAGTCAGATCATTCCTCGGAAAAATGGGTGCAATCCGAAGATTCATCCTAGACTTAAGCTTCACCGTTCATCCAATCAACAATTTACTCAAGAAAGACTATAGCATTGATTGGACCAAGATTGCAATGAAGCCTTTGATGCAGTTAAGCATTTCCTTTTATCACCACCTACGCTAATGCCACCTAAGTTAGATCACCCGTTAATTCTATATTCACGAGCTACCGATGTCTCGCTGGCCTGTATGTTGGCCCAAGAAGATGATGACAAGAGAGAACGCGTGATTTATTTCATCAGCCGAACGCTGCTCGACTATGAAACATGCTATACACAGTAAACGAGAATGCCTTGCCATAGTCTTTGCTACTAAACGCCTAAGACATTATATGCTTTGAATCAAGAAACGAAGGTCATGGTAAAAACGGACCATTTACGGACTTTCCTCACACAAGGGTCATTGTCTAAAAAGGCTGGACGTTTTATAACCTTAATGGGAGAATTCGAATTAACGTTTGTAAATTAGAAGTCAGTTAAAGGGCAAGTCATCGTGGATTGGTTAGCTGACAACCCATTAGACGAGGTGATTTAGTAGATTTAGACTTTCTAGATGAGTGCACATACTACATCGAAACCCGACCCTCCATCTCTAAGTGCCTTTGGTACATGGATATCATTAATTATATCATGGACCATACATACCCAGAAGGAGTTACACCACAAAAAAAGAAGGCTGTTATGCATAATCGTAGCTAAATACGTCATTATAGAGCAAGTGCTCTATCGAAAAGCATTCGATGGAATGCTCCTAAGATGTGTCGACACGGAGGAATCCAAGAAGATTCTCCATGAATCTCACAGCGGAATATGTGGAGGCCACTTCGGTGGCCACGCCACTGCTCGAAAAATACATCGAATGGGCTATTTCTGGCCCACTCTAGAACATGACGCAATAGAGTTTGTACGCAGGTGTCGTAAGTGCCAAGAATTCTCCCATGAGATCCACATGCCAGCACAAGCTCTACAACCAATCGCTACTCCATGGCCCTTTTCTACATGGGGTCTAGACTTAATAGGGAAATTCTCTCCCTCATCCACAGATGGCCATAATTTTATAATCACGGCCACTGAATATTTTACCAAATGGGTGGAGGCCATGCCTCTCACTACTGTACCTGGTTCTGTGATCGCCAAGTTTATTTTGAACCAAATCATTTGTAGGTACGGTATCCCGCAAATCATTATCTCTGATAATGGAACTTCTTTTAAGAATGAAGAGGTTCGTGAACTATGCAATAAATTTAAGATAAGCCATCATATGGCTTCCTTGTATTATCCCCAAGCCAACGGACAGGCTGAAGTGACAAACAAGACACTGAAAGCCATTCTCCTTAAAACGGTGAAAGAAAAAAATGAGATTGGCATTTGAAGTTATATCCGGCCTTGTGGGCCCACCAAACCTCAATAAGAACACCAATGGGAGCAACTCCTTTCTCGCTAGTATTTGGGGTAGAAGCAGTTCTCCCACTTGAGGTCGAAATACCCAGTCTCCGCATTTCACTACAAGGGATTCTGGATGAAGACGCTTACAGAGAAGCACGTCTTTCTCAACTAGAAAGCCTAGATGAAACTAGGTTAGATGCTGAGCAGCGGCATAGAGCTTATGCTGACCGAATGTGCCGGCAGTACAACAAGAAGGTCTATGAACGTGATATATACGAAGGTGATCTAGTTCTAAGACTAGACAGCTGGATCGACAAGAAGACCGGCGAAGGAAGGAAATTCTGGCCCAAATGGTTGGGCCCATACCGAGTCATGAAGGACTACGGAAATGGTGCTTACCTCTTATGTACGCTAGAAGGTGAGGAATTTGGCAAAATAGTCAATTCCCTGCACCTCAAGCGGTTCTACGCATAAGCAACTAGCACTACTTGTATAATTATCTACATTACATCTTCATATAGATTAAGATCATTTTGTCCACTTGTTTCTTACATAAATTGTGATCAAGGAATCTATTCTCAAAGCAATTCATTACAAACTCATGATGTTGTTGGCATAAAGCTCTTTAATCATACCTCTCCATCTTCATATATCATCGAATCATCTCGGAATCTTTTATCAAATAAAGTCAAACATGACAAAGTCTTAACGGTAACCATACCAAGATCTGCAAGTTTATTCTCACTTTGATTTCTTCTTAGGATAGGTGTCTTGCCTATGGTCTGTTCTAGAAGCTTCATGGTGTCACATCTATCCCATATATACATCTCTTTGGAAATAAGCACATACTGACATTTTACTCAAATAAGCAAGTCAAAAAGTGATTAAACAGAAAATTTTAATTTTACACATTTCCTTGCCCCACCAACCTTCGGTGATGAGCTTGTGTCTCTTACTAGTGACGTAGGGTTGGGAAAGGATGGAAATGCCCTTACTCGCCTATGCCTTGCCCACGGTGATAAACCCACGCTTCTTACTAGTAGCATGGGGCAAAGTATAGGGGGTCCTCTTGACAAAGCAAGCGTTAAAGGTCACAAACAAACAATTCAAACTTTGAGTCCAAAACGGATGAATCAGATGTTCAAAATTCCAAAAGAATTAAAATCCTAAAAACCCAGATCTTGTCTACTATGTGGCCATCTACGGGTCTAAGTCTAGATAAACCACAAAGCAAGTGCATTCTAAACTATGAAGTCATTCGGGTAGAGTAAGCTTGTAGCTTCCAATTTGGTTCCGCCAAAGCTTTGTCTGTCTTTCATCACTATCATTTCAGCTACACCTCATAACTTGCGCCCTTCTTGACTCTCGGTGATGAGCCCTCACATCTTACTAGTTGCATGGAGTTAGGAATGGGGCAATTTAATCTGTTCATCGTACTGTTATATTCATCACTTTGCAAAACAAACATGAGGTATCCAAATTGCTCACAGAAGCTAAGATTCAAAATCACAATATATCTACAATATCATGTATCAGCATCATGAAACACAAAAAGAAAGCAAACATTTGCATCATCTGTTCTCCATTGCATACATTCTAAAAAGCATATAAACATACATCGTAGTATACACAAGGAAACTGGAAATAGAAAGGAAAACATGAGTGCCAAGCTTTTGATCCAAAAACGAATGCATATATATAAATAATCAATGTTTATATACAATGCCATCATGCTCTAAGCATGGTCAAAACACTCAAAGAGCCCGTGATATACAAAGAATATGTAATACAAAGTACACGAGGGCCAAGAGGCCTCTCAGTCCCTACGTGACCCCTCCGAAGGTGCACGCCCATGCCTAGGACTCTGGCTACGCCGGCGCTCTGAATGTACGGAGGGCTCAGGGTCCCGAGGGGCAGCCACGGTCTCACCATGAGAATGGCTCCTCATGAGGCGCTCACCATCCCAGTAGCCCGCTAACTCTGTGCGGAGGGTCGACACCATCCTGGCCACGTGCCAAATGGGAGTGAAGACATCAGCATGCGTACCAGCTGCTGAGGGCTCCCCGGCATCTACGGATAGCTCCACATGAGTCCTATCCATGGGGATCATCAGGGAATCGGTACATACCCTGCGGATCAAATCCCGCCACTCATCAACAGTCTCTGCAAACAAAGGAGAAAAATGAATCAGAAACCAAGCAAGAGGCTAAAAGATACAACAATAGCAACTAAGGAGAGCCTACAAATAAACATTAAAAGGGAGAAAGGGTAACTTACTCGGATCCCCAGGCATCCAAGATGGGTCACTGGGACCGCACCTGCCGCGGATGCCGCTGCCGACTGAGGGGCTGCTCCTGTGGCAGGGGCAACATGTCACCCTCAGAAACGACTCATCCTCTCCACCATGGCCCTGAGAGAGTGGCTCCTCTAAAACTAGAGTGTCCTTCTCTGCGCTCTCGCTCAGCCCTCTCTGCCTGCATAATATCCTGAGTGTCATGCCACTCAGGATCACTGTCCTCGGTCTCCTCCTCTATCCCTCCCTCTGAAAACTCCTCGGAGTCGAGTCAATATCTATGGGGTCATCGCTGCTATGAGCAGGACCCGCAGCAATCTGAAGCAAAGGTGCCCGAGGCGCACCGGCTCTCCCTCTAGCACGAACTATCCTCCTGGCTATAATAGGAATGCCAGGAGTGATCACTGTCCAACCTCGGCCTCTAGGTCCCCCTCTGGCCTCGCGAACTGATCTGTAAACTGGTGCCACTGGGGGAAGCATACCCGCATATGGAAGACCAAACTGCTGAGGAACCCGGCTGAAAGGATGTACCTCTACTCATCCCACTCGATCAATGAGCTGCCCTGTGGTGGAGCAGGAGATCAGGGTAAGAGTCTCCTCACCCCATATGCCGGCCATAAGCCGGTACGGTGTCGCCTCCATGTCTGCAGTAGTAAGGGAGGCAACTGGCTGATGAGGTGCTCTGAGCACCGACATGTCCGTCCATCTGGCTGCCCTCACAGCCCCAGGATCTGCCACCTCCACACCCCTGCCATAAGGGACAAAATGCTCATACACCCAACTCATGACTAGAGTTGGGTGGCTCAATGACTAACCCTATAAATGGACCACCCTATATAGATCATGGTAGGTGGTCCCCAGAATATCTGCACCCCAGGCGTATATCCGGCCATGCCCCTCTATCTGTGCAATGATGGGGGCCCAACAATATAACAATGTGTCCCCTCCCTTGTCCCCGATCAATCTCGAGGCAAGGATCCCCATGATGGCCTGTCGAAATACGGGGATAGGCAAAGAAGGAATGGATCGAACTCTCACCCCCTTCTTTGACCCCATGGAGATGACTGCATCTCCCATATATGTTGCCCACTGCAATCTGTGCCCGGGAGCCTGCTGTCTCTAGTGTAAGTCACCTCCCAATGATCGGGACCCCCAGAATGCGGTAGACATCCTCTAAGGTGATGGTCCACTCACCACGGACCCCTGGCAGTCGGAAGGTGTTCCGATCTGCATCCCAATAAGAAAATAGGTCACAAAGGATGTGACTAGATGGTGCAACGTGGGGCACACGTGATATACGCAATATGCCGGCCCTCTGTAGTGTGTCCTCCTCGTCCTGTGAGAGGGCATCCAGTACCCCTGAGAGCCAATCACACTCTCTCTCTCTCTTCCATCTAATGTACTCCTCTCTCGCCTGCATACACCCAAAAACACACAAAACAGAGCAAGTTAATATCCGAACAACATCGAGAGAGTCATAAAAACACGTAGAAAGGCTAAAAATACAAGTGCAATCTCACATAATAGTTCCTTTTGCATTCTGTGCAAAACCGCCGCCCTGAGCAGGGAGGCGGTTTTGTAACCGCCGCCTTAAAGGCGGCGGTCATGTAACCATCGCCCTAAACAGATTTGTAGGCGGTGATGCATGTAACCACCACCGCCAGTGGTGGCGGTCGTGGTCCGAAAACCCACGCGGGTTTTAATCTAAAAAGCCTAAAAACAAGAAAAAAAAGACCATTTAACCTAAAAATGGAGCCTACCCAGTAGGCGCCCCCCCTAGATGGACCTTTTAACACTAACATTTTCAAAAATGACCCCCCCATTACAACAAATTTAGCATTTCAAATTTAAGGGGGAAAAACACAAAATTAAAGAAAACCAACCTGTGATCTAGCGGGGCGGTGTTCCGCATGTGGAGGCATGATCACGATCTCGCTGCGGACGTTTTGACTCTACTCACACAAGAAACCGTCACCGTGGGTCCCAGAGCTCAAAAACAATCAAATCAACTCACGCAAATGAATAGGAAAATGGGCCCACTTTCATATATATAGCACCCTGATTCGTTTTAAAAGACTTTTTCACGCAGGTTTGGAGCGCTGATGGAGGTAAGTCCCTATCCCCGCGAATGGTACGTTCTCATTCCCTATTATTTTAGCATTTATTTTCCAAACTATTGTATCTATCTGCACTTGAGTTCTCTTTTCATTTTGCAGGTAGCGGGAATTTTGGATGGCATCATTTCAACACATGGACGTGTAAGGTATAACTTCCAAACTTCCCATTTCAGGACTGCCATACTCGACCCATCATTTTATGCCTCTTCATGGCTAAAACGCTTCTCCGAGGGGGCAATATGTACGTACCCAAAATTGTAAGGTACTGTACTGCCGGAACAGTGTAACAAGCTCCCCAATGATGATACAGGTCTCTTCGCAAGGTGTTCGGATCCGGAAAAGCCCTCAGAGTATGCGTTAACATCCCATATGCCTCACTTATCCCCTGTGCCCTTTGTTTTCCCATTTTTCCCTCTTTCCTTGGCCTTTTGATCTTCAGTGACGAAACCGCCACCCTGCAGGGTGGCGGTTTCGTGACCACCGCCCTGATCAGGGTGGTGGTCCTGTAACCGCCGTACGCTCGAGCAGCGGGTCCTGCACGCATTTTCCAGAAAGCATTTTGATGTGACTCACATAAACTATCAACGTTTCACCAGCTTTTCCTTTCCGACTTGGGCATGCATTTATGTTTTTGGTCCCCTGGAATAGTGTTTGGCCATTGTTTATGGTTTTTAGAGTTCAGTTTGGTTTTGATCTTTGGGTGAATGGAAGCTATAAATAAATGGTTTGTGCATAAACAAATGGTCTCAAGTTGGTCTCTCGAATTTCTCTTTGCATTAGATTTAGCTATAATTTTGCTTAGAGTACTTGTTTTAATACATTTGCATGCTTGGTTAGCATTATTAAGTTTGTTGGTAAGCCACATATCCAGCTTATGCAAACAATGTTTTTGTTTTATCCAATCCATTGGATTAGAATAGCTTAGGAAGCCATTAAAGTTATAGATTTTTCTCTTCAAATAGGGTAGATTCAAGGTTCTGGTCGCTTTATGTTGCGTGACTCGTAGTAAAATCCCGCTAGGAATTGCATAAGCCAAGCTCTGTACTCTTGTGTTATCCCTCTCCTACTCGTATTTTCAGTCTGCATTCTAAGCCATCCTTGTCCCAATATCTATTTCTGTCGATGCTAGCATTACACGCTTTTCTGGATCCACGTGAACACGAAAGAACGAGGAGATCATACTGAGGGGACAAGATCACACACACCATCGGATTCACCACTGTTCTGCGGAATCCAGGTTTTAACTTTCAAAGTTCTAGTTAGAATCATATCAAATAGAGTAGATAATTGCTTCATTTCAGTAAATTCAATTCTCGATATTGCCAGGGAAGCTGTGAGGATTGATAGTTTCTGAGAAACTATGATTCACTCCTCACTTCTGAGGTAGGATCGAGAATCTTGCAGATAGATTAGATGAGTTATTGCATTATTTAGAATAAATCTACAAAACGCACAGACAAATAACTACACTCGGTTATCTTGTTTGTTTTAAATTGTTATTTAGTTGTTATTTCTAGATACGTTTAAATAGCTGCTTTACTAAAATTCTTAAGATATTTCTCAGAACAGTAGAGGTTACATATGTTTTAGGTTTATTCTATGTAGTTAGAATTTGCTCTGTTATAAGTTAGATTTACATTTCGTTTTCGTATGACAATCACGGGACCTCGGGAGCCCAGGAATACATATTTGAGCCAATCGTGCCTCAACCAAACCTCGTCACAGCAATAGTTGACATAGACCAAAATCTCAGAATACAAGTCTTCCAAACAACAATAGATTTACAACTGATCAGTTCTCAGTTGAGAGGGTTAAATATAGAAGACGACCAAGCACACATGTTTTGGTCAAATCAACCAAACTACAGATTACCCTAGGAAAACATTCGCATGACTGTAGAAGGGTTCGAAAGAGAACAAACCTTTGGTTGTGATCCTTTGGTCCCACAGCCGGGTGCAGGAGACACTCTCACATATATAGATACTAGTCTAAGGATCTAGGTTGCACGAACGCCTGTGAGATATTCTGAGAAAATCATACAGTTTTTGGTCCTAAACATAGAAGCTGAGAAGGCATATGATTACTGGATACTAGGAATCAGGACTTGATTTCATATATGACCATAACAGAACCACAACAACCAAGAGTCTACGGTTGTGACCCACAAGTCCCACAGCCTAACGAATCCATAAGTCAATCGGATATAAACATTGGCCTACGCACACTAGTATTCCAATCCACTCCACTTCCACCCATCATCATCGAATAATTGTCCTTACTAGATATAGTGGCTAACGAAGCTAGAGAATTCTAGACTAGGCCAGAGAATCATCCGTAGAGTCAATTGTTTCCACCATCCACCATATGACCTTATCTGGAGACATACATGAAACTATCCCAGGTCATTTCCCATGTATTCCACAACCCATAGATCGAATCACGCCAGAGCTCGATATTGATTGGATCCTTCAAGCGGTCATCCTTTTCGATCGATCTATCACACTAGTCCAAGTTAGAAGGGCCTTCTTTGCCTTAGATTCACAAATTCCATTAGTGCGTGTCGAAGACATTAGACTACCTAACTAGTTTGTACATCCCATGCATCTTCTATCCCCACCGGCTATCTCGGCACGACCTCGGGAGGTCGGGTACGCGGAAGAGTTACCTGTAGATTCCCATGCTCGCTTGTCACTTTTTCGGCGTACAGATCCATTCTACCTACTCCTTCCCTCAAGGTTGGAATATCATCACTCAAGTTTACTAAACTCCTGAAGTTGTTTAATATTGTTGTATATTGAATTGACAAGTCTATGTTCTTTTTGGTTAATCAATTCATAGTCCCCCTCATTGCATTGGTTATCTTTATATAAGAATCATCAGATTCTATCTCATTCTAATATAGAGGGATTATAGTTTGTCCTTCTATCCTCTAATCAACGTAATATTTTCTTACTAGATGTGGATCATCCACAATTCCTTCTGCGATAACTACAATTTTGAATTCTATTATTTGTGAAAGGGTCATTTTGGAGAAATCCCTTAATCGACCTCTTCTTCATCCCTGTAATTCATCCAATAATCTTCATAATGAGGATCGTGCTCAAAATTATTTTCAATGTTGTTGAATACCCATCTGATGTCAGAATTGGCCCTTTCCTCAAAATTTTCCATGTCAAACTTATGCATTTCATCTTCAATCAACTTTGCCTTTTATGATGGAAGGGCATGAATACCTTCCAATTCTAATGGGGAATTTGATATTTGTCTTATGTCTTCTAGCAATCAATTTATGCACAGTGTTAGCTTCCTTGCCAATTCACATAAAGCCAATTTATCATCTAAATATCTAGGCAATTTACAAGGTTTTCCCTCAAAACCACTAACCCTTATGTATGTGAATTTTTATATTGAATGAAGTAACATCCATACTCCAAAATCACTTGTCTAGCATGTTTGGAAATTCTATACTATCCCCACTCTAGTTTGAAAAGAAAAATGATTGGGGAAAAGAAAGCATCATTAACCAACCTCACATTCCCACTCTAATTGACTAGTTGCAGTTGAGGGAATATCTCATGCATTTGGCACTACTTAAAATCCACACGTGGTAACAAACCTAGGAAACGTCTATGCCCTACAACATTGTAAATTAAGTAGGTCATCATGTATAATTTCAGCTCTGAAGTGTCACCCATCTCAATTTTCACTTGCTAAGGTGACCATGTGACCATGGAGTGCTTCTGCAATGAAAGTAGCCCAAAAAATGCTCCCCTTTCTTTCCAAAATGATCCACATGTAAGTAATCATCCACTCCTTGAATTCATTTTTGGTTTCCAACCTCCGTCATTCGACTCAATAACACAATGATATCTTTAGCCTCTTCAACAAATTGTTCCCTAACTAGCCTTTTAGGGATTCTAGTTGTTTCCTTTTTCATGAGGAGCCATTTTGTATTTATGATCTTGGCATAATCCTTTTTCTTCACTTCATAATCCCGTAAAGCTAATTTGATACCAATGGTGATTGGGTTTGTGATTACAGGAAATTTTAGCATTATTCTAATGGTCACAAGTGTTAATGTCAACACTACATCCCCACTCTGTCTAATACTTCCCTCTTTTCGAGATCATAATTCATAGCACAATGCCACACCAATTCTAGGAAATGAACCGATGGTGGGATAACACCAACTAGAGAAATGCGGCTATCTTGAATTTCCTTTAGGGACTCACTCTTATGGGGGCTATTCAGTCTCTAAAGAAAATCATTTAGATCAACACTCATCAGTCTCATGTTTGTAATTTTGTCTAAATCACTCATGACCCCTGATGCAACCAAGAATGAAGATGGCATGGTATTCATCTTCAAAAACCCTAACTTTACTTAAAACTAACTTGCCAATGAAAGAGAAACACAAGAGTTTCTAATTTCTTACCAATCAACCCACGAGTGCCTGAGTAGTTTAAATCCAAATCAACAACATTTTTCAGTCCTCTGGTTCCCAATTCAAGCTCCACAATTAAACTCACAATAATTCTCAACAAAAATCACAAAAAGTAGCAACAAAATTCCAGAAAATTGATAATAAAATATGAAGGCATTTGTAGACTTTAAAATGTCCTTGATTTACATAGCAACATTGATGGCGGTAGAAATAAATGCATTGTATCATAACTGTTCATTCTGCCATTCTCAATTTTGAAAGTGAGTCATCCATGTGGAAAATACTTTCGCTAACATGGGCTCAGGGGCACTTTTTTATTTTTGCAATGTTTTAAAACTTACACACTTTTGGCTATTTTGACCCGCCCATCCACTTTTGACTTTCAACATGGGCTCGACACGTGGTCGCATTTGGGTGATAGCGGAGTTGTAGGCCTTTTTGTAATTTATTCCTTTTCCAATTCAAAACCAAAAGTGTCAGAGTGCTCCGATGACTGCATCCCCAATTTTTGCATGAAAGGAGCCACGTGTCCTTTGTGGGTCTCGGGAACCTTTTTACACTTTTACACTTTTCTCCTTAGTGCGAAAAAATACAAATATGTGTCACTTCCCACATCCACTCAATTTGTGAAAAATGTACACCCTTGGATGTGAATTGAGAAATTACTTGCGCTACTTTATGATTATGAATATTCGAAGAATATTCATCAGGTCATGGGGCTGATTTTGTATTTTTTGAATGTGATAGAAAGTTACAAGTTTGCAAATTAGACCCATCATACTGCATTCAATTGGGAACTGCCACATACCAACTTGCGATGGGAAAAAAATGAAAGTAGAGACACGATCAAGGAGCATTTTATAATAGGTGATATTTTAGATTATAGACCTAGAACACAATTGGTTTCCCATAAGAATTTTCAAAATAGTACACATCCAAACATGACAATTCACCAAGAAGAGGAGAGATGTTCTCCATATACAAGAGAACAAAAACATCATCTCGCACCCCCATGGAAAGGCATAAAATATGACAAACACGAAAATAAAACATAAAACAATAAGGGTGAGATTAATTTGATCACCAATAGGGTGTATGGTTTGGGCACTTCTGATCCAAATTATTATTCATATTTCCCCCCACTCTTCTTCTGATTTAGATCTAAACTACCATTCAGATTTCCATGCTTCTTCTGAAGATTCAAATCCCAACTACTATTTGGATACCCCTATAACAAATTCTAAATCACGGTCCTCCCATTCTTCGAAGGACCTTCATTCCCAATCACGTCAACAATGTATTCCTACTTTGAAGACTCTTACAACTCCAAGTTCCATTGATCGAACATATAATTGGTCTCTTGAGTCATGGTCCTCCCTTCCTTCACATGACCACCTTTATCAGTCACTTCAACTTCCCCTTCCTCCATCGAAGTGTTCCATGACTCGATTACCTCTAGTAAATCATCTACTTTGACTCCTATGTCTCAATTTAATGAATTACTATGCTATCCTAATTCCCTTCCTACTTTATGTCATCTTCTAGAAAAATGACCTAGGTTAAAATCCAAATCATTTGTTCATGAGATGTGTGCTTCCAAATATATTTCCTCTCTTAAGTCATATTTTTCTATCAGGTCCAAATGCAATCCCTCTTCATCCCTTAATCCCTTTCAACCATATCGTACCATTTCCTCATCCATCTTCTAAATATCAATGTCTGCGACCACGTCAAACCATTAAAAATAATCCATGTGCTAAGATATATTTTCAAAGCACTATCAAAAATATTTGTGGGAGTGATAAGGTCAAGCCTTCCCCTCATCTACATCATCAAACATCTTCATCTTCTTCTATCAATCAATCTTCCCCTCTTGTTGAACCCATTTTTTCTAGTCAACCTCCCATAGTCAAATAACAACAACCTCTACTGATTGATTTCTCTCAGAATGAAGGAACAATAAGACTTCATGAAGATATCCCTCTAGAGGATTGCAAACAAGGATTATTTCTAGAACTTGATACAATCACATATGGGGAGGAAAATTTTGATCCCTTTTTCCGAATGTAGAGGAAGATCCTATAGTCATGGAATTTGATTCTTCTTCATTTATCCCATCTTAACCTTCCTTTGAGCATGATGAGATGCAAGGGTCTACCATTGATCCATAGCCCATCTTCTTGTTACCCAATAAATCCTTATCTATCATCATTCCTCAATAAAAATATCACCCTAGGTCACCACCGAGTATCCCATCATCTTCTTCTATCTTGGAGCCACCCTGGGTAGCCCTTCATCTTTATCTAGGTATAGGTCACCTATTGGTAACCCTCCCTCTCGTTACTAGTAGCACATTACCCTATATTCTTGGGCCACATCCTATTATCCCTTCATCCTCTTCTATCTATGCGACACTTTCAAGTAGTGCCTCCTCATCTATACTAGGGTCACCCTCTAGTATTCCCTAGTTATCTTCTTCTTCCATTCTCGGGGCCACGTCCTAGTATCCCTCCATTACCTTTCATGTATGAGTTACCTTGGGGTAACCCATTACCTTTATTCTTAGGCCACGTCCCAAGTATCCCTTCATCATATTCTATCTATAGGAAACCTTTGGGCATCCCATCATCTTCTATTCTGGGCCGTGTCCTTGTAGCCCAATTTCTTCCATCTAAGGGTTATATTCTAGTATCCCTTCGTCATCTTCTATCGTTGGCTCACCTCCTGGTTGCCCATCCTCTTTAATTCTTGGACCATTTCCTTTCCATCCATCACACCTTTCTTTTATCAATCATTGTGGCAAACCCGCGCTAATTTCTCACATCGAGTTCTAAATGTCCACGTTTTCTTTCTTCTCCTTCTTGAGATTAAACAAGTCATGCATCAACTTATAAGAACCCAAACAATATATTAATCAAGCTCGGTCAAAACTTCTAAGAGCTCTTATGTTCATAACAATTCCAACTATATTAAGGTTAAAAATCAAGCGCAATTCAAGAATGCACATCCATATAATCATCATATATGGTGCAAAATGCATAAACCTCGAATAGGGAACTCAAGCTCCTGCATATGAAATCCACATTTCAAAATAAAGCACAACCATTTGTTGAGTACGATCTCACCATGATCATCAAGATCGGAGATAATATGACTCTTGATAAACAAACATGCTTAATCTCCTTATCAAGTACATCGAAACATTGTTGTTAGATCTTATCATGCCAAGTGAATTTGTTTGTCCCAACTTTCAAAAAACTATCAAAACTATAAAAATAAAAAATAATTCAAAAATACAAAAACATGAGAATACATTAAAAAATCGAAGGTACAAGGATCAAACATTTCAATTACGTATTACATACACATGGATGTTCTTTCTTCCCTTGCATTCCATTCATCTACAATTCATCCACCATTTTCATCCCTTTGATGATATTTTGGTTAGCTTATTTGCATGCATTTAGCGACATTTATCTCTATGGTATCTTTTTGACCTTGGTCTTTCATCACCTTGGTAAATTAAAGAACATTGACCACTTAGAGATCCAATCACAATCAACATATAATAAAAATTTTCCAAAGAATTTTTGGACATATTTGATGACACTAGCACATGTTTTCATTGCAATCACTTTGACATCCTTAAATCAAGCCATCTATGGTGCTTAACCCCTTGTCAAAAACAATACAGAGAGCTGAAATACATTTTTAGAAAAAAAAATCAATCAAAAAAAGTCAAAAGCTAAAAGGAAAAGAAAATTGAAATATTATTCTCTCTTGTGGTATTTCTAAGAATCTTTATCGGGGCTATGGACGCTAGGCATTTGGTAGTAAAGAAATTTTGTGATTAGAATAAAATAAACCTCCATCGTGGCTACAGATGCCTAACTGGAAGTGGAGCAATGTATGGCTATCCTTCCACCCTCCATTCACAAATCACCTTTCAAACTAAATCATCCCTACACATTAGCTATTGTCCTCACTCGATGTCTATCAAGTCTTCCCTCCAAAAGGTAATTCATTTCCATATGCACACATTGGATCTCTATGAGAAAAAAATCATTAGTTTGTTACCAAGTGTCTTTCGATATGCTAACTTAGTTGAGTGTTCACGTTTATCATTTTTAGGGTCCTTTGAAACATGTATTCCCTTCCTCTTGTACCTTCTAGGTGATCTTGGGAATCGAAAACCTTCTATTTTTCTTCCAAAACACTTTAATTTAACCTTTAAAATGGATTAAAGTTCAAATTTTGCTAAAACTAGTTTCCTTTTGCAAAACACTTAAAGTATTTTCCATATATTGTTTTAGTTGGGTTTCCACATTGTGTATGCTCTTCCTTCACACCTTTTTGTTTATCTTAGGATTCAAAAGAAGCACAAAAACTCTCTTTTGATATCATGATCTTTTCTGGAAAACTACTAACTCCTTGCATGTAGAAACAATACTCATTGTCGAAGAAGGAAGGTTCAAAACATAAACCCAATAATACATGTTTGATTGTAGGCTTCCTAACGATGCGCTACTTAAAACCACATTAAGCTAAGTAACATAAAAACACACACCACTTTAATCACTTTGTATTACAGGTTTTGGAAAATGGTACGTCCATATCCACTCAACTAGAACATAACCCCTTAGCCATAACACCTTAAGCTACAAAAATGGGGGTGTTTCAAGTTACCCTAAATTAATCCACCGCAAAGTAACCTCATGGATGAAACACAAAGCACTCGCTTACCCACTTGACTAGATTTTACATTGCAAGTTAGCGTCAAAGTTATACGTATCGCAACCCCGGTGACGATACATTTGAACGCACTACTTTCTCATTATATCATAAGGGGGTAAATTAAATCCTAGATACTCCCAAACTAGTCAGTGTGACTCTTTAGGTAAATTGTGCTCGCATTTAGACAAACTGTTGACACCTAGTTGAGTGATCTTATTAGGAAATCCATTTTGTCTTAGAGCCCACTTTGCAAGTCCATTGATGAATCTTGTGGAGCCATCATTAAGTGATGACGTGCTCGAGTCTAAACATTATTTTTCAAACAAGGCAAAGAGTCTACTTGAGTTAGATCTAAGTGTCTTTCATCACGAAATTAAACAATGTATCACTTAGCTTGGTTTCTTTCTTGCCTTCGGATGAGGTGAAACTCTGCCCAAGTAATGCTTAGTTTATTTTCACATATTTTGATCTATACCTTTGCATTCTTGTTGCCCATTTGGGATAAGAGAAGGTATCTTTCGAGAATGTTTTCATAGATAGTGTTCACCACTTTTATGTCTGTTTACGCTCATCCATGCTTGTGGCTGAGTTGTTAAATGTCTAAAGTGTGTGGGTACATTTTTGATCTTGATAACTACTTGATCTTGATTTCAAGATCATCATCATAGTTAGGAGTGATTCATATTTTGATCCGTTAGACTTGTTACCTTGTTTTCATTTCCTCGACACTATTAATATACTTACGTCGCATTTCTCATAAACTTGATATAAGTGTCTTTATTATGGTGCTATGCTACCCACATTTTAGCACATCCTTAGTATACTTTAACTTAGTTTGATTTCAAAATTTTCCCAAATATTCAAAAGTGTTGCTTACTTTTTTTGTGTCATTTCAATACCACTTTGACACTATTATTTCGCTTCTCCGTGAAGCTTGATAGACGTGTCCAATTGGTGTTGTTACATAGCTTACATTTTGTAAACATCATCCTTTAACATTTAGGCCTTGTTGGTTGCTAAGCTCATCATGGTATCCTTTTATTGGGAGTCACATGTACCCCTTACTACTATTTATGTCTTATTCATTTCGAGCTTGACGTATGTATTAACATTGTGTTAACCATCTTTGCATAAAACTATCATTTTGCAAACACATTGTACATAGGAGTATTTCCTTATTGATTGGATTTTTGTTTCACACTTGCATGATTTTCCCTTGTGATCATTCATCTGGGAAATTTTTTTATATGACAATCCTTTTTTATCTCATCGAGATTGCATCATCACGATGTCTATTTTCCTTGGACCTTCTTTGAGAAATCACACATACATCTCCATATGTACAAAATGTCTAGTTGATTTTCATTATGCTACTGAATCGACATGAAACTTTCTTCACTTTGAAGGAATTTGATCACACTATCTAGTTGTAGGCATTTTTACCTAAATGACGCCAATAATTACTGATTAAAGAGTGTTTCCTAACACTTACAACAATAAATAACATATTTTTAAGCATTCAAATAAAATTATTCCCATTATGACTAAACCTCATATGGCTCTTCGTGCTAGAGGACCCATTCGGGTACCCTATTCCCCACTTTCATCTCAAAATTAGTGGTATGGTTCGATGATTTTGATCCAAATTATTATTTAAATTCCCCCCACTCTTTTTCTAATTCATATCTAAACAACCATTCAGATTCCCACGCTTCTTCTAAATATTTGGATCCCAACTATTGTTTGGATACCCCTAAATAAAATCCTTAATCATGGTCATCCCTTTCTTCGAAGTACCTTTGTTACCAATCACCTCAACAATTTCTTCCTCCTTTGAAGACTCATGTGACTCCAATTTCCATTGATTGAACATATAATTTGGCTCTTGAGTCATGTTCCTCCCTTCCTTTGCATGACCACCTTTATCAGTCACTTTAATGACCCCTTCCTTTGTTGAAGATTTCTACAACTCGGATTCCCTCTAACCAATCATCCAATTTGACTCCTACGTTGTAACTTAATGAATGGATATGATATCCTACTTCCCTTCCTACATTGCATCATCTTCTAGAAAAATGACCTAGGTTAAGATCCAAATCATCTATTCTTGAGACGTATGCTTCCAAATATATGTCTTCTCTTGAGTTTTTGTTTTTTTCAATCCAAATTCAATCCCTCTTCAGAACTTGAGCCATTTCATCCGTATCATATGATTTCCTCATCCACCTTCTAAAGAAATTTTTTTGCGATCATGTTGAACCATTAAAAAGAATCCATGTGCTAAGATATCTTTTTGAAGCACTATCAAAACTCTTCATGGGAGTGATAAGGTCAAGCCTTCCCCTCATATAAATCATTGAACATATTCATCTTCTTCTATAAATCAATCTTCCCCTCTTATTAAACCCATTTCTTCTAGTCAACCTCCCATAGTCAAAGAACAACAACCTCTACTGATTTATTTCTCTCAAAATGAAGGAACAATAAGACTTCATGAAAATAGCCCTCTAGAGGATTACAAATAAGGATTATTTTATGAACTCGATATGATCACTTATGGGGAGGAATAAGTTGATCCTTTTTGCGAAGAGAGGAAGATCCTGAATTTGTGGAACTTGATTCTTCTTTTGTTATTCCATCTTCACCTTCCTTTAAGCATGATGAGATGTCAGGGTCTAGCATTGATCCATGGCCTATCTTCTTGTTACCCGATCCTCCTTATCTATCATCATTTCTCAATAAAAATATCACCTTGGGTCACCACCGAGTAGTCCATCATCTTCTTCTATCTTGGAACCACCCCGGGTATCCCTTTATCTTCATCTAGGTATGGGTCACCTATTAGTAACCCTCCCTCTGCTACTAGCAGCACATTACCATCTATTCTTGGGCCACATGCTATTAGCCCTCCTTTATATTTCATATATGAGTCACCTTAGGGTAACCCATTACCTTATATTATTAGGTCATGTCCTAGTATCCCTTCATCCTCTTCTATCTATGAGAAACCTTTGGTTAGCCCATTATATTCTATTCCCAATCTATGTCCTTGTAGCCCAATTTCTTCCATCTAAGGTCCATATTCTAGCAGCCCTTCATCATATTCTATCGTGGCTTACCTCATGGTTTCCCATCCTCTTCAATTATTGGACCCTATCCTTTCCATCCATCATACCTTTATTTTATCAATTGTCTTGGAAATCTCGTAGTCATTTATCACATCAGTTCTAAATGTACATGTTCACTTTATCCTTGTTCTTGAGATCAGACAAGTCACACATCAACTTATAAGAAACCCAAATAGTTTCTTAATCAAGCTCAGGTCAAAACTTCCAAGAGCTCCAAAGTTCCCAACACTTCCAATGATCTTAAGGTTAAAAATCAAGTGCGATTCAAGAATGCACATAAATGTAACCATCAAGTATGGCACAAAGTGCATAAACCTATGGATAACGAACTCAAGCTCTTGCATATGAAATCCACGTTTTAAAATAAATCACAGTCATTTGTTGAGTACGATCTCACCATGATCATTGAGATCAGAGATAATATGACTCTTGATAAACAAACACACTTAATCTCCCTTATCAAGGATGTCGAAAACATTTTTGTTAAATATTATCACACCGAGTGACTTTGTTAGTCCCAACTTTCCAAAAACTATCAAAAATCTAAAAATAAAAATAATTCAAAAATACAAAAACATGAGAATACATTAAAAATTTAAGGTACAAGGCTCAAACATTGCAATTACGTATTATGTACACATGGATGTTCTTTCTTCCCTTGCATTCCATTCATCTACAATTCATCCACCATTTTCATCCCTTCGATGATATTTTGGTTAGCTCATTTGCACACATTTTGTGACATTTATCTCTATGGTATCCATTTGACTTTGGTATTTCATCACCTTGGTAAATTAAAGAATGACTAACCTTTTAGAGATCCTATCACAATCAACATCTGAAAAACTTGTTGCAAATAATTTTTGGACCTATTTGTTGACACTAGCACATGTCGTCATTGCAATCACTTCCACATCCTTCGATCAAGCCATATGTGGTTCTTAACCCTTGTCAAAAACAATCCAGAGAGAGTTGAAATAAGTTTTCGAAAAAAAAAAGAAACAAAATCAATAAAAATTCAAAAGCTAAAAGGAAAATCAAATTGAAATATTATTCTCTCTTGGTGTATTTCCACTAATCTCTATTGGGGCTATGGACGCCTAGATGGCGGTAGAGCAATGTTGCGATTAGAATAAAATAAACCTCCATCTGGGCTATGGACACTGATTGGGTCAGTAGTGCAATGTATGGCTATCCTTCCACCCTCCATTAACAAATCACCTTTTAAAGTAAATAATACCTACACATTGGCTAGTTTCCTCACTCAATGTCTATCAAGTCTTCCCTCCAAAAGATAATTCATTTCCATATGCACACACTGGATCTCTATGAGAAAACTAGGATTAGTACATTACCAAGTTTCTTTTTTGGACCTTGTTCGGACTCTTTCTTTAGTCTAAATCTCGTATCGATTTGTGCCTTTGGCTAATCACTTTTTCCCAAGGCTTCTAAGCTACATTCAAAACATTTGTTTTTCTTCTACTTTGTTCGAAAATCCATGTGCATGGTATTGCTTTTTTACATATTTGTGGAATCCTTTGTCCCCTTTCACAAAAACAATCTTCCACTTCCTTTATGTCATATGTTTCTTGGCCAACTTACGTTGGGATCATCCTTGCTCCTTCCCAACACTTCATTGGTGTAGGTTCATCCTCATGTTGAACTTATTTATATTGGACTTAATCCCTCATTCGTCATCAGCGTGTGAATATTTTGCCTTTGAATAATCCCACCTAATCTTTGGGAATTTTTGCATCTTCACTTTCATGCGCATTTGCATGGCATTCTAACCTTGTACATTCCATCTATCTCTCGGGAAATCCACGATTCTTTGTCTTCCTATACATAGCTTCAAAAAAATTCAAAATCATCAAAAACATTCAAATATGTTAGAAAAATCACAAAAAAATTAAAATATGTTTCAGAAATTTTAAAAAAATAAACAATATAAATCATCTTACAAAACATTGTTCTTAGGTTCTCACCTATTCATGTGTGTGACTCGTGGATCATCTCTATCTACCTCCATCAACAAAAGCTAGGTTGCTTACTTCATTTGTACTCTAGGGCACAACGAGTTGCCTTATACTATTTCATAGTGCACATTACTTTTTCATTAGACCCAAGTGTCCTCCATTATTCCCCTTTCATGTATCCTTGTTTGGGGAACCATCGTCAACCCTTGTCATTAATTTACACAGTTCGAGACTAAAGCTTGATAGTAAAAACATTACATTATGTTTCTCCAATAGGTTATCTTATTTACTTTCTTGTATGGGTAAGTGCACCAAGATGGTGGAAAATTAAGTGGACATAAAAACCTGAAATTTAGGCACCACGAGCACGGTTTATAAACCACACTTGTGCAACTATTTTTATAGGCTCAGTGATTTCTCAACCTAAAAATGTGATTACGAGTTTACAAACTACGAGCATAGTTTATAAACTACGCTCATCTTTTTAAACTGCGATCGCGGTCCTCTCGAGACAAAAAATAACAGACCCGCTACTCCTCATTTTCCCTCATTTTTCCTTTCCAACCATAATTTCTCCTAGACCTTTGACACTCATGCTTTGAATACCCCCTAAAAATTACTCTTCGAGCTTGTGGATCATGATAGTTTCAACCATGCCACCAAGAAAAAGAGGTAAGCCCTTGATTTTGATCAATTTGTTTGCATTTTAGGTTATTTTTTGTGATTTTAATGGGTTTTTCAAAAAAAATTATGTATACAATATTTTGTTTTTTCCATTACTCGGCAAGCTCGTAATCCTGCAAACCATCAAAATATTCCACAAAACCCTCCAAACAATCCTCAAAACCCTCCAAACATTCTGTAAAACCCTCCTTCAAACATAGATCCGCCTCCTGTGGCTCCTTCATCCCCCCGATTCAACAGAGCACAAGTTGATATCATTGGAAAAATATGACAAAATAAAATTGCCATTGAGAACCTTATTCAGAATATAAGACAAAATCATGCCACAAATCCATCCCGCATGACTTTAGCCAACACATTGCAAACATTGATTGGTGAAGTTGACTTCGTAACCAACCAAATAGTGATGGAATACATTTAGAGGTGATTGTAGGCAGTGGTATGTAAATAAATTATCCCATGCAGCCGTAAAAGACAATTTTTTTGGAAAATACCACATTTGTGCATTATTTACTGACCCAAGAACCAATGCCCCCGTAGTTACTTGTAAATGGTTCCCAATCCATTGGTGCCACGATGACTGAATCAAGAAATGTTTTTGGGACTGATGGTGGAAGGTTTTTTATTATCCACCATGCAACAACAATGAGGTTACCCTCTATTTTTTGAAGAAATTATATTGTGAGTTCATGCTTAATGAGGTCCCAAATTATTTTGACTTTTCTGATATTTATGGGCAAGGTGGTGGCTCTACACAGAGTAGACCTGGTGCACATGTAGGTCAACAAAGGATCCCCCATACCCCAAAACCCCCATTGCATTCATTTATCCGTCCTACAGTGAAGGAGGTTATGGATATTGACACACTACATGCATTGAGGGAGCTCACTGACACTCTGACCCAACATAGTGAGCAAATTATATCTGGTGATGTTGGTGGAGGCACCAGTTCTAGCGCACCACACCACTGTGGATCATGTGGTGCCGTATGCACTACAAGTGAGACATCATTTGCTTGGATCACATGATTTCTTTTCTCTAGATGAGATGATGGTGGATGTTTTTGGAACTGGTGCAAAGGATCTTGGTCTTTCACAGGTAAATGTCAAATAAATATTTAATATATATACAATAGTTTAATTCATGTTTGAGATTTTAATATATATGTATTTCATTGTACGTTATGTACATACATGTAAAAACTAATTTTTTATTTTATTTTAAATAGCAAGAGCCAGTGAAGGAAACATCTAGCATTGACATGCTAGCTACTGCAGCTAGGCATGTTACAAATGTAAGTTTCAAGTTGTACTTAAATTTCAAATTTCATTTGATTGTGCACTTTTATTATTATAATGTTTCACCTGTACATGTACATATTAATATATGTTTGTCTTTTATACATGTAGGATCCTGGCGGGTCATCATCTACTCTGGGAACTGAGGCTATTGGCATGCCTCACATGAATTTTACGCAAGTTAGTTTCTCTTTACACTTTGTTTCTAATTTTGGAAGTTCACGTGGATTATGCTTTGGCTCTGTTATGTGGTAGTCATGTAGATTAATATTGATTTGTACATGTTTTTGTATAGCTTATGACTTCCAGAGAGACTCCTCCATATATGTAGACTATGGAGGCTCTGTAGATACTGCCATAGCATCTGTAGATCCACTAACTGAGGTACAATTTTTCAAATTTGTTAAATTTATTTAGGAATTATTTCTTATTACTTAAATCTACAATATCAAATTTTGTAAATGAAATATTTAATTTGAAATTTAATTATTTATATGTAGCTTACACCTCTCATGAGTCTATTGTTTTCCCGCCATGCGTCGTCAACTACAAATTGATAGGGATCATGACATTGCGGTGAGATTTCACATGCATTTTAACTAAATTCTAAGTTTCTAAATATTGAATGTATTTTTAAAATATGGGTATTAAAAACTTGTTGTTTATGAATGTGCGGAGTTAGGTTACGAGGCCTACTTAGAGATACCTAGAACCACATGGATGAAATCCATAGTGGCATCTCCCTCCACTATATCCCTAGGTCATGGATATGCTACTTCTAGTAGGGTGAAGAGAGGAAGATGTTTCATAATTAGATTCACGGGATGTGGATGTGCATAGATATATATGGGCCAGCTAGTCCTAGTTGATGATTCTTCATAGGACATTGTATATATAGCCTTATGCGACTGCATGTGGTCCTATATGTATGACACACTTGGTTCGAGATGTACACATGTTATGAACTTATATTTTCATAGACATGCATTCAACACACTTAGTTTGATACATTATATATCCATGTGTTGGTTTTCAGAATGATATTACTTCTATGTTTGATTCGAATTCATTGCACATGATATCCTTCTATGTATGTATATTCTATGTATATTAATTCTATATGTATGTTTGATTTAAAATTAAAAAACTATGGTGTAACATATATGAATATAATGTTACTATGGTGCAACATTGCATGGTACAATTGTTAAGAAATTAAGGGAAGCATGTGTATTCCTCCATCAACATGGGCAACTTATCATTTTCCTCTTAAGTCATGAAAAAATATTTCATACCTTGAATCTTGAAATAAGATGTCTTCCCTTGGGTCATTTGGTTTTTGAACTGTGTATTTAATTTTATTTATCAGAAGGATATTATTCATTTTACCATTGATGAGTATGGTGGTGTATGACCAATCCATATTTATATCCCCACCAATATTGTGATAGAAACTTTGGCTCAACAATATACCATACGTAGCTAGCATGTCTTCCACAAGTATTTCCATCTTGATTTTCTTGTTAGGGAAGTCTGACAAATTCGGCTTGAGAATCTTTCACCTGGCCAAAAAGAGGTAATTATTTTGTTTTCATGTAGTAACAATGGCCAATAGCAAGGTTGAGAGTAATACCAATAGAGTTAGCAAATTTTATAAGCATGACATTGTCAGAGGCACCGAGTCAATAATGCAATTATTCAATTTATAGGTCCATTGACCAACAAGGAAAGATAGAAAGGTTCTTATTTCCTAGAAGAGGAGGATTTTAAGGAAAGAAGGTTCTAGGAATGAGTGGTTCTAGGAGTGGGAAGTGATTCTTTAGTGTTGGTAGGATTCTTGGAACATGTATTTTTACTACTTCCTTTGATAAACTAGACAAGGATTAAAGTGTTTTGCTTGGGAAGTAGAAGAAGAGGCTTATTTATTTTTTTATGAGTGGGTGAACACTAAACAAGAGTAACTATTCATATCATCTATCCAGATTATTCAGGATCTTTGTTGGGTGAGTATTCACAATAACCAATAATTGCATAACCATCTTCTTCTTCTCTTTCAATTTCTGATTCAACAATTTCTTGAAAAAGTTGTAATTGTTGAAAAAGTTAAAAAAGTTGTAATTGTTGAAAAATTGTAATTATTAAAATTTTTGAAAACGGTGGATTATGGAACCGAACCGAATATGTGAAAACGTCTAGGTGGCTAGGTGAACACTAGAGGAGGCATCATTTCTCTGCACAACAACGTCATTAGTTCCGGGCTACCTCATTCGAGCGGCGAGTCACTTAAAATCCTTAAAACCAAAAAATTGTTCAACTTTGACGGGTGACTATGTAGACTCCATGGCACCTAAGGACATCTCGTTTGATCCTACACCTCGAGTAGGGACCCTCTACAATAGCCTATCTTGGTTTTTTCCTTCTCTAATCGGTGCTTTCGCTGCCCTATTATTTGCAAATGCGATAAATAGTGTAGTTTGAGACAGTGTACGGATGTCAAATGGTATATTTTGTAAATTGTGGGTCATGGCACCGAACTGATTACTCAGACATGTCCGGTGGCTAGGTGAACGCTAGAGGATGTGTCGTTTCAATGTGTGAAAATGTCGTTGCTTCTGGGTTACCTCGTTCGAGCGTAGTCCCTTAAGATCCCTGAGACCAAATAATCATTCAACTTTGACGGGTGATTTTGTGAACTCCGTGGCACCTAAGGATGTCTCGTTCAATCCTACACCTTGGCATAGGGACCCTCTATAATAGATTATCTTAGTTTTTTCCTTCTCCAATCAGTTCTCTCGCTGCCCTATTGTTTGCAAACACGCCAAATAGTGTAGTTTGAGACAGTGTAAGGCTGTCAAACGGTATATTTTGTAAATAGTGGGTCATGGCACCGAACCAACTGTGCAGATACATCCATGTGCCTAGGTGAACACTAGAGGAGGTTTTGTTTTGGTGTGCGACAACGTTATTTCTTCTAGGCTACCTCGTTCGGGCGTAGTCCCTTAAGAATCTTGAGACCAAAAAATCGTTCAACTTCAACGGGTGACTACGCACACTCGTGGCACCTAAGGATGTCTTGTTTAATCCTACACCTCAATTTAGGGACCCTATAAAATATCTTGTCTTGGTTTTTTCCTTCTCCAATCGGTGCTCTCGCTACCCTATTGTTTGCAAATGTCTCTGAATAGTGTAGTTTGAGCCAGTGTAAGGCTATCAAATGGTATATTTTGTAAATGGTGGGTCGTGTCACTAAACCAACTATGTGGACAATCTGAGTGTCTATTTGAATGCTAGAGAAGTCTCCATTTTAGTGCACGAAAACGTCATTGCTTCCGGGCTACCTCGTTCGGGCGTAGCCCCTTAAGAGCCCTGAGACCAAAAAATCGTTCAACTTCAACGGTGACTACGTAGACTCCATGACACCTAAGAATGTCTCATTTGATCCTACACCTCAGTTTAGGGACCCTCTATAATAGCCTTTCTCAAATTTTTCCTTCTCCAATCGATGATCTCGTCGCCCTATTGTTTGCAAACACACCAAATATTGTAGTTTGAGACAGTATAAGGATCTCAAATGGCATATTTTGTAAACGGTGGGTCATGGCACTGAACCAACTACATAGACACACCCGAGGTAGGTGAATAATAGAGGAGGAATCGTTTCTTTGCACTGCACGACAATGTTATTTTTAAGGGCTACCTCGTTCGGGCATAGTCCCTTAAGAGCCCTGAGACCAAAAAATCATTCAACTTCGATGGGTGACTACGTAGACTTCATGGAACCTAAGGATGTCTCATTTGATCTAACACCTCAACATAGGGACCATATACAATAGCATGTCTTGGTTTTTTCCTTATCCAATCGGTGCTCTCACTACCCTATTGTTTGCAAATGTGTCAAATAGTGTAGTTTGAGACAATGTAAGGATGTCAAATGGTATATTTTGTAAATAGTGGGTCATGGCACCAAACCAACTACATGGACACATCTAGGGGACTAGGTGAATACTAGAGGAGGCATCATTTTTGTGCGTGATAACGTTGTTGCTTCCAGGCTACCTCGTTTGGGCGTAGTCCCTTAAGAGCCCTCAGACCAAAAAATTATTCAACTTCGACGGTGACTACGCAAACTTTGTGGCACCTAATAATGTATCATTTGATCCTACACCTCAGCATAGGGATCCTCTACAATATTTTGTCTTAGTTTTTACCTTATCCAATCGGTGTTCTTGCTACCCTATTGTTTGCAAACGCACCGAATAGTGTAGTTTGAGCCAGTGTAAGGCTGTCAAATGGTATATTTTGTAAACGGTGGGTCATGGCACCAAACCAACTATGTGGAAATATTTGGGTGGCCAGGTGAACACTAGAGGAGGCATCATTTTGGTGGGTGACAACATCATTGCTTCTGGGCTACCTCGTTCGAGGCATAGTCCCTTAAGACCCCTGAGACCAAAAACTCATTCAACTTCAAAGGGTGACTACACAAACTCCATGACACCTAAGGACATATTGTTTTATCCTAAACCTCAGCATAGGGACCCTCTACAATTTTCTATCTCAGATTTTTCCTTCTCCAATCGGTTCTCTCGCTGCCCTATTGTTTGCAAATGCACCAAATAGTATAGTTTGAGATAGTGTAAGGATGTCAAATGGTACATTTTGTAAACAAAGGGTTGTGGCACAAAAGCGACTATACGAGAAATGTCTAGGTGGCTAGGTGAATGCTAGAGGAGGCATCATTTCCATGCGTGAAAATTTCGTTGCTTCCAGGCTACCTCGTTTGGGCGTACTCCTTAAGAGCCCTAAGACCAAAAAATCATTCAAATTTGACAGTGCTACGTGCACTCTGTGGCACCTAAGGACATATCATTTGATCCTACACCTTGGCATAGGGACCCTCTATAATAGCTTGTCTCTATTTTTTCCTTCTCCAATCGGTGCTCTCGCTGCCCTATTGTTTGTAAACGTGCCAAATAGTGTAGTTTGAGCAAGTGTAAGGATGTCAAATAGTATATTTTGTAAACGGTAGGTCGTGGCACCAAACCAACTATGTAGACACATTTTTTTGGCCAGGTGAATGCTAGAGGAGGCATTGTTTTAGTGCATGACAATGTCGTTACTTCTAGGCTACCTCGTTTGGGCGTACTCCCTTAAGAGCCTTGAGACCAAAAATCGTTCAACTTTGATAGGTGACTACACATACTCCATGGCACCTAAGGACATCTTGTTTGATCCTACACCTTGGCTTGGGGACCCTCTACAATATTCTATCTTGGTATTTTCCTTCTCCAATCGTTTCTCTCACTTTCTATTGTTTACAAATGCACTTTGAATAGTGTAGTTTGAGCCGAGTGTAAGCTTGTCAAATGGTATATTTGTAAATGGTGGGTCATGCCACTAAAATGACTACATAGACACATCTAGGTGGCTAGGTGAATGCTAGAGGAGGTGCCATTTTGGTGCATGACAATGTCATTGCTTCCGGGCTACCTCGTTCGGGTGTAGTCCCTTAAGATCCCTAAGACCAAATAAAATTTCAACTTTAATGGGTGACTACGCGCACTCCGCGGCACCTAAGGATGTCTCACTTGATCTTACACCTCGGTGTAGGGACCATCTATAATAATCTCTCTCGGTTTTCCCTTCTCCAAACGGTGCTCTCGCTGCCTATTGTTTGTAAACACGCCGAATAGTGTAGTTCGAGAAAGTGTAAAGTCATCAAATGGTATATTTTGTAAAAGGTGGGTCGTGGCACCAAAACGATTGAGGAGAAAATTTTGGGTGGCTAGTTGAATGCTAGAGCGGCATAGTTTTGGTGCACGATAACATTGTTGCTTCCGGATTCATCATTCGGTGTAATCCCTTAACAACCTTGAGACCAAAAAATTATTCAACTTTGATGGGTGATTATGCACACTCTGTGGCACCTAAGGATGTATCATTTGATCCTACACCTTAGCGTAGGGACCCTCTATAATAGCCTATCTTGGTTTTTTTCTTCTCCAATCGGTGCTCTCACTGCCCTATTGTTTGCAAACGCGTTGAATAGTGTAGTTTGAGCCAATGTAAGGTTGTCAAATGGTATATTTTTAAATGGTGGGTCATGCCACTAAACCGAATACACAAACATGTCTAGGTGGCTAGGTGAATGCTAGAGGAGGCATCGTTTTGGTGCGTGAAAACGTCATTGCTTCCGGGATACCTCGTTCGGGCATAGTCCCTTAAGAGCCTTGAGACCAAAAAATCGTTCAACTTTGACGGGTGACTACGCGCACTCCATGGCACCTAAGGATGTCTCATTTGATCCTACACCTTGGTGTAGGGACCCTTTATAATATCTTGTCTCGATGTTTTCTTCTCCAATCGGTGCTCTCGTTGTCTTATTGTTTGCAAACACACTTTGAATAGTGTAGTTTGAGCCGAGTGTAAGGTCAGTGAAATGGTATATTTTGTAAATGGTGGGTTGTGCCACTAAACATATTACATGGACATCTCTAGGTGGCCTAGTGAACACTAAGGGAGGCATTGTTTCAATGCACAATAATGTCATTGCTTCTGGTCTACCTTGTTTTGGCGTAGTCCCTTAAGAGCCCTGAGACCAAAAAATTGTTCAACTTCGACGAGTGACTACGCACACTTTGTGACACCTAAGGATGTCTTGTTTGATCTTACACCTTGGCATAGGGACCCTCTACAATATAATGTCTTGGTTTTTTCCTTCCCCAATTGGTTCTCTCACTACCCTATTGTTTGCAAACACAGCTAATAGTGTAGTATGAGATAGTGTAAGGTCATCAAGCAGATATTTTGCAAACGGTTGGTCATGGCACCGAAATGACTATGCACACACGTAGGGATTGTCTTGTAAACACTTGGGGGCATTTTTTCAGTTCTCTAAGCTCTAGGTCATTTTGGGCTACCTCCTCCAGAGCTAAGAACCCTCCACAAGTACATAAATCATTGTTAATTGCTTCTCTTTTCTTGTAAAATAATGAAAGATTCTCTTAG